>JANIJI010000014.1:7820000-8467500 GCA_024500535.1 Leptonema lineaticorne | reverse complement strand
CGTGACACTTAAAAGCATCTCGCGTGCTACAATTCCCATCAAATTCATTTTAGACATTGACCTCATCGAATCCAGAGGGAATTTTCGAATGAATATTTCGTAAAAAAACTGCTATTGAATACTTTGGATTAAAAAAAAAAGTTTTTTTTAATATTATTTTTATAGTATTATACTAATAAACAACTCATTATGTGTGATAGAATATTTAATTAATATAATAGAAAATCAAAACAGTTTTATTGTGTGTTCTCATTGTGATGTTTATATTATCGTACGACAATTTTTTTTCCGATATTATAATATACAAATATTGATGAATATTTTCAATTTGCATAATGCCAATCAAAATCGTAAGCGGCTGCTAAAGTTCGAATTTTCGCAGATCATCCCGTATATAAATACATATATATATATATATATATATATATACATATATATATATATATATATATATATATATATATATATATATATTAAATATACAGGGTCGGCACAATAATTCGGGCAAATTCGATAAAGCCTTCACTGTTTGTGTGTATATTTCGCCGGGATTTAAGGGTCTACTTACCATATTGTCTGGTGGCGTTCCACTTTGGAATGCTAATGGCGCCGCTGATGACCGCCGCGCAGCAAATCAAACGAACCACCGACAGAAAGAAAAAACCCGGGCTTATTCCACAATTTTTTTTCCATATGACCCGGCTGCTCCCCATCCCCCCCTCTCCCTTCTCGCCCGCCCGCCCCCTTTTGCCCGCGACCCCCTCGACCCCTCGTCGCGTAGGGTCATTTGAATTTAAAAGTAGGCGCGCGATGGGCGGTGAATTATGCGCGGTAAACGAGATGGGCGGTTTTCGACCGGGGTCGGTTCAAATGTGAGTTCACTTGTTTATGGATTTGATTTCAAAAATAGGCATATAATACTTGCAGATTACGTAAATCGGATTGAACTAAATAATAAACTATAAGTATTTCAGAAATGATTGATTGCTTTTATGTATAGATGGCGTTGTTTTGTTTCACTTATTTTTTTTTTGTAAATTAAACAAATTTTATCATAAAACAAAAATATATAATTAAGTGACGAACTATGGATTATTGTATCATCGTATTATTAAATATAAAGTCGGGTATTATATTTATTATAAAAATAACGTTTATAATATTAGGTTCTGATATTATTAAGTTGAAAATAACTGTAGTATTCAAGTCCAGAGAATTACATATTAAACCATGACTATTTTTAAAAATGTTATAAATTTGAGAATATCATATAACATTTTTCTATTCTTTTTAATTTATTATAAACAATTATTAATTAAAAAAAAAAATAACAAAACAATTTTCTAGCTGATAAAGAATTTTTATATCTTTTCAGAATAATATAATATCGTTGAAGATTAAATGTTTTTATAATGTCAGATAATGTTAATGTCATTATATTAATGTTTTTTTTATATCAGGCATAAAATAAAATGATGTTGTTTTAATTACAATTACTTGATCTACATTTTTAATTAAGTTATTCCAAGAATTTCTTATTTTTATATATAATATACTGTTTCTTATTCTTGTTTTGCGATTGATTCAATTTATTATTTTTCAGAGTAAAAATACCGATTTTAACAATATTTTTTTTGTCGCAATTATACACACACACACACACACACACACACACATATATATATATATATATATATATATATATATATATGGAGAAAAGCGAAATGCGGGATTCGAACCCGCGAATCTCGAGTGACGAACGACGCACGTCGAATGTCGTAACTTAAATCGACTACGACGCAATAAACGATACGTTTACCTTCGTATTTCGCGAACGAATATATACACTTTTTATTTATTTATTTTTATTATTTTTTTTTGCTTCGAGTCGAAAACGGCCAAAACCATTTCCCATTACTGTACGCTTAAACGACTTCTGTTTATTT
The DNA here is from genome assembly GCA_024500535.1 of Leptonema lineaticorne. Taxonomy (NCBI): domain Eukaryota; kingdom Metazoa; phylum Arthropoda; class Insecta; order Trichoptera; family Hydropsychidae; genus Leptonema; species Leptonema lineaticorne. The sequence goes on along the minus strand of JANIJI010000014.1, from coordinate 8,465,554 downwards.
ACTGCTTCGAAAAAGAAGAATATATATATATATATATATATATATATATATATATATATATATATATATATATATATATAAATGAAAAAAATAAAATAAAACGGCTACTAAGAAAATAAATAATGGTTTAAAAAAATATATCGGACAAGAAAACACTTTACGTTTTCCGAATGCGAATTGTTTTTTTAAACTTGTATGACAGTTTTGTGATAAGACTCCGAACTGTATTTTCTATATTAAAAAGAAATATCTGAAACAACTAAATAAATAAGACAACTTTTAAAATATTGATGATAAAAAAATATTAAAAATCTATTTAAATCTAAGATCTTAAAGCTTAGTTGTAGGGATTGTGGAGAATAATTTTTTAATTTCGAGAAACTGAAGTAAAAAAATCAATAATAATCTATTTTTCAGTAATGAATATAATTAATTCAAATATAAGAATAAAAATATTTTAATACTTATATATTTTTTTTAATATACTAAATATGTTCTTCGTATTTTTATTTATTAAAATAAATATAATTCAAGACGATATTAAAAATATATATAATTTTTAAACTCAATCTCAAATCAAATTATTACATTATTCTTCAGATTTTAGTTTAATTTCAAAAAAAACATGCAATTTTCACAAAATGTGTTGAAAGTAAAATGAAAAAAAAAATCTAAATATATAATAGTGAACATTATTTAGTTTTCATAAATGTATTTATAATAAATAATAATATTATCTTTAATAGTTTTTATTACATGTATCATTTAAATACAAAAATATTCTGAATATATGATTTTATTACATAAAAACAAATTGTACATCATAATCATTATATATCACGTAATTATATATGGTTTAAAGAATATTTTAACGATATATTTCGACCGTTATTTTCGTCAATGGTTAAAGCAAAATATAAAAAATAAATAAATAAATAAACAAATACAACATAATCACACTTAAATATTTTAACACGTATTAGAAATTGTTCGCGAGGAATTGTAGCAGATTGAATATACCTCGGAGCTAAACTAGTTAATATTTATTGCGAATAAATACGCGAATAGTTTAAGTCTGAAATAAAAAATGATCATAAATTTGAATGATAACGACCTGCGCGTAATGCTTTCGGTTGTTTAAATTACCATAGAACATTATTACACACACACACACATGCGCGCGCTCGTGTATATTTATTTAAACGCACGCAGTTTTATTTATTTTAATATCGATTATTATTATGAAAAAAAAAGTTAATTGATATAATTTAACGGTGAAGTCAAAAAAAATATTGCGATTTTGAATTTTTGTAGAACAAGGTTGTGAATTTTATTTTATTATATATAAAAAAATAACATATGTTTTTTAGTTTTGATAATGTGATGTAAATTTTTATTTTTCTCTATTTAGTGTTATTATTTCGATCGATTATAACGTAAATATATTATTGTATACAAGATTATAATCGATATATCGTTCTTTATATTTGAAATATTATAAATAAAATATACAATTAAATAGTAGTAATATTATTTTTACATACATTAGTAATAAAAATTGAATATATTAGATAATATTATAACAGATGATAGAAAAATTGTAACTATGTTGATTTTTATCAATATTTAAAGAGTTTGATATAAATTTAAATCTAATACATATTTTTAATATATAATATATAATTATACGTTTGAATTAATAGAGTGGAGTTCAAAATAGACTTTGATTAAGAAGAACTACAGAAATATTGATTAATAAAACTGAAGACTAAAAATGTTTTTATTATATAAAATAAATTAAGGGTAGAAAAAAATATTATAATGAAAAATGATATTAAAAAAAAAATGTCGATGAAATGTATATGTTTTGAAAATATTATTAGATATTGAAATGATATATTATAAATATTCAGTCGATGTATTGAATATTAATATGAAAGGCAATCAATATTTTATAGTTAGTTTTTATATGTTAAAAAAATAAATTAAATTTTATTAATAATTTATAACGTTATATTATGTGCAACGGTTATATTTAATATTATTAATAAATAATGCGTCCAATAAAAGCCATTGAATACTCTAATGCTCGTTTATTATTAAATATTACGAGTTTAGTGTTACTATTTGGTTAAATTGTTTAACTGAAATTTTAATCGCGCGTTCTAAAATTGTTATAATTTATATAAAAATCAACATTATTATATTTAATTAAATACAATCGTTGATGAAAAATATTTTTTTTTTGTATATATTATATATGAATTATAAAATTGAAATTATTATATATATATATATATATTTTTTTTTTCATTGTGATGTTATTTATGTCGAAGTACAAACGTGTATGATTTATACAATAGCTTAAGAATATTGTTTTTATTTAGATTGAATGTGAAATTTGCGATAAACAATTATGGCTGTAATATGGCGTCGTGCTTCTGTTTTGCATTGCACGTTTCAAGCTACAATGTTTGTAGACGCATAAACCGTGTATTTGGTGTACTATTGGATGTAGTTTTTTTTTGTTTTTTTTTTTATTTTTTCGAGTGCAATTCGTGTTAAACTAAGAATACTGTTGGACAGAATTCGTGCAGATGGAACATATAATCTAGATAAGTGTTTGATGGCTTTTAAACGGTCGGAGCCGTATTCGGAAGGGATTGATTCAAACATTTTTATTGATTTATATATAAAATCAGGATCGATCCATGATTAGGAATGATGAAAAATACGATTTAAATGTAACATATATAAAATTGAGAATATTAATTATATAATGTTTATAAATCGCTATGAGTGATTTTTTTTAAATCTCTTTAAATAACTAAATTAGTTTTTAATCAATTAATAATTATATCTATTAAATTGAAATAATTGATATTTTGGTTTATATTTAAAATAATATAGAGAATTTTAAACAATTTTCACATTCTTTTTAATAGTAATAAATATATATTTCATTATTAATATACACTTTTCCATCTATTAAATTATTAACTACTCTATAAATTTCAAATAATTATATATATTTTTGATATAATTATTTAAAATTAATATTTTATTATGTATTTAAATTGAACTAATCTTTTAACCAAAACTAATATTTATAAATAAATAAAAATATTACAAAATGCGTAATAGTATGATAGTTAGATGAATTGTTAGTTTATATTACTTTTATAATATTTTCAATTTAATTTTAATAAACTGATTATGTGCGAATTCGCACACGGGTCCGCTTGCATGCGATGTTCGATCAGAATTTGATCTAGTTTATACTATTCTATACATAATCATCGATACATTTAACACGAATTCATTTCTAATAATTGCGATATACGACAACGATTCTATACGACTTTGAAAATAGTTGAATTTGATCCGTAAAAAAGGCGTGCGCGTTCGCGTCGCGGCTGCGGCGCCCTTAAAAAAACAATACATACACGAATAACGTATTGTTCGTGCGATTATTCGTCTACAGTTTGAGAACCCGTGGTTTGTGTCGGTGAGTCGTGTGTTGGTCGACGTTCTCGATGTATCCGAATCGCCAAAGCAGCCGATTTATACGGCTATTGTGTGCGGCCACGTGAAGCTGGGGGCGGCTAAGGCCCACCCAGAACCACCAGTTTATCTGACAGCAAAACGAGACGACGCCACGAACACACACACAGATATATATATATATATATATATATATATATATATATATATATATATATAGATCGATTTTGTTTTGTTTATTCGTCTGTTTGTTTATTTATTTATTTATTTCGTATCGTTGTATGCGCGTATATTTGCAAACGATATACGACGGAATGTACGGTGTGTCGGTTCGAATGATTCATTTGTGTACGGCGATATTGTAATTAAAGCAGTTTGTATGATGATATAACATCAATCAAAAATTTTTAGATATCGTTTGAACTATATATATATATATATATATATATATATATATATATATATATATATATATATATATATATATATATATATATATATATATACGTGGTGAATAAGGTCACATTTTATATTTTTGTATATCAGTATAGACGTTGATTATTCGACTTGTGGCGTATGTAATGCATAAATCCGTTTTGATACCTTGCCGGATACAATTAAACTGCATTATAATTAACGACGTAATTATGTTCACATTATGTAAGTAATTGACTGTGAATTAACACGTTACATATTATTTATTGTTTTGAGATTTGCTAAAGTTCATTTTATGTATACTTATTTATTTATTTTTTTTATATAAAATTTAAATATATTAAACCATATTTTGCTGTTTTATCGAGGTAAAAAATCATTGTAAATAAATGACACCAATTTAGTGTATTATGTGATATTTCTTATAAGAGATTTAAAATTTAGTTAAAAAATATATATACATCATTTTTTTAAATACATATATATAATTGTGAATCCGAAAAATATAAAGTTAAATTAAATAATGATGAATTTTTATTAAGGAAACATTTTATATTTTAAATATTAATATGTGATATATTCGAATTATACATTCAACGTAACTCGGTAACTCAAATCTGCAAAGGAGTAATTATCGTGTTAATGATTTATTTACTGTCAAGTAGTTCGTTTCAAAGATTAATAGAGAGATTTGAATTGTTTAAATTGACAATCGAATAAAAAAAATCATATGATAATTAGATGAATCGAAAATATTTCATATTTGTTTCAATGGGTATATTTATAAATTAATAAAACTTTTTATATAAATATTGACGTTCTTAGGTATTTTATAAATATACCTTAAGCGTACTAGTTTAGTATTTAGAAGTCATTGTACTTTATTGTTAACATATATATGTAATGACTATATAATAATAAAGGAAGTAAGCTCATGAGTTTTGGTGAATCGTATACGATTCGAACCGAGGAGCGGCCGCATGGTAGTCGGATACGCCCGGCCACATCGTATATAAATATCATAATCGCATAAAACGGTCATGGATTATCCGATGGGTCACCGTTGAGTGACCCCCCTTCGGGGGCCGGGACCACACCGAGTAAAAAAAAATAAAAAATAAAAAAGTCCGCGAAATGACCGCAACCAACGGGGCGGTCGACTCGTAACAGAAACCGCCAATCTCGTTTTTAATCCGCCTCGGCTCTTTCGAAAAGTATGCGATTTTTTCGAAAAAGGCACTGCCTCACTCGTTTGTTGTTGTTGTTTCGTTCGGCGATTTCGAAATTGTAACGGATCGAGATTTGCATGATCGACGAACGGAAGCCGCTCGCCACACGGTCGGCCTAGAACGACACTGGAAAAATTAGAAATTTAGATGGGACGATAACTTACCGAAACATATTTCGTTTCAAAAATTTTGCTAATAATTTTAAATTTAAGTATATTTTTAGATCTAATCTTAAATTTTTAATAAAATTATTGATTTTACAATATATATAATGGGTATTTAAATTATATATAAATAAATTCTGGGTAAAATATAAAATTATTGAATTAATACTAAAACTTGCCTATATAATTTTATTTAGAACAAAATTTTGATTAAATTCTTAGAACAATGAATTATTTTTATTAATATATTATATGCGAATATAATGGTTTAATGTGAAATTATTTTTTTTTGAAGTTTAATATTTTTTTTCTTTTAATTTTAATTTTTAAAAACTATTTTATTATTATTGTAATAAAGGGAATACTTTTATATAGTATATTTATGTTATGAAGAATATGCGGCTTTATTTGACAACGAAAAAAAAACATTGCCATATCGCAAAAACGCAAAGCGGAAGGAAAAAATGGACATCGAATAGCGAATATAAAAACGACAATAATAATAATAATAATAATAATATGAAAAAATAAATAAATAAACAAACAAATAAGAAATACATATCGTGATAAATCGAAGAGCGTTCTCCCGCTTAATGTATTCATCGTTTCGAACGAGAATCGTTTCAACATTGAAATTTTTCGAATAACAAAGACCTACATGTCGCGTTTAAACGCTAGTAATTAATTATCGTTCGTTTAGAATGCATAACTTGCCGACGATTGAAACACATACTTAAATTAATGGTCTTACATCTATGACATATCCTGTGTTTGTTACATATTTTCATCGTTTTATCATGTATATATATATATATATATATGTGTGTGTGTGTGTGTGTGTGTGTGCGTGTGTGGAAAACGAGGGTTGTCCGAAAATAACGCGTCCATATGGATGAAAAATGTATAGTGAATGATTGTGCTATTCATGAATTTGATATCAAAAGAATTTTAAATCGTTTTTAATCACTGAAAATTTAATTTAGTTATTCATATTATATATGGTATATCGACTAAATTTTTATATATAATATTTTTGACACGAATATCATGACTTAATTATTTATAACTAATTAAAATAAGCGGTAAATTAAACGAATTATATTATTAGGATAAATATCAAGCGAAAAATTTTATATATATATATATATATATATATATATATATATATATATATATATCGGAAATAAGGGATGAAATAGTGTATGCGTTTATATTGCATGTCCCTAGAGAGAATAAAACGCGAAGCCACCATTAGAAATTACTCTAGAAAGTCAATATCTGCTAGAAAGCTTCGGATCAAGGGGGGTTGAAAATGTAAATGGATGGACTAGATAGGGTACAATCCACTACTGGGGGGTTGTATTATTGTTCGTTTTCCTAATAGGGGATTGGAATTATCGAACGAATCGGTCACATGTGAAAAAAATATATATTATATATAATATATGTGAAACGTTTTGATTGCTCTGATTTCGTTGAAATATTGCAGAAAATTTATGAATTATGTCATATATAGGGTGTGTAAAATATGAACGATATATGTAAGTAATTCATTGATATTGAAAAATGATAATATTTAGAGATTATGGTCATTTATTGAAGCAATTTAAATTAAAATATTTGAAATTATATACGTGTTGTTTTTCATTTTGAAGTATAGACTCTATTTTTTTTTGTATATATATATTTTGTCGGATTATTGAGATTGTATAATGTTGCGTTACGTTGCATATTTTATTGCTGAAAATTAATGGCAACATCCGGTTTCGATTAAAGAAAAATTATAATGCAAATGTTGTTCGTAGTAACCATTAGCTTTTCCCCCCCATATGAAAAATAGCACGCGGCAGAATCACTTAGCGGCTGGTGAGTCAATAGTGAAGAATTATGGTGACATCCCTCACCCTCTTGGGTAAAAATCTCGCCGGATACGATGATGCTAGTCGAGTCACGTGACCGTCGGAAGTGAGCGATCGCCGCGTGGCGTCCGCTTCCGGTTTGCGCTCTCGCAGAAATCCGATATTTGAAATCGTTTCCGGTACTCGTTGCCGCATATGACTTGAGATTTTTCTTGATATTATTAAAAGAATATTTTTTTTATTATACAATACAATAATTATATATATTAATTTTTATTTCAATTTAATTAAATTGTAAACCTTGTACTTATATATTATATTATCGTCAATCTTCTTACAGAGTCGGCGTTAAGAAGACTTGTATATAATATTAAACGAGATTCAAAACTGCGGTATCTATTAATAATTTATGGTATTTGATTTTAATATATATATATATATATATATATATATATATATATATATATATATATATATATATATATAGAAGATTTTTAAGTGCCGCACGTTTACGTTTGTATCGGTTTTGTAGTACGAATATTTGCATTTCCCCTGCTTTTTTAGGGGGTCGAAATATATATATATATATATATATATATATATATATATATATATATATATATATATATATATGTATATAATCATCCCTCTTCTCGAACGGTTTTCATCGTCGTTTCATTTTAGAAATGCAAATGCGATTTTTTTTTCCTATATATTTCGCACAAAAATAGCGGAAACGCGTGGCGGCATGCGCGCGCATTACAAATCTCTTCTTTACAACTTCCGGTTAGAAGACGCGTGCTCGTTCACCCTAATGGCGGTCTATTATTAATAAAAATGTTATTGAGCAATTTTTCACGGTGTCATCTGTAAATTGTGCAATTGTCATCGCGATTATTACATAAAAATCAAATCGCATTTGCATATAGAATATTAATTTTGTATATCGTTTTTAGTTATCCAACACTTTATTCTATATTTCCACAACTTATTTATATTCTTTATATTATTCAGTATTTAAATATATATTATTTTGTTAATAATATTTATACTAATAAATCAGAATTTATTTTTATAACTTAGAATTTTATAAATTTATCAAAAAATATATTTATTATATATAATTAAATATTTGAGAATTTCTAAATATAGAAAAAATTATAATCAATAAAATTTTAATTGCGTTTTTAATTACATAATATAACAGTGTTATATTGAACACGTAGCTGCAATGTTTTCGACAAGCGCAAAAAAATATTCTGTTAAATGTTACATAAAAAAGCAATAAAATTCACATGCAATACTCGTTTTATGAACCATCCTATATATTTATATATATATATATTTTTTTTTTTCAATTACATACCAGTAATTATTATTACCGAGCAACTAACCGCTTGAACGTTCGTTTTTTTTAACACGCATCACTATTTCGAACCAAATCGACGACGACGACGACGATGATGAGTAAAAAAGTCGTCTTAAAAATAAATAATACAAATAAAAATTAAAAAAAAAATAAGGCTTCGAAGTTGGTCGTTATTTTTTTCTCTTTCTCTCTATCGGCAAATGTATTTTTTTTAATATTTTATTTTGGTTCGAAATCGCTCGCGGGGATGTGTACTGAGTGTTTTAACAACTCAACTAATTATTGCAAAAAAACCCATCAATTTCTCTCCGGAGTCGTTCTCGACCAGGCAAAAGGCGATATAATAAATCTGGTCAAACCACACTTGATTTACTGTATATTTACGGAAAAAAATCCTTAAATAATATATATATATTTTTTTATTTGTACACTTTTGCTCGGAGACGAGTATGAGTATTATCAGTTACCAACTTTCCATGTTCAGTTGTTTTTTATCACCCTTTGTTGTATTGATTTCATGCTTATTTTTTTTCCAATAAGATCCAGAATACATGTTCGTGATGAACTTTATTATTGTTGAGAAAAGTGTGTCGGTTCTATTATTTTTATTTGTTTTAACAATGTCTCGAAGGCAACCTTTATCTAAGGGCCATTCATAATAATATAATATAAAAGACTAGAAATCTGATATTTTTCTTTAGAATTGCACAAAATTATAATATAAAAATTGTAATAAAATTTTTATGCAGTTTTAGATGCTATTCAACGAGTTTTAGTTCATCTGATAAAAATGTGGTCTCGCTTAAAGTTCATCCGATCGAGCTTTTGATGTATATTTTAATAAATTGTATTATATTTTAAATCAAAAAAATATATTATAATATAATATAATTCAAGATATAAATATGGATTTTTTTAATTTCATTCGTTATAAATTGAAATTAAATTAACTTCTACATATATATTATATAATAGAAAAATATGCAATTTTTATGTTTGCTACATATCATTTGATTACATTATCTAGTTTTCAATGAAATCTATATTAGATATTTTTAAACTGTATGCTTATTATATAATTTTATAAAAGTTGCAGTATATTGGATAAATAAAAATATAATTATTTTATCAAATTTGATACATTAATCATGTCGATCTAGAATATTCAGACTTTGTCATGGTAATGTAAATATTTTTTTTGCAATGAACGACCTCTAATTGAAATATCGAAATTGATCATAATTTCCGTCGGTCGTTCTAATTGAAAATTGAATTATTTGTATTTCGCGTCGCAATTACTTTCCAAATGACAGCGGTTAATAGTAAATGGTTAGTAGTAACGAAATTACTACATCACTTGTAGCAATGCCGCCTACAGCGTTAATAAATATGTATGAATATTTTGATTGCTTTATTATTATTACCTTCAATATTGACGCTTGAGAATGTCCAAGTTTTGAATATTCAATTATTATATATTAGACGTGTTTATTAAGAACTTATGATGTGTTGAATCTGATAAACCGTATTCAAAATTTTTCAATTTTTATTTATAAAAATATATTTTTAAATACTCAGACAATACGACAGATCGAAATAAAAATCATAATTATAGGATAATAAAAAATGAAACTATATATATATATATATATATATATATATATATATATATATATATATATATATATATACGTCGTTCACTAATTAATCGTGTAATTATGGTCGTATAATCGTTCGATTAATAAATAAGGGTAGGTAAAGGTCGTTGATGGCTACCGGTCGTCGGGTGAAGACTCGAAGAAGGACAATGGATGGTCCTTTTGCAGACAGGACGATAAAGAACATCGAACATCTTCTAGTGCCTTTGCTGCTGACAGGATTGATGCGAAACTTTTACTGGCGCCGTTCACAATACATCACTTGCAGGCTTTTCAAAAAAAAAACCGTTTAAAAGCCTCCTTTTACCGGTTTTATTTTATAATTTTCACAAATTTAACATTCATTTAAATACGTCGTCAAATCAAAATGTTCAATATTTTCAAGTTGTACCATTATTTACGTCAAAGAGAGAAATACGCAATAATTTTATTGTTAGTAAATAATTACGAATAGAACGTTTATTTTTATAAAGATCTATTTGCGCTTTATATAAATCTTTCGTACGTTGGTCGACTGTCTGGCGAAACGATTGCGAATATTTGTTTCATATCTATTCGTAAGCCGCGTTCAGACGATGCGAACTATTAGACGAATTTTTGCGCTTTAGATCAAAAGGATAATGCGTCTTTTTGTTCGTTTGATGTTGCGCCGCACATGCCGAAAATACCAGCGCAGTGTTACATAAAAAATTCTAATGTTCGATACGTGAACGTCGACATTATTCAGTTATAGATTTATTGCTGAAAAAAAAAGAAACGTATACACGCTATACATAATATTAAATTCGACTATTTAATTTTATATATAAATATATTTATGTGTGTGAGCGCGTGTGGGAACCAGTTTTTACTGTGATCACCCTGTACATAAATCGAAACGAGTCGTCGTCGTTGACCATTTGATTGTGATGAAAAGCCCCATGTTGCCGTCTCCAGGACAATTAAGATCAATTTACCGACTGCACAATTTACAGACGACACCGAAAGTACTAACCCCTTCACGTGTCAAGCGAAACGATCCGTTTGATGGCCGACTTAAAACCGACTCCTAGATATATTCCACGGTATCGGGTGGCGCAATTAAACGGGGAAAATTCCAACGGTGACGTACCTCTTTTGCACGGATGACTCTTAAACTTTTTTTTTTTGTATATTCGTATAAAACATTGACTCGATTATTGATTTATATATTAAATTTAATTTTTATTTAAAACAGAAAAAAATAAAATTTAGATAGTATTCAATGTGTTTAAATTTTATAAGAAAAAAAATTTTGTTCTATATATTAATCTATTCCTATATATTTCTACTTATTAATAAATAGAAAAAAAGGTTATAAATTAATTTAAAATTAAAAAAAATCGTATGTCTTCGCCCACAGATTGGATATAAATGATTTAAACTTTTTATGGAAATAGATAATGAAATAACAGCTATATATATATAATTTTAATTTAATATAAAATGAAAAAGAAATTTCATCTTTTTTATATCAAAAATATTTTACATGTATATGTTTTGATATATCGATTTTATTTCAATTGAATTTTTCTAAAAAAAAATATTTTTCTTTTAAATTGATTTTTTTTAGTATACTAAAATCGATTTTAATTTTATATAATTTTTATGCAAATATAAAGTTCAAGAAAGTTAAATTATCGCATATAAAAAGATCGAGTAATAGTACAATTATATATCAGAATATGATTATACAGATTAAATAAATATAATTAAAGTTTTTTTTATTAAAATTTAATTTATAGGCTTTGACTTTTTATATGAAAAGTAATTTGCCAATATTTATAATAAAATCTTACGTTATTAAATTTAATATGAAATGATTTTATTTTATTATTTATATACAGGTATAACATTTCATAATCAAGATTCAAACTATACACACACTTTGAGAAGCGCTGTATAATTACAAAGATCTCGATGGTCGCCGCATTTAGCTCTCGTTGTTATGTTGTCACGATGGATACTTTTGTATGTGCGGCTGAAAGTTGCGCAATTGTAAATTCAATTGCCGCGAGACACGGCACTTCTAATTAAGAAAACGTTCGCAATCGATAATTTAAGGGAAAAAGCGCGCGCAATTCAAAATATTTCGATTTTATTTTATTTTTTTATTTTCTTTGCGCTATTTGTGTCGCGCGAAACTTTGCACGAAACGCCTACGGTTATAAAAAGCTACTGAAACGTCCGAACGGCGATAAAGTCCGTTAATTATTGGATTTACGATTTGTATAAAATAGTCGATTAGTAAATTAATTGTTCGAAATCCTATGTATAATCTTCAATCATTTATTCTTATTGTATTTACTCGATACTATTTCGATGTAAAATATATATTAGAATTATTTTTCATATATTATTATTAAATATAAAAAGTGAATATGTATATATATTATCACTGGATTAATATTATGAAATATTGTCAGTGAAATATTTTTATATAATATATTTTGATAAACCTATATTTAGAATTTGATTTATTGCATTTTTTATTACACTAATAATACTATATAAATAAATATTGGTTAAAAGATTATATCATTTAAGAAAAAAAATCTAAATTAATATATAATATAAATCAAAAACAACATTTATATTTTAATATAAGAAAAATAAAATTTTCTATTATTTTTAGTCAGTAATTCCATATAACTATATCTATTCATATACTATTTCGTTTAAAATTGAGAGTAATAAATTTCACTTCACTTTTTCTATAATGTAGTACATTTAAACATCATATACACACAAACAGACAAACCATTCACTATTTTCTAATATTAAATAAATATATCCATATAATATTTTAACATATGCGATTTAATTTTTCCAATCTACGCACAAAACAATTAATAACGTAAACGATCATTACTTTTATTTCATCATCGTTACAAAAAAAAAATCGTGAATTAACAACAACAACAACAACAATAATAATAATACAACAACTCACAAATTCGACCACCAAGATATCGATTGTTTTTTTTTTCATGCCATTATATATTTCGATTGGATTATAGCGTTTTAATTATAATAGGAAAAACACGTTTCGCTTTTATAATAACGAAGATTTCCAACCAGATATGTCGAACTCGTATTCCGAAACGTTGTACGTGTTACAGGCAATTCGCTTTTGATTTATAGTGGCGATCGCGTATTTATATTAATATATTGTTTCGACACGTCATTTTTATTAATCGTTTTCGTTGCGGTATTAATAATAAATCGATAATGTCTATTTTAATTTTTTGTAATCTTTTTTCGACATATTTTTCATTTATTATAATATTTTATTTAAAATAAAAAAAAATGATATTGAAAATATCATACCATTAATTTATTTATTTCTATATTGACTATATACAATATAATATATTAGTTTGACGATAAATATATAATTATTTTATAAGTCAGTAATGAAATAATATTCATTTTATGGATGGCAATATGAAACCATATTTGAGTTGAGTTTTATGACAAAAATAATGGTTTTGTATATATATATATATATATATATATATATATATATATATATATATATATATATATATATATATATAAATTAGATAGAGGGTAACAAAGTTAAATTATCGATTTAAAATATCCGTTAATTCTATTATCCAAACTCGGAATAGAATTAAATTGAACGTTTTTAATTAGTGTTCCAGGGGGGGGGGTATGAGGAGTGGTCAACCGAAGTGAAGCGAAGCACGCGGGGGTTAACAGGACCCCTCGGTCGCATTCTGCAGAACGACGAGTGTTTGGTCAGTCGGGGGTAAATAGCGTAACGAGCCGCGTTTCCTAAACGCGGATTCCAAACAATTAAGCCGTTTAACCCTGCCGGAGACTGCACGTCCGAGAGCCGGTCAACTTGACCCCATCCCCCTCCCGATCTCTCTCTCTCTCTCTCTCAACCCTGTGCGCCTTTTAGTTAGCCTCGCCAGTCAGCTCGTTAAATCGTGGATGACCGCGCTAGGGGTGCTTAAACTTTTGCCATGTTAACGTTGAAATTAATTTCGTGAATGCTTATTAAAACTTTATAACAAATATTTTACAATGTGATCCTCTTTGTCAAATTTTAGTCTATAGTATATTTAATATTTTGTCGTTATTAATTAATTATTATAGTATTTTCTTTTATTACATCCATATATTACATAGTAATCCTTCTGCCTAAATTTTCAAGTTTGAACAAAAAAAAGTTTCAAAATTTCAATTTCGAAAATGCTGCTCTGTTTATGGTCATTACACACTTCATAATATTATACAGAAAGACTATGGAAATTCTATATAAAGTAATTAATATAAATTTTTGCATGGTGACAAAATGGCATCTCTCGAGTGCAAAGGGTTAAGATTTTAAATAATAATTTGGTATTAATTTTATTATTATTTTTGATAAAAAAAAACTGAAAGATAAACAAATACTTATATATATGACAGCAAGTCTGCTATATTTATTTTGTAAGTATTGGACGTTGTTTATATAGTTAATACTGTTATATAGAGTGCACTTATAGACTTCTTACTTTGAGCGCTTAGAAAGGAAGAAGACAGCCGTTATATTGAAGGCAGCGATCAAATTTGTCGACGTCCGAGTGTTTTTTTTTCATCTGCCGCCAGGCGGGTTCCGTTCGGTGAAAGTCGGTCAGAAATAATGAAGGTGATTTTGAGAGGTAAGCCTTTTCCCCCTCGCGGACTCCAGAGGAGATTGTTGCACTAATTGAGTTGTATTATTACCGCTCATATTTCTCGTATTTAATGGACCTCCTAGCTTGTTTATTGCCCCACGTGAATTATACATATAATAATACTCTCTATCATTACCACCACACAAACGGACAGACGGTAATAAATGGATAAATGCCGAAATCGAAATTCTAGTAGTTGTTTTGTGTCATAATAATACTAGGATTTATTTATGCACTATTAAAATTTATATGCAGTCCAATTATGAGCGCGTGTATGTGATTAAATGGTAAAAAAAAGAGAACTCGTTCGCTCTTAACGACCATCGATTCGCTTCATGATCTGTGGTTGCTATCTTTTTTTTGTCCTATTTTTTTTCTATAATTTTTTGCCTTTCGGAAATGATGTAACTTATCGCCGTTTTTGCTCTTGTAGCGCTAGCAGTCACAATATGACGTCACCATTTACTTTATATTTCGTGTAAAAGTTGTGTAATATCTTTTACAAAACTAACTAACTTTTTTAATATCAGGCTCGTATTATCTAGAATCCTAATTGTAAACCCTCTTTATCTGTTTAATATCTAAATCAATATTTTTGCGATACAAGCTAATTCTTTTTGTATCTACTATAAATATTTTAATTTTTATTCTGTTTATATCAAAATTCAGGAGTTTACTTTTATATATACATATAACTTAAAAAAAAAGTGAATATATTGATATAAGACAATGACTGATAAAAGTATATGATATTAATATATTTATATAAAAAAAATCGATATAAATGAATTGTTTTTATCATTGAAAAAAAAAGTTGACTACTTCTGCACAACGTCCAAGCCTTTGGGGAAGATTGAGGTCGCACGACCGCTCTCTTGTTTTGTATTGGGGATGTTTTGCTGTTCTGTTGTTTGTCTGATGGGGAGCAGATTAGTTGGGGTTTAATCTACCCCACGTTGACCGTTCTCGAGTACTGTCAAACACATTCAGATTTTTCACGGTTTTATTTCTATTTTATTTGTTTCTAAGCACGTGGCTTTCCAACTCGTACAAATATATCGCTTTCTTGTATTGTATATTACAAAGAAAACAAAAAGTAATAATTGTATTTTAAAACATTCGGGGGATGTTTTTAGCTATCTGTTTTAACTTTAAAGAAAATTTTAGTTGTAATATTTTTTAACAATAAGATTTCAATATTGTTTATTGACATACTTATTGTAGTAGTTAAAAATAATTTTCACTGCAAATTAAATGACTTAATAATTTTCTGATTAAAGATGAACATTTAAATTAATATTTTGTGTAATATATATATTTATATATATATATATATATATATATATATATATATATATATATATATATATGTGTGTGTGTGTGTGTGTGTGTATGTATTTTTAGTGATCTTGTTAATTATTTAATTTAAGTTTACGACTTATTTTATAATGTTATAAATTAAAATATAATATTATATCATACATTGAATGGATATATAATAACTCTCTATTCTATGCAATAAAAAGGAGTTATTTATAATTTTATTTATAAATTACAAAACAGAGGGTGGATCATTTGAAATTATGTCTTTAATCAAATTAAATTCCACTATAATTATTCGAATGTACCGAAAACGGAAATAATTCATTATATGATATTAAGCACTGAATTCTTATGAATTAATGAAGTGGAGCCTCTCAGTTTTATTGTAATATTATTATGTAAATTGACGTATTTTAGACGACGTTTTATTTTCATCAAGTCGTTAGAGTAAATTGTTCATATGGTTAATTCAGTGAAAAACAAGTTTTGTTTATATATATATATATATATATATATATATATATATATATATATATATATATATATATATATATATATATATATATATATATATATATATATATATATATATATATATAATATAAAATTTAAAAAAATGCAATGTTACTCAATAATATATCAGTAAGAGTTAACTTTATGATTAAATTCATTTTTCTAAATATGGATATGAATATAAAGTAAATATTTTATGATAATTTTATAAATAATTAATAAATATCATGTTATGGTTTATATAAGTCGTCACAAATACACCCACTTGAAAATCGGTCAGAGTGACCATTACTAGATTTTATATAATATTTATAAAAGAGAATATAGGTTGTCGATATTGTCGATCGGTGTGCGGTAAAGTCCGTACTGATTGGATGGCTCTCGTTAGGCTAATCGGATTTCTGACTCCACTCCAGGAGTCGGCACTTAACTTAATTTGTCGGATCGATTTGAAGAGTTTTTAGTTGTTTTCAGAGTCCAATCGCGAAAGCACGTGATTCAATTTTAGGATAGATGTCGAAATTCTTTAACGTATAATCCAAAGTCGTTCGCATAGTATAAATGGTCATTTGAATGCACTTTGCGTTTTGTCGACATGATTTTATATATTATATAATGAAATATTTTGGATTATGAAATGCAATGTTTTTTTGATGTAATATTCTTTGATTGGATTATTTTAAATCGATTATATAATAAAAAGTTTCATATAACATTTTCAAAATGACAAAATTTTATTTATACATATGTAAATAGATAGTTAAATATTATTCTGATATTTTTTTAGATCTTAAAAAAATAATATAACTAGAAAAAAATGCATAAAAGTCAATGTTTTTATTGTAAATGCATTAAAAAATATATTTCTGAACTAATTATTGACAATAATAACGTTTTCTCTTTAAATTTAATCGGTAACGAGTCATTTTTAATATATTTTTATTTTTCAAACATTTGAAATTAATAATTAAATGTTAATTTCATAAATAAAAATAATTGATATATTAAAAAAATGCTAGAATATACAAATATTCACTTGAATTTTATCGTTCTTTATTAATTATATTCTAATAATATATTTGTAGAATAATATATTAGATAAATGAAAAATTAAATTAAAAATATGTTTTTTGATGTAAAAATTGTAATTAAAACATTAATATATTTTATTATATAAATAATTCAAATTATTATTTCATGAATTGAATACTGAGCTGTTAACCAAATATAGAGGTTTCGAATATAAATCCGCAAGGAAAATCGTTTATAATTTTAAATTTTAATCAAATATTATAGAATCGCGCTGTATAATTTAAGATTGATTTTTTAGATATCCGTTGTTATTTAGCTGGAAAAAAAAATTCATCGGGAAAAGCGCAGATATCCGTTCGCGGTAAAAAGTGATTAATTTCGAAGTACCGTTTTCACATTTCCCATACAACTGTCGAATTGCCACTTTACCATCGGCGAATAGTAACCGGTCGTTAAAATGGTAAGCGCCAAGACCACGATTCCCACAGAGTAAAAATAAAAATAAAAATAAAAATAAACGACGGTTAAACTGCCAGTTCTCATGATGACAATGCACCCACTTTTCCGACAATTTGATAAACAAATTAACCGACTCCGACCTCCGTTCGCTTTCAATCAGTCGTAATAATTGTTTAATTAAACGACATACTTTTAATTTTCATTAGGGTGCTCAATTTGTTATATTTCAATGCTTATATTATAATATTAACGTATGCTAAATTATATTGAATTACTTAATTATCAGCCTAGAGCTGTTTTTGTTTCCAAATTGAATCATATTAAATTTTATTATTGCATAATAAACAAACTAATGATGATGTATTTTTTATATAATATATAAAAATATTTTTTGAGTTTTAAAATAATTATTTATAAAAATTAAATATTCATTTTTTTTAATAATTTATATTAAAAATATATTAATTTAAAAATATAACGATTACATATATTTTATGTATTGTCGTTCGTCTGCTCTATTTAATCATACATTTTAAATCAAATAAAAAATAATCAGCGCCCGTGGGAAGAAACAAGGCATTGCGCAGATATCGCGACCACGATAAAAGGACTTATCAAGGAAAACTCTTGAAAAATAATAGAACAATATGTGTCCTGCACTCGTGGAGTCCATATTGCTCCCCCCTTTCCCTTCTTCACCGGAGGGGGGGAAGCAAATTCAATTAAAAACCACTCGTTGGCGAAATTAAATGGGAGTCACTCCATTCAGCTGATGGTTCATTGAGACCATTCAGCCGTGGAGACCGTCTTCAACGAAATTGTGGCTGTTACGGGTTGTCCATTGTGTGGTCATTGTCGTCGTCAGGATGCTATCGAGGAAACGTTTCCTTTCATGAATGCTAATTCAATAATCGTTCGCCATTTTCCAGGACGGCTTCCTTCGAACTTTGAACTCCCCCCTTCTTTTTTCATGTTTTTTTTATATTTTGCATATATGATCCTTTTAAAATCTTTGCAATGTTTTTGAATGATTATTATTATTATTATTGATAATTTAATTGATGTTATCTTTATGAAATTACGCATTGGCACGCATTAAATGCAAATTTAGGACATTGTTTTTTTATTCATAATATACAATATATATTTTCAAAATTATAATTTAATTTGCTTCTATTTTTTAATAGATGATATATTATTATTTATTATGATAAACTAAATTTTTGATACGAATTATAGTGATTTTATATAATTTAACTAATATTTTAAATATATTTTAAGGTGTTCGAAAATATTAATTTAGTGGTAATGTACATGTTTGTTTATTAAATTTATGAATTTGAAATCTAATATAATTTCCTTTTAATTAAAATTCATTTTATATCAAGCCTTTTATAGATCGATTTCAATATTTTGTGTTAAGTTGCATTTTTCGTATTTATATTTTATAATTCAAAAAATTTAATTTGTGTTATGAAAATGTTTATTTTTTTTATTTCAAAATATTAAGTAAAAAATTTAATTTGAAGATAAAATATAGAAATATAGATTTATTCACAGTTTTTTAAATAAGAAATAGTCTGAAAATTTTAAACTAAATAAAGACGCACAGGTACTCAATATTTACTTTTATCGAATGGTATATGAAAAATAAACCTTTTTTTTGTATTATATATTCAACAGAGATTGAGAATAAAATTTAGTATCGTACATGAAATTGACTTTGAATCGGAAAAAAATATATATTATAATTAGAAATATAAATATTTTATAGTTAAATAAGACGATCATAGCGCCTTTTTGGAACCCACAATACCTACATAAACCCACATTTATTTGTACATAAATAATAATGATGAAAGTAAAAAAAAAAGTGGAAAATATGAATTACGACCAATGTGAACTGAGGCTCGGGGCGTTTCCACATACAAACGAAGGCACATTTCGAGCGAACAATCATTAAACACTTCCTGTATGATCACTTATTTATGGATATATCTTCACCAGGTGTTGTCAAATAAATATTTATAACCGTACCTTAATAGGCATTAATAACGACGAAAATTATTTACGTTAAAGCGCATGCTAAAAGTACATCGTTAATAAGCGTATAAATAAATATATATATATATATATATATATATATATATACATATGGTATATATATACATTTTTTTTTTGATGTTAGCATTTAGCAAGGTTGGTATAAGTAGGGTAATAGAATAATAGATATAAAAAAATAGATCTATATCAAATTTAAATGACTCAATTTTTTTACTCTGATGTTATATAGTGATAATTAGAATAATTTCATTGAATGTCAACGAATGATTAAAATATTTAATATTTTTGTAATATATTTCAAGCTGATTCAATTGTGAAATTATTTAAAAAAAAATATTTTTTATTTCCATATATATATATATATATATATATATATATATATATATATATATATATATTTATAAAAATCCATATCAATAAAACTATTGATAAGAAATTATACCATTCTAGTATGATAAAATATAATTCTAAATAATTTAAATTAATTTTATTCTATTCTAAAAATCTAGATATAATTTTATTCGTAATCTATTAAAATTGATGGTATAATATTGAATTTTTATATTGTGTAATTGTATCATAAAAGAAACAAAATTATATAGTCGTCATATTGAATTCAAACATTGATACAATATATTTTAATCTATCCCGAAAAATATATATGTAACTGTAATTATATTTCGTAAAATTGTAATTGTAACTTAGTCGTAGATTTATTTGATTTTTGTCATTATGAATAAAAAAACGGCCCAAAGCTATTCGATTTTGGATTACAAACGTTTTTTTTTTGTTCTAATAAGAAAAACGTTGCTTAATCCTATAAGAACCACGATTTTTCGTATTGAATTCAAGTCGTGAAAAAGCTGTTTTATAATGACTTAGGTAAACTTCGAATTCTCTAATGATCGGTAATTTGCGATATCTGCGCGTATTTATATTACAGAAACAAATTATAGGCATTTATTCGTTTTCGTTGTTTAATAAGAATTTCTTTGTTTTTTTTATATATCATCTTCGTATTATTATTCATTCGAATCCGTAATGTTGGTAACATCTGCCGAGGCGTGTGCGGTCCACGAAATTTATTTATATTGATCTCGCAATCATCGCCCGCCCATATTGACAAGCCCTGATCATTAGAACACGGTGATCAAAAATAGTTGTATTCAAAACTTATTAGAATTAAAAAACATGTTTATATATTATATTTTTCGTCAAAAATATGATTAATATTGAATACCAAATTATTTTGATTATATTTAATATTGAAAATTAATAATATCCATAAAAATTATTACATTAATTTTATTTTTAGAAAAAATGAAAGTTAAATTAGAAGAATTGGTTGGATTTTTGTTTATATATTTCATTTTTGTTTGATCTCTAGTAATTCGTGGTCAATAATGATCACACAATTATTTAACATTTTTCACGTAAAACACATCGTTTTATACTTCAAATTCGACTTTTTGTTTAATTCGTATTTTTAATATTGTATTACCATATATATATATTGAAAAAAAAATCATTAAATAAATACACACTACATCTATCATATCAATTTCAAATATTTCGCATTATTATAACAACAATAAATAACATTTTAACAATTATTTATAATATAATATAAATTAATTTTATAACGATTCACGATTTTTTTTTTCAGTTTTACAACGTTTCGCGAAAAACTCAATTGTGAGATCGCTGTCGCAAAAACGACGCGCAAATCCAATTAAACGAACATTCAAATATGTCGATCGACTTCACTTTTCACTTTTTGCTTCGCAGTTCTTTTTTTTTCTCTCTCTCTCTCTCTCTTTCTTTTTCTTCTTCTTTTTTTTTAGTTTTTGTCGTTTCACTGCACGACTGTACCTAATTTAACACGTTTAAATTAAGCGACGAAACGAAACCAGCGCTCGTTCGTCGCAAAACACGCATAAGATGTTCGCGAATTCGATTCCCTTCACGTATAACTCTTCATTCATAATTCAACGAAGGTAATTGGCTTTAAAGTGTGCACATTGATCCTGTTTTTTTCCCGTTTTTCCTGCCGTTTTCTTATATATATATATATATATATATATATATATATATATATATATATATATATATATATATATATATATATATATATATATATATATATATATATTAAGAATGTCTAATTTTGTCTATTTATAATATTATATATTGCGAATATTAAATTTTATAATAGTTAATTAAAATAAAAAATTCAGATTGAAAATATTTATCGATTTTAATTTTTCGATGAAAAACAATCGACGTTATTAATAATCATGCATACTTTCAGGGAAAAATAAGAAAAAAAATATTTTTCAAATATAAAGTATATTTTAGACTGAAAAACAATTTGTGGTAACATAATGAAATTGTCTTTTCCTTATATAAACTTATTTGTGAAATAATAAATACTAATTTTAGTATAAAATAAATTGAAATTATAATTGAAGATAAAAATACCTCTTAATATTTAGTTTATAAGGAGTTTTTTTTTTTTTTGTTACATTCGATTTTGAAAATGATTATTTAAAATAATTTCATATTAAATCAAAAAAGTTAGATATTAAATTATTCAATGACAGAAAAATTAGTATGATATTTTTTAATTGAAAAATGTTTAAAAATATAAAATAATTTTATATTTATATACTATTATAATTTTTACATACTTTTAAAATAAACGATCAGTCATATTTTCAACGGAACACACTGTATATATGTACGTAAATTATATATATATATATATATATATATATATATATATATATATATATAAATAAATAAACAAATAACTAAAAAAAGGGATGGTTAAAAAAGGTGGCCAGTTTTGCGGGTCAGGGTGTGTTTGCGTTCTTCGGGGCCGCATAATTGGGTTCTAGTTGAGTAAGATGATTAGTTATTATTTTGATGTTTCAATTTTGATGGTCGGGCGGTGCGACCACCCAGGCGTCGCCTTTACCGTTCTCGCTTTACGACGCTCCTAATATTGTTGTCTCGCTTTTACGACCGCCCATTCGAACGACGAGTCGACCCCTACAACGTCGACCAATCTATTTCTCTCTTTCTCTTTCTCTCTCTCTTTATACGATGTTATGCTATTTCTTTCTTTCATGAAGTGTGTGTGTTTTTTTACGATGAAAATAATGATAGTTTTCTTTTTTTTTTTTAATTATATTTTGAGTTTTGATTTGGAGTCGAATATTTTTAAATTTTAGTTTAAAAGTAGTAAAATGATGTTTGTAGGTATTTTATTAATTGATGTACATATTGATTTTTTTAATGAATTTTTCAATTTTGATTTAATTTGATGACAAATAGAAGATTAATAAATATATATAATATAAATTAAATCAGAATTTATAAATTATTTATATGTAAAAAATATTAAAAAATAATACATATATTTTTTAATTCAATTTTTAAAATAAAGTTTTAGTTTGAAATGCATACTCATTTAGGTATATTGCTCTATAATATCCAATAAGAATGGTTCCTAATTGGTATTTGTAAAGAACATTAGATTTTTATATTTTATGATTTACGATTATTTTAAAATTCAAAATTAGTATATTTTTTATTATAGAAGAAAATCAAATGAAAAATGAATAAAATATTTTTCCAATCAGAATCAATTTATTTTCTATTGAGATTAATTTTAATTATATTTATTATGTGAGTATTTTTTTTAATTTATTTTAGACTTTTTTTATTATAAATTAGATCTTATATATATGAAAATTTATATTTTATATTTCAAAAAAAAACTTTCTATATGTTAAAAATTCAAATATTAAATATGAAAAATAAAGAAATACTTATATACGTAAGATTTAAATTGCGATCGGAAAACGGTTTAAATTAAAGTGAAAAAAATAAATAAACTTTATATAATAATATATTGAAATAAACGGTAAGCCGTAATAACTCATTGTTGACGTGCGTCGAATTGACGTTACAATTTTGACATTTAAATTTCGCTTTGACGCACGTTAATCGCGTCGAATTTGCATCGAAATTCGAAAATGCTACCGCAAAATAATAATAATAATAATAATAATAATAAAATAAAATAAAACCAGCGCAGTGACACAACGCATTCGTCGATCATGAGATGTGTCGCATATTTTTGACATTGACGAACGTACAAAGTATTACGTCGAATACTAAATTATTGATCGTTATTTCCGATCGTCGTTATTTTTTCACTGCAATTTAAAATCTTTTGACGTTTTTTATTTTAATGCCAAACGATTTAAAATATTCCATAAATATACATAATCGTGTATGAAATATCTGAACGTTTTTAATTATTCATATTTTTTTAATAGTTAATATAAATATGTATGAAATTAACGAGCAATGCGAAGATTTCAAGTTGAATCATCGATTTCTATGTTCAAATTCAAAGTTTTATATTTTATTGAGCATTAATAATTTTGATGATATTATAAATATAGTTTATAATATAATTCGTTACAATTTAGAATCAGAAAGCATAAATACAGGGGAGAAATAATGTTGAGTTTGAATGCATACCTCGAACAAATTACGAATATGGCAGATGGATATCGAATATATTGCATTTTCATCCCCTTTGTTTGCTCTTTCAGGGGGTTGAAAAGTGGAGTCGGTTACACTTAAATCCCACTTAAAAAGGATAATCTGTACCCACAATATTTCCATATTGTATCGTTAGAATATATATATTTATTTATATAATGAAGGCGATAAAATAGAGGAAATTATATTATATTTTATTATATACAATATTTATAATTTAAGTAATATATTTTTTAATATAATTAATAATTAATTGAAAAATGGTTAAGTTTATCTATTTATACATATATATATATATATATATATATATATATATATATATATATATATATATATATATATATATATATATTGAATTAATCACGAAAGTTTGAATTAAAATTTTTAATGTTAAATATTTTTTTATTAAATTTCTCATTTATAATATAAATCAATTATAGAAAATATTAAATTGTATGAAGGTTGGGCGTAAACCTGTTGACTCGACTTAATAAAAAAAATATATCAGCGTTCTTGAAACTCAAATTAGAAGTCTTGGTCTATATATGACTGATATATATATATATATATATATATATATATTTTTTCTATATTAAAATGACATAGTAAAAGTCCAATATGAAGTATGTGAAGCAAATATCATGAAAGCTCAAGTATGTTGTTATCTTTTCTAGCGCCGCCTTATTGTAATCGTCAAAGCTAGCGTGTAAATAATGTAATTTCACGTAATTATCGTTGCAGGGTGAAAATAAAAATATACCACCGCACAAGTGAACAAGCGAAAGCAACAATGACGACCGACAAAACCGTCGGTCGGTGTGTTTATGCGCTCGTCAGGCAATTTGTGAAAAGCCTAGGCTAGTCTCAATTTCATTGTGATCTCGAGTGTAAAGCCCATTGTGTCCATTTTAAATCCATTAGGACTCGAAATGAATATGTTTACCTTTGTTATCCTGCCGTTGGCGACAGTTGAAGCTGCGATTAACATTTGGTCACCGTTTTTTTCTCTCTCTTCTTATCTTTTTGTATGTCTCTCTAGATATATCTATTTTGACTGCGAGGCGTAATATAGTAACTAGAAAAAATAAATTTTTATATTTTTTTTTAATATTATAATATTTAGAATAATATCAATATCATACATTGTTACTATATTTTATATAATTAAATATAATATAGTAAAATATATAAATCTGATTATTAAATGTCAAGGTTAGATAAATAATATTATATATGTATATAAATTGAATATTAAAAAATAAGTTATAATCTTGTCTTAGTATTTAGTATTTTAAATATAAAACGTTTCCTTATGCAATCGTGCGAATTAAACGTTGTTAATACAATTTTTAGGTCCGTAATGTTGATGAAAGGACCTTCGACAATTGGCAAAAATTTAACAAACAACCCCTCGAGAGAGTAAATCCTGATCCGTTTCCACATTCTTCTCTCTGACAAAAAATAAAAAATAAATAAATAATAAAAAAAAAATGGGAGCCGACAAAATTTTTCTCAAACGTAACATGTCACACTATGTTTCGAAATATACAATATGTATTATGTTCACGAATCCATAGTAAATCTACAGTATTTTAGTAGCTATGTTACTATTTAACCATTTTATTTATTTATTTACTTTTATATATCTCATTTGATAGAAATGGCAGATTATTTATTTTGTACTTTTATACCTGTATTCTGATGTTTTTTCATTGTTGAAAATTTATTTTTATAATCACTTTTATATTTATATTATGATAAGAGAATATTCGTTAATTATATTTAAAGTATATAAAACATTTTAGTGCAAATAAATATATTTAATTCATATCTTTCATTGAAAGTCACTTGTTTATATAATTTCCGAGAAGTCGTCAAAGTGGCGATCCTTTATAAATTGTTGGAAATGGTTCAATATAATGGTATTCGCTCACTGTCGAAACGGATCGTGTTAATTTTTTTATTTTATTTATTTATTTATTTTTTTTGTTAATTCTTAACATTCACCGTTCGGCGAAACTCTTCTCATAGAAACCCGTTCTCTTTGGTTTGTCCAAAAATTTGTTTCGATTCGATTCCAATAAACGGTCGATCACTATAATTGATTAATTTATTTTTTTTTTGTAAAATCTTGTTGTTTATTTTTTATCGGATATATTTTATATTATAAAATGTAGAGTATATTATATGTAATTTAATCTTTCTATATATACTTTGTATCAGTTATGATCTGAATAGTTATATTAATGTGTATTAAGTCAGTAGTTCTGAACATTTTTTAACTGAAATATATATGATAATAAATTTTTATAGTATAAATATATTTTTAAATGATTTTTATTGTTATAATATATTGAAAAGTTACAAACAAAAGACATTATATTGTTTCATAATTTTGAAAATTATTATGAAAGTATATTATTATTCAAAATCACTCTTTTCGATTTATTTTTTTATTATGATGTCACAAAGTGAATTCTTTAAATATTCCTTTGTAGTCCTCGTGGTCCCGTTTCGACTTTCGACATTAGAAAAATGTTTAAGAAGCGTCGGTTGTTCGGTCACATTCCAGAATTCCTAAAATATTTGTGAGGGCAGATGCAGCCGCAGAATATTGAGAGGTGACACATCGCATTCGAGAAACGGCCAGTTCGATTAACGACCGACTTGATCACGGATAAAAAAAAATAAAAAAAGGGGTACGTGGGGAGGGTAGCAAAAAATAAATAAATAAAAAGAAGCGAGCTTACGGGGATAAATAAACAAATAAAGTCGAACAGTAAATATATATATATATATATATATATATATATATATATATAAATATACATAAAAATAAAGAAAAAAATGAGGATACAAATGACAGCAAAAGCGCGCGCCACAGTTTTGGAAGCGACCGGTTCGATTCCGAGCGCCGAATAGCGCCAGTCGTGTTATACATGGCGTTTGACACTTGTTAAATGATTCGACTCTTATATCTGATGACATGTTCAGATCCTTCTCTTTACACACACACACACATACATATACATGAAAACGACCGTTTATTATTATTACTATAATCGTTTATATGCGTGAGTATTGTGTAGGGTGACCATGCATATAGATCTCTAATAAGTTCACTACGAAATTCCAGTGACATGATAGTATAATATTTTCAATATATTTATACCATGAACTCTTAAGTTTTGATTATTTATAATCTTCAATTTTATATTAAATTTAAAACTTTGATATATATTTATAAACATATATCAACAAGGGTGAAAAATAATGGAGAGAAACTGAAAGTTAGATAGTTGGATGATGTGTTTGTTGCTGGTTATAAGGAAAAATGTAGAATAATCCATAGTGATAATGATAAATATAAAGATTTTATAATATTTTTTTAATACTAATAATTGTTTTTAATTCTATATATATATATAAAATTTTAGAGAAGTTGTTATAATTATATATATTTTTAATGTCATATAAACCTTTTTGTTTATATGTCATATAAACTTTGTTTATTTGAAATATGTAAATTTTATATATGACATATTAATATTTACTTTTAAACTTAAAAATGATGTCATGAATCACAGATTCGAAAGAAGACGATGATGAGACAAAATTCTAATAAAAAAAAAAAACATGGTCACAATAAACGCGCATCGTATTCTGTTAAAATAAAGGTCGCAGGTTTCGTTCGCTATCTATCGTTTCGGATCTAAACAAATATAATGCGCATGTAAAAGGGGACCAAATACGAAATACGATAAAGAATAATAATAATAATAATATAAAAAAAACAAATACGAACGAAACCGAGTCGGTTTGACTTTGTGTGTTTGGAACCGCCGATAATGAAGTGTCTCCGAAGACCCGTTTTGTCATGAGACAAGATTTGATCCGTTCATGTGTGTGAAGTTTTTGTTGCATCGCCATCATGTCACGTTATTATGGCGATCGAACCCGTGGATCTATCCGCACCGTCGGACATCTCTATAAATGGAAAACCGCCGCAGATATGCCCATATGCCATCCGGTCCGTTTTGTCGTATTCCCAAGGATCAAAAGTCCCATAAACTGAACGTATCCGCATTCGGAGACGAATGCGAAAATTACACATTGTCATGTCGGGCACTACTGTTGTTTATCCCGTTTGTTTATTTATTATTGACGGTCGTCCGTAAATGGATTTCGAGACGCAGTTTATATAAATATTATACTATATATTTTTATGTGAATTTTTATCGTTTTTAATGCGTTTCAATAAATAGATTTATGCGTTTCATGTTAAGGGTTGAATTATAATATGTGCCGTCCGACGAATGTTCGCAATGATCTATCCGTTTGTGGTTGAGATTTTCACGTTAAAAAAACAAACAGGGGTTGAGAATGACATATATGAAAACTATTAGAAGTGATTAATTTAAAAAACAGATATATTTAATTTTTTTCTATATAGAGAAAATTTATTATTTAGTAAAATTGTATTAAAATATAATTTGTATATATACTATATAAAATATTTTCATAATTATATTTAATTTATGGTATTCATTATTGAATTAATAAAATAATGTCAATATAGACAGAGATTGAATTCATTAATATTTATTATAAATAATAAATATTATAAATATAAATAATTAATAAATGTGTTAATTTCAATAAAATAATTATAGGCGACACTAAAATTTGGCACCGCCTTTACACGATATTTTACAAATTAATCAAAATTTATTATATTTTTATTATTTATAATGAATTCGTAAACTATGAATATATTAATTAACGTTTACGCTCGTTTATGTATACATATATTATATTATATATGCAGATTAACGATTGCCATTTGAGAAACATTGAAACGGTCGAATTTAATTTGAAAACGTGCCACTATAGATACATGTATATTCAATTTTGTTAATTTATTCGAAAAACGTGGTGTTTTTCATATTTTTTTTTTGGCAAACTTTTCGAAATCGAAATTGGACGTGTCACGCTGAAAACGGATCGAAATTGATCCGAATGCCGTGGCACCCCGCGGTTTTGTCGAAGGTGCAAATGTGATCTTAAAAAACGAATCTGAAAAATAAACAAAACGAGAACAACGACGTTAATAATAATAACAATAATAATAAAAATCAACAAACCACTGACGCGATTGCTTTTTCACCTATTTTTTTTAAGATGTTCTAAAAAAAATACATTTTTAATGATAAATGCGGGTGGCCACCGATATTTCTCCAAAATTTCTTTCTGATGTTTTCAACTCACCAAAAAACTCTATGACAGATTTAACGATGCGAACCGGCTATAAAATATTCTAGAAATATATATTAAAAAAATTAGGGTATTTTCACGTATACTATATAATACAATACATTAAAAACTAAAGCAGCAGTCAGAAAATCTGATTTATAACAGATCTCTATCGCGTATTTGTATTTAGCATACTTGTTATATATATATATATATATATATATATATATATATATATATATATATATATATATATATATATATATAATATATATATTTTAAAATTACATATATATATATATATATATATATATATATATATATATATATATATAATTAAATTAGATTAAAAATATTTTAGAGAAAGAAATGTTTTATATTTTTACGTATAACAATTAATAAATTTATTTATATTATATGTTTAATATATTATAATATAATAGTAGTTTAAAGTAATTGTTTTTAGATAAAATTCCAAAGTTATAATTGATTAGCTGTTTCAATTTATGATCGCTGTAATTTTTGAATATATTTATATATATATATATATATATATATATATATATATATATATATAAATATTTTATCGCCATTTTTAATATAAAAATTAATTTTTAGGCAAGAATGTCGTAATATAGTAGTTTTACGTACGACAAAATGTCATTTCGGCGCCACTGAATTACCGAAATCAGCACTCTAAAAATTATAATAGTATCAAATAAAAATCCTACCTATTAATTAAATCGTTATCTATACACACACACACACACATACAAATTTGTACAACACTCGTGTGACAAGTTTTTCAAACGATCGAGAATCTTGTGAACGTAATCAAAAAACGCGACGTTAATTGGAATCCGATCGACTTGAATAGCCGAAATTGGTTAGCAGCCGATTTTACGACGTTTTCTCATCGTCGTGTTTTCATTTTCCGTCATCCCCTAACTTTTAACGGTCTATTTTTATTATTTGCGCGAAAGAAATTAGTCGTCATGGAATGGGAAATAAGACTATTCGAGGAATTCACGGCGTCGAGCATTTTTATTATTGCTTTATCGGCACCGCAGCATCACAGAATTACAACCGTTTCAAGAAATCAACCGTTCTTATTTATATACATACATATATATATATATATATATATATATATATATATATATATATATATGTATATATTTTCCGAATATAAAACAAAGAATTCCGAATAAAATTTCATTGTAGGATTTTTAAAATTCCGCGCTCGTGTGTGACGCCGTTGAATCGTATTAAAATATTTCATCGATACACACGCACAGCCCCCCCTTGAAAATATTTTAATTTCGGTTCCATATTTTAAAACGTCAAAATTATACCCCACTTAAATAATTTAAATTATTTTTTTTAAATATATTATTTATGTAAAATTCATATTTACTATATATGTTGTAGTACATATTAGACGTTCATTAAAAAAAAAAGTGATCATGTTTTGCATCTTCTATTACGGATGCTTAGAACGCGTCACAGTCGACAATTATAATAGAAAATTAGTGAGTGAAAATAATCGATTGTACAGTCGTTTTATTTAATTATCATAGAAGCCGCTCGCATACCGACGGTTTTGGCCCTCGATCGTTTTTAATTTTGACACATAGGTATGTCCGTTACCCACGTCAGATCCTTTGTTTTAAACGTTTGAAACCCTGTCATTTTTTTATTAGACCCTGTTATGTTGTCGGTCCGTTTTTGTTTGTTTATTTCGATTTTTTAATATATATATACACACATACATACATCATATACATATGTAAATGTGTGTTAGTCGGTATGTTTGTGTTTGTTTTTGGAATTTTTTGTCGATCCCCCGCGGTATTTCGGGTACACCCGATCGGCGTGTCTAGCATTTCAAAAAAGAAATTAATTATCCGCCAGTTACCGCTGTCTTTTTCTTCAAATAAGATGATCACATTATGATCGCAAGGTTTTCTTGTTATCGTGTTTTAAAACCTGCGAAACATTTTTAAAAGAATTTATACAAATAAAACGAAAAATTAACACAAGTGAAAATTGTGGAAAATCTATCATAATTACATTGTCGAATATAGTTCGACGTATGAAGTTAATCTAATTGATTTAAATGTATATGATAATTAATATGATACAAATATTTTAGATTTTTTGTATATAACCATTTACATTCGAGAGGTACTATTTGGTCACCATTTTTATATTAATTAATTTAAAACGAATACTCTATTTGTATAATATTATGAAGTTTAAAATGATATTTTTTTTAAATAGTGATAAGATTTCCTAATCTTAAATTAGTCCGTATAAATAACATACTGAACTGCATTTTCAACATTGTAACGTTGATAATTTTTTTTGGTTTAAATTTGACAATCTTGTCACAAGGATTACTATAATTAAAAATTTTAATCTTTATAAACACGGAATGATAAAATGATTTTATAGATCAATATATCTCAATATACTATTTTTTTAAGAAAATTTTTGAAATGATGACGAAAGCTGTTATTTTAATAGATTTAAAAATTTGCTCATTAAATCCATATATTCTATATAAAATCACTAAACGGTAGATAATATTATATAAAATGTTATAATATAAAAGCTTTAATCTACAGAAGCATTTTTTTTTATATATAACAATATTAAGTTAGTTCGTCAACAATACTGCGAAACGTTATAAACAGTACAATCATCAATAAAAAAAAATAGAAAATCGGAAAATTCTAGTTCTATAGTATTTTTTACTATTATTCATATGGAATGAAATTTTCTTCAAAAATATTCATTTATTTCACCGAATAGTATTTCGAATTCACGCACTAATATCGTATTTCCATCACAACCCCCAATAACAGTAGTGGTAGTAATAATAGTAAAATCTTTTATATTTTTCCATTCATACGAGATTTTGTCCACCCTCGGTTTAATCTGAACGAAAGCGGACATCGCATAGGGTGACTTTTACATAAGTCATTTGAGTCAAAGTGACGCAAATATTTTTGTGTGGCAATAAAATTCCGTGACAAATTATAGAATGCATAAATATTTGGTCGTATTTTACGAATTAAATTAACGTACAAGGTTGAAATTATATATCTGAACTTATTGTATAAATTTTCAATAATATTATATCGCACATATATTTTCATGAATCATATAGAATATTAACAATATATTTAACCGGATAAAAAGATATTATTGAACTATAATCGTATATAAAAATTTCTCTTTTTATTTATATGAAACGAAACGTAATTTTTCGTGATAACATCAAAATGTCTCGTTTTAAAGAAAGATCACGAGAAGTCTAATTTTACGACCGGGAATTTTTGAAAATCGATACGCAATGAAAAATTGTTATTGCTTATCGAAAAAACGAACGCAATTCAAATTTGACATTTCGATACATAATGCAATATATAAAATGACGAGCTTTCGTTGTTTTTCAATTGAAAAATCGTCGAATTCGTGATGTTCTTTGTGTGCTCGCCGACTCGTCTCTCGATCACGACGAATATTTTAATTAAAAGTCATTCGAAAATATTCGTCGAAATCCATTAATAATTAAATTTTATTATGAACGAATCCTTTTGTGTTGTATGACAAAAGGTCACCTTGTTGATGTTTACGTGCGTGAATTCGCACTGGTTTCGTACTGAAGAAACGGGGTTTGAGTTTTGATTCGATGCTCTTAGAATTCAACGGATATAATAATAATAAAATATAACTTTTTATAATATTTATTTACGATCAGATTGAACAAGTAACGTTCTACAAATACTTGGGGACATTTATCATAGCAATCTATGATAAAAAAAAAGAGATCTGTTCTAGAATAAAACAAGCTAGAATACAATTCTTAGCCATGAAAAAGTTTTTAACATCGAAGAATACAAATATGGAATTAAAAATACGTTTGCTTAGATATTCCGTTTTTTCGGTTCTTCTATAGTGTTGAAGAACTTGAAAAACATTTGGAAATATTTTAGATATTGTGGTACCGAACAATGTTAAGAATATTTTTATATCTAAGAATGTATAAAGATAGAAAATAATCAGAAATACTAAAAACAGTTAAATTAAAAAAATCAATCAATCTTGAAAAATGATAAATACAAGCTTTTCTAGATAATTTTGGGGGAAAAAAATCAGGGGAAATGTCAATAGGAAGGCTCATTGCATAAAGTTAATAGATCGCTAATCTTCTTATAAAGACGATGTGAAGAATACCTCATTATGGATAATGTTTTGATATATTTTAAACCTTTAGATTACCAGATATGAAATAATTTAATTGTGGCATGTATAGTAATATGTCTACTTTATAAAGTCACGATTGTTTTTTTAAGTCTTAAATTTGTCTATTTTTCATCTTATCAAGAATTATATATCTTAAGATCATACTCTATATGTTTGTATGAAACAATGATTTTTAAATTTTATAATTTTATCATATGCATTTTTTATATCAGTTACGATATTTTTATCATCACTTATATCAGTTCGCGTCGAAGTGTATCGTTTATTATTGTGTGAATTTCAGCTTCGCTTCGTTCATTTCAGTACGTTCATCTGAAGCGACGCAAGAAAGCTCACCACCCGCTTTCAACCCTTGTCGATTGTTCACCGTAGGGCGGATGGGCGGGGGCGGTTGCTATCTTTATTCGATTGTGACCATTGTATGCAGCAGCCAAACTTCCATGTTGAAAACGCTTTGACGACAAACGCTTTTCTATAAAAATTCTCATCGTCGGTTTTCGATTCGAAAGGCGAACGTCGAACGTGCGACGACACACTTTGTATATTTTGTATGATTCGATTCGATTTCAAACCCCCAACCCTTTTTCATATTATTTGTGTTGATGCTTAATTTTGAATCATTGTTTCAATTTTGCTTTGATATTGTTTGATTAAAAATATTTTTATTCGTCTAACGTACTCGAATAGTCCAATTTAAATATTGAAGAAAAAATTATCATCCAAATATCTATGGAAAATTGAATTAAATTTTGTTGAAGATATATATTTAATATTATCCGATTAAATAATTTTTGATTGGAATTAAAAATCTTATAGCTATTCAAAATGTGACTATGTATTATAATCATTTAAAAAATAAAAATTTGTTTGAAGATTGGGTATAGAGCTAGCGACTCGATGAAAAATTAAATCAACGTATCAAATTTCAAAATATCAGTCTTATATCGATATAGGTTGTTTTTTTTAATTATTCAATAACTTTTCATATGACGAAACATTTTTATAATATCAGTCTTACGTAGTAGTATATATAAATATTTATAATCAATAATCCGTTTACATCCATATCTTTATAAAAATATAATCTTCTACACCATATAATCACAACTGGTAATTAAAACGTGTATTTTAATTATCTTTAATAGAAAATATACAATTATTTTCGTCGTTTTTTTTTTAATTAATACGGCTTACCTGTTGACTCCGAAATAATCCATCAATATTGCATATATATCGTTAAGAGTATTAATTACTATTGAAATACATTAACATTAATTATAAATTTATCGCCTCTAATTAAAATTATAAAGCGAATTGAAATTAGTTATCGCGATCAAAACTCGTTTTCACTATGTTTGCACACATTTCCGTTGGCACCGTGATTGAAATCGGCGATTCTCAATTTTTTTTTAATACCCATAAAAATATAAATATATTATATATATATATTCAATACAAAATTATTCAGTTTTTTCAGTACTTTAATATGAAAAATAAAATTAAATTAGTTATAAATAAAATAATATATTTTAATGAAAATTATATAAAAGATGTGAATATGTTTATGATTATATATATATATATTTATGTGTGTGTATGTGTTTGTATGTAGGTATTTTTGTGTATACAAGCGTATAAAACGATTAGTGGTGTAGAAAATGGCGCACGACGCGCAGACCAACGAGCGCTGACGCGAATTACACGTCACGAACAGAGAAAGGGGGTTGAATTCCAAAAGGGTGGAAATTTCACCCATTTTCACCCTAAGAAACGGGTTGGTTTTTGTCACGTGTGGTGGCTTTTCAGACGCCGCATTTCCAATAAATCCACACAAACATAAACATATTCTATTGTTATATATTATAATATATATACCATATATATGATGTTGGAAAATTGTTTTTAAATTAATTTATCGAATTTATTTTACAATTTATCCCTTAATATTAACTTATATTTGTGTACAATTGAAATATTTAGAATCTCTGGATTTGGTTAAATAAGTCATTGTATTTTATTTTATCGTATAAAATGTCGCATTCAGTTGATAATGTTAAGCATTAATATTACAATCAGATATACAAATTAACTAGGAAAAAATATTTATTTTTTAAATGATGTTTAGAGACTTAAATAATTTTCAGATATACAGTCAGTTCTCGGGTTACGACCACCTCGACTTATGACGAAAACAAATCATATTTTTTTAATGTATCATTTTTTTATAATTTTCGTAATTGCACGTTTTTGACGATTGATTTCGCGCATCTGCAATCAATTGCTTAGATGATAATCGACTATAAACCAGAATAATGCTTATATATATATATATATATATATATATATATATATATATATATATATATATATATATATATATATATATATACTTATTTATGTATTTAGTTATTTTTTTAACCTACTAAAATAATAATAGATATTTTTATAGTATTTGAATTAATGAGTAAATAAATTAATATAATATAATATGTTATATATATGCTTTTGGTTGTTGATGTAACGAGCATCTTATTTGTCGTACACCACCAAAATTCACCCCTATCGTCTCCGGCTTTAGACATAATCGCCACTTTTGGTTAGCGTCATAAATGGAATAAGCGAGCCTTTTGTCGTCGAAACCACCCTCAGCATGCAAAAGCCATCGTCGTCATCGTCATCCACAAAGTGTTTTGAAACATCCGCGGTTACCGAGCAACCGAAACGGGACCAAAACCACCCCTATTCATACGCGATAAACATTTTGCCTACCGCAAAATCCGAACACCCTTTGAGTCACTCGAAACCAAATCTTATTATTCCGGGTAAACACGACAGATTTGGAGTATGAGAAATGTTAGGTTCGTTTCCCGATTTTATACGACGCGTCTTAAATATGACGACCTCCTTCATAATAATCGAATAAGATATACTTTGGACCCGAAATGGCAGTTATGCCAATAAAAAAAAATATGGTTACCCGAGTCAAATGAGCGAAGAGCGCCAACCTCCCGCTGTGAACTGTCTACAACTGAATACCGAATTATAATATATCCACATGTTTGTCTGTGTGTATTTTTTATATTATATATATATTAAAAATATTCGCCATTAATATTTAAATGTTAAAATAGGATAGTTATATTTGTTAGATTTTATTAGAATCGTTTATAAGACTAAAAGTTCAATTTTCATATAGATTTTCTTTATTGAAATTAAAATTTTTTTCATAATGATATTAAATATAATAATTAATAATTAATAATGATAGTAAATTTCAACTTATATGAATATTTATTGTTTATTTTTTTATACAATTCAATTTTATTTTAATTATATGAATATAATATTTTTTATAATAAAAAATCATAATTGATTCTAAAAGTCATATTTATATCGAATTATCTGCAGTACACAAAAAGTGTATAATTATTATTTTAAAGTCACCAAAATAATTTATGTATAATTTCGTGCGTAAAACCGATAAATTTCCATTGTGCACTAATGAAATTAGCCAATTTCATACGTTTCAAAGCTATTTATTTATGTTCGTATGCGAACAGGTAGCCAAGAATGTCATAAATCATAAAAGAAACGAGACCCTTTTTACGGGGCAAATAACGATGATTCGTTTCACCGGTCTATTTATATTCGCTTCTTTTTTCTTTTCTCTCTCTCTCTTTCTCGTTCTTTTCAACCCCCTCAGGATCCACACCCATTTTTCACTCTCTTGGCCTCAAATTCAACAAAGAGGGTGTGAGCATTTATATTTGAAGAGCAAATATTTGTAAAATTGAAAATATTTGCTTACATTTTAGACACGCTTATTGTCTTCTCGACATCTGTATGTTTATAGAGCATAGTGGGGGGTTGAAATTTTAATATTGAAAATATAAAAAAAATATTTCATATTTCAATATATACACAGAATTAGATAATTTATTTACAATTAGCAATATTTTTATTTAAAAATATATAATCAAGAGCAACAGGTTACAGATTAAATATCTGTGATGTTAATATTTTCAGTAGAATTATTATATCAATAATTAAAATTAAAATAGTGAATATCAGAATTCGAGAACCTTTTTAAACTATATTCAGATTAATTATCTCAATATTAAACATGTTAAAAAATATTATATAAAAAATAAGCTTTTAATATATGTTGACTTATTTTCACATTGTCATTCTCAACGTGATCAACTTCTTGATTTGTGACTTCAAACAAAATACGAAGCTCTGATCTTCGCCTTTTAGCAGTCCGGTCTTTGATCGTTCGTTTTCCGCGGAAAATTCGAAAATGCCAAAGTGAACGAGTTCTTTGTGGAATGCAAGCGAGGATTGCAGTTGGAAGAATCGCAAGTTGTTCGGACACTTCCTTGTCAGAGGTCAAGGTTCTACCGAATATTTAAGACAATGCATGTTCGGGGAAGTGCGCCTACATTGTACTATATAATAAATAAATATATTTAATGTTTAACGATAGAATACGAGTAGGTCACGGTTCTTTGTTATTAAATTAGAAAACGTGCGAAAAATAACAACATTTGTTTAATTTAAAAATTTTATGATGATTTAAAATTAAGTTATTATGGAATAAAATTATTTAATAATGTTTAAATAAGACGTTTGAAGTTGTGGAAAATTATTCAGAGAGATTGAATATTAAGTTAAAGCAGGGGTTAGGAGATCTTTTTGCTTTTCAGCAATGATCTCTCATAGAGTTAAATTGATCATAAAAATATTGATTTCAAAAAGAATTCTTATTGCAAAACAGCAAAAGTCAGCAAATTTCTACGTTTAAATAAAAATATATAAATTTCACATATAAAATACTAAAAAGCACAAAAAATCATCTTATAAGGACACGATACCTTAAAGACGCAGTTTCCTCATCCTTGAGTTAGGTGATCTAAATAAGGATGGTCTTTGGTGATAGGATATAATGTAAATTCAAATGACTCAAAACAGCGATTTCGTAAGTTTTTCAAAATAATAAAGATTTTAATAATCTGAAAATAATGTAAACTGGATGAAAGATATATAATTTGGAATTAAGAAATTCAGAAAATGTATTGATATGGATCATCAATAGTATGATATTTAAAATTTGATATATGACTGAAATTCGGAATACTTGTTTTAGAGTTTTATTTATGACATAAAATTCTTAAAAATGAAATTCAAACTCAAACACACCAATAGGGACTACGTATTATTTTTCCGATTTATTTCAATCGTGCAGGTGAATTTGTTTCGATAAAGACGGGATTCGATCGCACTTCCCCCGCCCCCTCCCCTCCTCACCCTCGGGTACGAAACGGCGCGCACTATTCCCGTTTCGAAAAAACTTAAACGTGCAAGTGAAACGGTAGAATTTTCGAACGAGACGCAAGCCGAACAGAGAGGGAACTAGGGTCGTCGACGAAGCCAGAACGGGCAAGAGATAAGATATAATGGTGGGTTGTCGGCGTTAAACGGTCCATGATTCCCCGTCGCTGTGCGGCGCCTTTGAAAGAGGCCGCCGCCGCCACAGCAGCACAAAGAGCCACCGCCGGCGCCTACACACCACCCTTACACATACATTTTCTTATATATATATATATATATATATATATATATATATATATATATATATATATATATATATATATATATATATATATATATATGGAATACAGTGGGGTCTCAATTTTACATATTTGCAAAATAAATATAACATATACGCAATGTTCTAGAAGAATTAACCCTTTGCACTCGAGAGGTGCCGTTTGGACAACGATACGCGACAATGATAATTTCTATGTAACGTATTCCGTTACTCTTTCTATGTATAATATTCTTCTTCTTCATATCGTCTCCTCAAGAAGGTTGGCGATCCACACGGT
The DNA here is from genome assembly GCA_024500535.1 of Leptonema lineaticorne. Lineage (NCBI taxonomy): Eukaryota > Metazoa > Arthropoda > Insecta > Trichoptera > Hydropsychidae > Leptonema > Leptonema lineaticorne. The sequence goes on along the minus strand of JANIJI010000014.1, from coordinate 8,425,239 downwards.
TAAAGAAACTTTTGATACAGCTATTCGAATGATTTCTATTGGCAAACAGTTGAACCAACTATGAAAATCTTTGAGTCATTAATTTTGACGTCTAGGAAGACGTCACTATTTATCGTTTCTTCTGAATTTTTCCTTCCAAAATTATCTAGAGATGCACGTATTTATCATTTCTCAAGATGAGTCCGAGGTATTGCATTCTTCTCAATTTAATTGTTTTTAATATTTCGAGATATACTTAGTATTCTCCGGTAGCACCACATCTAGAAGGCCTCCAGACGTTTTTCGGTTTCAGGGTGATTCAACACCATATAGAAGAACAGGAAAAATATAACATCTAAACATACGTATTTTTAATACCATATTTATGCTCCTAGACGTTAAAAACATTAGAACGGATCTTTATAATATTATAAAGCGTAAAATGACACTAATTCAATTAGAAAGAAGATTTTTTAATCTTAAATTAGTTAACAACCACGTGATCATAAACCGAATTGCATTTTCGATATTAAAACAATGAAATTTGTTTTGGTTCAAACTTGACAATCTTGCCAGAAGTATTATTAAAGTTAAAATTTTTAATCCTTGTAAATACGAAATGATAAAATAATTACGTATTTCAGTGTACACCAATATATTGTATTTTTTAAGAAAATTTCTGAAATAGTGGCGATTAGATATAAATAATAAAATTAAAAAATATATATAATTTTAAATTAAGCTGTATATATGAAATTCAAGGAAAATAATTCTGTAATAACTTTTTGAAAACAAATTTTATGTGTGATGAATGAAATATTATAAATTCTTTTAAAGTTTTTTTAGGAAGCGGAGTCCTTCTGTATATAAATATATTTATATACAATATATGAATATGTATGTGTGTGTGTGGGAGTACACGGACATTATTGACATTACATTTGATAACAATATTCTAGCAAATCATTGGCGTATTGAACGGACATTGCACTCTTTCGCGAACGATTTGCATGTATTGTTCATATATAATCTTTAGTGTCTCATGAAATATGTTATACAATACAGAGTAAATTAAAGAAAACCCCATTAAAGTCTTATAAAAATGATAATTTAATAAAATAGTTGAAAATTTTAAGTGTAAAATTAGTTCTATTTAACATGAATGTAATAGAATTAATATTAAACTCGAAGTTATTAAGTAAAACATTTCAGTTGAAAAGCAATATTATTCATCATAATTTTATATGTTTAATGTTATATAATTATGATTTAATTGTTTTAAATATTATGATATTTGATTTAATTTTGTTTCAATAATGTAATGTTAATGAATATATATAATTTCAGCTGAAATTTTATTATTTTAAACGTAAATATTTTATGTATATGTATAAAAAATTTTATTTTTATTTTATTATTCGCCGCTTTTATAGATACAAAATATTGCGCAAAGTTTACACACTTGTTAAGATTAATTGCGCGTAAATAAAATCCCGCGTACTCGAATTCACATACACGTATATATTTACGAAATCGTGTCGGAAAAGACGAGATGACTTTTGTTGTGTTTGTGTGTGTGTGTATGTATTTTATTTTATTTATTTATTTATTTTTATCAATAATTTTATACACATGTCGGACATCGGTATTTGTTTACACGAGAGCGACCAATTGAGACGAGTGCGCCGCATAGCATCAAAGGGGGGAAAAAGAAAAAGCAGCGTCTTTAAAGCTGTTATGTCTCCTTTGTCTTTGATGCGATGCGACATCTTCGATATTTTCGGAGACGTTTCTATTTCACTATGAATAGAAGGTTTTTATTATTATTATTATTTATTTTTTTATATTGTGGAGAGCTTATACGAAGCTCGCTCGTGCGACGCGAGTTTGTCGCGGTGCGATATGTGAATAAAAAAGCTCGCGAAATCACGCGGATCATTCGCGCCGAAGGATTTTTTTTTTAGTTATATATAAAATGTTTATTTTGAAGTATTGTAAAATATATAATATTAAGTAAATCATAGTAATTATAATAATATTTTTTTTAATGCTAAATGTCAAAATTATTACAACAAATAAATTAAATTAAATCCATAATATTTTTTTCTATGTTAAAAATATTTAAAATTTTTTAATTATTTATTTTTTAAACAATTGAAATTTTTTCTTTAGTTATATTTTTTATAAGACAGTTTTTTATGTTAAAAATTGAATTAAAACAAATTGATCGTAATTAAGTAATTCAACGAAAGCATTCTTAAATCTATGGTTCTATTACCGATCATATTATATATATTTTTAAACAGCTTAATTATCTGATTATGAAAAATATATAATACGATTGGTAATTAAATCATAGTTATTTTTATAAAACTGAATAACAAATTATAATTTGAAATATCCTTATCCACTTTTAATATTGATTTTAAAATATATTAATTTTTAAATATATCATTGTTAAATATATTTTTGTTACTATATATATAATGATAAAATTTATAATTCCTATATATTTTACAATATTTTTTTTAGTTATCACTAAGTTGCGAATTATTGAAATTGTTATTGTTTAAAGTTTAAGCTTTCAATATTATTAATTTTATTTGTTTTTATTAATACTAAAAAAATAACATGTGTTATATTATATAATAATTATCATATTATTAAAAATTATTAATGAAATTAAAAAATATATATACATTACACGAAACGTGCAAAGTATTTTTGTATACGCAAAACAAGCAACGGAAAATTCTCAGAAGCTGTGAATCGTTGCGAGAATTTTCCGAGAAATTTTCCGCCGTCGCATTCGCGGGAACATATCGAAAGTGTAAGGAGATCTCAACGAGAGATAACACGAATATAAAAGGAGTGTTGCACACCAGCACTTATCATATGCGAAGCGACTGAATGCCAAAAGGAGTAAGTGCGCAAAACTTACTATGCACGATCGAAATCGCCAGCGTGTATACGACGTTTCATACCATACAGCCGGTTCTATTTCGTTGGTTTTTCTTCTTATTAAAAATACGTGCTTTAAAATGCACTTGTATCCGTTGACGTTTGATGACTTTTGTATGAAGAATAGCGGCAGCATCAGAGTACTGAGATCAAGTCATGCGAATAAGTTGTTAATTAGGCGTTGTTCGCATTACTCGAACGTTGCCAATCGTATGTATGCCAACATTTACTATAATATATATATATATATATATATATATATATATATATATATATTTACGATATACATCATTTCAAATTTCTTAGTAAAAATTTGTATAAGTTCAGTAATTTAATATTATTATTTAATTAGTAAAAATGTTGCTTTTATTATATTAATTGATCGTAATTGTTCGTAATCAAAATAAAATTTCACGAAAAAAAAACAATTATTATATTACGAATCATTCTTTTTAAATGAAGTATTATATTGTTGATGTTGGATTTATGAATATGTCTATCATTTTTAAAGACATAATTCACATATTTTATGAATTGATATAAGAGGATTTAAATCATTGCAAATAAACGTAAAATATCCATTATTACGATTGTAAGTTGAAAAATATTTATAAAATAATGATATATATTATATATAAATTAATAACTATAGTTATAATTTTATATTGAAAATATTATATTTAATCTATAGAATAATTATTCTTAGAAAGATTTTTAAAATATACATATAAAAGAAAGATTATTTTACATAATCTGCTTATTATTTAATATAGTAGTATCTAAATTTAACGCAAATGGGGGTTTAATTTTTTATATTAATAAATATTAGTGATGTTAAATATATATTAAATTAGTATTTGAATCTTAGGTAACACACACACACGCACATACATTTGACAAAGTGAATTAATTTAATAATTTTTAGCAAATAATAATATTAGAAATAGATTTCATAGATGGCGCTGATGGTCCTTTAAAGATTTTATAAGTGCTTTTTTCATTAGCACATGTGTATTGAATAAAAAATGTTTTTTTTTTTGAAAAAACGTTAAGTTCCCGGTTTTCGCTTTAAGTCATTAGCTACATACACACATATCATCCAATAGTACAACGTTTGCATAAGACGATTTAGAATGCAACGTGTGCCGGTTACGAGCTGTTGGCGTTGAGTTAACAAGTTTCCGGGTGAGCTGGCTTCGTGGACCCGACCGGCGCCTACCATCGAAGACAACCAACCACCGCCAAAAAAAGATATAATAAAAAGAAGAAGAAGAAGAAAACACCCGAAAGAAAAAGAGAATCGAAATTAAAAATGTATATATATATATATATATATATATATATATAAAATAATAAGAAAAAAAAATATATGTACAAAATACAAGAACGTACAAGCGTTCGACACGAGGCAAGGAGAGTTAAAAAAAAACATGTATATATATATATATATATATATATATATATATATATATATATATATTTATATAAATAAATAAATAAACAAAACGAAGATCAAACGCCGCCGACATTGCCTAATTAATGATCAAACGTTAAGCAACGCCGGGTCGAATTTATGCTCGTGTAAATAGCGGTGAAAACTCGTCTTTTGGCCGTCGTCAAAAGGCAAATGGCGCGTGTCACACTTCATATTCGTACTATATCGACCATTCGTCACGGACACGAAATAAATACAAAAAAAAAAAAACGTACGTTTTATATAATAGTTATGCTGTTTTGATTCATTAACAGTGATTTAATTTTGAGAAATGTTGCCGAATACTGCTAGATGGTGGTTTCTCGTCGACGTTTCACTTTTTTTTCTGACTTTCATATGTTGAATAGTTTTTATATTTCAGTGAATAATTATATATATATAAATTATTCGTTTTATATTTTAAATTTATTTTTTCATTATATATTATTTTTTAAAGATTTCATACAATATATAGATATTGATTTTTCGTGTATTAAAGGAGTACATTGATATTGACAAAAGCAAAAATTGTAGTAAAAATATTCATATGATATATTTATTAAATTAAACTCAAAAATATGAATAATAATAATATTTAAACTTATTATCATATTTGTTTAATATTTTATTCAAAAGAATTATGTATCAATTACTGGAAAAAATGCAGGAAAATATTTTTTTAAATATAAAAAATACTAATTTTATTGAATGGAAAATTTCATTATATATATATATATATATATATATATATATATATATAATGTAATAATTGGATCACTTTCTTCTACCCTTAAACGTCTTTAAATTTCGTACGATTATTTTATGCGGAGTTTTCAGTCGGTTGGATTCGCATTTGTCGCACGAACGTCCTTCTCCTTTCAAAAGGACTCCGAACGGGTCTCTATTCCAGGAGTAGGGTCAAGTACAAATGGAGCTTATCGCCAACAAAGGGATTTTAAGTGGTCTTAAAATACGTGGAAAATTAGCAGAATATGTCGGTAAACGGGAAAAGGTAAAAATAAAATAGAATAAAATGAAAAAAAAAACTAAACCAGGTTTTGCCACCGTATAAAAAAAAATAGTACGATTGCGATCTGAACACGTTATTTGTGTTGTTATGCGCTGGTGATTATAGTATTAATAAGATGTATTCTATTCGGTTAGGTTTCGAATTAATTAATGTCGGAATTAATTATCGATGAATAGTAATGAGTCGGTTGTGATTCAATTATTCGCGTCGAAAGCCGCATTGAATTTTTTCAAAGGATTACTTAATTACGTAAGGGTGGATTATAATTCTTATCATTAATAATTTGCTTATGTATTCGAAAATTAGTAATAACTGTAATATTTTTATAGTTTGATTTTATTTTGTGATAATATAATATTTTTAAATATTTTTGATTTACAAATTTCAAGTAATGTTATGTATGATATATTATATATAAATATTAACAACCTTTTAAAAATTCAAGTCGAACAATTCTATTTGATATATTTTATCATTGGATTTATATTTCAAAAACATCTCAATTCTTACTCACAAACAGATGTCTTATATTAACACGAATCTTTAACTGTTAACAATGCGTAATATAGACGATTCAAAAAAAAATAATAATAATAAAAATGGCGCGCGAATTTATACGTGTAGATTTTCTCTCTTTTAAAGATGGCCGCATGTGTGCTACAATCCAATTTCATTTCTAGAAAAATGTCCTTTCGAATTAAGCACGCCATATCGCATTTCAATACCGGGATTTATTTATACTATGAGAAAAAAAAGTGAGGAATATAATAATATGGAAAAAAATTTGTTATATATATGGTATATATATATATATATATATGGTATATATATATATATATATATGGTATATATATATATATATATATATATATATATATATATATATGTGTGTGTGTGTATGTGTATATAAATAAATAAATAAATAATGGAATCTTTGTAAATAAGGGTAGCTTTCTGGTAAGCTGCGAATTTTTACGAATCTGTACGCGAATTGCATACGAATTCGTCCGTCCGTGAAAATGCAACGCGAAACGTACAAATTGAATAAAACTACTGAGAAATCAATTATCTCCGGACCGTAAAGTTGCTCACTTATCTTTTATATTATTTTATTTTATTTTTAATATATTAAATTATTTAATAATATTTAATTGAGATGTAAATGCGTTTTTTATGATATTTAGTTGAATTTGATACGATTTTCGATGGTAAAAAATGTGATAAAAAATAGTCATATTAATGTGATTTTGTTTTTTGTTACTTTTTAATTTATTTTTTTAAATATTAATTATTAATTTATAATATTTTTTGTGTATTTTTAATTTTTTTTTCTTATAATTTTAGAATAAAATTATTGTGATCTGAATATTAATTGGAAAGTCTTTTTTCATTATTTTTAAAATTTATTATATATCAAAGATATTTTCAATATTTAAAATTCTACTTTTAAATGAAGGATTTTATAATTTTCATTTTTATACTAAATTCTTGAAGTGTTAATTTGATTGATTATAAAGAAGCATAATATTTAAAGTTATGGATAGTTTAAATTATAATAAAACGGTCGTGATTGAAGTTAATAATTATATTTATATATCTATCACTGTTTTTGAATTTTGAACGTGTTATCGAAAAAGAAAAACACTTCATAGCAATCTTTTAAAAAATTTAAAAGATTACTATGAAGTTTTAGCAAATAACATTAACGATTTTTATAAAACATTTTAAATTTCTTTCAACTGTATTCTGAATTATAAAAATATAATTTTAAATAATTTAAAATAAATATATTATATTATAAATTTTAATTAAAAAATAAAAAGCGTTTATCATGATTTTAATTATGACAATGATTAATTATGTTTTATTATATACGATTTTTATAGTGATTTATTTTAATATAATAATTAATTGTTATTTTTTATTATTTAAAAATATACGTATAAAAAGCATCGTTGGCTAGCAGCGAGAAACTTCTTGCGTGTTGTACTGTTCCAAGATAAGAAATTACACATGGGAGAGCACATGGGAGAGATAGGAGATGTGTTTAGGGGTTGCACGGCGAGGGTTTTATGTGGGGATGGAACCTTTATTCGCTTCGATACGACGTCGGGGTGGTTTTTGCCGGTGGTATTGGGTGGTGTTGTGGAGTTGGCCGGAACTGGCCTGTCCAAGAAATACGCGTTTTCCTATTTTCCACACAATTTCCCGGCTCGACTAGTTACAGCCTCACAATAAAACAGCAACGGCAGCCAACCCGCTCGAATTATACCCACAACACACGTTCTCTTTCTCAAATACTAAACAGAATCGAGATGTATATATATATATATATAAAAAATTCGAGTGCGATGTGTGTGTATGTTCTTTTTTTATATATAAAAGACGTTCTTAACTTTCGGACATATTTAATAAATATAGGTAATATTATAAAAAAAATATGCAGAAGGAATAAACGTTTACTATTACCATATATATAGTATATATAGTATTTATATTATATATAGTATATTTTCTTTTATTATATTTGTATATTATAATAGGAGAAAATAAATTAATAGTATTTAATTCAAGATTATTTCTAGTCAATCTTGAAGCTCCTGTTTTATATTAAAAGTTGTCAAGCTAATTTAGTAAAAAATAAACGAAATAATTTTTTGATAATTATTCTACAATACAGAATCAAAAATTTCATATAATTTTCGTGTACAAGAGTTTAATTTTTAAATAAATTTATTGATATTTTAATTGTTAAAAAAATAATTATATTCATATTCAATTATCATTATAATTAATTAATATAAATATATTAACCAATAAATTCATAAAATTGAAATATGACTTATTACGAATGACATTAAAAAATTTCCACCAAATTTATATTATATTACATATTGCAAACATCGCACATTCAAAACGAACGTCATATATATGTGCCATCCGATTTTTTTTATAATTTATTTTTCTATATATTAAAATATACACACATCATATTATATATATATATATATATATATATATATACATATATAAGATTTATATATAAATATATGCCTATATAAATATACATAAAGCACGCAACCGTTTATGTTTGCGGAGGCTGCTCAATTCACGTCAACTTGTCTTACACAGTGGCCTATGTGATCTTTGTGATGTGTACGTGTGCACACGAACATGTACACGAATATACATACATATACGTATATATATATACACATTTATATATATAAGGCATAATTATATATACACATACACCGCCTTGTATACGATGACGTGTATAAAATGGCGCCTGTTGTATCGCCTACTCCTCTTAATACGAATTGTACACCCTTATCAAGAGGGAGCGATTTGTTTTCTATATATTTGTATTTTTAATATAAAATTCAAAAGTTGTAATTATAATAATTATTATAATTTTTGATATTAATTTTTGGTTCTTTTAAAATCATTATTTTTTACATTTTAACTCTATGTCATAGTTTATTTTTATAAATTTATATTGCTCTATGTGTTATAAATAAATAAAAATATTTAATATGCTGTTTATATGAGTTATATAGTTATTAATATTAAAATACATTATTGTATATATTATTTATAATAAATATTTTTTTCAATGTAATTTAATGATATCGATCCTCTAACTATTGATTCGTAAAAATATAATTTATTAAAATTTGACGATTAATTTTCAGCAGTGTCGCAATAGTAATAATAATAATAGCTATGACCGAATTCGAAAAAGTTTGACCAACCCTGAAGTAAATATTTTATACGTGTGTTTGTGGTTCACGTAGTCGTATATCTGAGATCGTAGATTTTGTCTTTTCTCAGAGGGTTGCCATAGCCGGAGACGTTTGTCAGTGACAGTTCGAAAGGATGAGGCGAAACTTTCTTCCGTTTTCACTCCCTCCACCACTTTCTCACCCTAGCGGCCTCTTCTTCTTCGGGCCGCAAAAACTACGCCACCCTTAAACTAGCGCCCCTGGCGACAGAAATAGTGAGCGAGTTTCATTTTTTCTTCACTTCAAGGGTTGTGTTTTTCGTTGATTTTTTATTAGTTATAAATTATATGAAAATTTTTAATAATTATTTATTTAATTATTAATATTGATACCATTTTTTATTGTTTGATAAATATTATACAATAAAAAACCCAAAAAATATATTATATATAAAATATTTATACATTTTTTTTACTTCATTCAGATTCTTGAACATTTTTTTATTTATAAGTTTTAATTTAATTTCTTTTATATATAATAACTTACCTTTTTTATTTTGAATTCTACTTTCTATTTTGGACCCATGCGTATATAGAAATGAATTTAAAATTTTAAAAACGTTATAGAAAAAACACTTTAATAATAAAACAAAGTAATAATCATAAATTTTAATTAATTCAAAAGTATTATTTTATTGCATTAAAGTTGTAAAGGCGAATAGTATGGTATAACGCGTTAATAAACGTACCTTAAGATGCCATTTATCAAAATCGAAGCATATCTTAAATGCTGAAATATTTTACATGAAATCATATAGTAAATAAATTGAACTTCAATATGACAAGTATATATATTTTGAGTTCTAAAGATCATCTAAGGTGAAATGCTACAAATACCACAACCAATTTCTTTCTGTGCTAGTATTTTATATAATATAAAATAATATTTTTTTTATAGATAAAAGGTTTAATTTAAAATCGGAAAGTTTGTCAAAAATATTTTATGGAATTAAATTATATATTATTAATATTAAATAGAATTGAAATTATATTATAAATATGCATATAAATATTTATCATATTAGTGGTATATAGTGGAACGAAATACGACAATGGTTCAGCCCTGCGGAATATTCTGAGGAATTTCTTTTCTCGTTGGCCTTTCTTTGTCGTCCAGTCGAGGGTCCGAGAACCTACAAACGACCGGGAGGGCGAAAAGCGGTCGGGGTGGCTTCGAAGAAAAAGGCAAACCAGGCATGTAGGGGAGGAGGTGAGGAGAGCGCGGAGGGAAGGTAGAGTGTAAGAGGGAAGGAAGAGGGTCGTGTTCCTTGGGAAAAGTCGTCCTTCGTCGTCGCTCGAGGAATTTTTCTGACGAGGAGGAGGCGGTAAAAGGACCAAAAAAAAAGGATACAGGGGAGACGGGGGACGATAGAGCCGAGGGGGAGGAGGGGTGGTCGCGAGGATTTTTCCTTTTGAGCGCATCAATGCTAAACGAGTTCCATCGGCGCGCGGCAGATTCCTCGTTGCGCGAATTCCGCACTTTCCTAATCGAATTTCGAAATCGCGCACGCGGAAAAACGACGTTTTTTTCTACTACTTGGAACGAAAAAATGCACACACACACACACACGTGAAAAACGTGATTGAAAGTCTTCGAATGATGTGTTGTCTTTTTTCATCAAAAATTTATTTTCTTTTTTTTTGAAACTCATTGAAATTAATTTCATATTTTTTTAAATATTTAGTGTATAAATTAATATATTTAGTGTATAAATTAATATATAAATATAAATTTTATATTTTTTATAATAACGCATTATATTTTTTATTATTGAATTTTCACCTACATAATTTATTCTAATACATAATACAATTTTATTTTTTTTATTAAAATTTTATTTTTTCGTGAGAATTAGTAATATTTTAAATTTTTAGTTACATTTTCCCTATCTATATGTTTTATGAAATACTTTAAATGATAAAGTATACTATTTACTTATTACTTGTAGGTCTAAAATTCTAAATAATTTTTATTTAAATATCCATTTTTATTGTTGGCTTTGTTCTATGATTTGTTTAGCGAGTGTTTATTATTTATCATTAACAATCATTAAAAAATATGAAAAACATTATTTTAAATATTTTTCATTAACAATTGATAATTTGTTAAAAAATATAAAATTCCAATTATTCCATGATTCACTCATGTATTTATGATAGTTGATTTTTTTATTAATTTTCTAAATATTTGAAATTTATGACGTTCAAGACAACTATGTATAAAAAAACACTCTGACGGATAAAAGTATGCAAAAAAGTGTATAAATCACAGCCCAAGATTAATTTCGCGAATTTTCATTATTCCCTGACGTGATATATAACACATACGCACTTGCTCGGGCATTTTACGTAATAATATAAAAAGGACCAAACCGGGCATTTTGGAACGGGGATGAGGGGACGACGGAAAAACTGTAGAAAAAAATTCCGAAGGAAAAACCGGTCGTATGTGTGTCGTTGGACACGCCAACAGCCGGTTTAGGCTATTTTTCTTGGCGGTAAAGGACACATCCATCATTGTAATGCTGCTCGCTCACTCTTCGCCAGGAAAAGCTGGCAAAACGGAGACGAAAGGCGAATGTGTTCGGCGGGAAAGCAATTTTTCACTTCTTACCCTCGTCCAGTTAAGAAGGGATGGAATGGTGTTCACCGCCAAACCTCTAAACCACCCATCGAACCTAACGAAAATAAACGAAAAGATCAAAAAAAAAAAGAAAAGGGGGCCAAGAAAAAAAAATACGTGGAGACGCTTTTCTCGAATCGCACCATTCCGGAAAGTTCTTTTACTTTTGGAACACCAGAAAAATACGCGAGTTTGCACACACACACATATCAGAGGCAGGCAGTAAATAAATAAAAATATTATTCGGATATTTTGGCGAAACTTTCTGGCCAAATAAGCCTTTTTTGCGCCAGAGAAGAGGGTGATATATAACTTTTGCCGTTTATCAAGTTTGCGCGCGCGTACTCAGAGAAAAGTATAAATAAATAAATAAACAAGGGGGACGCGTGCACTTGTTGAAAAATATATATAATATATTATATTTTATGCGAGGGGTGTTTTTAAACTGATATATAAAATGTTATGTTTTTGTCTAAAGAAAAATTTTGTATTCAACATTTTAATAATATATATATAATATAATATAAGATATAAATGAAAATAATTCATATGATATTTCGCTATAAACGAAGAAATAATTAAATTTATACACTTAATAAAATATTGAACTTGACAATAAGAAAACACAATTTTACCATAGAATGCGGGAAAAAAGCGTAATTTTTAATCGGCGGTAATAAAATTCGAAAAAATGGGGAGCTATCCAAATACGTATTTCGTCGATAAAATTTATCGAAAAACAACCCCCATATTTGTAAGAACGACAGTAATTAATTTATCGAATCGGTCGTTTCTCTTGTTTTCCGCGTATTTGACGTGCAAGTGATATTTTAGCAGTGCTTGTCAATACACGGGTCGCGTCCCTATTATATAGGGCGGTCTTTATAATTAATTTAATCATGTTCATACATAATTCATAGTTTAATAACACCTGTGGATGTAGAATATTTACTTATTTAATAAATTGTGTATAAAATGACACGGATTTTTATCTTTAATATGATATATTATTAAAATCGAATTTTAATTTTGTACGATTTATAGAAAATAATATCGTTTAAAAAGCGCTGTTTAACAGTATTGGTCATAATTTTATATTCGCTTTTTACATATGTTTTCTTTTACATTTTATTTCTTTAACGGTTTAATAAAAAATCTTGAATTACTATTAATGTTAATTTAACGTTTAACGAACATGGAAAAACCAAGATACGTGCAAATATTTTCATTTTACGTTAAATTTATTTTAATCTTTATTTATTTATTTTAGAACGTTTTATCCTTTTATGAATATAAATTAGTTAAACAAATAATATAAATCAAAATATTACATTAATATTTTTTTAATATATTTACTATTTTTATTTATGGTATATATATATATAATGTTTTTTTATTATTATTATTATAGATAATGTATATATTTTTTGTTACTAAAATGACTTGTCATTTTTAAATATTTTATCATTCGTATAACAAAAAAATGTCCACTTTTAATGTCATATTTCGATAGATATATTGATTATTTTAGTTTTTTGGCAAAGCATCCTTTGAGATGAGTGATCGTTTATTTATTGTTTTATATATATATATATATATATATATATATATATATATATTCGTAATATTTATTAATTTTAAATAAATAATTAAATAAAAATATAATTTAGTCTTGATTTTTAAAACAAAATAATAATTAATTATCATTCATTTATCGAACGTGATATTTTGAATATGAATTAATATATTATTTTAAATATTGATTATAAATATAATGTAATTTTTATTTAGAATAATATAAATAAATTCACACGGTTCTAATTCTTATCAGGCTGTCGCTGTGTTCAAAATGCGTGCCGAAAGAAAATTCTTTTTGCCAGTGAAAGAGCATCTTTTCGTGGGCGGTTGGGTGGTTCGATGTCTGAAAAGCGGTGGTTTTTTTCTATTTTTTTCTTCTTTTTTTTTCTTTTGGGGGGCGGGGGTGGTGAGTCGTCACGCGCGACCACCCCATCGTCTCCAGCTGCGCACGAAGGCACCGAAGCAGGCGCCTGCGGCAAATACGTGACATGAAACAGGGGGGGAGGGAGAGGGGGAGAGATGGGGGGGGCGATAACCACCCACAGAAAACCATCGCCTGACACCACCCGAACATTTATAACACCACCCACTGCCCTCGTATCGTACACATTTGATCCTCTATACGTTGCCGGCAAAGTTCAATACAAGAAGATCGCAATGCGGACGAAAATATAAACTATATAAAAGTAATGGTAATTTATCAATAATAAATCGTTAAATATTCGATTATTAATAATATTTTATAGAAAATTATTGAATTGCGTTATTAGGAAACAGCGATTAATTATAAATTATATATTTAACATTTTTCTTCTTCTAATATATTTAACATTTTCTTGACACTCTTTTTAGATCTAAGCATTAAAGTTAATAAAAAACAAAAATATTGGAAATGGTTAAATTAACAAAAAAATCAATACCTCGGTCAAATTTTAAGAAATGATAAATACAGGCTTGTCAGATAAATTTGAAAGGAAAAAATTCAGAGGAAAAGATCTTTGTTGTTGGTTTAAGTGTTCGTTAATAGAATTCTTTTGAAAGTTTCGTTAACCATGTGGATCGCCAATCTTCTTAAGACATAAAGAAGAAAATATTTTTTGAACTGAAATTAACGTGACATTACATATTTAAAAAAAAACTATTGATAGTTGATAATTAAATTTACATATGTTAAGCTGATTAACATCGCATTATTTTAGTTATTGATATATTAATTTCTAAATATATATTAAGTCTTTCAGAAATAAATATAACGAATCTTAAGATTGAACATAGTATTGGCGAAATAATTTTACAATATTCGACTTTTAAAATATATTCACACTTTCAATTTATTCATTGAGATGATATATTTATATTTTTGTACATAATTATCATCATATTTTTTTCGTGATAATTTTATTTTATTAAAAAATATTGTAGTTTGAAACAAATGTTTTATTACTGGCACCATGATACTTTATTTAATCCCACTTTTCTCTACCGTATAAATCAATACGTTAACGTATTTAAATATACTTTTAATACGATCTGAAGAAACCCGGGACGACTCCGAGATGACATATCCAGGATAGCCTCCGGTTTCTTGTTGTCAACCAGCAAGACGGGACGAGTAAATCGCGCGAGACCCCGCGCACGAGTTATTATTAAGCGGACCCGCGTCCCTACGAGCTCAAAGGACAAAAAGGACCCGACGGTTTGCGTACGAGAAGAGTTAAAGAAAAAAGAGAGGAAAAAAAAGCAGAAAATAAGGACAATCGACCGGTACATACCGCCGGGACCGCCTCGTTCCCACAAGATCTTATCATCGATGGTACGAATGTGGAAGGCGCCATCGACCAGACCTCAGACTTCGCCTCCTGTGAGCCCTTTTTGTTGAGGTTCATTCTTAAATGCGCGGCGACGACTTGTATACATTAATCGACGTGTCGATTTTATATGTTTTTTTTTTAATATATGTATATGTATATATAAAATGATATTTAATTTAAAACGGTACTATATGTGTTGATATCAGATTTTATTATATGATGGCTCTTCTTTGAACTTAAGATATTCTTTTTTCCTGAAACATTCCAAGTAACATCATAATGAATAATCTTGTTTAAATTTTGAAAATTTTAAATTAAAATATTTCTATATTTTTTTTAATATTCTAGTTGATATATTATATAATTTGAAATGATGCATTTGATCTATATATAGTTATACATCTTTAATAATGAAATATCTGTGATGTTTGTCGTTGTATATTTTAAATATAAACTCTATCGGAATAAAACAACTGAATAAAATATCTATTTTATTTCGAAGAAGTTGGAAAAATATGTTATATACATACATACATACATACATATATATATATATATATATATATATATATATATATATATCAAAATGTATTCTATTTTTTCATATTAAAAAAGGTTCCCCATCGCTGCGCACATATAATAACTATTATTAAAACTTTATATTTGTTACGTATATTTTTATCAATTCTTATTAATATATCAAAAATAAAACTTAGTGAATAATCATTACAATATAAATGTGCCGATGAATTAATTTGTTATTACGCTTTTTATATATAAAAGTAATTATTTATTAAAAAATAAAAAAAAATATTATTTTTAGAAGGGAAAATAAAAATATCATTCTTAAAGATGTGGAAAGAGAAAAAAAATAAACTATTACACACATTTAAACGATAAACATAAAGTAAATTTAAATAGAAATAAATTTCAACTATACATAAAAATTTATTTTATAGGTCATATCAATAACATCTACGTATTTAACTAATTATCTAATATAATATTAATTATTCACATTGATCTTTGTCGGCAAAAAAACTTTGTTCTTTGAGTGACGTCATATAATTTATTTGCGAGTAAACAAAATGGCGGCCGATATAAAAATATCGTTAATTATAACACCTTTTATTAGACAATCATTCAGTATTTAAATGTCGGAAACGTCTTTTTGAAAAATATCGACCTCCACGATTGAAACAACCGTTGAACATATATAGTATGAATATTTATATTATATAAATGTTTCTCAATATTTTTAATGCCATCCCTTTCTTTTTTTAAACAGTCAAATAGTTTGTGATTACTATTTTTTTTCGAGTTATTAGTTTATCACTAAACGTTTTAGCCGTCAAAATAGCGTTCATTGAATATATACACGTTCGATATAATTTCTAGATTATTTTTAATATATCCGTATATTTTTATATATACATAATAAATATTTGTTAATCGTATTATTCGTATGGATAAATGTATAAGTAAACTTATACATTTATCCATATGAAATATTCCAATTTTTATATCAAAACTTACAAAAAAATTGATGAAAATAATACAAAATGTTTAATAAATGTTATCAATGACATTTTTTGTTTTATTATAGTACAAAATAATGTTATATTTGATAAGGAAAACCTTCCAAATATATAAAAGTTATGCTAAAAAACTTCAAATCCGTCACAACGGAATCTTCTTTAATTTAAATTTCATCATAAATGAAATCAAAAAATTGATCCGAGGTCAAATTTTATTTGCAATTTTGTTTGATAATAAAATTATCAAGAATTTTGTTGAAGTACTAGTATAAGTATGTTTAACATTAAAAAAATCTAATTTAATGTAACCTTTGTAAAATATATTCGAAGTAGATTAATAATTATTATATGTATTCAATCATAAGACATTATTTTTTAATTGAGGAAGTTAATATTTCATAGTGTTTGTTGATATATAATATAATAAAAATATTGATATTTTCTTTATTCAATGATTTTATACATTAATTAATATTCTATTTATAGATTAAATATGAATCATTCATACAAAAATATTTAATCGATCGATTCGTTCTATTTCGACTTTAAACCGTTCGAATTAATAAACCGTTTATAAAATCCGCATTAAAATGACACGACGATTGAATTCCGCCGCTGGTTCTCAATCTGTCAGATCGATACGTAGCGGATAGACGTTATTTTTTTTTTCAAACGATATTTAATTAACTTTCAAGAGACGGGAGCCGAATCGGATGTGACGTCGAAACGGACGACGTTATCGTTTTTCGACATGTCGTCGTCCGGGGAGGGGGGGGATGAGGAGCGGTGGTTTTTGGTCGTTTTAGCGTGTGTCCAGGGCCGCATTCGGTTTTTTCGTTTTATACGGGGCGCCCACGTCTCTCGTTTTATTTTCATTTTTATTTTTATTTCATTTTTTCCCCCCATCTTTCCCGTGAATGGCGGGGCGCCTGACTACGTGGCGCCGTTCAAAGCCTCGCGAATAAAAACCACCGCCTGATGACTCACCGTCGTCTACGAATCACACATTATATATACCAGCGCCTTTGCTCTATCATCACACGTCGATTATATTATAATCATAATGAAAACGCGCATGTCGATCATTATCAACGATATTAATTAATTAAATTAAATTGTCACCAAACATACTATATATATATATATATATATATATATATATATATATATATATATATATATATATATATATATATATATATATATATATATGTAATATTAATACATCAACGACACAATTTTTATAAACGTTTCATATTTTGTTTTTTTTTAAACTGAAATTCTACCCTTTGATCTCTGAATATTATGCTAGATCTATAAAGAGCACTGTATTCACGAGTCTTTTTAAAGATCAAAGGGTATAAATGCATTAAAAAAAATTTCTAGTGGATGCATGGGTAACAATAAGATGTATCTAAAATTTATGTTTGAAAGATACAAATCTCTAAGTATATATGTTCAACATTCAGCTCTAAATATTACACGTGTAATATAAAGACACCTGTATTAAGTTGATTATATATTTTTAATTATATATCTTTATTTTGGATTTAATTATAAAAGTTAGTAATTAATTATTTATAAGTAATTTTAAATCGATTATATGGTAGACAGTTTAAAAATTAGCATATTCTTCATACGAAATTTGCCGCGAAAAATCGATCATAAAATTTGTACCCATTGTGTCACACGAACCGACTAAACAAACAAACAAAATAAAAAAAAAAAACAAACAAACATCTGTCCCGTGACAGCGTCGAAAGCGGCAATTAAAAATCGACTAGAAATTTAAAGGAGCCGAAGAGTCAAAGGTGGAATTCGGACGTTTACATTCTTCCTCTGCCGGTTCCCTCTTTTTTTTTTCGTTTCCAAGTCGTCTCTTTCTTCTTTTTCCTCGTGCTGGTCTCCAGGATGGCGCCAACTCCGCAGGGTCCCTTCGAAAAGGTATCCAAATAGGGCGTAACTAATAGCCGCATTCCTTTGTAGACAAACAGACAAACTAGGCGTTCACTCACCTACATTGAAGCATGGAAATTAGTGAGCTCGTTAAATAGTCCAGGAAGTTCTTTCCTCTGGGAAACGGAGATGATCGTTTTTTATTTATTCGTTTTCTTAGATGAATGTGAAAAATACGGCGCGATTAATTTTAACTGAATAGAAAATTTGTCATTAACAACATTAATATCGGATGATACAAAAGTACTTGAATAAATTTATAAAATATTTATTTTAATAGAATTTTGATCTAATGTACGACTGTTAACTCAGCAATAAATTTAATCGGTATTGTAAATTGAAAAATGACTGACGTCTTCGCCCTTCTTGCATGGAATGTAGCAATATATGCGCAATCGTAATATTAATGCAGATGGAATCTTCAATAAGAATTTTAATTAACAGGTTGTTTAATTATGATTCCGATTTGAGTATAGGCTGTGAAAGTAAGACGGATATATATGTGTAATTTAAGTATAATAAACGAATTAAAATCTTCAACTCTAATGAGGTTAAAATATGTTTTCAACTTCAATTTAAACTTTATACAATAAATAATATTTGAAAAATAAATATTATAAGTCTGAAATAGAACTTTTTTTTTTGATTTTGTTAGTTTTTAATATTTTTTTTATAGATTTTCATTAAGACTAAAAATTATTTCAATTTATCTAATTCTGTGTTTAATTTTAAAATATAATTATAAAAATTGAATTATTGATTTTTTTTAATGAATTAAGTAGAAAATAACGGGAAAGCTATATCGCAGATACGAACCCGCGACCTACCGGTCACGAATAAGTGCATTCGTTATCCGCATTGCCGCGGACGCCTTTCTCTTTTCATTCGCAATATTGAATCGACGTCGTTGCGTCTGTCCGTTTACGTGTAACGCTTCGGATTTAACGAGCGATTTATCGCATTATCCGCTAGGCGAACGCGATTTTCTAACCGTTTAAATATCGAACGGTTAAAGCGAACGTAAATTTCAACCGCCACGTTGCGAAATGTGTGCACAGGCGTTGGTTTTCGCGATGTCAACAGTGTTAATTCGACGCGTTCGCTTTTCGCATGGGCGCTCAACTGTGGATCGCGTTCGACGGCGCGAAACCCTCTGGCGCATCTGATTGGCCACAAATGATCCTAATTAATAAATTACCGATTGACATAATGACCGTTTCGCGATACACGTATGCGTGCATATTTATTTGTATGTATGTAAACGTGCGTGTCCATTATGAGTTAATTATGTGTTATTTACGCGTGCGTAAACGGTCTCAGCAAATGCACATTTGAATGTAATGTGTATGTTCGTTTTTAACGATACGCATGTCGATCGCCGTTTAATGTGATCGATTTTATTTTATAATATGGACGTATTAATTCATGGATAATATGGACGTATTAATGCTTCTATAAAATACATGCGAATAATATTAAATTACTAGCAATTTTATAATAAAAATGTGATCAATAATCACATTTAATATTATTTACTTTTTTTTATTAATTGATCAAATAAATTTTAGAAGATTAATTAAAATTAAAAAATAAATTGTGTAATAAGATTTTTTAATTAAGAATTTTTTTATGATTAAATTTCATACAAAATATTTATAGTTGAAAGAAAATTATTATTTTCTTCTTCTTAAAATGAATAATTTATTACGATTCATAAATTTGATTCTATTATATATAATTTAGAGTAATGATTGATCTAACAAGTGTTTCCTTTTATGTCCTTATGTTTTACGATTTTTATATTATTTTTTTCTTATTTTATATATAAATATATATATTTTGACGCAAAAATAGAAATTTACAGTTTTTGATTTTAGTTTTGAAGTGAATATTTTATAATAAAATTTTGTATATTTGACTTCTCAATTTGCGACCTCCGTTAGAGATCATCGTTTGTCTTTATAAGTAAAAATGTTTTCAATTTCTGACTCAGAGCATTGACGGCGTATGTTTAAAAAAAAAATCGTTTTCATGTACGATTTTAGCGGAAAGCGTATTTTTCGACGTTCTCACCCCGAAGAAATTCTTCGATGTGTAAAACGATGCGAAAATTGTTGAAAAAAAAAATACGGCGTTCATGTGCGTGACGCACATAGCATTGCTGTGTCCGCGTATAATAATTATTGAATAACAACAGTCGTGCTGTGGACTAACAAATCGCACTCGTCCGCCGTTTTGTTCGCCGCAAACTCGAACAAATGTCATTTCCGCAGCACCAGAGCCGTCACAATTACACATTTTTGCTGCGAAAATTGTTTTAATGGCGACCGAGGAGACGTATTAAACGCACGACAGGGGTATATAAAAAAAAAAGCGTGGAACCCGGGGGGGGATAAAAAAAACCGCAACGCTAGGTGTAATAAGCGTCGGTCTAAAAAAAAAGAGTAATTATTATTATATAATAATAAAATTAATTGTAAATTAAAAGTAAAAAGTGATTTTGATGTTAGTATTTTAGACGAAGCTTGTATATTACAATTTAAATAATTAAATAATATATTTTAATTTGAAAATTAAAAATATGACAAATATCGGTGTCACTTTCGGAACTTAAAGGAAAAAATAAATTTTGCTTGATTTATTTTATTAGCTTCAATAATATATATATATATATATATATATATATATATATATATATATATATATATATATATAATTAAGGAATAAGAACATAATTCTTTTAACATTTTTAAATAAAAATATCAATTAAATTTTCAACATTGTTCGCATAAATAAATACTAGAGTATGGAATAATATATCAACGATATATCGGTGATATATTATTCCATAGTTCTAGATCAGAGTTTTTTAAATCTGTAGATTTAGAAAAAAACTGATCTAGAACTAATAACGATATTGAAAAAAATATAAAATAATCATTTTATAATAGGGTTGAAATAATAATATTCAAATATATAGTATTTAAAAAAATCAGTAATTAATTATAATTTATCGTACAATATTTTTATAGGAAATGGATGATGGATTTATTTATACGTAATGTAAAAATATCTAAATATGATATAATTTACGATTAAGCAAATATATTATTTTTGAAATTATTCAATACGATATCACAATAGATTTACATAAAATGACATATTTTATAAACTGGAATTACGTAGAAGAGCATTATTATTACATTGTAGTATTTATGTAACGTCATATGTGGTAGTCACGTTGTCAGCAATTTAAGTGCTAATTTGCACGCAACTGGCGTATTGTCACGTGCGGTCTCGTCCAGGGACGTGCGTGCTCGAAAAGCGCCTCAGGCAAAGCCTCAGGGCGGTCTCGTACCGAAAAGCCACCCATCGAATACTTTCCAATTAAAACACTACAACCGCCTTTTATGTAACACACACACATACACACATACTGACGCACGTTTCGCGAAAATATGTTTTTCTATATAATGTACAATGATCGATATGCCGTTAGAAATCGTGCACTGTGGGCGTCGGTTATTGTGATCATATTGGATCAATTGAAAAAAATGAACATAATAACCATACGAATTAATTGAAAGTAAACTTCATGTAGTACATAAATTATAAATTATTTTAATATTATTTAACTATTTTTTTGTCAAAATTAAAAAAAATCATTTTTATATATTGAATCTAAATATGATATCTAATTATATAGAAAAATATTAATATCTTTTGTAAGTGTATTGATAAATTAAAATAATTATTATAGGTCGCATAATTCTTTTAATATTAAATATGTGTCTTAAGAGATGAAATGAATTTCGCTTGATTTATTTTACTATTCTTATTCATAAGTATCAAATTGATTAGAAATCAGACAACTTTTTTAGAAAGTTATAAATCTATTATATATTTTTTTAAATATCGATTAAATTCTTAACAGTGTTGTCAAAATTGTCATAGAAATTAATAAATATATTGTTGTCGTTTTCAATATTAAAATGAATTTATTGCTGTATTTCATAACGAAATGAGGTACATCATAATACTGTATATGTTAACTTTATTGTATTATTTGTATGAAAAGTTTTCAATTTATATATTTTTTTTTATATATTGCATAAATTTGAAATAAATACGGCGCCCCCGAATGAAATACGCATATAATAAATTACAATTCGCCAATCGTTTCGATTGACCATTTTCTCTGAAAATGCCCCGCGAAATATTCCGATTATTATTTTATCTGATGATGACTGCTCAGCATAATGGAGGCGGACTCGAGTTGGTTTTCCATCGAAAATATATGTTAACGAGACGGGGATTTGAACTCGCAATTTGAAATTCAAAGAGGCGCTTAGGCAAGTGGAGTTTCGGCGGTTACGTTTTTATTCCGCAAAGGTATCGTCGTCTCTAACGTTATTATTATTATTATTATCATTATTTTTTTAACCTGGAATAAATAATAGGAATTATACGAAACGAAACGGATGATAAAAGCGGAAAATTTTCCGCGGGAAAAGTCGGAAAAAACGAACGATATTCGTAATGCGCATCGATTCGACCGCGTGTAGGAAATGCGTGCGATGCGTGAAATAATATAGTATGCAACGTTGAAACTGCACTTTTACATATTATATAGCTTATATACGATTACGTTTTATACAGCATGTTCCATATTTAATTTATACATTTTTAAAAAATTTCAAATATATTACATTCATAAATATTAAAATATAATTTATAATATGAATTTTATTAGGATGTTTTTTTTTTTGATATTAACGCAGACTCGTACGTCATATCATATGTGTCACATAATAAAGTGCGCACGCTGTATATGCATATTTATTACGGCAGTAAGATCGTCGAATTACACACCAGCACGCTTTGAATTCTCTCCCAAAAGCGTTGTTTTCCGCCACAAAATTACAGTGAAATATTTTCCGTCGCCATTGTCGCTGTTGTTATAAATGAAAATTATATAGTATGTATTTTTATTACATGTGGGTATGCGGCGAGAATTCATACTTTAATAATATATTGTATATTTTTTTTAATATATTGAATAAACGGTCAACGACCACGTTGTGTTATGTGAATTGTTTTTTTTAACCAATAATCAAAAATAAGTTATTAACTGTAATAAAAACCGTTTTCTTACTGTAAAAAATATAATTATTGAAGTCATATATATTTCTTAGAAAAATGATTTTTTACAAAAAGTCATTGAATTATATATATATATAAAATCACATTTAAATATTTAAATTTGATTAAGGATATCTATAATTTTGAAGAATTATATTGAGATAAATATATAAAATAAGCATTAAATATAAATAAATAATAACAGTAAAATAAATAAATTAATACGAAAGTTTCGTCAAATATCGGTCACCTTTCTAATGGTTATTTCTAAATAATTTATTTATTTCTTTATGATTCGTTGTAAATTTTGATTTTTAATTAACTAAAATTATATCATGTGCAACAAAAATTGTTACAAAATAGTTTAAATCTTTTTTATGAAACGAATTTCTAATATATTTTTAATGTTTATTTTGTTTTATTGAAATTTTATGATAAATATATTTTTTTATCCGGTAAATGCTGATAATATTAAAATTAAATTATCGTTCATATATAAATAGTTTATTTATAACACTTATATCATTGTATATATATTTATTTTAATTCTTTTTTATATTCTAGGTTAAATAATAATGATAATAATATCGAAAGTATACTATTAATTCCCAGAAATATAAATATAAATTATCCCAAGGATAAAAAATCTTTATGATGGACCAAATTCAGCACCCAAAATAGAGGTTTAAAATAAAAATATATATTATATCAGTATAAAATTACGCGAAAACGAAGTGCTAATTTGTCGATTGTCAGTTTTTCAACGTCACAAACACAAAATTACCCAAATAATAATATCATATAATAATCGAGCTACAAAAAAAATAATGTTCTGCCAGTTTTATAATCCGATAATGATCGGCGTCGTATGTAATTTACCAATATATATCGTTTTACGTGTTTGTCTATAATATTTTGTCTATCAAAACGCAATTTTATTTCGGTCGCATTCACAACTGTGCCCGGGACACACAATCGTAATTGAATATTATACTTGATGTGTTTTTAATGTCACCTTTTTCGGTTTTCGTTTCAATATAACGTAATGAACGCGAGAGGAAATGACAAATTTGCGGTTAAAACCAACGACCGTTGAATAAACAACCGGAGGGAGAAAAAAAAGTGGAAAAAATGGTATTAATATTATACTAAAAAAAAAGTTGGTTCTATAAAACGAATAACGATATCGACGAATGGCAATCGAAAAAAATATATATGTAAAAATAAATATGCGAGTGAAAATATTTTATTGTGTCTTTTTTAATTATTTTTATTGAAATAGAATTAAATTAATTATTTAATAAATAAATAAGTTAGTAAAATGATTGAATATGATTCATTCTATTGAGTTTCGTAGAATTGATTATTTTTATATATAGTCGGGTCATCAAATATGTTTTCAAACTTTGATTGTTATGATTATAAAATTAGCTTTATAAATATACTTATTATTATTTTTTCAATTTAAAATATTGATATATATATATAATTTAAAATAAAATCTATGATGGCAAATTTAAATCTGTTTTTTACATATTTTTTTACAGCTTGTTCTTCAGTTTCTGTTGTCAAATTAAAATTGCACAATAGTAAATAAATAGAAAATTATTAAATTTGTATTTTTTTTACTATTTAATTTTAATATTTGATATTTTTTTATAAATACGAAATATTCTAAAATTCACAATTAATTTAATAAAATATTTATTTTTTTAATATAATATACAAAAATGACAACCAAATATTGATAGATATTTGCCATATTTTCGTCAATCTACATTCATGTAAAATATTTTTCATTAAAGCGCCAATTTAAAAATTATAAACTAATTAACAATCTACACATATATACTGTAATATGGCGTTAATTAAACGATATATAAAAAAAAAACAGAAACGTCATATCTCTTATATACAAAATGGCAATACGCGGCGTCGCATAAGAGCGTATGTAAATCGGGCATAAAAGCAGAGTTATATGTCCCGTTTTGGTTTATTTCAATACAATGGGTCATAAATTTCAAATACCCATCTCTCTCTCTCTTTCTCTCTCTCTCTCTCTCTATCTCGCTCACTCTTTCTCTCTGTTATTTTATTTTTTCATATTAATACGCTCGCCCCCCTTTTCATAGTGTATCATTTTTTTTTTATAATAAAAATGTACATAATTTTACAATATGTCTAACGTTTTATATACTCGCGGGTCCGCGGACGCGCCCGAAATCAAAAGTGACGCAAATTATTCATTTCGATTCGATTTATATTATTATGTATGTGTGTGTGTGTTTTTTTTTAATTTTGCCTCACCCCCCCCTCTTCAACAATCTTTATATGTCTAAAATATTTTCTATCTTATTTTATTTACTGTACATATTTTTTTTATTATTAAATCTTTTATTGATTAAGTAATTTATGAATAGTTATTTAAATTAATTATTATTATAATTATAAAAAAACATTTCAGTTGTTTTAAAATTTCTAATACTAAATAATTCATTGTAGAATATTAATGTAAAATTTTTTTCTATATCAATTTTAATTAATATTTTTAATAAAATTAAGATATTAAAATTTATTTAAAATAATCAATAATAATATGACTTATTATATTATTATATATGACACTTATTATGATATACAGTAATTTATATACAAACATATTTAAATATTTATTCAATAAATAATATTCATAATCATATTTAACAAATTAAAAATAAATTAATTATTTAAATAAAAAAAAATATTATATAATATAAAACGTCAAAAAGGCATCGACGTTAAAAATAGAAAACGTATAAAACAAATTTTAAAAATAAAATATAATTGATTTAAATTTCAATAGACATTTCCGTCAATTGTATCACGACGGCCATTAATTATCTAATAAAAAATGTATCGGCATTTATTATTGTTTCTTCGTATGAAATCGATATTTAAATGCTGGTAGTTCGGTTAAGGGTGAGCGTCAAGTTATAAAAAAAACCCACTTTAGCCCTTAGGGTGTGTCCCTGTCTTCCCCCCTCATTCCCCTTACATTTTTCCCCGAATATATTATAATGCGATGAATGGGAATAAAATCTCTCGTAAGCAATTGAACAATTTATGTGTTCGGATTATATTTGTGATCCCGGCGGTTTGTACGTTCTTAATAAAAGGAAGAAATTTAATATTTTTTCACTGGGGGGAGGGGGGGGATGGAAAAATGCGAGCATTAGGGTAAGATGGATGCGAACGGCCGACGAAACATTTATTATAAAGGCGAAACCGGAGAAAATCTACCATTACATACAATATTTAATACAATTCAAATAAATATTATTTATTATTAAATCATTTATGAGACTAATTATCAAAATATTACAACGAAAAATATTTTTGTCTTTGAATACAATAAATTTTGAATATCGAAAATCTAACAAATATTAATACTTTAAATATAAATTAAAATTTAATATTTCATATTAATTTATATTACTTCTTATGTTTTACCATAAAATTTACCATTGGTTTTATGAATCGTGTAAAATTTCACAGTAATTTATCATGGTTTGCACCAGCAGCCCTCTTCATTTTTTCAAAGGAAGGGTAGTTTTTTTCGTAGATAGAAAAAAAACTATTCAATATATTTCAATGCGTTGAACTATGAGGGATGGATGGATGTTTTTCGAATTCTTCGAGTCATACAAGTTCAACTGAAATTGAATCGATTTAATCCGATTTCAACTATATTAAACATTTAAATTATATTGAATTTCTATTAATATGCCAACCCTTTTTTATCACTATATATAAATAGTTTTAATTTCTTTATTACGTTTGTAAATATTATATATTTTTTAATGTGAAATATAAATAAATTTTAAATCAATTATTAATTGATTGCAATATCATAAAAAAATCACATCGATATTTGATTGTTGCCAATAAATAAAATCATCTTTTATAAAAAGGAAAATATATGATTTCATACAGATATCTAATACGTCTATAAATGAAAAAAAATATTGATGGTTTTCAAAGATACTTTTAAATTAATTAAAATTTTATTTTATTCTTTTATAACCTGCATTTTTATGCATTCATATTAATATAAATCTATATATTTGGATTGGTTTAAAATAAATATTGACATTATTTTGTTAAATATTTAGATATAAATTAACTTTAATAATTAATAAATTAATCTAAGAAAATGTTATGTAATAAAAACATAAAGAAAATATAATATATGATAAATAAATCACGATTTTAAACAATTTTTAAGGATATTGATCTATTTTTTTAATTAATTGATTCACTAGTTCTACGTCCAACCATTAATTACTATGAATACAAGTATTTTTATATTTTAAAAGAATATATATGAAATGACGTTAAATGAAGTAAAATTATTATAATATGGTTTTGAACCTGTAATTTGTTGAAACAATTAATAATTGTTATTTTTTATAAATATTAATTTGATTCATTTTCCAAAAAATAATTCGACTTAAATTTTTTCAGGATTCATTTTTCAATTTTATATTCAATTTACGGACTTTGTTCCTAAAAAAAAATATTTTCAAAAAATATTGAAAATAAGTAATTTATTAATTTACGATCTATTTTAAAAATATTTTTTTAACATTATGTAATTAAAACTTATATTATTTATAATTCTGACTTAATTTGTTGTAATAATTAATTTTGTTTTAAATATTTTTATCAGTGATTTTCATGTGAATATTATATATTTATATACATAGTAATACAAAAGATAACTTTGAAAACCTCTGTATTATATTCATTGGATCAATTGATGCTAGAGTATCCCATTGCTTGATTTTATTGTAAAATCGAAAATAAAAGATGATTGTTGGATCTGTGAATGTTCAAAATGGCTGCCGCGAAACGTTTCATGGGGCGATGGCAAAGGGTGCACATGCACGCAAAATATACACGTCCTCATATACAAACACACACACACACACACAACTTTTTAACAGGGCAAAGCACCCCCATTTTCACGAGTACGCCAGCTCGTGGCGGTAATCTGTTATTTAAATTGCATTTGAGATTACCTGAACAGGGGTGAGATGTGCAACGCGTACTGCTTCGTTTCATGGCCGCCATTCAATCCGCACAAAATTCACGTATACCTATATAAATGCGGTCGTACTGAGTATACACGGATATAAAATCGTATGTATGTACATTGAGGATTTGTTTCGTATCGTTTTCGACGACGGCAGATGTTCAGATTCACCGGTGAATATAGGTAAACTATTGCAGTGTAACCTCGGGCTGTATTACATATATATATATATATATATATATATATATATATATATATATATATATACATATTTAACCGCGTGCTTGCGGAAGCTGTTAGATTTTCCATTGTTGAAATTTTTACAAAAAAAAGTGCAATATGCGGTTAAATTTTTATATATAATTCATCATATATTTTTTATTAATAAATATTACTGAGAAAACTGAAAGAATTTTAAATATTTTGAAAGTATAAAAAATATTTATATATTGAAATTATTGAAAAAGATCACTAATTATAAAATTTGCATGTAATTTAAGAAACTGTTGAATCTTAATGGAGTGCATGGAGTAAATAATCAATAATGAAGACGATGATTAATGAAGTTACGTTCGACGTCTCCGTTGCGGGTCAACGCAATAATATTCACGTCAACGAAAGCGGTCATATTTTTTTTTATTGCTCCGTTTTCTTAGCAGTTTGAGAACCGCCGGAGCGGATCGAATCGCAATAAAAATTACTTTAATGTGTAATTAATGCATTTTAACGGCGTAACGTATCGTTTTGTACGTACACCCGATGCGTCACGGAAGGTTGATTTACGTGTTGATTTTATTTACGATCCATCTGATATTTGCGGTGTATGTTTCGATATCACGTGATCTTCAATTGGTGCCGACTGTGTCAGAAGTAATTAGCTAATAATTTGCATATTTTTTTAATTTACATATTGAATTTCATCAGCTATGATTAATTATGAATAGTTTTCATGGATTATTATTGTGTATAAAAATAAATCATTTTCATATACATAATATATTTGAGATACTGCATATAAAAAAATATGTCGAAATACACTTTTATACGATTTAAAACAGTATCGTCATATAAATTTAGATTTAAAAAGTATTATTAAACAATAAAAAGTCATTCTCATAATTTAATTTATTAATGACCTAAATTAATATAGTTCAAATATAGCTTTTAATAAAAAAAAATATATAACGTATCTTAAGAAAATATCGTAATTTGAATATATTTCCTTTAATTTTGCCGAATAATAAAAATATAACATGATATGTATTTGGCATTAATAGTTAGGTATGATTTGTATTATTGC
Source organism: Leptonema lineaticorne (assembly GCA_024500535.1). Classification (NCBI taxonomy): domain Eukaryota; kingdom Metazoa; phylum Arthropoda; class Insecta; order Trichoptera; family Hydropsychidae; genus Leptonema; species Leptonema lineaticorne. The sequence goes on along the minus strand of JANIJI010000014.1, from coordinate 8,394,989 downwards.
GGTGAGTTTTGTGTGTTTCGCATCGCGGCATATCGTATTACCGTAATTAGCCGTTTTCCTGGCCCTTTTCTTAGTAAACGCGGGGGTGTATTGTCGGTCAAAAACCTAAGGGCTCCGTATCCAATTACCATATTGCCGATTGTCCCTTTTTGCCAGAACAAAAACCCGTGCATTGTGACCGGATTTCGTTCCCAAGGAGCTGGGCTCCTTCGATTTTCCCTTGCCCTTTATATCGCGAATAATTGCAATGTGCACTACACATTCGTGCGATTGAACACACAATTCCCTTGTTCCTGTCACTGGATTACTTTATTTTAACCGACATTTAGGGGATATACTTTTAAATTAGCCGTATTTCTATGCGAAATAATACTAATTAATCTGTACACTTATTACAAAGATCATGTGAGAAGAAACATATTAATATAGAAATTTGGAGATACCATATTAATAAAATATTTTAATCAAATTGTAATTTTAATATTCTTCGATAACATATATGTTTTCTTTCTATTAATCGGTTTTATCTTATACGAGAAATTTTTTATTTTGATGATAGATATTTAAAAAATATCATACTTATCCACTTATTTTGCATTTTTTGTAAAAATCTTTAACAAATATATACATAACGGTAAATATCAATATGTTATTATATATGAAATAATTATTATCCAAGTTAGAGAACGGTAAGACACTGATAATTAACGTGTCCGCGTATGTTCTTAACATCGACAGCGAAAATTTTCCTTCAGTAAAGTAACACGTTTGCATAATAATAATAATTCCGATGATGATAATGATAACGTAGGCATAATGCTAAACTGCATAAAATCCTGAATCATATCGTTCGCGAAAACGAATGTTTCGCCCGAGGGAAAACGTTTTTTTCGAAAAGACGTGAGCCATTATTTCGCATAAGGTATACTTGTTCGAGTGTTTAATATTATATATTTTCGAGTTTTTATAACTAGGATTTATAAATATTTTATAATGTATAAATCTATTACTTACAATTGTGATTTTCTTTTTTTCGATTGTGAATTCAGTTCATTTAGATAAATAAGTTTGACTCCAAAAAGTTAATTTTACTATAATTTCATCGTATAAAAATTTTCATAAAGTTTTAAAATCTATGGAGGGATGATTTAAATTTTTAGTTGGACCAGATCTGGTTCGCGAGTCACGGTTTCTTCATCACTGGTATTATTATAGTAACCTAAATAAGTCATTGATTTAGCCTTGATTAATCTTAAGGGTTACTCTATATTGAAAAAGTTTTTTCTATTATTCTTTTATAAAATATTGTATATCTTTTATTAATAAAATTTATTTTATTATACTTATTTTACTAATATATATATATATATATATATATATATATATATATATATATATATATATATATATATATATATATATATATATATATATATATATATATATATATATATATGAGATAGATAATTTATACAAAATTTCTTTTTTATGGTGTATATGTATATTATGCATTTTAAAATTTTAATATAAAATATATAATGAATTATCTTTCTGAAAGTAGAGAACAAAATATATTATACAATACATACACACGTGCAAAATATGTATTGTTACTGTTTGGAAAGCGGTGATTATTCAATCACTGGTTGAGTTGGCCTTAAGGCGAACTCTTCCGTTCGCCACATGTCACGGCGATGCCATCTTTTGTAATTATTTCAATATACAAAAAGCCATATACAAACATCCGTGCTATTGTGTGAATGTATGTGTGGGTGTATATATATATACACGAATTAGTGTTTAACATAGCAGATGCCGTTTATTGTGATCGCGTTTTCTTTGCGAGAAAAAGATCTCTCTGTAAATACTTTGATAGGATATACTTAATCCTAAATCCATATTTTTTGATACTAAAGAATTATAAATATAAGTATAAATATATTTTTAAGTGCTATATAATATTATAATTTTTAGTTTTTTAATATAAAAATATATATATACTTAATTAATATTTCCGTTGCAATAAAATAAGTAAGACTATGGTCATCTAATGTGATTTACCCTTAACCACCTACTATGTGTTTGGCAGACTATGATGAATTTGAAGTCAATATTTCAGAATACGAATTTTTTATGTGCTTTATGATTTTTTAAAATTTTACCTGTATCTTTTAATGCCGTATTAGTTCTCGTTGATAAAATTTGTCTCCGTAAAAAAACAGTCATCGTGGATCCAAAAGATGCGCGATAAGTAATTACGTATTTTTTTTTATATTTACATTTTTTAAAATTAAATATGACTTATAAAAGTATAGGAAACCATTATATCAGAATGTACTGTGCGTAATGAAATATCAGAATCTCCCTTTGACGTATTCTCCACTTTAATGAGGAAACCATTTCATATGCATTTCCAAGTGGCGGAAGTGCTGAAGATAGGTTGGTAGTTTGAAAAAAAAATTGTTGAAAACTGTTCAAAAATCTATTCTGAAAAGAGGGAAAGAATACAATGGATGTATTTTAAAAGCAAGACAACAAATTTCCTTTGATATCTCAAATATATTATACATTAACTGTCATAAAAAACTATAAAATAAGCACCTGCGATTTTGTTCAAATATTAACTATAGTAAAAAAAAAGTTTTTTTCAATGTTTAGTGATTATTTAATATTAAAAAAAAGTTCACACTTTCTAATATTAGTTTTGTGAATATCGTTTTCCAAATATAATATGTTTAATTGGTAGCCTAAAATAGGAGATATATCATAATAATTTAATGAAGATTATAGAACATATTGTTTTTTTAAAGATTTTTGTTTTTTGAATGATTAAATTGATAAGTTCTTATTCTGTTTTTAAATTAATAATACGCTTTCTCAAAAAAAATCAAATATAAATAATTTTCCTTCGGGATCTTCTAGACGTAAGGTTGGTGATTAAGTGTTAAATAATGAATTGTAAATATTTAATATATTATAAAAATTAATCATTAAAATCTTGGAAAACTTACTTCTGATTATATTTTACATATTTTTTATTAAATATTTAAAAAAATAATATGTGCATTTATTGCTAATTATCATAATTTGACTACTGCTGACGATAAAAGAAGATGATAATTTGCATTAATAAGCAGTATTTCATTTTTACATCGTATTGTAATATAACAATACCATTGTAAATATAGTGTTTGTATTAAATAAAAAAATCATAAAAAATAATTCGCGTAATAAGAGGGTTTACCCTTTGCGGTCGGTTTGTGCTTTATAATGTAATATTATATAATAATAACATAATGTTTTTTTAGTTATTTTTTTTATTATGGATCAATTTGTCTTTCAGATTAATTCTTTCGTCGTTCGAAAGCCGAACAAAGTGTTTTATATTGATATTTTTTTGCTTTAGAATAAGGTTAAAATTAATCTAATATGGATTAAATTATATTAGACATATTATTCAATATACATATATCAAATTTTAAAGATTTTAAATATGTATTTTATTTGTATATGAATTCTGTGTATATTTTAGTAATATATAAGTAAAACATGACAAACGATTACTGTTCATATATCGTTCAATATTGAAAATTATATAATTACTTTTTGAAATACAAATGCCTATTAAAAATTTATGGTTTTCGAAGACGATTCATCATGAATTGTTCATTCGTCGAAACGCTCTATTATCCGAATGCTTTTCTAGAATGGAAAGTAAAAATATATATTTTTTTCTCGGCATTATGTACGTACAATTACGCATTGTTTTTCAATTTTCCGATACGTCAAAGAGAGCCAGCGTTCAACAACAACAGGAAAAGCCGTCACACATAAATGGAAAAATATTCGAAATGTGTTATTATATTGCTCATTGTCGTCGAATAATGCCCGTTTTGAACTTCATTGTTTTCGTACGCACAACAATGACGCATTCACTGTCACAAATGGCGTGTGAAGAACGAGAAGAGAAAAAATAAATAAATAAATGCCCTTTTCCATCAAAATTATACCGCTTCGGCTGAAATGCACCCGATAATTTTATTATTTTTTCTTCTTTTATTCATCGAAAATTCGCGTTCGATTCAAATACGCCTTTCGATTTGTTCAGGTTTATGATTGCTTTTTAATTTTACATTTGTTGTTAATTCGAGGAAAATCAATATTGTAAAGTTAGAAGTCATATCTTGTATACCAACTGCTGTTAGTCGTTACCCTCATTATATATATATATATATATATATATATATATATATATATATATATATATAATTATATATGATATCTAATTAAGTTTTCTATTACATTTTTTTTATTTTATCTATTAATAGAAATTTAGTAAAAATAAAATGATTTCTCATATAATTATCTTAAAGTATATAAAGATATAATATATAAATATATAATAAGTATATAAAGTATATAGTTCATATTTGCTATGATTAACAAAGTAATCGATTACTAGAAAATATTTTTTATTCCTCTGTAAAATTTGAAGATTCTGAAAATTTTCTGCATTATTCTAATTTTTACACAATAACCATCTATGCTCTTAAGTATTATATTATATAAGAAAATATTAGTAAATTTAAATATATAACATATTTTATTTAATAAAATTTATTTGGTTTCTAATAAATTGCGTTTTGTTAATTAAAATTTTATTAAAGAAAATTGGACTTAAAATTAATTAATTAAGTAAAGAAAAATAAAAAAAACTTTACATTTGTAAAGTTATTCATATTTTTTCTAATATTTAGTATTTATTGAATATTTTTCAGCAGGAAAAAAATAAATTATACGAGACGATTTATTGTAAAATCGATCGTGGCGCCATCGTGCGATTTGATTTGTTGAAGCGTCGATGCAGAGTATATAAATAATAATAATAAAAATAAATAAATAAATATAAATAAATAAAAAATAAAACGGCGAACAAGTCCGTCGACCAGCATCTTCGATATGACTGCGCGCGCGCAGGCTCCGCCCAGGGATCACGTCGACCAATCGCGTGCAAGACACGCCCACAAGCCTATCGCTTTTTTCTGGTGGTCGATCGACGCTCGTCTTGTAGTTCGCGGAATCGCGCCGACGTTGAATGGCAATTGCAGCTGTTTATTTTATTTCGATTTTTTCCACATTCCCCCTTCCCGCCTCTTTCATCGCATGCATCCCCTTTTCCTCCCTTTTGTTCGCTTTTTGTTGTCGATCGCGATTTATTTTCGTTTGTCGTTTTGTTCCCGTTTGGTAACCGGTGACGCTCCTCGACTCGATCGTGTGATAGCTTTTATGCATATTCGGTACTATTTTAGTACTAGATGCAAATATTTGCTTGTAAAATCAGATACGAAATCTCTTTCAACATATACTACACATATATATATATATTTGTATACACACACACACACAGTATATAGGTGTGTGTGTATTAATCATAGTATGACTTTCTAGATAGAATTTTTTTTTATTAGGACCAATGATTAATTAATATAATGCCAAAACATTAATAAATATTCATATTAGAATAATCAATGATTTGAAATTGTTTTACAAATATAGTTTTTTAATAAGATTTAGTCAATTTAATCATGATAAGGAATATTCATGAATATTATTTGGTATTTACTTTTTATCCTTGCGTAGGTACATAATATTACCATACAAGTTACTACTCTTTTCAAAACAAGTTTTATTTTATATTTTTCCGCAAAACGCCTTCATTTTCTAATGTTGTCATTTATAGGAAATTTATATTACACTATATATTGTATAATTTTAAATAATAATTGGTTTTGGCATAAAATAATATGACCATAATTTTAAAAATATTTTTTATATTAGAAATTCAGATTTAATTTATAAATATAGAAAAAAATATTAATGTAGATTTTTTCTTTTTATTCTTATAAGAAAGAGAGAAATATTGACTGAGTTTATAATCGTATATTCATGAGATGATGATAAAGATCTTTTATTATATATAAAAATACACTTCAAATTCTTTTATTATTTATGATATTAATGATAACTTATAAATAAAGTATATTAAGCATATATATATATATATATATATATATATATATATATATATATATATATATATATATATGTTTATCTATATATTTTTTATATTAATAAAGCAAATAAATATATTTGACAACGAGTACTTTTATTTTTAGGATTTTTTTAATTATTTTGAATTTCTCTTCAAATAATAAATATTTTATAGCTAGATTTTTAGATAGAAATACTTACTCATATTTAGTTGAATCGTTAAAGCGTCGCATCGTTAAAAATATACGTATAAAATTTTTATTTATACATTCCGGAACAACCACAAAAAAAATATAACAATTTTTTTTCACTACGATCGTTCCGTAATAATAATAATAATAATAATTAAAATAATAATAATAATGAACACGAACGAAAATGTATCAGGACAATTCAATTAATGTGAATAGCGTGCGGTCAAGTCAATAAGACCCACCACCGTTAAAACAGGACCTCCCATCAAAAACGTTCCCGTGCCCGGAGACCGGAGTCCGGGACGCGATAAATATTTATCATCGGCGATAATTAAAACTTGTTCGAGCGTTCGCGTGCACAAAATCGCTATAAAACCTTTAAATTAACAACAAAAGCTGCTCGCATAACGATATCGTCGTTAATTTAATTACGCTTCGCATTGCGCGCTTTCCGCTCGCGCATTCGTCGTCCCTTTCGCATTATTCGCCTTTCTCTCTCTTTCTGCTTATATATATATATATATATATATATATATATATATATATATATATATATATATATATATATATATTAATAAAACATTATCAAAAATGTGTACCGACTACTTTTGTAATGATTATTATTTTTAATATTTCCTACACGTTTTCATCTCGACATACCTATACTTTTATCTGATTGAACAGCAATGAATTGAGAGCAAATTTTTCTGTCACATTAAATTAAAAATATATATAGTTCATAAAATAATTAAAAATTATATTGAATATATAATTTTAATACTTTATATATTTAATATCAAATTAAAAAGAGCGAAAATATTGTCTATTTAAATATCTATCGAATATATAAGTGCATCTTTTTGATTGGTAAATCATTAACGAGACGAGCGATTATCGTTAACGTCGCAGTTGCCAGCCGTTCAAACATATTAAATTCCGCGCCGTTAATTCAAAGTATAATTTTGCACCGCTCACAAATACCGATGTAGGTATTTTGCGCGCGTTTTCTATGTATTTCGCATAGGCGCCTGTATAAAAATTCATCGTTTAAAAATTTCATCGACGAGAGTTAACGAAAAAAAAAATGTTACAAGGCGCACGAACGCCTATTAAACGCGCTCGACACGTTAATTAAAACTCATAAACACCTTATACGGACGAAGTGGATAAAATGTTTGCGTTTTGTTAATGACAAAACGCGTCATTCTGGGAAATGATCTTCGTATGTTTCACATGAAAACGTTCGTCGACGCCATTTTTATTTTCTTTTTATTTCTAACAAAAAAAAAATGAAAATATAATTCATATATAAATGCGTTTTTTCTCTGAAGTGAAATCGATAAAAATATATATGTATCATATATTTATAATAAACCAACATAAAATTTAACTATCAAATATAACGAGTTATAATAATATAAACATAATTTTGAATATTTCATATAAAAATTTAAATACTGAAAAATACTGTATTAATTAATCATTTTCCCTCTTTATTATTATCTATAATAAGAACAATTCATTTTATGTTGATTATGAACAGGATATGTTAGTTGAACATTTATATTCTTATCCTTCGTATTTGAAGTTCATATAAAGTCGACGCATATATACAATTTATTCATACATTTAATGATCATAATATCCGACGTTTAATTACTTTGCTTTGATTGAGATGCTATAATTCGTTTTTTTTCAGCGATTTTCTCTTTAATGGTCGATTCCGATGAAAAAGCAAGTAGGTTTCTCGTTATAGTAACTCCAGTTAAAACTTGTTAGTGACATTTTCCGTTTTGAAATGCGTCGATTGTGTTGCAAATGTGCCATTCTACATGCAATTTTAGGGTGAAACGTATATATTATATGAAATAATTTTATGATAATTACGAATCGACATATTACAAAATTATCATTTTGAAAAATTACATTCCATTTATGTAATTCTTGTATTTTAAAACGTCGCATCTGAAGTATAGGCGACTTATAATGATTATATTCAGTTGTGTGATATGCAGCTGCGATCTTTATCAATAATTAAATGGATAATTTATGATTACAAACTAATTATTAAACCATTTGATGATTATAATTGAGAAAATTGACTTTTATTCATTGTTATTAAGTAATATTTAAATATTTTTACGAAATTGAATATGCAAAACAAGCTTTGTTCTACCAACGTATAGATGGCACTCGAGTGAGTTCATTGTCGTCAACATGCATACATTTTCTACTTCAATTTAAACTTTTGTTTAAATTGAAATATTTAAATTGAAATAAAAAAAAACATATACAGCGTATGAATATATAATATGGTTTCAAACGACAGTTTGCTTATAATAAAAAATGTATTTTATTTAAGGCGACTGTAAATTGAAGTTTTTGAAGAAAGAGAATGAAAAGCCAAAATTTTTAATTTTTAATTACTAGTGAGGGATAAAAAAATATATTCATTTATCGAATATTTTCTGATGATTATGAATACACGATATACAAAACTATATGCAATATACAAGTTTTATAAATAATTCGTGTTAAATTTTTTTGATCAAAAAAGGCTTTTTGAAATTTTTATAAATATTTTATATGAATTGTAATAAAAATATGAATAAAATTTTTATTATTATCTTTTTAAAAAATAATAATTTTAAAATTCTATATAAAATATGATTTTCTTCAATATAATGATTCATTTGTAATTTTTTGACATACTTCAATTTGTATAATATTATTTTTTAATCAATGTAAAAGTATTAAAATATTATCAAACAAAATTGTAGATCTAACGTCTATTTGCATATTTTTTCTTTTTTTTTTATAGAAACAATCCATTCCAATATTCATCGTTGTAGTCTCACTTGAAGGAATTGATCGCACTTTACCGCCCATAACCTCACCCAAATAAAAAAGATCTAACTGTTACCATGCACATTTTTATGCCCACTCTGTACACGGTTCATGCTTCGAAACATCCCGTTTCGAGACAGAGTCCCTTTTTACGATGACTTTTCAACCCCTCCCCCCTTTCCATTTTAACTAGTAGGACCTTCGTCGAAGTATTCCGTTCTGAGACGGGAGTCCCTTTTTACGAGGACTTCGACCCTCCTGCAGGACCTTCATCCCTTCTGATGCTGTTCAGCACCCTGGAGGGTTGCTTGGCAACGGCAGGCCTCACATCTTTTGCCCGAATTATCTTTATTATCTCTCCGGTCCACATAAAATGCCAAACTGCTCTCTTGTCTTATACTGGCGAGCCTTTGTTGCCCGGAGAAAATGGATAGTCCCCGTAATACCTCGTTATAACGAACAACTTAACCTTTTCTGCTCTACGTATATTTATTTACCTTTTTTTTTCATCTCCCGCCACCCTTTTCTCTTACCTCTCGCCCTGTGTGAGATCTTTTTCTAAATTTTTCTTACCACTCGGTAGCAATAAACTTGTACGTGCGCTTTATATCTGTTTCTTTTTATTTTGCTATCCTTCCATTCTTATTGGAAAATATGACATCGTTATAATAAAGTTCAGCCCCTTTATCATAAATCAGACGAAAATGGATTACTTAAAAATCGTTTAAATGGATCGATACAATTGATGTTATTTTAATAAAATATCCTACATTTACTTTTTTATATTATCTATAAATAAATTTTACAAAATATCGATAAATATATTAATAAATTATAATACGATAATATTACCTTGTATAGTTTATTTATGAATTAAAAAAAAACTCAATGATTTTTAGTTATATATATATATATGTACTTTAAATGTGACTGTGTTCGCCGTTTTTTAAGCCATTTTGCCTTTTAAAATCGCCATTAAAATATTCTCGAATGCCAATGGAAGTGTATTATTAAAGATTTATTTTTATTTTATCGACAACATTGACACGTAATAGTGGTTTTTGATCGCGGAAATAATTGACGGCGTTAATATGGTGGACCGTTATTTACAGCGCAGTATGGGAACCAGCTTTATAAAAATAATATTTCAGAAAATTCCTACGCATACAAACATATTTACGCATATATGTCACAGGCAATTTATTTAATTTAATCACTTTGTGAAACAAGTTAATGATAAATGCTCAAACAATATATCTGTATATTTCAAATATTCGATTGATTTTTATTTATAGAAATATTGTTGTATTCCAAAAAAAATAACATATAATAAATTTTGAAAATTCAATGAATGTTTCGTAGAAATTTATATTTATATTTTATTTTAATACATAAATTAGAAGGTTGAAAACGCAATTTCGACTTGTCTATCTAAATATTGAAGTATTTCAAAAATTTTAAACTAAAGTTACTTGTATTATTATTATTAAAATAATAATTAATTTTTGGAGTAATTTTGATCAATACATGAAAGTAATTTATTTTTTCGAATATTATTATATATATATATATATATATATATATATATATATATATATATAATATTGATTTGCAGTAAAAATTAAATTTAAAAATTGTTTTATTTATCAGATTGTGTATTGAATAAATGTTAAATGCTTAGTATTTTTTAGTGTATTAAATTACGTAACGATTTTCAATTTTACTTACTGACTGTTATCAGAATAAAATATGTTGAATACCTATAAAATAAACATTTATATATAATTTAAATTCAATAAGTAAAATTACCTGTAACATATAGATACGTTGTAAATATACACGATTGAACGATAGCGCGCAATTATCTCTAATACAACGCGACACTAATCGATTATGGACAGTGATTACGTCGCCATCTGTTGTCGGCATTATTAAAATTGACACACGCGACACACATTTTGAGAGTCGTATGTAAATATCACATGATTTTACCGGATATGCGTATCGTTTCATTTCAATATCAACATGTTTGTAAATGATATATAGGAGAAATAAATTGCAACCGTTGAATAACACAAATATAAGTAGGCGTTTAAATAAAGTATTATATTAGGATATGAGTGCAGTCAATTTGTCGAATCGATTAACTGTTCAGAACAAAGAAAATATATTGAATGTATATTGTTTTTTTTTTTTTTAGAAAATAATGTTCATTTTATGTGTATTGAATGAACTGTGAAACTTTAAAGAAATTTCACTGTCGATAACACGTATAAAACGTAGCAATGAAAACATTTTTGCCGTGTAATGCGTCGCGAAATAAAAAAAAAAGTATCGATCGTAAGTAATTTATGTGAAATCGTCAAAATATAAATTTGAATATAAAATTATATTTTTATTTCGGCTCGGTTAAGTCAAGTCAAACAACCCTTCTAGGAATGCGCGTTTTACAATTTATGAATCATGGCGCCTATCGATGGCGATTCTTTCTCAAAAGGGAGATCCCTTTCGAGGAAATGGTCAATGAAAACGCACACAAGCATATTTTAGTGCGCGTATAGATAGGGATTTATATCACGGCTGAAGATAAAGGCTTCTCAAATTATATATTTCAACATAAAATTTACATATATACGTTTAGAATATAATAAGAGTGCAAACTAAAATAACTATACTTTATAATATAATACATAATAATATATACTTGTGTAAAATTATGAAGAACACATATATAAAATAAAAATATTTTTATTTAAAAATATTATCTATAATATATAGATAGAAAATGATTTTTTGTATAAGAATATTTTTCATATCAAAATACCTAAATGAATCGCGTCAAAAACAAACTTTTGAATCTATATGAGCGACGATCGAATTCAACGGTCGATTTTCATATATGTGCGTCTGTTTGTGTATATGTGTGCGTGTATAAAATGGGATTATAAAAATGTTTACGATGGTATTGTGGTGTCTGGTCCGTGGACAAGAAAGGCCCTCCCGTGATGCTGAGGGTCGCCTCGTAAATAATAACGCGCTCGAGGCAAACCTCTCGGTACTCGGAGCTCGGAAAACTTCTATTAGTTTTGTAGAGCGACCGATAAAAATAAAATCGCACGAATAAAATACCAACAAATATATAGTATGCTTGAATTTTAGACGATTCACGAAATTTAGTCATTTTATGAAATACAAAAAAAAATAATAAAACAGTTAGAGTGTAATGAAATTTTTGATGTTGGTGTATTTTAAATAATATTAATATAGAATAATAAAATGTAACAATTTTATAAAGAATTTATATTTTAAAAATTTAAAAACTAAAATTCATTTAAATCAGATTTATATTTTATATTAATGTTAATATATAAAAAAGTTCTTATTAATTATATATTTTTATCATTTATTTAGATTTTAAAATGTTACAAATGCATTCGGTACAATAATGAAAAAAATAACTTGAAGATTAGAATAATATATAAATTATTAAATTAAGATTTCACAGATATACGATAATAAAAAAAAACCAAAGGTGACAAATTCGAATCGTGGACTTTGAACATCGGAATATTTTCGCGACAGTCACCATAAAAAGGCACTAAAAACGAAATAAATTGGCTACCCTCAAAGGAGATCTATCTGGATTGCTCATCCTTCGAGTATACAAACATACATATATATATATATATATATATATATATATATATATATATATAAAAGAAGGAAAAAAAACATCATATAAGACAATGGCAATAAAGAAAAATCGCCATAGCTATAAAGAGGAAGGGTAAAAAAAACAAAAAAAAACCATTTCATATATATGTATAGGAAAAAGAAGCACAAACGCAGCGGTGGACTACGTTTGTTTCCAAAGTTTGCCATTAAAGTACTACGGTCTACGGATTACGATAGACTCGTAGAGAATATCCATTTTTATATAACAAATATTCGGGCATTCTACGAGGGGGTAGTGCGCTATGAGGGGGTTGAAATTGTATACAGAGAGAGAGAGTGTGTGGCTTTTGTCTTGTACATCTCTCCATAATCTTTTCTATAGGTATACACTTATATATATATATATATATATATATATATATATAAGTGTGTGTGTGTGTGTGTGTTATTCGAAAATATAGTCTTTTCGATTCACCCTCTACACTCTCACACCATCACCAATCTTTGTACCCCCTTGATCTTCAACAACCTTTTATTATTGTTTTAACTTTATGTGTTTTCGTTGAAACTTCGATTGATCTTCAGATATATACTATACATTATATATATATATATATATATATATATATATATATATATATATATATATATATATATATACATATATATATATATATATATACATCAGTTTTAAAATATTTATTAAAATTATAATTTAATCAAAATATATATAATATAACTAATTCAATAATATAATATTTAACGATAATATTTTTAGGATATATTTAAGTAAAAAAATCATTTAATTTTAATATATAAATATTATTTATAATGTTACCAATAATAATTATATATAGTATTATTAAAAATAAATATGATAAAATTCTAAATTTATTTATTTAATGTGACGTTAAAAATTCTTTAGTTATTTTATTATTTATAAATTTCTTGAATAATTTAGATATTATCTCACATCGAAAAATAATAATTACTTATGAAATTTTTATAATATATTTAAAAATGAAATCGTATAAAAATATTATAAAACAATTACACATAGATAATATAAATTAAGTTGTCAACTTAACTTGCATTAACAACTTTCATATTAAGTGTAAAGTGTATGCTCATTATTTACACTTTAGATACGTTAGCATTGTTAAAAACAACATAACAAGGACATGTCATGTATTATAATACGTTACACAGTATATTTATTATACGTGTTATTGGCAATGTAAATGCGTTCTTGCAAAAGTGACGTCGATTTTTTTTTACTTTTACTTTCGACAGATAACTGTTTAATACGAAATTTATACATTTTTTATGTATTATTCCATACATAAAATTATCGATTATGATTAGTATTAAAAATATTATTTTTTAAAATAACACGCATTTAACGTTAATGAATTATTGATATATACGGTAGCTAATCGATTTTCGAAGAATATTTTCGTCGATTTTATTGCAATCGCTTTTCGTAATTGCGATTTAAGACAACTTTTAACATATTTATGTAGTTTTTTTTTCTTCGGTAATAATTGCAATTATCGTCGATTTTTCTTTCGGACGCGTTTATCGATGAATTAATAATAATCGACGTGGCCGACCAACGCCATTAGTATAAAATGTTTATAACGCTTCGTTTTTTTTTTATTATTGTATCTAAAGATATTATTATTCACGTGCGATTAAATAGAGTCGTTCGATAAATCAAATTAATTTAATTTGACGATCGGAGACGTTTACTAATTGTCGGTCGAAATTAAAAATAATAATAATAATAATAATAAAACACACCGAAATAAATTTTTGTCGAGAAAAATATGGGAATAATTAAAATTTTCGGTACCTTTTCGGCGACCATAAAGTCGACCCACGAACGAAGTCGGTGAAATATTGTAAGGGTGGTGAGATGTTAAAATTTCTCACGCCCACACTTTTTCCATACATTTTCGGACCACACAAATGATGAAAAAACATTTTTTTTTTAATTTGTATCATTTATTATTACGATAGTTGTATTTAATTTTATTGAAAATATAATTTCATTAGTATAGAATTTTATATTTAAGTGTATAGTAGAAATATTATTTTAAAAATAAGAAATTTACAAAATAATTAATAATATTTCAATAACTATGAAATTAATATAGATTTTAAGATGTCAATCAATTTTAATGTTATATTTATTAAATTTATATTTAAAATGTATTTTATGAAATGAAAAGTGAAAACTCCAGTATAATACCTATAAAATTTTATTTTTGAAAATAAATGTAAATAAATTACAATAATAAATATTCTAAAAGGAGATAAGTTTAATTTTTATGAATATAAAATAAAGTAGCTACATAAGTTGATATAAAATATTTTTTTTTATAAATGTGAATAATAAAATAAAAGTTATTAAATTTGTAAAAATTAGAGTTCATAACTGTCACTTTCAATTAGTGCCGAATATTATATTAGATAATTATAGTAATCAACCATTTAATTACAAATATTTCTCTAGAACTGTTTATCAAGAATCTCAGCATTTAACGGCAGACTTATTCTCGGAATCGTTTTATAAAGATTTGATCATAATATATTATTCACTGTTTATACTATATTTTTTTAAAAATCTCGTTTTAATAGATCAATTAATTTTTATAGTTTAGTAAAATTTTTAAAAATTTTATTTTCTTAAAATTTATCATTTCGGAAGATTGTTTGTTTATTATGTTAAAAAAAGGGCATTGATTACTATTTAGTTTAAATATATTCGGTGACCTTGTAATTCTTATTATCTTTAATTAATTAATATGTTTTAAGTAAGTATTTAAATTTATTTATTATATAATATTTAGTTATCCATAAGGTTTTTCTAAAATATAATTCCAATAAAATTTTCTTGATTATATAATAGTTTTTTTTTATTAATTTGTGTGATAATCAATTTATTAATACTTTTTAAATAAATAAAAGATTATTAAAATATATAATAATTCAATACAATTCTATGTAATAACAATAGACTATTTCTAGATATTTATTTATTCAGAATTCGAATCGCGTACGCGAGCGTGTAAACGCGCATAAGTCCACATGTAGGTATAGGTATTTATATATGTAACGATTCGTATCGGCCAAATTAACAATTTCCTGTTATAATCTTAATTCGATTTGATTATAGTAGTGTATTTCGTTCTCTTTTGCCCGGTTGCGCGTCCATGTATTTAGTTATAAAATAATACGTGTACACGCGCACACACGAATGTTCCCACCCGCGCGAATCCCATAAATATAAATCTCGCACACCCACCCACCAACCACCTCGTTTTATACATACGAGCAAGCGCATATATTGAGTATAATTTTTGAAAAATTCCCAGTAAAGTCGTGCGAGAATATTTTTGAAGGTCGAGTCCGTATGTTTTTTTTTAAAAATCGCATAAAACGATATAAGATATGATGAGTCGGTTTATTTGTCTGTGCTCGTGTAATCTCTTTATTACGTTTTTTTTATGTTGAATTATTATCTTTTCTAATTTATATATATATATATATATATATATATATATATATATATATATATATATATATATATATGATGTAATATGTAAATATTGCATTTTTAAAAATATCTATCTTAATATGTAATATCTGCGAAAAGGTTTAGAATTTTATTTTACATACTTATGTATATTTTTGTACTTGATTTTTAATTACTTAATTGGATCTAATTTATTCCAATTCAAGTCTTGGAAAATAACCATGAAATTCTTTATAACTGTAATTATTTGCATAGATATTCTCAAAACACTTTATGAAGGTTAAACTTGATTACATTTTTATTAAGATTTAAAAAAAATATAAAATTCCTAAAACAATAAAAAATAAAACGATAAACTCAGGTTTATCGAATATAAGTATAGAAATTAAATCTTGATAATTATTTGTAATATTTCTAGATTTTATTATAATTTAAAATAAATCTGGA
This sequence comes from Leptonema lineaticorne, assembly GCA_024500535.1. Taxonomy (NCBI): domain Eukaryota; kingdom Metazoa; phylum Arthropoda; class Insecta; order Trichoptera; family Hydropsychidae; genus Leptonema; species Leptonema lineaticorne. The sequence continues at coordinate 8,378,234 of JANIJI010000014.1, read as the reverse complement.
TCAAAAAATTATATGAAACAACTAATTTTGTTGATTTTTAAATATTTTTTTATTTTAGTTGTTGTCAAATTTGAATTACTTTCAAAATCAATTATAAAAATGTAATTTATTTTATATTCTAAAGATAAAGTTGTTCACTAAATAATTTTAATAATTTAAATTTATTTTTTAATAGTTTTAAAAAACGAATTAAAATATGATAGAATTTTATAAACGAGATAAAAATATTACTGGATAATTATTATTACATATGTTTTCATTTGCAAAAAATCGTGAAAAACTTTAAGAAAACTTTAAGTACAATTTAAAAGTATACTCGGATCGCGGAGTATGCCCGAGATTTTTTTTCCACATTTTATATTCATCATACTTTTTTAATGTGACGTTAAATAAATTCGCAACTTTGAACGTTTCCAAGTTGGCTTCTTCGTCGAAAGGGAAACCGGTTGATGGTCGTTGTCATAATCGAATCTCCTCGTAGTAGACTTCTATATATTCTTCTCGTTCATTTTCATCGTTACACACATACTCACATACACATCAACTTACTCACTCACTTTCTGCATGATATACATATATAAAAATGGATATACAACATGATTTTGCAGTGCAATATTAAAGTTTTTTACAAAATAATATCTGAAGTGATCCACTCTATATCCTTCACATATGATAAAAATATTGATACCTATTACGAATAATATAAAAATTATAATTTTTACAATATTAATCAATAAAATATTACTTTTATTTTCTATAAAAATTATTTTTTTTATAATTATATATAAAAAATCTAACATCTTATAGATAATGTAAGATTAAAATTATTTCTTTTAAGAACCAACCGCTTTTTCATTATTATATTTCTATTTAATTATTAAATTCTTTGTCTTATTTAAATATCAATATTTATTTATAAAAAAAAAACGTGTTACGAGTTTTACTTTTGTACAATATTATATGTAATATCTTTATAAACTTTTCATATTATCTATGATTAAATAAAATGTATAAGTTTGTATTAAAAATGTAAATAATTATCACAAAAAATATTTGAGGAAGCATGGAATAATCTTATCAATAATACAAAAATTTAACTATTATGTTAATTTATTATTTCATCAGATACAATATACATACATATATTATAAATTACAAATCACAGAATAATTTTATAATTTTAACCCTGATTTTTCTATTACGACATCAAATTACTCGTAATATATCCAACTTTCATGTTTATTTGTAAAAAAAAATAACAAAATTAATATCTTTATAATTTAGAGCACTATATTTCCACATATATAATAATAATTAAATTATGAATCAGTGTCAATTTTTTTATTATTAAAAAATATCAAAATCTTATTTAATTGTAATTTTTTCTACTTTTTGATCATTAACTTATTTATATGTATTTATAATAGAGTTGGATATATATATATATATATATATATATATATATATATATATATATATATATATATATATATATATATATGGTATTTTTAATAAAAAAAATATATTGTAACATGCTGTATATACGAAAAAAATGATATTATAAAATTATATCGCAACTACGTATAATTATTGAATAAATTATATCACTTCCAATACGGGTATATTTATGAAATAAAAACAAAGAAACTATAAATTTTTGCGAAATATTGATTCATGTTAAAAAATACCTATCTTTTATTAATCAACGTCGTCGATTTAGGATCAAACATACGTAGGTACAAAATGTTTTCCAGTTTCGTTTTATCTTACTTTATTTTTATTTCATTATTTTTTTATTGGAATTGATAACGTATTCGACGTCTTTTATATCTCAACTTGGGCGCGATTTCGTATTCGATTTTTGTTTTAAAAATGTTTTTTCGTTTTTATGGGCCGATTCGAGACCACACGCGTGGTTGTCCGCAGGGTTACCGCTTAAACAATTATGGTCATCACGATGACCGAAATAACGGAATGATTTATAAGCGCTCATCGGAAATGTTATTTTTTTTAATATTATCCAAAAATTCTTTTGTTACATAGCGTAATTACCGATTGTATTTCTTCTAGCCTCGATGAAATCCGTCTGTCATGTAGTAGGTATTGTTGTTATATTGTTCAAAATATATGTAGACCGGAATTTAATAAATCAAAAATTTTGATAATATACAATTAAAATAGTAAAAATTAAATTTATATAAAAATATTCAAATGAAAAAAAAACAGTCATTTAATTAAAAAAGCGAACTGCATACAAAACCAACAAAAATCTTTTTAGCATAAAGTTATTTTATTCGTTAATATTTTAATAGGTATACAAAAATCTTTTTATAGTTGTCATATAACTGAAATAAATGTTTTATTTTATTTTATATTATATTAAAATTATTTAATATTTAAAAATAATTATGGATTAATAATAATAAGTAATAAATTATAATAAATAGATTAGGACGGAAATTCCGTTGTTAAATTTATCTTATTCACAACAATAATATGATTTAAATATTTAAAAAAAATAAAACTTATATAATAATTTTATTTTAATACAATAGCATATATAAATCCGTCATTAATGATAATTCATTAATTATATTTTGATATGTGATTGATTTCAAATTATTTTAATCTGATATAAAAATATCGGATTTATTTTTAGAAAAAAAGTAAATTTTTTGAATCAAAACAAAAACATGCATAAAAAATTAGAAGTAAAATAATATTATTGATTGAAAAGGTATATAAAATAATCAGACATTTTAAAAGTATTATAAAAGAGCTAATAACCTGACAAAGTTTAATCGTTGATGTTACAAATTAAATATTTTAAATATTAGATGGAAAAATAAATAATTTATTTTTTTAAGTTTATATATTTAATTGGGTGACGGTATAAAAACGATAATTTATATATATATATATATATATATATATATATATATATATATATATATATATATATATATATATAACGAATGTGTTCTTAATGATTTTTATTAATTATTTTTATATATTTAGAATAATTCTGTTATTTTTGATGATACGTATTTTTGTAAAAGATGACGATATCAAAGTAGAAGTGGAAGAGGAAGAAGAAGAAAAAGAAAAAGAAGAAGAAGCAGCGCGGCATTTTTACACACTCACCGCGAATGCATTCGTAGAAAGAGAGGGTTGTAGAGACGCGGTGTTGTCATCGCTGTCGGTTGCAGAACGCGGTACGTTTTGTCCGTTGCCGTGTTTACAGTATGTAGAATGGTAGTCGGTTGTAGTTGTGTTGTTTCGAGTTGTAGTTGATGGCGTGTGTCGCTTGTCGTGCGTCTGGCGCGTAACGAAACGCGCTCGCTCGGTAGCGGGGGGCGTAGTGGGGGGCGGTGTCACAGGCTCCGCCCATCTGGCGTGCGATTGGTCGGTGACGGCGGGGCGCGCGGAGGGGCGGGCCGTTGACGCGATAGGTGTCGAGCTGACGCCTCGCCAGTCCACCGGCCGCCGCCGGGGCCGCACCTGCTCGGCGTTGTTTCCGACACCCCGTGACGCACACACACACACATATATACAAAACTGATTCACTCATCATATACATACACATATATGAATACGTACACACATAATAATATATACACGTGTGATATGAACGTTGAGGACGAATCGTATCGATAAAATATAAATTTCGGTTTTTTTTCTTATAACTCGTTTACGTCGTCGGCGAGAATATTATTTAGCGCAAGGGCGTGCGCTCATAGAAGAGAGCACCGATGAGATTCGAGCAGGCCGAGGGTGGCTCGGCGGGCCGAGACTCGATGGCTTATCATCCGTTCTTGCAGCTTCCGAGGCCGTCGGATTTCTCGGTGTCTTCGCTGTTGGGGGGCGGAGCGCCCGCGGCGGGGGGTTTCGGCGCCGCCGCCCTCGCCGCGCTATATCCGGGCGCGCTGTTGCCGAAGCTGCCTCATGCGCCCCAACCGCCTCCTCACGCGTACGCAACGGCCGAAGATGTGGTGTTAGCCGTGGCTCATCACGGTCATCCCCTGAGACCGCTGAGGCCTCTTCAGCCCGAAGACGACGGAGTCCACGACGATCCCAAAGTCACGCTCGAGGGCAAGGATCTATGGGAAAAGTTTCACAAGCTGGGAACCGAAATGGTCATCACGAAGAGCGGCAGGTCAGTCGCACGCGGACGATTTGTAGAGGAGATCGGAGACGAAAATGCAAACTGCCGAATGAAATTTGGGGTGTAAAATGTGTTTAAATTGTAGTTAATTTTAATACAAAAATGCGAGGTCTATACGAGCGTTATAAAGTTATGAAAATTTTTAAAGTTTCTTACATAGCGTGTGTTAATTATTTGTGAAGTTCAAAACTATTTTAAATATAATGACAATTGGTCACAAAAAATAGTTTTTATATACGAACAAAATTATCATGCATATATATTTTTCCTATCATTCAGGATTTTGTTGCATGAAAAATTTACATATTTAACTGTTTGGATTAAAATTTCACTCAAATAGCAAATTACTTCAAAGGCAAATATATTTTTTATCAATAAACGTTTTTAATTATTCTACTTATTTACATAAATTCTTTATAAAATGAAATGTTTTAATAATATTACTTTTTATAGATTTTTTTCATAGTATTCAGCTAGTTTCATATATTTTTTTATATATAAAACGATTTTAAAATACATTTATTTTTTTTTAATTTTACATAAATACTAAAAATGTATATATGAAAATTAATATTTATATATAATATTCATTTTAAACTAAATGAGTAAGAAAATTTATTACAATTTTCAATATTTTAAAAAAACACCCTTCTTAAGTGAGTCTAATATAAATATATTGATTGCAAAAATTATAATCAATAATTTATTGTGATTAGTGTAATAAATAAAAAAAATGTTTCAGTAAATAACTAATATTTCAACCGGCGGCAGTTTCGTCTTCGAACTTGTGAAATATGTGCTCTAATTGTTTATATCTATATTTTCTTTCTGTGAAAATTAAAAAAAAATGTGTGTGTTTTCCAAATTTTGGAAAAAATAAATGAGCTTTTTCCAGTTGAAATATTCTTATAAGAATCTTGTCCGTTTTCTACGGTATTCGTGCAAATATATTTTTTGGAAAGTAAGTAGAAATTATTAACAATATTTCTAAAATTATCCATACGGGAGTAAAAGCTCATTTATTATTTTATTTATTTTCATATTTATATCCTGAACATGAATTTCCTATATTTTAACTTTTTGGAAATCGAAAAACGCCGATATAACGTCAAATACATAGATATTATTTAAAATAATATAAATATCGTTGTTATTTTTTATATTAAAACATTTATATAAATAGATAAACGTAAATATTTGTATTGAAAATTCAAATTTATATTACAGCTTTTTTTTGTTGGTTAAAATTGACGTTTAAAAACACCTAATATCGCATAGTAATATAAAGCAAAATTTTAACCAAGGATTTTATATTTACCATATATGAATAAAAAAAATATTAATATTCATGAATACGTATATTTTTTTAAAATACATTTTTTTTATTATTTATTAAGCTATAGATTTTAAAATTATTTTATTTAAAACAGTAGATCATAACAAATACCATATAACAGTAAACTTTTTATAATGAATTGAAAATAAAAATGTAAAATCTCGTATATTATACTTCCGTTAAATCGCCTTAATAAATGTCGAATTATAATAATAAATATTTATTATATTAACAGCATTATTAAAAGTGCATGCATCGCGTCTTAGATAGGACGATATGTGTGTTTTTTTTTCGCAATGTGTGCTTAGGCTTAAAATAACGCGTTGCAATGCATTTAAAAACTTGCATTAAAAAACCGGATCCGTATAAAAACGATAAATTAACGTGCGAATATTTAATTTATGATCCGTTAAATATTTTATAATTGCGGAAATCGAGCATTTTTAACCCCCACCCCCCACCCACCCAGAATAATGCGTATTATTTGAGTTGTAAATAGCTTAAATGCTTATTTAATTTCGTACATTATTCATATTCGAAAGACTCCCAACATTTTATTATTCATAAAATTTATGTGTGCATATATAAAAAAATAAATGCAAATTGCTATGTAATTACTCAAACACAATTGTCGTATAAAAATTAATTATGCTCTTCTTGATCTGCGATTTAATTTAATATGTGTGTGTTTAAATATTTAAACTATTCCCGTTCTAATTAGTATGGCGTTTATAATGTGCAATGATTATATTAAAAATTTGCATTGAAATATAATACGCTAATTAAACGCAATAAAAGTGTGTGTAAAATAACAATAACATAAAGATCTACTATGATAAACTCTTATGTGCCAATAAAGATTCTATTTTTTTATGTTTCTTTTTTTTTTGGTGAAAAAAAATGTCGGTCCAAATTTTTTGACCATTCTAGATCTTCGACTTTGATAACTCGAAGAAAAATAATAACGTGTATAATTCGAAAATTTAAGCAGGTATTTTTGAGTTTCACCTGTCGATGACCCTTTTTTAGTATATCTTATTTGTTTAGACAAATGAAAAGGTCCTTTTTTAATAAATGAAATAATAAAAAAAAACGTCGAGGCTTCTACTGTTTTACGATTCGGCATCGTTCGAATATTTTAAAAAAATGATTAAATCGACAAAAAAAGAAATTAAATTTGGTGGCCATTTTTTTAGGTATTTCTTCCTTAATTACTGATTTGTAAATAAGTAATTTTTTGAAGTTTATCTTTTTAGACAATGTTTTTAATTTAAAATATATTTTATTTTATCGACTTAATATGACAAATCAATAGATTGTCAATAACCAGTAATTTATTTGAAATTGAAACTATTTATTTAATTTAATATTCTGTTCTTTATAATCGATAATATTATTTATAGTATATTTCGATTCTAGAAATTATACCAAATATAATTTGAATAAAAAGGATATTATTATAATTTAATTTATAAATAATATATATTTAAATGTAGATTAGCGTGTAAAAATATCTAAAGCGAATATAAAATAATTTTATTTTTAGTTATAATTCTTCATATTCAGATATAAAAAGAAAAAACTTTTTGTTATTCATTAGTAAAATTATAATTAAGGTTGTTTTGATATTATTAACTTTTTCATACAAAAAAATATATCAATATTTTAAAACTATATCAGAATCTAAAAAAATATATTTTTTGAACTATTATATTATTGTTTATATAGGATGTTAAATTAAGCAGAATCGTACGTTATTTAAAATAAGTTGAATTTAATTAAAGAAAAAAAAAATTCTTTTTCCAAAATACATTTACACGAATATTATCGCGTCGTAAAAATTTTTAATGCGTACACATATGAAAAAAAATACTCCCTTTTGTGTTCGCATAGTATTTTCATATTAAACCTACATGAAAACAAAAATCAAATAAAACGAGATCCCGGCCGTAATTAAACAGTACTCACACATTCGACTATCATCATTAACACTTATTATCGTCCATTCTGTCCCGCTTGTTATGAAAAAGTAGAGCCTAACTCGAGAAACTAGAGAGAATAATAAAATAAAAAAAATAATAATTACACGAAAAGAAAAAAACCAAAAAAAAAAACCACCGTCGTCGTTATTAAAGATAATCTGATCTGTGTTCATAGGTAAAATGTGTATAATTTGCGCCCACGGAATCGAGATTATTCCGGTGCGATAGTGTTATTATTATTATTATTATTGTTATTATTATTTTATAGAAATTTTGTATTTATTACGTAAAATGAGCGCATTAACGTGTTCACAGATAGAGTAAATGCACATTTTTACCGCATATTTATTTTACTAATTGGAATACGTACGACTACTAAAGTGGTCCGAGATTTTTACTAGAATAAATTCTCCGCATATTCACGGAATTAAATGTTATATTTTATTTATGAACGAAATAAGATTTATAATGAATTGTGTAAAAATATAATTTTATCACGATATTGCACAATATTATTTTATTTTAGACGAAATAACAACACAAAAAAATGCTTATTTGTAATTGTACTCAGTGTTATATTCATTATTATTACTAATTCATGATTCAAATATTGAAAAAAACTTAAAATAAATTTTAAATCTCCGCAATCATAGCTTTAAAATGTTTGAGAAGTATTATTTCAAATTTTAGCAATAAATTAGAGATTATTTGCTTTCTTAAATATATTGTAGTTATTTTTATTTCCATATCTATATTAATATATAACTTAGAATATTTAAAGAAATTAATTTTTATTGTAATATTATTATAAATAATTCAGAATGTTGTTTTTTTAAATATTATATTTTCTTAAAGAATTAGATTAATCTAGAACAAGTTAAGCAAGTGTATTAAAAATACGGCAATTGCAAGATATTATAATATTTATCAAATTAATTATTATTATTATACATAATGCATAAAAATGTTGAAAATGATATATAATTTTATGCTTATTAATTAATAGTATTAGAAAGCATCGTTAATATTGAAAAAAATATAAAAGTTAATACGCACGATCAAGAAGATTAATACTAATTTTTAATCGTCGAATTTCCACTCGGATTCTCTTCAAAAAAAAATCGTATTCACCGTTTTAATTTTCCGCGAACCGCGAAAAATCCTACGCAGCCATCTCGACGCTTCACATCAAACGATTTTTGCGCGAATTTTCGCGCTAAACGCCAAAAATAAAGGAAAAATACCGGCAACGACGATAAAATGGGGGACGGGCGGGTATCGTTGTCGAAATACTGTGGTGGCTACGAATAAAAAAAATATACAAAAATAAAAAAAATCCCGGTAGAGATAAATAAAAAAATGGGAACGGTGGCCCAGGAAAAGCGGTGCCGCTCAAAAGGAGCGAACATCAAAGGGAAAATAATATGATGTTTGGAAAATTGCTACATTGAGTTGACGGTCGAGAAAGCATCACGGTTACATTTTTCCCGAATCATGACTAAATTGTTATAAAATGCCTTATTTTTTTTTTGATTTTATTCTTGTTGTTTTTTAGTGTGCGATTTTCGCGCAAATTTCATTTCATCTTTTCTACTTTGAGTTGGAATTAATTATGCATATAAATTTTAATCTTACTCCATTTAATCTTATTCTTTAGTATTTTCAATTACTTAAAGTTACATTTTTTTACAAGTTTTACATTCAATCTTTAGATATATCAATTTTAACTAAATATCTCTATCGGTTTAAAATTCTTCCTTATTTATATTTTTATTAAAATAAAATGATATATTTTTAAGTTAAAATAACTTAAATTTAGCATATACTTTTAACTTTTATTTGATTTAATAATATTTGTATGTTTTAAATTTAAATTATACACTTTAAAATATAAACATATTTATTATCCTATTTTAGTTATAACTACAAATGTTTATTATACTCTTTATTTCCATTAAATTATTCAACAGGATAATAATTTACTAATATTATTCAATAATTTTAGTATTGAACAGCATATTTTTATAAAACTGAATATTATCGTTTTATAATATTATGTTATGTTATTTTTATTTATCTATATTTTATTTTCATGACTATCAACTAGATGACATTAATATATTTTATTATTAGTAATATAAACATTTTGAAAATGTTTTTTGCAATATTATAATTTACAACAAAATTCAAATAATATATATATATATATATATAACATTTTTTATTATTTGTTATAAATTTATTTAACATATAAGTCATATTTTTCTTCAATATATATATATATATATATATATATATATATATATATATATATATATATATATATATATATATATATATATATATATATATATACGTCGAAAACATATTTTTTACGTATAAAATATTATTTTATATACTATTCGAATTAGGAAATATTATAATTTAAAATATACAACATTGGAATTATATATAATATAATCTAATTTTCAAATAAAATTATAAGAAATATGTGATTTACATTTTTTTTCCATATATTGATTAGAAAATATTTCAATATTATTATATATAGTAAAAAGATTTATACTATGATCGTGTATAATTGCGTATTTTATTATACATTATATATCAAATTTAAGTTTTGTTATATCAAAATTTATTGCAAACTTTACATATTTCTTACCATATATCTATGTATATTAATAAGTTTGTATATACGCCAAACGATCTAAATGAAGATACTCAATCAGCGTAATTAGTCGTAACAACAATTAACATACAACGACTCTTCATTTTAATACTTCGTAAAATCGACGCGATCTTAAAACGTATCATAAATCACGTTCAATACGAGACTATCGCATATAACGAGTTTAATTTTCAATTACATCGAAATTTTTACATTACACTCGGAGTGAAAATTTTTTGTTAATGAAGAAAAAACATTCATACAATGCAGTTCTTTTTGTTGTCTATTTTTCATTTATTTAGCTCTTTTTCGCCTCAAGAAAGCAGAGGTGTAAAACTGTAAAGAAAACGAGTAGTGAACAAAAAAAAAAAAAAACGTCTACGACGGGGTGACGATAATTGTACTGCATGAAAGAAGACAAAAGAGTTCTTCTAGCAACTTTACAGCACGTCAATATTTCTAGAGGTTTCGAAGTGCACATGCATATTACATATATACATTTGTATCACATATGTATAATACGAATCTTAGTAGATCGCATAAAATTAAACACATTTTTAATAAGAATCACTAATACTGTTAAATTATATATAAAAGAGGTGAATATTAGAAAGTGATATTATTCGTCATGATATGTAGATAATAAAAGGCCTAAGCTAATATCTGTTAAAATATTGATAATATTATCTTAAAAAACAATTTAATATTTTAAATATTTAATCCACTCTCCAAATTTAATTATTAATAATAATTGACTTTGAAATTTGTGATTTAATTTAAAATATTATATTTAGTACCTAATAATGACGATGTTTTTTAGATTTTTTATATAGTCTAATAGAATTATAATGATATATTTTTAAAATTTTATTAATTTAAAAATATGAAATATATATTAAAAAGAAGAACAATCATAATATTTTTAAATGTAAAGCGTGTATCAACTTGTACGTTCTTATATATTTAATAGGTTTGAGAAGCGCTGAATTATTCAAAAAATCTTAAATCTTTCAAATTTTCAAAAAACCGTTCTCACTTGACAATTATGTGAATAAATAATAAACGAAATGACTTATTCATTTATATATAAACGTGTACGTATTTTGAATATGAAAAAAATTTGTTGACATTAAAAACTACGAATTGTGCAAAAAAAAAAGTTCTCGACTAATTATTCCAATTGCACATGAGAAAAATTACTCGAATGAGCTTTATTATTATTTTATATATAATAATAATAATATTACGCAATTAATTCTCTAGGCCGGAATGATTCTAGACTCTTCATCGCCATTATTATAATTTATATGCACCGAAATTTTATTGCGCACTTGCGTAAAGTGCGCAACGTTTTTCATTTTATTTTCGGGTAATTTTAATTTTATTTTTCATTCCATATTTTTTTTATTAATATTGTTGTTGTTGTTATTATTATTATGTTTTCAGATTATGATCGATTCCGAAAAACTTTCCGTCTCGCAATTTGGACAATTTTAATTACGTGCTATTCGTCAAATTTTATATTGTGAAATCGTACGCATTGATAAATACTTCACGTGTATAATTAAAATATTTCTAAAAATTCCTACGTTTTATATTCTATTTTTAACGTTTTTATTTCATTTATATTTTATGTGAGAGATATTTTTATTAGTATTTCAATATATAAAATAATTCCATCGATTAAACTGCAACCCTTACGAATGGAAATCTTTTATTTGCGTTTCAAAATTCAAATTTATTTTCAAAATCAAGCTTTCGGTTCTAAACCTAATTTAAATATATATTATTATATAAATTTGTAATTATTAGGATAATAATAATTCTGTAATAACACTCCATACTTCTAAAATAGTTATACTAAATTATAATATTTTAAATTTTGATTTAAAGAAAAACGTTTTTTAAATTATACTTTTTAGAGTATAATTTAAAAAATATATTTTTTAGTAATAAACCGACCTTATGGTTGTACCGAATTATATTTTATTATAATTAAAAAATATATATAATTTAACACCAACGACCTTGAAGAATTTAACGAATTGAAATTCGATCGATCACTTTTCATCGAAAAGTCGGTAATATTTATGATCATTCAAAGTTCAATAATAAAAAAAACAACAATTTTCGCTTTATACGTATAAATAATTTCATAATAATTTACGATTATACTTGCATGTTTTCAACAATATACGACACGAAAAATAATTTCATTCCATAACTAGTAGACATTTGTAAATCGTTCAATTTGTATCGTTTAAGTTAAATTGTATTTTAAAAATAAATTAAAACGGAAAACGCGAATACACGACAAACACACATACACACACTCGCATATAAATATTGAATCGTATGACGCCTTTCAATTATATATACGACGAGACGACTCACGCTACGACGAATTTCACGAATCAAATGACATTCGGTAATAATAAACAAACGCCACGAAGAACAATATATATATATATATATATATATATATATATATATATATATATATATATATATGTAATAATAAATAAATAACTTCATCGACGTTGCATAATGTAAGTTGACATGATGTAAAGTGCGTGAGTAAATTCAACATTTATTAGAATCATTAGTGTTCAGACAATTTATTTTAGATAGAGTAAACTTTTTTCTAATACATTTTCATATATAATACCTGCAATCTTGTAAAGAAAATACTATAAATTCAATTATTTATATAGTTATGGGAAACAGGTCACGGGTTATATATAGTACAATGACAAATTTCGCTTATAATTTAAATATATCTTAATAATTTATATATTCACTGAACTCAGTAATAAAGATAATTTAATGTTTATGTTTTTATATCTAAAATCTAAAATTATCGTTTTATAAATTTTAATTAAACATAAGTTTATGATATAAATTATTATAAATATATTTATTTCGATATTGTATTTACTGATAGATTAAATATTTTAATAAATCGAAAAAAAAATATGTTTATAAGAATTGCATTATTTATTATTTGATTTATTGTTATATGCATCTGCGTATTATTTAAATTAAAAATAATTTAATAAACAATGAATAAATCGTTGCAATATCTTTTTTTTTACGTAATAAATCATGCAATTTTTCACGCTGAAAATCACATTTTCCGCACGACACTGACCTTGCTACATGTTACCGTCAGCATTACGATTATTTCAAATAAAAAATAAATAAATGAACAAATAAAACGTACTGAACATGTGTCGATATAATTGTAATATTGACGACAATGTGATCGCGATAATAATAAAGCGACAATCGGTTGGCCTATATCGTTTGACGGGATAATAATGGCGCGGCCACGCGATGGCGTGTCAATTGTCGCCCATATTTGTATATAAATCGACGATTGTAAACGACACCATTATATTCAGATAAATAGATCTGGTACTAATTACTATCACGAAAGATTGTCGCGATGCTGCTAAAACGTGCTACAGATAATAAAATAAAACCGGGCCAATGTCTCTATATACTATGTTATATAGTAACTATATATATATATATATATATATATATATATATATATATATATATATATATATATATATATATATATATATATATATATATATATATATATATATATATATATATATATATATATATATATATATATATATATATATATGAATGCATGGTTTCGTGTGGATGAAACTTTACTTATTTTTGTTTGCGCGCGAGTTTAATGGCGATTTCATGGAGGTTTCGTCGAACGTTTTTCTCGTATAATTTAGTATAAAAATTGTTTAGTCATTATCGAAATTGCACGTTATACGATTCGTTCTGGTAATTTTATACAACAATAATGGTGGTCTATCGTTTTATAATACGATTTTTATTAATTTTTGTGGGAAATTGATTATTCGATCGATCTGAAAAAAAAATTATAGGTATTTTAGAAGCGATATTTATTTAGGTAAATTGTACCTATTCCAATTTGAAACGTGCATAATGTAATATTATCTATTTATATGCAGTTAGTTTCAGTAATATATAGGTTTGGTTATATTTCAGTTAGTCTACGATTGAAATTTTAGTAAAATATTGGATATAAGTTGAAAATTAAATTTCATAAGAAAAACTATATAATTGATAAATATAAAAATATAATGAAATTATTTTTGTTTATAATATGAAGTTTTAACATTATATATATATATATTGTTATGATAAAAATATTAATATTAAAATACATATTTTTTTATAATAAATAAATGAAAAATAACATAACATTGAATATATAATATATTATGTAGACTTTGAATGAAAAAGTATGGTTCATGTGATTTATTAAACGAGCGCGTCGCATTCTTTGTCGATAACACGTATACAAATGGCGAATTATGCGATGCAAATTTGGCGCGCTCGTCGGCCATCTTGTTGTGCGCGTGCGACTATTCTGGCAACATTCCCGCCAAATGCAAGATGGACGCGTGTGCTGCATTCTCAATATTCAACCCCATTCCGCGTACAAAATGCACATGCGAGCACGTTTTGCAGGGTGACACTGCATTTTCGGTGTTGCCACATCAAAAAAAAAAATTTTTTTTTTTCAAAATGCGACATGCATATATAATCGAAATTTTTATATAACTGTATTACGTTTTGTTTTATACATTTTTATTTATAATATAGTATATTATTATCTGATTATAAAAGTTCCAAATTTCAATCTCAAAATATTATATATTTAAATAATATTTAATATTCTTTAGTAGACATTACTTATATATTCATATTTATTTACATATATTTTAAAATTAAAATATTATGTAGAATCTTAATTTTGATTTTGTCCTAAATATTAAAATAAGATAAAAATTATTAGTTCATATTTAAAATTATTTATAATAAACATTACATATTTGATATAATTATTGAAAATACCTATAAATATTATGGTACATGGATTTTGTCTTACAAATTAATATTTTTATCAATATTTTTTTATATTTAATATGATTATGAAATTATTATTATTGGTTTAATTTAATATTGATATTATTTTTTTTAAATTAATTTTTATTACGTATGACATATGCAATAATTTTTTTCACAATTAATATTCCATGTCTTAGCATGCAATATATGAAGTAATTTTTAGATATTTGCAGCTGTATATAATATTTTCCTTGGAGGGTATATTTTTTTATACTTCTGAGATGCAATATATAAGTTATTTGATTAATTTAAACACTCGCAACGTCTACAAAGGGGTAACAAAAAAAAATGTCGACATATCGTCTTGAAGAAACTCACCCCTCGGATTCTTGGAAACTCTCACGCGGGTGGCGAAAGTAATTCATTCACCTGTGTAGGCATTTTCTTTCAGGCTTTTCAAGAAACTGCCCCTCACTCTTTTTTTTCTTCATTTTATTTTTTTTTTCTCGCAGAATATCAAACCGAGTCCCTTTGAGCTATTTTCCGTCACCTGTAGTTAAAGTGAAGCGTCGAAGTCTCCGTCCTTTTGGGACACCTCGCGAAAATGCCTCGTGTCAGGGCTGTCAAATTTGCCACATAGCCAACCCCATTTATTTATTTATTTTTTAATTAAATCGTATAAACGTTGATATTTTTCAGTTTTTATTATTATTAATATTTAACGCATCGTTTAAAATCTCTTGGTGTCTCGATTGTGTTTATATTCGATAAGCGTGTGATACTATTTCACAGTATCTGAGGCACTAACCTCGCTCAATGACACTCAACTGCAAAATGCATGTTGAATATATAATGTAACGATGCAGACAGTTTTCAATGTGAAATATTCTACTATGAAAATTCGAAAGGTGTAGCCATTATATGTAATATCTGAATGTCATTGAAATATTTCAATAAAAAATTGCGATGTCCGATATAAAATATATTGTATTTAGTGTTCAAAATATAAAAAAAAATATTATTTTTATAAATATCAAAGAAATATGAATAATAATTTTATATTTAATATAATATTTACAGATAAATGTAATCTTTATGATATTGTAATCGTTTGTTTGAAATATTGAAAATATCATTGTTCTTTTATATATTTAATTTTATTTAACACCCCTGTTCCGAGGTGGTTTCATGAAAGCATACTTGGAAATTCAGCGAAGGAATATTCCCCTTTTTTACGCGGTTCGTGTAAAATTGCTCCTTTTGGCGAAGTCTGTTTATTAAAAGGGGATGACAGCTTATTTATAATATTTTTTTTATCACATTTTAAAAAAATATTTCAAAGCGATCTAATTTATTATAATTTTATTATGTCGCAAACGTTTCAGAGAATGCAAAAATTACAAATATATTTATTTGTTTTTAATGTTTAATACTATATTATTTTTTTTTTAAATAATAGTATAAAGTGCTATAATTGAACAAAATATATTTCTGAAAAAATATTAACAATATATAATAAAATATTAATTTACTATAGTTGTTATATATTGATTATATAATTATTCTGAAGTTGGATGAGATTATGTCTGAAATTTTATAAAATAAAAAAAATCCAATATCTAAGAGTAGAAAAACAACAAAATTACTAAGACTCATTAAGGTTCGATTTTGTCTATTTCAAGGGGTGCATCTTTCAGAAATGCTTTCGCTGTATCGCAACATCACTCTTTTTACCTGATACAAATTCTCTTGGTGTCGCTGAACAAAGACGATGACGTCGGCTCTCTGCGGTTCAACGATCACACCCACCCCAAGAACGACTCATCCTGGAGACAACTCATCCCTTAGACCATTTGCCACCCTATGAAAAATGCTACGAAGCAATCCTCAGTTCGATCCCCAGACGCTGGCGATATTCGGTTATAAGACGCAAGCTTACATATATACTAAGATTCATTTATATAAATTTCATTATATAAATCAAAAATATAAAGAGAACGGTCACTATATTTAGTCACACAACATTGGTTATTTTATTTTTATTATATATATAAATATAAGTCTTAATGAGTCAAAGAGTTAATATTGATAAAATTTGATCTAATTGTTATATTATAAAAACAAGGTTAAAATATAACATTTATATAAATATATTTCTAAATATATATATATTTGAAAAAAAATAGTTTTAACACAAGGGTAGTAATATAAGATTGTTTATCATCCGTCTGTATGTACATATGATAATTTACATGTTACAAGCCGTAATGCGTTTAAGCTTTACTACCCCATGATTTTGTACATAGACATCCCCTATTTTCACCATTATGCCTAAACCGAGCAAAGGGATGAAATTTTGAGTCGAATATCGTTAGCTGATTGGTTCGAAGCCGCATTGTGTACATTGTGAATTTTAATGCGTTCGAGGGTTAATATTGAGCATTAAATTCTTATATCTCATAAAATATTGTGTTTTTTTTATGTCACATAAATGACATGTATTTATGTAAACCGTAATCCATCTGCGTTTATAGTAATAATATTTAAAATATTAATATTAAAATATTTTTAATATTTAAGTTATAATGTTTATTTTTTGTCAATATTCAATTCAATGAAATTTTAGAATAAATAAATAATATATCAAACATTGAAAATATCTATTCTAATTCAAGTAGATGTTTTTTTTTTAACTATTAAGTATCTAAACGTGTGGTCAGGTGTTAAAAACCGTAGTTTGCTGTCAGATAATTTTACTTGGTGTCATTAATAAAATCATTATCTTTGTTAATAATTGTTATTAATATTGAAAAGTATGTATTATATTATTTTTCAATTAATGTTATTTTATATATTATATGAAAATCAGAAGTAATTAAAATAAATTATCGTTCTGAAACTACAACAATATCCATAAAGGATGTGGCGCTATTGATTTATTTATTAAATAAATTAAATGTGACACGTATGATATAAAATAAATACTTTGTTACAATGTCGTTTTCTATAATGAAAGATAGACATTTTTTTTTATCAATTTTCTCATTAATTATATTTTATTTATTTCATAAAATTAAATCACGCGACTAAAATAAAACATCGGTAATGATTTTAATCGATTTTTACGTCGTTATCTCGCCCGTTATTTTTCTTTTAACGACCGTCGCGAGGCTGGAGCGCTTTTTTTTCTGCGATAATAAAAATAAATTGCACTCACCCGTGCGATGCAAGCTCGACAATATTCGAATAAGTGCGACGAGACATAAATAAATAAATAAATAAATAAACAAAAATGGAATTTCCGCTTTAGTAGGGATGCGAAATTAAATAAATTAAAAACTCCTGATTGGCACGAAGCACTTGAGGCACGTTGCCACAATGAGGGGTGACACTGCTTTCATTACACGATATCATTTTATCTCGAATATACATGCATATTCACCCCTCAATGAGATTCTAATGATTCAATCTTGCGTGCGAGAGTGTGTGCGTGCGTTATGCGCCGATTTTATTCAACTGCTGCGAAAGTACTATTTTTTTACTACGACTGCTGAAATGAAGTCGTGTGTGATATTTTTATATAGGTCGAAATTTATTACAGAGTTTTTCAAATTATAAATCTTTTTTTTTTTGAAATGTATGTATACATTATATATATATTATATTATTAAATTTTATATTTTTAGTCTGAATTATTCAGTATTACTATATATTAATAGACAGACTTAAAGAAAACGAATTTCATACAGAAGATTCATTGATAAAAAATAATTGAAAAACTTTAGTCAGTTTTATATTATTAAAATTTTATTTATATAAATTTAAACATTTCTATTACTTTAGAGATATATTATATTATATTTATATAATGATTATGTTTAGCATTTTTGAAAAAATAATAATTTTGATAATATTCAAATCAAAAAGTATTTTATATGTAATTATATATAGTATATATTAATTTTTGTATATCCATATTTTGATAACATCTGACATTGCCCAACTTGAATGACGTAATAGCGCATTTAAACACAATATAAAATGTCAAAACAAATAAATACATATATGTATAATAAATCTGATATATTAAACGCGGACGTCGTAAAAAGTGCAGAGGCAGTCTTTACAGTGCCGTCGTGTTTTTTTTTCATATATATATATATATATATATATATATATATATATATCTATATATATATATATATATATACTCCTATATAAACAAGTACGAAGTATTGTAGTATTTATTTTGTAATATGTATATATGAATATATATATATATATATATATGTGTGTGTGTGTGTGTGTGTGTACATTTAACTTGCAGAGCAAACATTGAAGGTTCAACACCTGGCGGGGCTTTCTCAGGCGCTGAAGTTCGACGCGTAAAGCTAATTCAGGCGCTCCTGTTCAAACATTGCTAGACTAAGGAAATATATATATATATATATATATATATATATATATATATATATATATATATATATATATATATATATATATATATATATATATACGAGTCTATATAGAGCGTTACTCGCGTACGCACCGACAAATTCACGTGTATGTTTAACGTTTAACGTTAACGATTTCGCTAGCGCCGTTTTCGACGCGTAAAAAATAAACACGAATCCGTTTCGCGGTTAACACTTCATCGCGTTAATGTGCTCGCCGCTTATTGGAATCGCTGTTGATTTTGTTATTTTTTTTGTTCAAAAATATGATTCTATTAATAGTTCATATTCAAATTAAGTTTATCAATATTTTTTTTAATATGTGTTATATGTATATATTTACAGTTATTTATTATACCTATTAGTATTATATAGATTTTTTTTCTACAAATTAATAGTTTTATCATCAGTTATATCATTTATAAAAATAACATTTAAACCATTAAATTTATTTTTTTTATAATTGTAAGAAATAATTTATATATTAACAATTAAGCTATATAATTGAAAATTATATTCGTCAATAATCAAATAAATTATTAAAATTTAACTTTTTAATAAATAAAAAATAATTTTATTAAATTCTAAATATTATTATTAATTTTTTAAATGATAAATATTTAATAACTTATATATTTATTTTATAGGATATGTTTTATATGTGACGATTTAAAGATAATCCGTACAAAATGATCATAATATTAAACAATATTTTATATAGTACAGCCCTAACATAATAATCGAATAAGGGTTGGCCAAATTCGCCCCTTTTACACTATGACTGATGTTTGCATTCGCGCAACGCAGTGGCAGCATCTATAGAACGCAGCTGCATACTAAACACACGACAAACAGACCGACGTTTCAGATAGAATTACGATAACATACCGTCACAATTCAATGTTTAACAATGTTTACCGTCACATTAGCCGGCAAGAAAACGAAACAATTCATCATCGTGCCTAGGCAATATAAAAAAAAAGACGGAACGTTTCGAAAATGCCCTTAGAATATGATTAAGGGGCTGAATAATATATTAATTTATATACAATATATATATATATATATATATATATATATATATATATATATATATATATATATATTACAATGAATTTATTTAAAATCATATTTTTATATTATTTACTTGTCGAATGTAATATAATTATGTCTATTATTATTGCTTTTTTTTTAATGAGAAATTTTCCAGTTGCAAAGCACAGAAAAACTCGTCTAAAGTGGAAATAGCCCGCGATTTCCTCTCGAATAGAAGAGAGTTTCGCGTCTCTTTTACATTCAGCGACGCCGTCCTTTTTCATCGCGTTTTCCTGTCTTCGGAAAATTTTAATTGCCAGAGGTTGGGGGGGGGGCAGAGCGTCGGAATTTTCACCCTCGTTTTTCATCGTGACCGCGAACGAGCGTAAATTCCGAGTAAATCCGAGATCATTTCCCGCGCGCCGTTTTCGAGTAATTGAATCAATTACGCTATGATATAAATATAATAAAGTAATAATAAGAATTTTCCATTTGTGCGTATATTTTTAATAGCGATGAATATTTTTAAATTGAAAAAAATATCTATTATAATATACTTGATTATAAAGATTCTTAAATATTTTTAGATAGTTTTTAATAAATATTATATATAATCTAAAACCATCATATGAACAATATTAATAAATTTGTTAATTATATATTTGAAATCGTCGTAGATGATTAGCAAACAACCCAACGCTTATACACACATAGACAATATTAGCAAGTATATATTCATAACATTTTCAATATATATACATAATTATATATATATATATATATATATATATATATATATATATATATATATATATACATATATGAAGCAATAAATTCAGTTAATTCGACTAGTTGGTTATCTTCAATCTGCACCAAGCACTACTACCTCAAACCAGCGCCTTGAAAGCGTTAATATATTGCTTTTCAATTCATTAAGCTCTCTCTCGAACGTGTGATATGCGAGCATTTCTCAAACGTTTCGATTGTATTATCAATTTGTCAAATTTTCTATATATATATATGTTATACACACACACATATATATATATATATATATATATATATATATATATATATATAAGTATAAACTAAGAAATGCCATAAAATTTCCACTTAGTATCATATGAGATGAGTTAAATTCTAAGGATGTACTCTTAATTGGGGACACGTCAAGACCATTATGTATGTGTGTATTTTGTTTTTTGTAACTCTATCGTGGCGGTAATCAGGTCGTGTTAGTAACGGGCATGGGCTTTTAAGTTGATATCGTGAGAATTGACTACCGGTATTCAAAACGGATAGACAGACAAGAAATTAGAGACAACTTTTGTCCAACGGTGGCAACAGCCAGTTGTCGTATTCATCTTATGGTTCATATATAAATATATAAACAAAAAGTTACGTCGAGATAACCTGACGTTAGGCATTTTTGTTCCAAAAACGCCGACGATACACCGAAAAGGATCTATTACGACAGGGGTTATAAATTATATCCAGAAAAGATTTCTATTTTGTTATATAAGGGTGTGATATAATTTTTGTGCGATATAATTTTGATTATTACTGAACGGATTAGTATTGAAAATATTTAAAGCATAATCATTAAATAATATATCTAATGATAAAATTATATAATTATATACGATTTTATATATCCAATATATTTTATAGCGGTTTAAAGTAAGAATTTGTCATTATTAATTATATATGACATATCTTAATTTAATCGATATTTTCGATTATAATATCTGAAACGTTTAATTAGTATAATGTTTATCTCGTTATCCTGTTAAATGTATATCAATTGAAACACTCGATGACTGCATAAATTCTTTTGCATTATATTTATGGATTTTGTAGTTGTTCGCGGGCGCCGGTGCCCCGTGACACCTGCGGTACAGGTATAACAAACAGGTTGATAGGGCCGAAGATAAGAAGATACAGGGATACCTTTACAATGTTAACATTGTGAAACATGGCGCTTGTCAATGTTAGACCATCGATTTAGTCAAATGCCCGCTTGTGTATTTTTCGACCGTTCGCTTTTTTTGTACGGTGCCGACGACGACGAACACACACAAAAAAAAAGCAAGTCCGCCGGCAAAGGGTTAACACACATTACGATTGTTTGTTTTAGCGTTTATATTTAATTATATATTAAATATACATACGTATATTTAATATAGAATTTAAATGCGTTAAATTTATACCATTATTTACATACAAATTCAGCAATATAAAAATATTCGAGTCAATAGTAATAATTGTTGTATTATAAACTTAATCTTTAAATATCATAAATCTTAAAAAATATTTATATAATTGATATAATTTTATAATTTATGGTCAACCCTGATCTTTCTGACCTATCCAGTCAGGTCGACGAGACAGCGAGCTGGACATAACTCTTTGACATGCGAGATGAATTTCACTAACTTGCTAGATAGCGTCGAGCGTCACAATTTAAGAGCGCTGGTTTTTTTTTTTAAATAACGTTCAACCGCATAATAATATGTATAATAATAAGCGCGATAAGTATAAGATATAACGTGAACAGAGACAATATGATAAATATTTCTGAAGGGCCGACACGAGGACGACAATGCCCTATTAGTCTGCCGACTTTTCGAACGGTGTTGTGCCCTGTATATATATATATATATATATAAAATATATAAAAATTCATGCAACAAACACATAGTGACTCGAGGATAAATTATTGTTTTACGTGTGTATATATTTTATTTATTTATTTTTTTAGTCTTGTTTTAAAGACCTTGTTAGGAAGGTGGTTAGCTGTTTATAGGATTTTTTTCGCTTTTCACGTGCATCTTTTGCACGGTCGGCACGTGGATGCACGATGGCTAATAAAATAAATTAGTAGATATAAATGCGAATGCTCGTACTAAACAGGCGGAACTCGTGTACAAATTCGTTTATACAATTCATTCGCATGCATATTACGTAGTGTGTTAAAGATATAAAACGTATTTTGATTTTTAATATTTAAATAATCTATTGAAATGACTGAATGTTTAATGTTTTTATGTATGTTTATATTCGTATAATAAGATTATTTATTTTGATATCATGTGCAAACAATTATTATATAAAGAATAAAATCTATATCAAAATATTATTATTTTACAATATTAAGAATTGTTCAAAAATAAATATTTTGATAGTAAAATAATATTTTTTTCAGAATAATCTCTTGTTGAATTTGTCTTTTGTAGCATTTTTTAAATATATTAGAACTTTTTTAGTACTTATTTATATTTATACTGTAACTATTTTTACATTACAAATCATAATATAATATACCGTTTCAGTTAATATGAAATATATATGTTTCAATTTTTTATTTAAATATTATATAAAGTACATATAACTTGATATATTTGTTGATATTTAGAATTTTATATATAGATTAAATAAATCATTATATGTAATGTATATTTTTATATAAATTCGTGTTGAAACAAGCACGACTTTTGGCACAGATCATGTTATGATAATTAATCATACGTAACAAGACCATCGCTGGACTCGAATGATGTATGATTGAAATAAATATTATTAATATTTGTGTGAAGGATTCGCGTGCCGCCCTTTGGAATATTTCGGACAACCTGCTGGGCCACCAGGCGCCACCAAAAATATTCCAAAAATTGTCTAGCGGCGGTCGGTAGCCAGCCTCGCCATTGCGCCCTGTAACAAAAGAGGATGGCAATATGAAACCATCGCCGTGTGCGACCAGATAAGACGCACAAAAGAGAAATAATAGGCTATCTTCGGCTCTAAATAATCTCCTGTTTGGAATATGTTTTGTGTGTGTTTGTGTTTTATAATAATAATAAAAAAATTATACACACACACACACACACATATATATATATATATATATATATATATATATAATTTGTGTGTGTGTGTGTGTGTGTATGTAGTATAAACACAAAAGGGAATTGATTCGATATCGCTGTTTGTTTTAGATTTAACCCGTCGGTTAACCGCGTCTTTGAACTCGATCGTTACTTTTAATCGCGTTACCGGACCGTAATGATCGTAATTATCGCGTATAAAATTATTACGAATTTTATATATTAAAAAAATAATAATTATGATATTTTCATATGTTTTCTGATTTCAAAATAATACATTTTTCGTATATTATAAATAATTAATTTTATTTAATAGCATTTTTACTTGTATATAAAAATCACCAATATTTTGATTTATGTTTTCATGAAATGCATCTTATTAAGGAATTGAAATTTAAGAATTTACTTTTTAAAAATTAATATAGAGCTGATGACTCGACTTTGTATAATAATATAAAACGAAATTAGAAAAAAAATATTATGATATATAAAACGGTGCGTACTATAAAATTGTATTTATTTCACACATAAATATAAATTTGTAATATTCTGAAATATTGCTTTTTGATATTTCTATCTCAAATTATAAACACTTTTATATTCAATACTTCTAATATTAAACGTTTAAAAATGTTTAAGTTTGAGTACGATTAATTATATTTTCTAGTTAATATGATTGATATTTAAAAAATAAAGGGTAAAAATATAAATTTAATCCCATGTAAAATACATCTTTAGTAATTTTCTAAATATTTTAATAAATATTTTAAGAGTCATCACAATATAAAAATTATTCTATATGTATTCAAATGAATATATGTGTATCATAATCGTTGCATTTTACTTTTAACGAACGTAAAATATATATACGTTTAATAAATTATGTATCTTAAGATATCTTAAAAGATCTTAAGAGCGTTAAAAATCTTACGATTCCTTTCATTAACGATCGTCATAGAAATGTTAATAATAAGCGGTCGGCCGATGGACAAAGTGAAAATTTTGACGCCCGCATTCGGGCATCGAACGCTCGTATAATTTTTAAATTAAAATACCGGTTTTAATGTTCCATCTTTTTGGCCGTTTTTTTATTATTATTATTATTATCTTCATATAATATATATGCGTATATAATATGGATTTTGTTTTGTTTTCGCGTATTTTTATCGTTTAATTATTGTTATTATTGTCGTTGTAATTTTAGATTCGTTCCGCGTTTAGAGTGTTAAATATTGTAAATAACCGCTCTATCTGTGAATACAGGGTGATTTGAGGGTATCGTAAAAAATTATATTGTATTCATAAATCACGCTATAAGAAGCGTTGATGTATTGGCGGTGAAATATCTGGACAGTGTGTATTTTGTGCGAGCGTAACGCGCAGATTTTCAATTTTTTTTTTTTTTGAAATTCGCGTATAAATTATTATTGCGCTAGTGGATTTTATGACGAGTTCACTTTTATTGCGTTGTAAAATGTGTCGAGATTATCGCAATTTTCTATGTGAATTTAATTTTTATACTATATATAAAAAATATATTCTAAAATTAACGCGGTGTGTTTAAATAAAAGTGTGGTTCATTTTAAATGAAAATATGAACAATATTTCACACTTCCATACTTTTAATATATTAAGGTTATTTATTTATTCATCGTGGTGAAAATTTATTCTTCAATAATTTTATTTTATATGCGCATACATTAAATTGAAATTTGTAAAATAATATAATTGTATTTTACCCATATTTGAAATACAAGATTTCCTAATACATCGTTCATATTCATTCTTATATTTCAAAATTTACACTTTTATATAGTTATCTTTTTTATAATGGAAATTATTATTTTTTTAATCAATAATCTCTTTTAATAGAGACAAAGTTATTTAATAAATTATAATAATAATATACAAAAACACCGTTTTTTTTAAATTATACATATTTTAAAAATTAACCGAAAAAAGTATCACATAATTCGTAAGCAAAGGTGTTAATCGTTCTTACTAAATGTCAAAATTACGCAATCGAATCGGCGGCACAATATTTCAATCATGATCATAAATAAAAAGATTTAAATCCGTCTTATAAACGACTCGTTATACGACGAGTAAACGTCGAACGCGACAAAAGATAACGTCCGATAAATATTCATAACGTGTGAACGCGCCTTTACACAACGGAATCGTTTCGTTTTTCCACAATAAATAAAATGGCAATAACAGAAACGAGATCAAAGAACGCCGCTCGTTTTTCAAAAAAAAAATCGTCTTGTGTCTCCTCAGACTTTACGATTGAAAACGGCCATATTTTCGGATAAACTTGAATAAATAATTACGCCATTTTATTATATATATATATATATATATATATATATATATATATATATATATATATATATATAGATATATATATATATATATATATATATATAGATATATATATATATATATATATATATATATATATATATATATATATATATAATCATTTTTTAGTAAAACTATTCGGCGAACGCGCGACTTACAAATGAGGCCGTTAAACGCGAATTCGATTAGGAAAAATATTAATTATTTTTCTGATCGGTCGACATTTTTTTCTTTATATACCTATATATTTTATAACTTAATATAAAATTAAACGAGTTTTAATATGTTGTAGACGTTAAAACTATTTTTTTAAACGACAGTCAATAATGCCAAATTGGTCTAATGTTATATATATATATATATATATATATATATATATATATATATATATATATATAATATTTTGATAGTTAGATATTTAATATATTACATTGATAAATATAATGATAAGTCATTAAACATACACAAATATATGAAGATCTATTTAAAAATTCACGACTAATTCATATTAAAAAATATAACATCGTCGATTCATTAATAACATATAAAAAAATAATATTAAATATTTATATTTTCGATAGTTAATTTATTTTTTTTTATAAATAATTAAATATAAAACACCGACGTACATTTAAGAAACATCTAATCGATCATTTCGCTTTCATTAAAATGTCCAGTCATCGTGTATATTGTCGTAATTAAAACTGTTACATTATTGCACAACATAATTAATAATTGATTTCGTAGGTTTCTATAATTAATTACGTGTAATTTAAATAAATATACGCGTAACAATGATTATTCAGAATCTAAATAAAATATAATTGAATTCCATTTTTTTTTACATATGTATATATTGTAATTAAGCATTGTCGATAATATATATAAAATTTATTTGAATAATAAATTGATATGTTTCTTGGAAATTGGATATCGTTCTTTAAAAAAATGTAAATTGACAATAAGACCGAAATAAAAGTCGGATAATCCTTTGTTTATATTTTTAGTATATTATAATGGCACTAGCAGACCACCTATGAACGGAACAACTCATTTAAATCTCTAAATTCTAAACATTTCGATAATTTAAATAACTCGACATATTTCCGTTATATTATTACAAATAAAATACGCATTTATATATATATATATATATATATATATATATATATATATATAAATAATAATTTTCAGACGTTAATCTGTATATATTTACAATATAATTATAGAAATCGACTACTGGAATAATTCTTATAATTGAAAAAGACAGAGAGGGAGAGAGAGAGAAAAAAATCATAAACATTAAAATAATAATAATTAATACGTCGTTTTACGTAATATATTGCCCGATATTGTTGGTACACATGTTCAGATAAACACCTGCTGCCGACTGCGAATGCGTCCGTTTGTCCGCGTGTGCGCGTGTAACGCGTGCGTGTTTTACACGATTCTTCGAATTATTTTTCCCACTTTTACGCCGTTTTCAGGATTCGCTCATGCGATTAAAGTTAAATGATATATATATATATATATATATATATATATATATATATATATATATATATATATATATTTGTCGGTCGTAAACGTGTAATTTTTCGACTATTGTACGTTTCTTATTTTTACGAACGCGTGTCGTCCGCCCGTTGTATGGTGCGTATCGTTTAAATTATTTCATTATAATTAAGTGTAAAGTGAGGCATAATTTCAGTGTAATTTTATATTTTTACGTCTGAAATCTGAACTATATAAAATATCTCATGATTTTGATTTAATGAAATTTATTTTGAATACGTTAAAAAAATAGTTATATTAATAATGAAAATGAAGTTCTTGAATATTTTGCCGATAAATTAGTATTGTTGCAGATTTTTAAATCTATATATTTTAATATCGTGATTTATAAAGTATAATTGTGTTGATTTTTTTTTAAATTACAAATGATAATTTGAACTCTGAATGACCTGCATATAAAATATTAAAAATCGTCGTTTATATACCATCTCAGGTGTTTAATAGCGTTTACTATTTACCACAAACGACCATATTTACACACAAATTGAAACGGTATAAAATTTAATTACGATATTTATTAAACAGTTTTCTATACATAATGAACACGTGTTATAATCGCGCTATTAACCGAAAAGAAAAAAAAACCATTACCTTTTAATTACGAATATTAATTATGAAACGAGACGCTGTGGATTTGTTTAAAATTTGATAATCTATATATATATATATATATATATATATATATATATATATATATATATATGCGGCGCGTACGAAAGTCGAGGACTGAACTGTGAACCCGCATAGCCACATGTTGATATGATTCGCTTTTTTTTCTGCGCATACACATTAACGGACTGTGACGTCATGGGTGAATTAATTCATAAACTCGACGGAACCGTCATAAACATAATTTTTTTAATGGCCCTTCGTGGCCCGTAATCAAATAAATAACACACCGACACGAGTGGGTCCATCCTCTCACGGACATAACAGAGACGGACTGGGAATAAATCTCTAAATATATATATATATACATATATTTTTTTTAATCATTATAATATAAACCATATGGATATTTATAATCGTTCTTGAAGGTTATCATCTTATGTATCATGAAAAAAAAATATGTATATATATTATATGTGATGTTATTGTATGGGTGCACGTTGCATTTTTTTTTCATTAGTCTTATCTATAATTGAAGAAAATTTGCATATTAATTAAAAATTTTAGCGATTAACGAATAATTATATAAATTTTACATATGCCGTGTAACATGATTAATATGCTTTATATTAATGAAAAAAAAAATGAGTAAATAGACCGCGTCTACATTGTACGATTTTTATTATATCAATGTTTTTTGATATGATTATGTTTAACTAAAAAATTAATTTGATCAAATATGTATTTATATATAAATAATATAAAGATGAATTTTTATGCATCATAAAAATTACATTTATTTTTTTTAACTCAATAATGATTGTAATTTTATTGGTTTTAAATCTTGTTATATTATTATTTATATCACATGAAAATTATTGAAAATATTATAGGGATATATAGAAAACACATATAAACACAATGGTTGAAAAAAGAGTTAATGACTCGACTAGATTTTAGTACCAATATTTTTTTATTATTTATAATTATTTATAAATAATAATAGTTTATAAATGTAAAAATTATACGTGTTTTTGAAGTTTGAGAAACTCTGGTACGTTTTACGAAATCGAGCCTATGTAAATATCCATTACTGAAATCGCGTCCAGTGACGCCCGGAGAACAATTCGAAAAATTTCATCTTTGAATCTAATCGTTCGAGAATTAAAAAAAAATCGCCACGTTTCAGATATGGCCGCGCTTTGGTGTAGTATAATGGCCAATCTGAAGAAATAATAATAATAAAAAAAAAATATATATATATATATATATATTCACATAATTCTTCGGCGTCACTTAACGCGCTTAAGCGCACACGTATAGATGCTATCGGCGGTCATTTTATAAAATAATAAATATTATTTTTTCCATTGGTGCCGGGTTCTCGGTCCCGCTATCTGCTCGAGTGATCTGGACGTTTATTATCTAACTTTATCTTTTTAATGTCGTGTTTGTGTGCGTGCGCATGTGTGTTCGTAGTGAAAAAAAATCTATTTATTCGCATTACGAGTTCCAGAACGGGCCATTAATGAATATTATGGAATAATTGTGTTGATCGTATGAGTGTGTGTGTTTAGGAATGATGAAGTTATAAATCTTAAATATTTTTATTTTTTTTATGTGATATTTATATTGCGTATAAAAAGAATAAGATTTGCATTAAGAAGATGTTTTTGCATTGATTTGTTTCATTAGAGTACTTGTTAATTTTTGTATATAAGTTTTTTAATTAGATTCAAACTGCGTAGAACGTCTTTTTATTATTTATATGTAATCGTAGATTTTAAAATATTTTATATAAATATAAAGATATAGATTTTTTTAATTTCAATTTAAACTTTTTATCAAAAAAAAATTCGTATTAAAAAAATAGTGCATGTTAAAAGAAAATAAATTTTAGGAATAAAAATTTGATATATGAAAGACTTAAATTTAATAGGAAACTTTGCAATTATGAATTAAATTACTTTTTATCTTTTCATAATTTTAGATTTGTGAAATTATTGAAATTTATTTTTTTTTCTATAACATGAATAGATATTAAACGTTTAGATAAAATTTTATTTTCAAAAAAAATATTTTAATTATTAATTTTAATATAACTGTTGATTATTTTTTATTTTTTATATTATACATTTAAAATATGAATGAAATACAATTATTGCCGGATTTTTTCTTACTAATCATAATAACAAAATATATAATAAATTGAGAATGTTAAGCAACGTTGTGTACAATTATAATTAGATTTTGATAAATCATCATCCGATTCGACTCTGGTAAAGAGTGAGGGGTCCATGCTTGTGGTGCTGGGACCTCCCGTAATATAGACGTTAATGCTGAGCTCGATAATATTCCCGTGTAAGTGGACCTCGTCCCAACAAATTATCCCCCCTGACTCGTACCCGTAATCGGCCATCAGGTGCGCTCAACCTTCTTTTTTTCCACTTCGTACACTTTTTTTTTCAAATTAACTCTCGCATTGAAAGATGAGAATTTCAACTCCATCAACGTGCTTGTTTTGCGCATATTTTAATCCCAAAGGGCATAAATGCAAATAATTAACACATTTCATATATAACCAATATATCAACGTCATCTCCTTGATTCCGTAAATATCAGGTGTGTGCAAAATTATCCAATCATTTTGTGCACGTTATATATATATGTGACGTTAGTGTAATTATGTAATTAATTCATATTCTGATATGTATCTTTTTTCATGTGTAATTAATTATTCGGAATTTATGACAAATTTTTATAGACTTGTTGAAATATCTGCTATATAATAATGACGAATTTTTTTCTTTTCATTTCATCATAATATTTTTATTGCGCAATTGTTCTAAAAAAATGACCGTAATTACTCAAAATTTTTAATTTAAATACAAAAAAAAATAATGAGAGTAATTAGCATTAAAATCTTAGAAATTATGTACGCTTTTATGATATATTATATGTATGTCTTTTTTTTATATATAAATTATAGTAATTTTAGCAAATTAGCAATGCGTTTTAATTATTAAGATGTAAAGAATTTCCGTTATTTCTCATTTTTATCAAAATTTTAATTAAAAACTACACTTTTTTTTAATATAAAAATTTGTACACGTGTATATTTATATTGAATCTTCTAAAATAAATCTTATATATTTTATTGGATGAGTTTTGAGATGTATTTAAAAATAATAATAATAATAATACATAAAATAAAAATAAACATTTTTCACGTTACAAATATTTTTACGCTTGATATAAAATTGCATGGTGAACGCCTAATGAAATTTGTTGACCCATTAATTATTCAAGTAACAAAGCTGTCGAACGATGCTTAAATTATACGTGCGATGATAATAATTCGATAATGACGGGTTTAGTTTCGAATTATACACACACACACACACGTATATATAATTTGAATATGTTTGTGCATTATTTTAATATTTTATAAGCATTTTCCCCTTTTGAATATCATCAGATTATAGATAGATAGTTTTTTTTTATGATATAGCTGATGACATGTATCATATTAAAAAATAATGAAAAATGTATATAAATATAATAAAATCGATATATTATGAATCGATATTTTTATGAGCTACTGACTCGGAAAAGGAACATTTTGTATATATATTATATGTATATAGTATTATTGTCTAATTATCAATTATAATAAAGGAATAGAAAAAAAAAACAACGAGATAATTGCCGGTCGATTTTGTACGTGCGAATGGCCACATCCTATTTTTTTTTTATCAACCTCGACCACCACGTAGTCTTTGTTAATCGTCTTTTGTTTGTTTTTGTTGTTGCTGTTGTTGTTGTTCTTGTCGTTTCTGTGGACTAGCCAATTTATCGACGCATTTTTCGGTTTTTATACCTTCTTTTCTTCTCGGTCATCGTGCAGAAGTAACTCATGATGGCCCCGGGGCGGGTTTGGTTAACTCCACGAGGTATAGTTAACTGCCATCATCATCATTTTCATCATCATCGTCGCCGTGCTCGTCATCGTCGTGGTTTTCATCACCTGTTTTTTTATTTATTTATTTATTTTTTGTTTCAATCCCGTATTTGCACAGTTTAAACGAGGAAATATCATCATCTTGTGCTACCTTAAATCTGTTTATTATTATTATTTTATATATATACATATATATATTTTAACCATATATTGATATCCATATATGGGCACCTGAATATGGCGCGATATTTGTTTATGACATATTTCAATTGATCACGACATGTTTTATGTACGTGATAATCATGCGAAAGTGACGAATTATCAAATTAATCATAAATCACATTAACACATGTCGGCGAATTTTATTTATCCATTCGTTCAAGTTGATAATGAATATGAAATATCATTATATTATAAATCAATGTCGTTTAAAGCGGATAATAATATATTGCGAATTCTAAATATTTTCAATGATAATTTAAAAAAATCTACATAAATATATATTGATAATAAAATAATCATAAATAAAGACATATTGTAGATTGATACAATTAAAAAAAAAATTGAAGAAAAATAAGAAATAAATTAAATTTGACAGCATTCCATTTCGTGATCGTTATCGCGTATTATCGGCCAGGCCCTGTATATACATAAATACATATATAACGAGATGGAATTCATTGCTTCGACTAGGTACAAATTTAAGAAAATGATATTTGTGATAGTGGTACTTCCTGCCCGAGGATGTGAACCTGACACGCCCCGTCTGCGGGCGACCACCGTGTCTACTGGACCGCGGACCCTGTGGTCAGGTGTTGCGAAACAATTATATTTATAATATATATATATATATATATATATATATATATATATATATATATATATATATATATATATATATATATATATATATATATATATATATATATATATATATATATATATATATAAATATTATCTAAACATCAATCGATATTTACATATATATTCATATTAAAATATCGATTTTTTTCTAATATATTTTAGTCATTGTTGAATATTAAACGAATAATTCTATTATCTAAAAATATCTATTATTTACTAAAATGTTTTGTAGTGCTTACTCGTATACGGTATTCAACTGGCGACCGGTTTTTTTTTCTAAATCTTATCGCGGTGCTAAAATAACGCATTAATAGTGTCGTATGTAAATAAGGAAATATTTGATTTGTTTAGTTCTTCAAGATTTTGTTTTTTTTTCGTGTTTATATTTATTATATTAATATGAATTTCTGTATTGTCAGATTTATGCCTATATATTGGAGTTTGAATTGATTTTTCATAGAATATAAGAGTTATATTCAAGATTTATATGGATTGAAGGAGATTAATTATTTTACTAATTCGTATTTAGTGTTGATATTGAATTTATGTATTCATTATATAAATATATGGAAAAATTTGAATTTAGTTGAAGATTTGTCGTTTTTTTTATAATTTATTAATAAATTATTAGCAGAAAATAGATCATAGTTTAAATAATAGTTTTATTTAAAATTTATAGCAAAATATGCAAATTTTAAATATATTAACAGTGTAATATATAGGTCGTGAATGATGATATATATATATATATATATATATATTGAAGTCTTTTTTATTATTTTTTTTACAAAAATAAAAACAAATTTTATATTTTAAAAAACAAATTTTAGTAACTCGTCTATATTTATGTCAAAATGTATAAATTTTGTTTTATGAATATTTTCATTTTGATTTATATATTTAAATATTTTACACATATACATACACATATATATATATATATATATATATATATATATATATATATATATATATATATATATATATATCATCATTTTTAAATTAAAACAAAATCAATATAAGAAAACGATAAAGACATCATATAAAACAAAAATTATCGTGTCGATATTTTCAATACATTTTTTTAATGATACGCACGTCGACGGTTGACCAGCCCTGCTTGATAACACATTGGCCAACAAGGCTGTCTACACCTCTCGGTAATAGCCATAATGACCGGTGTCCCGCTAAACAAACTCATATTTCGGGCCAATTGCCGGGTATGGGCGCCGCGGGGCCGCAGACCGCAGAACGAAACGGCATCGTTCGCATGTTCACTGGTGCAACAGAGCCGCATATATTTTTGTCGGTTGCGGCCCGACGAGGTATCCTAACAAGGTTGTCTCGACGGGCCGCGATCGGAAACCGGTGGAATGCGTGCGCAGATTTTCATTATAAAAACATTATATGTAGACTTCGTTACGTTTGTTGTATCATTACTCATATTTTATAATACAATTGATTTTTTTTTTTTGATAATTTTGACTAGAATTAATGTTATATTTTGGTCATAAATATGATCAATTATTTTGATCATATTTTTGTATGATTTATTTTACAATTTTATACTTCAAAATAAAATTTTATATTCTATAAAAAAATGAATATAAAAAGATTTTTTTATTTTATACTTATATATATATATATATATATATATATATTGTTAATTTGAATAAAATTTTCATTATTTCACATTAATATTTTAACTTTTTAAAATTTAATATATTCGAATTTTGTTAGTATGACTGTTTAGATATTTATAATACATCTTTTATTTATCTATTTCTAATCTAAATT
Source organism: Leptonema lineaticorne (assembly GCA_024500535.1). NCBI lineage: Eukaryota > Metazoa > Arthropoda > Insecta > Trichoptera > Hydropsychidae > Leptonema > Leptonema lineaticorne. The sequence goes on along the minus strand of JANIJI010000014.1, from coordinate 8,342,626 downwards.
TTAATTAGGTCTAATTAGCATGACATTACAGTTAGTGTGAATTCCAGAATTCACTGTATAAGTTTAATTTTATATACAATAAATGTCACTTAATGAGACTAGTGATTAATATAATCAGCATTTTATTAGGACCAACATAAAAAATTACATAATATATCTCAATTATCTTTCTATTTTCCGTTAATCAGATCAGCCATTTAATTGGACCAATATAGCTGTGTTGTATGATGGTCCGATTAAAGGGCTTCTACTGTATTTAAATGTCAACTTTATATTTATTGCTGTATACGTGATTATATCAATATTAAGTATAATAATTTTAGTAGATATCTAAAGTCCTGTCATATTTAAAAGACGTAAATTGAAAATTGCGCAATATTTTTCAAATATTATTCGTTTACGATCTGTAATTATATGAGCTAATAAAATTATTCAAAGATTGATTTATGTAACTTTTTTTTATCGATGTTAATAACGAATTAGTTCGATAAATTAGTACGTTTATATCTATGAACAGGAAATCCAATACGACATAATTATATGTATGTATATTTCGAAAGTGGGCAAAAAAATACGTATTAAGTTAAAATTACGCAGTATGTAAAAAAATATTTGTAACTTTATACGAGTAATTGGACTTTAATACACCTTTTCCTGAAATGAAAAAAATGAATTTATTTAATCATATATATATCCATAATAAAATTAATTATCAGTGTAAAAATATTATTCGTTACATTTTTTTCAATTATATATATTTTACAAATATTTATTTTAAAATCGTATATATTTTTATGTTCGTTTATTATTTTATTTATATATTTCAATTAAATGAAAATTGTATATTTGTTAAGTGAAAGCAAATCGTGTTTTCCAATTATTTTCTCCGTTTCAATTCAATTATATTTTATTAATAATATATTGAATTTTAAAATACTTAATATTAAGTTTTTTTTTCATAGATTTTTTTCTAACTATATATATATATATATATATATATATATATATATAATAAAAACATTCACATATAAAATTTTATCTCAAAATCGGCATCACATTAAAAAACAAACATAACGCTAAATGCATAGATTTTTTTTATTCGGCGCGATCTGAACGCTGCTTTATCGCAATCTTTAAAACGCATACATAATAAATAAATACAGCAAACACTTTTTCGATGAAGTGATGATATAAATTAGGTGGTCACAATGGCGAAAGTGAGTATCATTTTTTCGCATGTTTAACATCGCCGATGATAAAGTATTTTACATAACCAGTTTGTAATTTATTTTTATGTACTGCGCTGCACTTATCCGTGTAGTTTTTTCGGTAATTGCGTGCTTGTATATGGCAATTTTCATTATATATATATATATATATATATATATATATATATATATATATATATATATATATATATATTGAATTGTTGATATTGTCATTTTAATTAACTATATTATTATTATTAACAACGTTATTATCATCGATGAGATGTAAGTGCTAGAACAAGGTATACAGGTTGTCTTAAAAAAGTGACTGACCATCCATTCTGTGCAACTTTTTATCGACGCATTGCATGGTTAAATGTTTAAATTGTTAATCGAAAATGATGATTTTTTTGATTTGATCGATATTATTCCAATCATAAAATATGAATAATTACGTTGTAAATGAGATTAATATCTGATATCAATGAATATTTTAATTTATTGTTTTGGCGTTAAATTTTGAAGCACTCTATATTTAGAATATTTTAAGAAAAAAATTCATCGATCTCGATATAATATCGTTCCCTTTATCGATATTTTTTTTTGTATAATTACTATTTATTATTATAAATGTGCAACGTTTATTTATATTTTCATTGTTAATTGTCATTAATTAACTTTCAACGAAAAATTACTGATGCAAAACAAAAATATATGTTTCTGCTTAAATTAAGATAGTCAGCATTTTATAAAATAAATTATCATTTTATTTAAAGTATTTTTATAGTTACATACATTAAAAAGATTTACATACAATGATTTATTATATTAACATATTAACATTGACATTGACGTCATTTATACGTTGTCGAAAGATGACGAACAACGATAACAATCATTGTTAGTAAACGTATTTACTTACAGTTTTACAGTTTAGAATACTGATAGATCAATACTTATTAATATATTTATAATATATATATATATATATATATATATATATATATATATATATATATTAAATCAAACATTTAAAAAAAGTTTATTTATTACACACCGTGCCCGAATTTGCGTACTCTTCCGACAAAAATATTTATTTATTGATTTTTTTTATCATCTCATACAAAACCGCTCTCTTATGCCAGTTTCGAGTATTAATTTTCAACATTTAATATGTCCGTCTGTAATTTTTTATTCTGCCAATATTTCAAACGTATAAATGAATCGATATGTGCCGTGTTTCGTTATGATCGACCCACTTCGCTACCGTAAAAAAAAAAGCTCGCCTTACCATCATAAATCATACTAAATCATCTTAGATTAACATGTTTAATCAAAAGCTCGAACGGTCGAGTCGTGAATAAATTGCGCACACATACGCACGCACGTACATATATAAACTCGTATAGAAATAATGCTAAAAAGGCGTTAACTATTCGAAAACGTGCATATAAATTTACATATATAATTGATTGTATAAATAGTTTAAAAATTATACAATATAAATTTATCTGTATTTTTTTTAATATATATATATATATAATTATTATGTATATATATTAGAATAAAATGTGATAGAAAACATTATATGCGATGATTTAATCATTAATTATATTTAATATTATAATAGGTATATCAGTTAGAAAATATAGCATAAAAAAATAACATTATCACAAGGAAATAAATTGATATATTAATATTAACATTATAAATTGATATTAAAAATAGAAATAAAAGTCTTATTAGTACTTTTAAATACTATTATTTTGGTCATAAATATAAATGTATCATTCTTTAGAATAGATCGTTAATATTAATATAATAGTATATATATATATATATATATATATATATATATATATATAATATTAAATATTTTTAACAATTAACTTGAAGATTAATTAAAATATTTATAACGTTCTGTTGTTGTATATTGAGTCATTATTTTACATTTAATATGAATTGTTTAGTGTTATTAATTTGAATTTTACAGTATTTTTTTTATAAATTGAAATATAGTAAAATATCAATCCAAAATCTGATGACATTTTTAATTCAATTTCACTGTGATTTTACTCATCAAAATTTATTCTATCTATTGTATGTTTAAAAATTGATTTTTTCATCGATTTAAATTCGATGAAAAAAAAATCTACATATATACAAATGATAATTATATATTATCGATAACAAAAATTGAACATTGAAAAAAACCGCCCCCAAAATAGCAACTTCGGTTTATCAACGATAAAATATTATAGAACCATTAACTTCGAATCTTAAGTAAACTGACCGGAATCGTTCTTTCGTATACATATAACATAATTACATATACCTAAATATATATATATATATATATATATATATATATATATATATGCGGGCTCAATTTGTCCAAACTGGTACAAGTGCCAACAAGAGGAATTTCTTTTTGGGTGGTATCATAACGCCATATTAAACAAATACGGCGCCATAACGTATAATTGCGGTCTCGAAACGAAAATACCTTGTTAGGCCCATGTAAGAAAATAACAGATTTTTTTTTACATATATTATTATCATCATCATCATCATCATCATACAAACACACCATATATACATACGTTACATACACACATAATTTTTTTCGAATATATTATAATGTAAGAGCGTTTATTTTCATCGACATTTGTTTCGACCACTGCGTTATATCATGAACGATTATTATCTATCCTCGTACCCGGCGTTTAAGCGAGATTGATTTAAAAGTGGATCGAATGTACATTTTTTTTTATTTTATTTATTTATTTTTATTTTTTTATTTTTTGGTTCATCTGTAGTTCGATTGCTCTATCATTGGATCGATTCTAGAAAGCTACCGGGTGCGCTTAATCGAAAAATCTTAATTATGTTCCGCTGCAAAACTGTTCGTTCGATATTTATTTTTTTAATCGATTGCGTCGTTATTGAGCGCACATTTTCACGCACAATGTGCGACATACATATAATATTATACGCGTTCGTGTGAGTTGTCAGTTATTATTATTTATTGATGAAAATATTGCGTCAATATTATTAACAGATCGTGGCGATGTTTTCGATCTATTGCGATTTCGATATTGATACTAATAATTTCGAATGGATTGTAATAAATCATTCTATATATATATTTATAGTGAAATTGAAAAATAAAAAAATAAATCAATTTAAGTTTTTTTTATCGATATAAATACTTCGTATTTAAAAAATCATTATTTAAATTTTATCGCATAATTTGTCTCTTTAAATTAAACAATTATATTCAATAGATAAAAAGTTGAGTTGTTTATATAAAAAAGAAGTTTTTATTTCATTTATAAAAAAGAAAAAGTGAATTATTAAAAAAAACTTTTCTCGTGTCATTTCTTATAATAAAAAATACATTCAGTTTTTTTTCAATTTTCAATGAATTAAATTATTTCAATTTTTTATGCTTAAAAAGCAAGATATATTTTGTGAATTATTAAAAAAATTATCATTTTTTGATCAGCATCATAAAAGTTATTTAGATCCAAGTATTTTTAATAGCTTTATGAACACAAAAAAAATATTTGTTTATCTTATATATATGAGAAAAACTTCATCAAATTTAAGATAAAAATACAACATATAAAATTTTATATATTATTCAGATCTAAATTTATTATTAATGACCGGTGGATATTACATAGTATATTTATACTGAATATATGAGAAAAATATGTATATACTATAAATAATATCGAACGTAAATTCAAATATAATAGAAACGTAAATTATCGTATGACGTAGACAATTTTAATTATTTTTATATTTTAATTTTAATACAATTTACATATACAAATATTCATATTTTAATACAAACGATCATATCACATTAGGATTAAAACGAATGAGCGCGTACAATTTCATTAATTATCTTTTCGCCGTGTTTAATTAAGACATTAATAAATCCGAAGAACGAGCGTCGGGGGTAAAAATTTAATTTTAATTTGCGATATCGGGTGGAAAAAAAATAATAGAGACGACTCTATTAATTTTTCAATGGTTTTCTAGGCGATCGAGGAGGGGCGATAACAAATAGATTTATTATTTGTTTGTTAACATCCCTCGACTTGTATTGTAAAATATTGATCATAAATACGAATGTTTTGTACGCCACTGAAATATGGTAGAAAATGTTGTGAAATAAATGAGAATATTTTAGCATTGCTATTAATTTTGTTTTTAGTTCAAAATAGATATATTATAATTTTTAATTAAAAATATTACGATTACGATTTTTAACATAAAATAATTTATTTTTTATAATAATTAAATAAAGTTAAATAAAAAGTACTTAAATAGAAATAAGAATTCTATGGATTAATTGCAATAGTTGATATTACAATTTTTGATATGCAATTGAAACTAAATTTCAAAATATAACTCGCTCTTTAAATCACTTATACTTTATAAAAAAAAAAATAATTTTATTAATAATATTAAAAAAATAAGTTTATAAAAAGGCTTTAATTGAAATAGACTATATTATATTTAATTTCCTTCATAAAAAATTCGTCATTGATCCAATTCAAACTTATTATCTATATTTTATTTAGTACCTTTTAGGCATTTATATTCTTCGAATTTTAGTACTAACGTTTATCTTATTATGATATAAAACATGCACGTGTAAATATATGTATATATATATATATATATATATATGTGTGTGTGTGTGTGTGTGTGTGTGTATGTGGAACATTATATTATATAAAATATGTGATACGTAATCGCGCGTATAATTTTGTCTAAGGTCCAGACCCCGCTTAATTGCCTCCATTTTCTCACGTTCCTTCTACGAAACTGTGATTATATTTCTTTATTTTCTTCTTTTTTTTCATTTTTTTTCTTTATTTTTACTCTCTTTTGTCTCTTTCTTGGCCATATCCGATTTTTATGACGCGTTTATAACACTTTTTTACGCGGGCCCCCCTTTTTTTTTTTCACCTCCCGTAAATCCTCGTTAGTGTTGTATTTGACCGGTATTTTTATAAATATTTCTAACGAGTGTGCTAAGATTTTTTTTCCACCTATCGATCGTTTTTTTTTAATACGCGCGCGAGCGTGTGTGTATGTGTGAAGTAACGATCTAATAATTACTCACATTAACACTTTTTATGGCAGTTTCATACTTATATTCGAAAACGTATAACATATTTAATATTTTTATAAATAAAAATTTATTATATAATATTTATTTTTATTTTAGTATGACCGTAACCCGTTAGATAATCATCAAAATCCAATATTTATTAATACAAAACGAGATTTGAAAGATCAACATCGTTAACGGTATCGAATAAAATCGATCGATTATATATATTAAATATAAATAATAATCATTATTATTCTAAAATTAAATCAAGGGTTAAAAGTCGAATAATAAATATTGCGCAATATAATTTTTACGATGTGCGCTTTTTTTTTTGAAATGTCGCGTCCTTTAATCGACACTCGACGATTAAAATGCAAATTTTATTACTTGTTAACGTTTAAAAGACGTTAGCTGGCATTTTTAATAGGTTCATTAGCTCGGGTTAATAACGAAAAATAGGCTTTATCGCGTTAATTTTCACACGAATTATATATATATATATATATATATATATATATATATATATATATATATATTCAGTATATATATACATATTTTTAATTTTAAGCCATTTAATTTAATTTTTTTCAGCGTTTGTATAGAATCGATTTTTTTTCGCATACGTGTGTGGCCCATATGTACAATAATAATAGGTTTCGCGGCCGTTTTTTTTTTTTAATATTTATATTTCGAAATGTGTACGCGTGTGAGTGTGTAGCGGCGTAACGGTGTATAAGCACCTTGCCAATGGTGAAAAATAAAAATAAAAATCGTCGATTTCGATTATAGTCTTTTTAATGTAAGTGCGCGCTTAGACGATTCGAATGTTTACGCGATAAATTAAAATCGGAAAAAATTATCGACACGATACGTTTTGCAATATGATTTATTGTCGTTTAAACGCGCATGTGGTGGTTAATTGAAAAATTTATTTATATATATTTTTATTATGATAAAATAAAACGTGTCTGTTTATAGAAATCGAACAAAAATTTATCGTATCTTATTATTTCTGTGTCGTTTTGATGAGATTTCATACAATTGTACGATGGATTATTGTATATTTTTTTTCTAAATAATTATGTAAATATTAAATATTTTATAACTGACAATAACACATTTCATATTAAACTATAAAATTTTACGTTTATGAACGTTTTACGTCAAACTATAAAATTTTTAATATACGGTTTTAGTGAAAGTAAATTGTAAATAATGTAAAAGAATTAGGTGAATGTTAACGTACTTTACTGTGTTTAGTTAATTTTGATTCACAAATTGTTTAAAATATTAAATAAAAGATAATATAGACATTATTTATAGATAATTAATGAGTGATTATTTAAGAAATATTTCTAGTAATTAAATTAGTTAAAAATATTGTATACATATTGTATACAATATTTTTAACTAATTTAATTAAAAATATTGTAAAAATATTGTATTAATAATATATGTGAAAAATCTTATGTAGGATTTTTAAACTATTTTAAACTAATATAAAGAAAAATATTAATTAAAAAGTACATAAAAATATTTCCATGTATTATATTATATAAATCAGGGGGTTTCAATCTTTTTATTATATAAACTTAATGAAAAATGATTATATAAATAACATATTTTTCTTGCAATAATATAGGACATGCATATAAAAAATATCTTTAAATCTGGATAAGAATGAATAATTTTAAAATTTTATTATTAAACTATATTAGTAAATTAAAAACGATAAATTATAAAGATTAAAATATGAAATAATCTCATCTCTAATACAACTGGAATCAAGTGAAATTATAAAACAACTTCCGAACGGCATTAAAGCGATTATATGGTTTTAAACGAGCGCAGTCATTAATTAGCCTCGAAAGCAAAACTCATGACATGACACGATTTAATAAGACATACTATATATATATATATATATATATATATATATATATATATATATATATACGTATTATTTATTCCGCATTTCATAATATTATGAGGAATAATCGAAGACAGTGCGTGCCTCCGGTCCGTTTCGATTAATTGATACTTAAAAAAAAATGAAGAATTACTATAATTAAAAATATAAGGGAATGCTCTAAGTGCGTTCAATTGATTAAAATTACACGTTATACCCGTCGGGGATGACGAACTGTTGGGGGAGAGGGGGGGGGAGAGGGCGGTTAATAAAGCGGATTAAAAACAATTATAGTGTGTGTACTTTTTAATGCGCGGCGAGTATAAAATTTTATAGACCAAAAACCCGTTTACAGTACAAAACGTTCACTTTCTCGGTTTTAATACATTAATTATTAATTATATTAGCGGTAGAGATGATTGCGTGCGTTAATCGACTGACTGCGAATGCGACGGGTCTCGTGTTCGAGTTCCAGTTGTCACTTTCTAAGAGCTAGATTTTGTGTATTGGTTGTTTATTTTATGAAATTGGAAGACAAGTTGAATTATAAATATATTGATGAATTTATAATAATATTTTTATATTTTTATTTATAATATTATTTTAATTCAGTGATAATTAACACATATTTGATCATTGACTTTTGTCTAATGAATTACATATATATATAGAGTATTATCAATATTATATATTTTGAAATATTTTTTAAGAATTATATATAGTATATTAAAATCAAAATGATGTTTAATTTAACGATGGCGAAAAATATTTAGAATAAAATTTGAAAAAAGAGATTTACATTTAAAAGAGATCAAAAAATACCTACATATTATGTTATACATAATAATTCAATTTTCATTAATTACATATATATTTATTTAATTCTAAAAATATAGTTGTAATATTTTATATAATATATATTATTAATATTATATATATACTTCAATTTAAACTTTTAATTACATATAATGTAATACATTATAAATATATACGTAATCTTTTTTTTTATATTATATAATATAATAAATATTTAATTTTAATGCGATTTTAAAATATATAATATAAATAATGAAATTTAACACACAATACTATATCACTAAAACTATTCGAATTCGAATCGGAATTTCGAAACGTTAAAATAACGACCGATCCGCGCGAATGTTGATGTTATTTCATTTTTTACGGCACAACCTCCAACACATCCTGTGGAATTATTATACACATATATAATATGATATATATATATATATATATCCGTTTGCGTGTGTGTTTTAGTGTGTTATTCGGGTCAAAATGTTAAGTACAGGCGCCAAGTATGGCCCGAGGAGGTCCAACCCGTCCGTTCCCGGGTGCATTTTTATCCATCTTCTATTTACTTAAAGCTCCGTGTGGACCTCGTTGTTTTTAATACGAGAAACGTGACCGAGCAATAAAGTCGGGCCTCCACCTAACTTATACCATAAATATAAATATATACGTTTTCGTGAAAGAAAAAAAAAAGAAAAAATATTGATAAAATCGTCGATTTTTCTATAAGTGAAAACGCGATAAAAATGCGTGCGATATTCTTTTAGATACGTTTTATTATTGTATATTTTGAATTTAGTTATAATTATTTATTACGTATAATTTGGATGAATTTAAATCATAATATGTATTATTTATATTATCAAAATAAGATATTCATATATTATTAAATATTTTGATAGGAGTTGAATTAAGATTTTATAATAAATTATAAAGGGTTAAAGATTGTTAGGGATTGAATTACGTTTATCCGAAATGCACATAAAAAATAACAAAAATTGTAATAAACTTTATAATATATTTTATTCATATGTAAACTGTTTATTTAATAAGATTGTTTTTGTTAATAATTTTTATTAAATTTAATTTAAATAATAATTTTATATATTAAAAAATCAGCATTAAATTTTAGTCGAATTAATATGTCAAAAAAATATATATTTATACAAATTTTAGTATAAATTCCAAAATATTTTCCCGCTACGTTTCGAACTTATTTTCCTTTTTTGCGGTCACGCATTAAAGACAAAAATTTGGAATAATTTTTCAATAAATAAAATATAATAAATACAAAATAATTTCAACAAAAAATTAATTAAAAAAAGACATCTATCCGATGATGTAGAAAAAAATAAGATAAAATAAATTAAAAATATTTATATTGAAGCGATTATTTCCACGAATTTATATTAATCATGTACTTTAGAAAATCGCCGGCGATACTAATTGCAAATATTTTCGATAATTCGATTTTTCGTACGACACGTTTTAATTTCGAGATTTATATGTAAAAAATTCGTATTTAATTTCTTGCTAAGCGATTTTTTTTTATAAATTACACCTATTTGCCAAATCGGGCCTGTCATAGCCGTTCGCAACTGACGGCCTGCGAACCCCCCGGGGGGGCTCGATTTCACTTTAAACGCTCCGCGAAACGATGAAGAAATTTATTTTATAAATACTGAAAATTTTTTAAATCATATTATTAACTAATTTAACAAATGCGTTAAAAGAGCCGCATTTAAATATCAGTTAAAAATGTATTATTATGATGATTGAAAAACACTGAATTGGAATTGTTATTAGATATTTTAAATTTTATTTTATTAACTATTTATTGTAATGAAAATTAATTAAATTTCGCAAATTATTTATGAACAATATATTTAACATATCAATTTAGATAATGATGATTAAATTATTTTTATTAATATTTTTTTGACATATTGAAAATATATTTTTTGAATTTTAATAACAAATATCAAGATCAGAATATCAGGTTTATATAATATTATATTACATATACAATCATGATTTATTAAAAATATATTGATATTTATTGATTGGACAATTTTTAATGATATAATTTATAAAAAAAATATTTATAAATATAATTTAAAATTTTTCTCTCTAAAAATCACTAACATTAAATAAATAAATAAAATAATAATACTTTATTCTTGCACGTATATTTATACAGCACGTTGTCAACGGTTCGTGTACAACACGTCACAAAAAAAAGGGGCACAAACTGGTAGCCCTACGTGTGCTGTCAAAATCTGGCAACACCGGTTATTTTCATGTCTTATTGCCCCCCTCGTCTTTTTTTTTCCTTAGAATATCGTCAGTTTTGAGATGGAAAACGCTGTGAAAACTTTGGCACTATTACATGTATACATGGTGCGCAAATATTTGCTCGAGAATACAAAAAAAAAAACACACAGCCCAATGACACTTTAATCAGAAATATTAAAAATGTTTTTTAAAGCATTATTAAAGATGTATAAATTAAAAAAAAAATAATTTTTATTGTTGAAAAATTATTTAATACTAAATATATTAATTTTATGATATTTTAATATTATTAGTTTAATGCATAATTTTCAACAAAAATATTATATTAATATTTTATTTTTTACATATATAAAATATCAAATACAAATATTAAACTACAATAGAATATTTCATATGAAAGTGAATTGTGTTCGAATTTAAACATTTTATTTTATTATACATAAATAATATTTTAATTTATATTAAAAAACAAAATATTGATTCAAATATATATGAAAATATGTAAACAAATATTTTTCATATAAATTAAAACTAATTTATTTCAAAATATAAGATTTTTTTATAAACTATAATAAGAATAATTATTATTTTAGTACAATATATTTAAAAAATCTATTTTTTTTTAAATGTTAGTACAATTTAACGATTTAGATATTTACTTGAAAGCCAACATTGTATATATATATATATATATATATATATATATATATATATATATATATATATCCAAGATTATATATCATTAACAAACTGTATACATAACATTATCGATTTCCACATGAGTAACCACATACTCGGGATATCGGAGAGTTTGACCATATTTTTTTCTTCTATCTCTAGTTAATCGATTGACGTTTTACATAATGACTGAATTACACAATTTACCGGCAACGTGTACGTGCACATTGAACGTGTGCGATCGTGTGTGTACATTTAAGCGTTCGTGTTGACAAATCGAATTATGAAAAATGGCGATGTGACCGGTTGTGAACAGATTAATTATACGCTTGCATACTATGTAGCGGAATATGGGAAACCTTATATCACGAAACAAGGACGCGAATGCAGGCCACAATACGGCACAAAAATATGTTTTATATCAAAAAAAAAAATTGTCTATATATTTAATTTTTATTTATATTTATTATTTTTGAGATTTTTTTAGTGAATATTTGATTTTTTTATCGTTTAATGGCGCGCCTCAGTGCGACTACTCTTGATCATAATCGAACATTTTTTTTTCATATTTATTTAATATAAATATTTTTTATCACTTATTACATAAATATTAGTAATGAACATTATTCATATTAACGTTTATAAAATTAATTTATAAATAAATATTAATCATTAGTTATTTGTCATAATTAATGATTCTAATTCATTATTAATACTAAAATAAATTATAGAAAAATATTATATTTTTTGCCCGATATATTATAGAATATATTTAATATATTTAGATACAGCCCTGTTAACGTATTAAGTAGGCTTTTGAAGTCTTTCGCACTTCTACTAACACGTCGAAAATACAGGGTGTTCGATATTAAAAAAAAACACGTATTAACGATTTTAATTTAAAAATTACACACACACACACACATATATATATATGAAATAGTAGGAATATTCTCATATCACACACATAAATATAAAATAATTTATCGGTTATGAACACATAAAACGAATGATAATAATTAATCGTATCGTTTCGTCGCCGAAGTACAAAGAATCCCGCGTCGAGGTTTCTTTTATGCGGTGATAAATATTTTTACACAAATATATACAATCAAAATATAAGAAAAAAAAACAACTAACGATGTACAGTGGGAGACCGCCGATTGTCTGGTATATTAATTAGACGACAGGTGAATCGATTATATTATATCGTATAAATTGATATCTTGATTCGTAACGATTTTTTTTCTCAGTTGTATGATTAATTCTTTAACATTTATAATGATTGAATTTCGTATAATAATTATTCATATATAATCAACGAATTTTTTAATATTAATTTTTCTCTCATCGAAATTTTCTCATTTTATGATTAAAGCAATTATTAACGATTTTGTTGATATTTCTGTTTTTGTCATCTTTTACGATTTAATATAAATATAATCAATTTATAATGAATTCGTTTCGGTTATATTGGAAAATACAGTTTTATATATTACAATATATACAAATATATATAATAAACAATATATTATTATTGCATATATATGACCCAAATATTCAATTACATAAATTTTAAATATAAATTCAATATTATTAAAATTTATTTTATATCATATTTTTATTATTATTTATAAAAAATATTACTACAATATAAATAATAATACTAATTTTATTTAATATATAAATATCATGTAGTTACTGATCAATGACCATTGTTTCGATTATAAATTGTGTTAATTCTAACTATTTAATTCTACTTTAACTTATGATTATATTAGTAAGAATTGTACACAAAAAATCTATAGTATTAAACTTTATTATTGAAAATATATTCAAGTGATTTTATTGAGAAAATGTAATCAAGATTAGTCATTATACAATCATATATATATTGATCGGGATTAGATCGAGCGTTGTCCGAGTGTATGTAATTTTTTGTGCGTGTTCCTTTCGTCTGCCTCTACTCACTGAGCGGGTCGCAAATTAATTCGTAGTGTCAATTTAAATGGCCGATTGACAGTTTTGTTTTGCCTTGATTTTAGCCGCTCGTCGAATCCTTCTAGTACATATATCAAATTTTAATGGCGAAACAGGATGAATACGACGTATTAAAATATGAAATTGATCGGTGAGCTTTGCGTGCCGAGCGAACGGATAAATAAAAAAAAATAAATAAATAAAAATGAAAAGAAAACGGACACAACCGTGGCACAATCGCAACTGAATATTATATTTTTCGAATTTTATTTATATTTTTGTACGCGTGTTTTGTATAAATATGTATGTATGTATTTTTTTTTATTTATTTTATATTCGACGTCTTATTATTTTTGTGCCCCGTTCGAAGTTCGTGATTGAGGCGTTACGTTTAATTATGTTTTGCGTGTGCCTCGTGCACGCGAAAATTTCTACGGGATATCTTCTTTCTTATATTTTATATATAAGGGCTCTTCTTATATTAAAAAAATATACTATATATATATATATATATATATATATATATATATATATATATATATATATATATATATATATATATATATATATATATATTATATATATATATATATATATATATATATATATATATATATATATAGATGTCTATATAGTCATTTTTTTAAAAATACATAGATTATATTGAATGATTTATAATTAAAAAAATAATTATAATTATATCTAAAACAGTTCTAAATAATAAATAATATGAAAAAAATCAACTTTCTCTTGGGAAAATATCAATATTAATTTATAATTATAATAGCAATATTATTCATATTTTTTTTATAATATAAAAAGGATAATAACTAGTTATATTTTATTCGATATTAATCGTTTTTTTTATTATAATTCATTATACATTTATTTAATAATATTTTTAAGAATTTATGCTTTCATAACGATGGTTTAAATTGACACGATCGTACTAAATTATATTATAAACATTGTTCATATATTATTTATATAAATAATAATGTACGTTTTTATTGAATTAATAAATAATAATATGCTCGTAATAAATAGGGAATCGATATATATGGTATACCATATATTTATATTTTTAATATAAAATAATATATATATAATAATGCGATAGAAACGTGTTTATTGTGGCGTTAAAGTGTGACGGCTGTACTGTGAATTTAAACGATCATAGTTAACATTATTATTCATAATTAATTCGTAACGTGTAACTTTAATCACGTTTTAACATCAATTTTCACATCTAATGAGTCTCTCTTGTGGAATTAAAATAATATGTGTATAGAAAAAAAACACAACAGCAACAACAACATACTTGGAAGAAATATCCTAGTATAATGTATAAATATATATATATATATATATATATATATATATATATATATATATTTCATAATTATATTCTGTGCGTGTAAAATAAATAAAAAATGCAAATGGCGTTAAAATCGATAATAATTAATTGCGAGTTCCGTTAAATTGTACAGAAGTTGATCTTATCGACGATTACGATTTTATAATAATGAATAAAAAAATTGCGATAAAATATAATATTGCGGTCTTTGCATGTTTTTATTGTGCTATTTATTGTATTGAATTTTTATTTTATTTTATAATATAATAAAAATATTATTTTGTAATATTACATTGTTCCGTATTTATTTTTATTTTATCGTATAAAAATAATTTTATTGATTTACATATATTGTAAATTTATCGATTAAAATTCAATATTATAGTATATATTTAGCGATATACTAATAAAAGTATATCTAGTAGTACTTTTATATCAGTGTTTCTTATAATATTTACGACAATATATTGAAAATAGATACTAAGAATACAATTTCTGGAAAAAGTTTGATATGTTTTGAAGAAAATTATATAAATAAATATTGAACACATTTTGAAAATGATTGATATTCTCGTTCAATGTCAAATTAATTTTCACTTTCTATCGATAAAGTAAATTGTGATATTAATATTAAATATTTCATAAAAAAAAATAATGAGAACTAGACTTATAAATTATTATAACGCCATTTGTCTATTATTATTAATCAACAGATGAGTATAAAATAAAAATTTAATTTATGTCAAGTGTAAACACATAAGTTCGACGAAATAATTAACATTTCAATACTCAACATCATATTACTACATCGCGAATGAAAACAATTTTTATTTATTTATTTTTTTTATATACTCGTTTACGAAAGACTTTAAAGCGTATAAATTAATACATAAATTCTCGATAATGATTAAAATTTATTATGTTTATAAATCTAAAAGCAGCTACTGCACATTCAATGGGAACAACTGACATTAATAACGCTGAACACTGTTCAAGTGTATGAATCGCTGCACAGGTGATTTATGATAAATGCGATTGATAAACTTGTATGCGATCAGATAGGATTAAATTTCAATTATATATATATAGTATATACCCATCGGACGTTAAGAAAAGTTCAACATATATATATATATATATATATATATATATATATATATATATATATATCATTATTATAAGATATATTTAATTAGTTTCATCGGCGTTTATAAATATTTACTATCCGTTTCCGATTTCCGTATCTTTCTTTTATCCATCCGTTGTTCCGTTTAAACCTATATTTTTTTCGCTTCATATAAAACGATCTGATTTCAGGCAAATGTTTCCTCAAATGAAGTTCAGGGTGTCAGGTCTAGATGCCAAGGCAAAGTACATCCTTCTACTTGACATCGTTGCAGCTGATGACTACAGATATAAGTTCCACAACAGGTAGTCCTCATCGTCCTCCACATCGTCCTGCGTACACGCAACAGAAATTTATATTTATTTCATATTTTTATATATATGTTTTTTGTTTTTTTTTTCATATATTTTTTTTTATTCATTTTCATGTCGTTTTATTGTCTTATTATGTGCACCCGCATTTATCCACTTTTTTCTGGTTTTATTTTATTTTTTTTTCATATATATATATATTATACACATATTCTCTGAGCCGCTTGCCGGAGACACAGACCTTTTGACCTGACCGTTGAAAACCGTATCGTATTTCAGCTATTCCATGTAAAATATATATACATATATAAAAACCAAACAAAAAGCATATATATAAATATATATATTTGTTCTTCGCCTAACTTCTGCGCTTTTTCAGCACGGGCGTTCCTACTTCTAGCATCCACACGACGGTTGATATAAACCCTGAAAAAAATCATTTCATATAAATATTTTATGTTTTTTTTTATCGTTTCCTTCTTCCATTTTTTTTTCTTCTTCTGGTATTGAGAAAAGTATTCAGCAAGCACTTTTGTTATGTGATCGTTCCAGGCGCATGTTCCCTGCCTACAAAGTACGCGTATCCGGGCTCGATAAAAAAGCAAAATACATTTTACTGATGGACATCGTTGCTGCCGATGATTGCCGTTATAAATTTCACAACAGGTATATTAAAAAAAAAAGTTAAAAAAAAAGTTAAAAACACGATAAAAGTTGAAACGAAGAAACGTACTGTGCGTAAAAGTAACCGAGATTCTTGCTGTGTTGCTGTGATACGTCACTGTTTTTTTTTTACTCGAAATATGGATATTTTTTTTATCAAATTCATAATATTTATATTCATAGATAAATCGCGGTTGAATTTGAACGCAAATATTTTTCCATTGTTCATACATTTAGCTAGAATCTGTTAATTTATGTGTAATGGCTGGGAATTCTTGCAACAATACTACATCAATTATCGACATGCGCTTTATATTATATACTAGTTTTACATTTCATAAATACAGGATGATTTAAAAATAATGGAAACATTAGAATGCATTAAATATAATAACAGTTGGCGATACAATAAAATTATTATTTATATGATGATATCACAGTTGAATAATATTTTTAAATTAATATATTATTTTCATATGATTCTAAAGATAATATTTTTTTTTAAATATATAAAAAATGAAAATAATTAAATATTGTATTTCTGTTATAATTAAAATATGTCACTTTGAATCATCCTGTATGTTAAATTAACACTCAACGTGCCGCTTTTGGAAATTGATCATGCAGTAAAATTATATGAAAAAAAAAGGCGATCATTTAAACGGGATTCTTGATGTCGAAGAAAATTCGTGTGGACGCGTCTCAATAACAACAAATTCAATAATTACACACTAGCATAATTGGGTCTGGGCTGACGCGTTTTATTTATTTATTTTTATATCGGACGCTATCTTATGAATATTAATAACGAAATGTAACGAGTAGGTGTAAAATACACATTGTAAAGCGATGTCAACACTGCGATTTGTTCGCCTTGAATATACAATAAGCAGATAAAGTGTGCGACTCGTGTCAGGTCTCAATCGTTACATGACATGTGCAAAAGATCGCCTTGAATATTTATAATATATATATTAAACTAGATAAATATGAATAATAAAAAAATAGTAAATAATTAAATTTAATAGTGATATCGTTTATCTTGTTTGGTATGTGAATAAATAAATGCATAAAAATGTGACGAATCATCGCAGCATTTGAGAATCGGTGATCTAAAGCCGCGTTTTCACAACAGCGTTAATTATTAATTCAGAGAGGGAAAACGAAGACGTATAATTTATAGGTGGATAATAAAAAAAAATAATTATATTTCCACGATAAACAATTGAATTGAAAATGTTTACGAAAATGAAATAATATATTAAAAAAAAAGTTAAAATTATAACGATTTCGATTCACGATAAGATTATCGATCATATTCACCTGGATGTAATTATAATTGTGTACAGGGTGTATCGCGAGATTCGTACGATTTTTTTTTCAAATTAATTAATAATAAACATGTGGAACATGCTTTTATATATTAATATGATATAAAATGCCATTTTATAATATGACGTCATATTTATTTTTATCTGGATTTAAGTTTTAAATTAGTAAAACTTTTTTTAATTTTTATTTCTAGATAGTATAGATATTATTTAAGTAAAAAAAATCATGATTCAATTCTTAAAATTTATAAATTTCTTTCATATATATATATTAAACTCATTAATAGTAATAAATATTTGAAAGGTTAATCAAAATTTAGACTTATCTGAAAAATTTTAATTTAAAATTGTAAATTTCAGATTTGAATGGCATTGTAGATCTTATTATTTATGCATTAGATCTGATATTAATTGAATGATATATTTAAAATTATATTTTTGCGACCCACCCTATACAATCAAATGTGTATACATAAATAATATTTATAAATACACATAATCATTATTTTCACACAAGGTGGGTATGTTTTACAATAATTATATATTCAATAAAAAAGCATATGTATGCGAATTTTTACATTTACGCATACACATGAACATATATATTTATTATTTTAATTAATATATTTTTGTATTTATATACCATATATATATATAATATATGTAAAAAAAATATTACAAAAAAAAATATTTATACAAGATGAAGGCAAGAAGCATGCGCCGGACGACCTAAAAATAAAGAGATCTGCGTTGATATCATTATTATTATATCGAAAAAAATATATTTTTATAATTTTTTTATATTAAAAATATATATATTTCAGTGAATTTATATATATAAAAAAATCGACAGTAATATCGACATCGACGCGTACGTATATTAAATATTTTTATTTATTTTTATATTAATTCACATCACCCATGAGAATAAATCACGATTATTATATATTATTTTAATTTATTATTATTATTTTTATTTATATATAGCATTTGTGAGCTTTTATTCACTTCACAGTGTTTGGCTTGTCATGTATGCAAAGTAATCATGTATTTTTTTTTATTTATTTACTTATTTATTTTCATATATATATATATTATATATATGTTGCTGTCACTTTCACGTGTACATTTGATTGAATCACATCACGCAGATCTCTTTGTTTGACATTTATTTTTGTTCTCATTTTTTTTATTTTTAATTTAATATTGATTTTTGATTCAGTTCGATATTATAATTTCATCACATTTTAATTTATCGTTGCATTCTGATTAGAAGTACGATGATAATTATGAAAAAAATTATATATATATGATTATTTTTTCATTTATTATCCAAAGTAATGAACGCTTCGCTCCCACCTCTGTTTTTTATGCATGGTCCGTTCACACTATATTGAAATAATTTATATATTGCTTGTTTTATTATACATAATAAATGATTGGTTGATTATTTATAATGTGTTCGATTATATATGTTACTGAAAATGTAGAAATTATTTGGGATTTTTAGTCATTGCAGACGTTAAAACCGATTATCAGATTAGTTATATATTATGAATATTACTTGATATTTTATTTAATTATATTTTTAATGAATATAATATAGAAAAAAATATTTATTAACATTCACAGTAACATATATATTTAGATAAATTTACAATATTCAAAAATATAATAGAGAAAATTGATTAAATACCATTCATAATATACGAAAATTGTTGTAGGGTATTTTCGATGATTTTAACTTACAAAGGGGTTGAAAATAAACATAAATTCTGAATTTAAATATTTGTTCATATAAATAGTTTTAGTGTTTTTTTAGGATCAAAATAAATATTTTTTTATTTTTTTAATATTACATTACGATGAAAATTTCATTGCTTACATCAATGTTATGACACAATATTCGTTTATTATGAAAAATACTTGAAAAACTATTTTTTTTAAATTAATTCATAGTTTCAATAAATAAAATTTTTTGCAATTTTTTTAAAAGTAAATTTGATTAAAATCATAAAATAAAATTGATATTGATATGATTTTTTATATAGAGTCAATTATTATTAAATGTTTAAGAATTGTGATAAAAAGGACTCATTATTTTTTTTGTATATATAGCAGGTGGATGGTGGCTGGAAAAGCAGATCCTGAAATGCCAAAAAGGATGTACATTCATCCAGATTCACCGTCGACAGGAGAGCAATGGATGCAGAAAGTGGTCTCCTTTCACAAATTGAAGCTGACCAACAACATCAGCGATAAGCACGGCTTTGTAAGTACTGTACGTTGTATCGCAAATTTTTATTTTAAAATTAAGAGAAACCCCCCAAAAAAATCGAAAAAAAATAAACAAAGGCAAGAAAAAAAGTCGTAAAATACGACGCGTCCTTTTTTAAAAGGACACCAGAGGAAAAAAATATTCGGGAATAATAATTCGGTTGTCCTTTTCGACGGACCACCCGTCGATTGATGGGCTCCCGAACATATTTTTTTTTCGTAAGCTCTTCAAAAATACGTGTCGCGCTATAAATCCGTGAAAATTCGACGAAAACCCCCCCTTCTATTCGTACCCCTAAAAAAAGTGACCGTTTGCAAGAATTATTGTCACGTAAATCAGAGCGACGTATTTATCTGCTTTTTTTTCACTTCCAATCGTCTCGTATAAAAGAGCTGTGTCCATGCGTTGTTTTAAATTACACGACTTCACATATAAGGTTGGTGTTGAATAAAAAATGTGTAAGTTGTTTAAAAATCATGTTCGACATGGACCAATTTCTGTATTTTTTTTTGTAATTGTAATTATTTTTTAATTTATTTTTTGTAATTCGTAAAATCTTATAGAATAAAAAAAATTGACAATAATTGATATCTAGAAAATTGGTAAAATTATATTACGATATAAGGTTTTACAAATTATCAGATTACTTTAAATGTTTAGCCGTATACAATATGATATTTTCAAAATAAGATATTCCTTTGTACTATTACCGCTTTATATGCGTATTCGCCTCACGAAAAGGGGTAGATTTAATTGGTCCGATTCGCCAACCGAAACTATGGTCGCACTATTCGAATTCGCATAATGGACCCATACACACACACATCACACAGCCGCGACACAATAACAATAATAATAATATATGTGTTTTAACGTGGTTGATCGTTGACAAAGGGGAAATAGGGCGACCACAATGGCCGGGACAAAAGGGGCGGTTCGGCAAAGGGGCCCGCGGCTTACCTGGCCCTTAACAGGCTAATAATCACCTTTGTGCTCGCGACAAAAGAGCCGGTATCTGTTTAATCCGCGCACAAAAACATTTTCCACAAATAATGTGTTTTGAGTGACTGGTCGTGTATGGGTTAATTTTTTGAGAGAGGCTCTAATTTTAATAAGAGAGTGGATTTTTTGCCATATTTATAGTATATAATAGATCGCGATTACTACCAAAACTTGGCATGCAATAATACTTTTTAATATAAAATTAAATATTATTTTTAGTAATCATTAGATTTTGAACGACCTAGTATTGCTTAGCTATGATCAATAATACGAGGATTATAAATAAGTATCTGTATTTTGGTAATCATCTCACTCGAAATGTGTTCATTAATTATCCTGGAAAATGTGACGATGGACATCTGGTCACATATAATTAAACTCCCGAGCTCGTTTGGTCTAATCGAATTATTTTGATTTACCACATCGGAGATTTGGAAATGGTTCGATTTTCCAGACGTGATCAAATCGAAGACGTGACAAAGGCAAAATTTGAGGCTTCGTCACCGTTTTTGGGCGATTTCAAAGGGCCGAGTGCCTTCAAGTGATAGGTGTGCGTTGTCAAGTTCCATCGTTGGCGATCCCGCTAATCGAGGGTTTCCAGACGAGCGCATCTTCCAGAAGAGGAGCCGGCCTCCGTATCTTTCTAGAGCAAATTTGTCCTGGTCCACATGACGCTTTGTGGCCAATCTCTTCAGATTCAGGAGTCCTCGTTTCTACAAAAGACCCGGCATTAATGCACTCCGATGAACGGCCAAAGGGACCGACGAGCCGTGCCAGAATGCTCGTTTTCTGGGTTGTTCACCCTTTGTACCTTCAACCTTTATATCATTTCGACTGCGGATTACGCGAGGGGGTCTTATTTTTTTTTTCGTTCTCTCATTTTTTTTTAAAACACACACATGCTTGGTTCAACCTTCTTATATGTTTTCGCATAATTCCTATTTTATGGCATTATTTCGTTGATGCGTGGTTATGATTTCATAAAAGCGCCACGGTTGCATTTTGACGGTTCGAATCTTTTGTTGTCAATCTCACGTAAAGTTAACGCTTCGGATATTTTTCAACTTTAATTTTACATCCATATTTTGATAGAATAAATCTAATGTCTTAAACGACCATAACATATTCTCAAACGTAATATATAACAGTTGAAAATTACCATTCTTGTTATGTGTTACGAGTGCTCTATATGTATAAAATATATCACAACGATAACGCATCATAAATAATACATTATGTAATTACAGTATCAATAAAAATATCACGTAAATTTGATTGCAAGCAAATACATAGAATTAGAGTGCAAAATTCCTTGAATAGCAGTAACAGTTTTTAAGCTCGGAAAACAAGTTTTTCGCGCATGTGTTGTTAGAATCGCTTCTCAAAAGCAATTATAAAGCTCAATAATTTTCATAAACCGCATGGAAAAAAAAAAGCGAAAAATACTCGTGCAATAAAAGTTTATTGGACTCTTTGCACATGTGATTCAACATATATTATTGATATTTTTATTAGCGTTCATGTGTACGACAAGCACCACTTATATTAATTAAAAATATTAATGTGCTAAACGTTGCTATTTCATGTCGGTGAACGTGAATTGCTTGTAAAACTTAAGGATACACCTTTCAGTATTCGAATCAATTGAAGAACAGTGCTTCTTAATCTTTTATATAAATAAATAATAAAATGTATAAACATGTATCTTAACATTTTTTTAATATGCGCTATGACATTTGATCATATATACCACATATATATATATATATATATATATATATATATATATATATATATATATATATATATATATATATACAGTAAATTGTGAAATATTTAATATTTTGTTTACATTATTTATAAGCATATAGTATATCACACATCATGAATATGATAAGAATGAAACGATACATACGTCAATATTATGTCGAATTGTCTAGGCGAAAACCGCCCGTACGCCGCACGCAATATGACCGCTTCCATTTTCCCATGGCTTATTCATCATAATGGACATAACGTGATATGAAGTCCGCAGAAATAAGCACTTACAACTCAAGTTGCACATATCCTATTCGTGTACCACTAAAAGCGGCGGTCTTGTCATACTTATAACGATTTGTCGGTGGCAGGTGATAATTTTCCATTTCTCACGTGCGAACATCGCATATTATATATTATATATTTATATAGAAACGTAGGAGCCATTAACCCCATGGTTTCGTGTTAAAATTCAATTTTTGCCACACTTTGAATATTGTGATGGGTTTCGCGTCGATTTAAACCAGTGTGCAGTGCGACTTTTTTCAGCGGCCACGTCTCATCATTGTATTGTCCGGGTGTCGGCAAAATTGTTCGGCCTTCGGGCGATGCGAACCAATCGATCTAAATTGAAAATTTCAAAATTATATATTGCGAACGCGTGTTTACGTTTGTTGTTGTTTTTAATGCAACACAACTGTTGTTATTGTTATTGTAGCCGTTGTTGTTTGGTAGTAAGTAGTTTTTGTTGAATGTTGAAAATACGCGGGACGCATTATTCACGGGTATTTTGTTGGCGTGGGATCACTTGGTGTATCAGGGCTTATGCTCTTATCCTTACATATATATATATATATATATATATATATATATATATATATATATATACAGCATGATTTAAAAATAATAATAATTACGTTAATTTATACGTCCAATTATAGATATTTAAATAAATTAGAACTGACAGTATTTTTCCTTAAAATAAAATTTGTTTCATATAATATTTTCGATATCTATTATCGTGATTTATAATTTGTATTTTTATTACTATGAAGTAATTTTTTAAAAAATATATTAATTTAGTTCTAATAAATTCGTAAAAATAATAGTGTTTTTATATTATATATAAAATGAAAGTGAATTGTTGTATAAAGAAAAAAAAATTTGATGATCAGCGTGTGTTATTATTATAATAAATTATGAAATTTAATGATAAAGATATAATTAACGATTTCAATAATTAATTTCAAAGTATGAAATTAAAAAAATTTTTTTTTTTTTTTTGAAGGCTAAAGTAGAATTATAGTGTTATGAATATATAATGAATCGAATATACTGGTGGATATTTTCAACATCCTGTATACGTTTCGTTGTAACAAAATTACACCTGTCCAAGTTGTTGAAACTCGGATTCTTCAAGACATAAACACACCTACCCCACAGCGTGTTGCCTTTTGTCGCCGACATGTCCCTTTTGTATAGCATGTGATAATTTGCCGATGACAACTAGTATAATGCAAAACCTTAAGAACGGCAGCGTCTTTCCCATTGCGGCAAAAAAAAAATAGTAATAATAAAAGAATAAGTTAAAAAAAACGTACATTAAGCGGCACCCACATCGTCTTTACAATAATAATGACGGTAATAGCGACAGATTGCGTATGCATAATAAGCGTTTTCAGACGTTTGCAACAATTTTTTTTTCAGGTGATATGAAAATTGTCGTCGTTTTGCCCTTTATATTTGTTCGTTCGTTTCTTAAGATTATTCAAGGTTAAAAGGGAATAAATATTTTTTTTACAGTATTGAATATTTTACGTGAATATAAATGATTGCATCTTATGTATAATTATAATCTTGTTATTTAAATAAATTTTATCGATTTATTTTAAAAAATGTAATTGTTATATTAATGTTAGATATTTAGTTATTTTATATAAAAAAACGACGATTTTCTTAGTAATTACCTAATATGAAAATGAGGACATAGTGGAGGATTGACTCCAAAAAAAGGTCCTCCGTCATGAGATCAAGTCTCAAAAAAGGTCTTTCGCCTTAAGGTCAACTCCAAAAAAAGTCTTTTCAACGGTTTAAAAATTTTCAAAAGTTTTTTAAAACAAAAATTTATAAAAAAGGACAAAAACGAAGACATTTTTTAAAGGAGGACGGTTATTTACCCTACCTTAACAAGTATCAAATTTAACTTCTTTCTATACTAGTTTTTTTTTAATAAATATTAAAGTTAAAGATTTTTGTAATAAATTTAAATTACATCTTCAATATATGTATAATATGTTCTAATAATGCGTCTTTTGATATAAAAATAATTTAATTCATTTTAAAAGAGCCTTTCAAATGCTTTAATGTTTTTTTTTACTATCGTAAATATACCATAAATATTTTTTTTAATATAAATAATTTGAATATAATTACAAAGTAGCAATATTTAACAAGGATCAGTTAAAATAAAAGGAATCAAAATAAACATGTAAGCAACTGTACAGTGGAAACGCATCGGATTATTTTACAACGCTTACGATTATAAAACAAATACTTTACATTTTATATACAATATAATTTTATAATTAAATTGGCATAGAATTAAAGTTTTACGGCGTGCAATAAAAGCGTTCGTCGTTTTCAAAGTCGCACAAGCGATATTCAATTGAATTAAACTGGGCGCGCATTACAAACCGTTCGTTTTCGACACAATCGCCCCCCCCCCGTCTCATATCATAATAAATATTGGGGGTCGGGTTGAAAGTAAAGAACTCTCTTGAAACCTCGCATTATACGAACAAATATGTTATGAATATCAAACGCCTGACACGTAAGCACTATGCAAGGCAGACGATACTTTGAATTATTAATCGAAAATTACCGAGAAAGGGTATATAAAAAAAGGCTGACACTTGCGATAAAAATATTTTATGCACTTTCATGTGTTTTGATGTATATATATATATATATATATATATATATATATGTGTGTGTGTGTGTGTGTTAAATTTTTTGTAATAGACTTTCGCTAAATGTCAATATATTTGACATTTTTATAGCAAAATTCTACGTTTGCTTTGTTAATAAAGCGTGACGCATACACACACTAATACACTGATTATAATTACTGTATATTTATATTTTATATAGTGTTTTAGTAGTATTATTTTAAAAATATATTCAACATATGAGTCTTTCTTTAATATATAAAAAAATAAATTATATATTTATCAAGATATAAATTAAAATGTTTTTATATGTTGAACGTGAAACTGACGACTCAATTCTTGAAATAAATTTGACAATATATATTAATATAATTTTTATATTGGAATATTTTGAATTTATATTTGTTTTGTGATAAATTATATAATTAAATAAAATTCGGATCACCCTATATAAACAGTTACAGTAGTTTGAAGTGCGTGCTCGCTAGACGGAGGTAAGCATTTTAAATACCAAGACTAATCCTTAAGGGGTAAAATACTATACAAAGACGTAAGGCGGGGGTGATACGTAGAAATGCCTCCTTTTCGCCCACACCCATTTTCCACCCTGTATATAACGTATTATTTGGTAAGTTTGTCACGAATGTGACGTTATCGTCGATCTCAAGTATTCCATAGGAAATAGCCACGTAATTCCGGAACGAGACTAGCCGGATCGAATGTCTCGGAAAAAATTAAAACGTCCTAATTTTACGACGGAAATTTTTCGTTTTATGCGGCCCCCAAAAGTTTTTCCATTTGACGCCGAGCGGGTCGCAATCGGAAAAAGTCGCGCGAGGAAAAACGGAAAACTCATCATAGTACAATTTCATGTTATATAACAGTACGAAAATCATAATTTTTGATAAATTATTTTTTTTCATATTTTATTCAACATCGATCACCCTTCTACTGGAACATACCGTGTATCTTTTCTATATATTATTATATATTTATAAACTTGTATAAAGTCGTTATCTCGAACATGAATCACCGTGCACAGGTTCGCCTCGGTATATAAAACCGCTCTCACTCTTGCTATTATTATTCGTACACGTTTAAAATTTAATATAAATATTTGCACCCCGGTTCGAAGTCCGACGCGACAAACAATTAAACGATAAATAATATCGTAAATAAGAGTGCCGTTTTCGAGCCGCAATTACGACGCGGTCGTGTACAAGGAAATACTTGAATTTATTATCGCTTTCGACGTTCGAAAGGAGAAAATACGAATTTCGTCGCAAATATGTGGTATCGATTTCGCAAAGAACATTTTCCCATGGCGATTAACCTCTTTTATGTAAATAAACGTACGCGCTTCTTGTACATATATATATATCTGTGTGTGTGTGTATATTTATGCAAACATATATGTATGTACTCAAATACAGAACGGTCCAAAAAAATGACTATTACAAGTCAAACTATCGATTTTTCGCACGTATTATGAAGAATAATCCATATTTCACAGTTGAAAATTTATCATTTTATTGTTATAAAAAATTATTTATATATCAATATTTTTTTAATCATTATAAATATAAATTAATATTTAGATTTTTTTAATGTTCTTTTATTGTTTTATGAAGTTAAACTACATGTTCTGCTTCCATTATATAGAGATCAAACCATTGCATAATATGAATAAATTATTTTTTATTCGAAAAAACAATATTTTAAAATATATATCATAACCAATATGAAACATTACCGTTTAACTAAAACAATTTTAATATAAATAACTTAATATTATACTTTAACAAGGATCGTATATGAAACAAATCGCATAATTGATGCCGTAAAACGTAATAGAGCGTTAACGTTGCTATCAATTAAAAAACTTTATCGAGATACGCGCGCACTGTGACCTCGGCCGCGAATCCGATGACGTGTCAGATTCTAATTTCGCGATAAGTGTCACAAAACCTTCGACTCATTAACCACGTTCAAAGTTTTTGTAACCCTCAAACTGGCGTGCGAAAACTGTTTTATTCTAATTGAAATATAATACGCGCCATTAATTAGTCTAAACCCCCCCCCTCTCTTCTACTATCGTCTTTCAGTATAATGCGAATTATTATTATTTTTTTATTATTATAATATTTACGATTTTTTTCTATATACATTTTTATTGTTTCGTCGCAAAGTGGACCGTTTGTCAAATGTAATTTGACGTTTTTAACGTTTTCATTTAATTTGACGCACGAGTTCGCGTGCGTACGCCCTGTTGCGTAAAGTGAAAAAAAAGCATTACATACACACTATAAAGCCTTTATCGCTCGTATACAATTTATTAATTTATTTATAACGTATTTGTAATTGTAAATTCATATTTATCGCCGTTTTGTTATTCAAGCGCCAACGCCATTTTTCTTTTCTATTCACTCATTTTAATATCGTACTGTATAACATTATATTTAATTACGCGCAAAATAAGATTCATTTTATATTATTTTATATATGAATTTATTTTTTTTTAGTATATATTAAATATTAAAAATTGCCAGTAGTTTGTTTTTATAACAGGCCCGCATTACGATGCACGCGGTATGTATAATTATATTCATAATTATATAAAACAGATAATATGAACCGGGTTGCTGGTATATTGTTCTGGCGCGTTTAAAGGGTTAAGGGGTTCCGTCAGACAATAAGTTAAAACCGGAGCGCGAAGCGGCGTACTGTTAAAACTTTTTGGACGCTAAACGAGCGAGTTTACGCCCGACGGTGTTGATTCGCTTATAACTCGACGGGTTAAAAGTTAACTTAAACCGTCGAGTGATTTGTGACGGTTAACGAACCCGCGGCGTCACATTTTCTACTGTTTTTAAACTAATGTGAGGCATGGCCCCGTGTGTCACAGCAGCATGAACTATGAGTTATCTTTATTTATTTATTTATTTATATCTATATAAAAAAAATATTATATTATTTTTTATTTGAATTTAGTATATTATTTAAATAATATACTAAATAATATAAGAAATTTAGAAATTTGTATAGAATAATAATTTAATTTAATTTTACTAAGATAATTTTTTGAATATTGTACCCCATTGCTTCAAAAACACGTTAATTCTAAAATATTTTTATATATCGATTAAAAAAACTACACCGACATAATTTTAAGATCAATTCAATTTTATAAGCTCAAAACAAACACGGATTTCATTACGAGAAATGAAATCGTTCATTTTCAACACGCTCGTTATAAATTGTTTCGTTGGCGAGAACGACCGTAAAATGAGAATGGCCGATTTTCTTCGGGAAATTTTTTTTTCCCGCGCCGTTATTATTACCGTTTTTCTTCTGTGCTGTCGCTATTTTTTGTTATATTTTTTTTTCTTCATCATAGGCGTGCTGAAAAACTCGACGAAACGAGGTGTAATTTGTATCGTTCATTTGCATATATATATATATATATATATATATATATATATATATATATATATATATATATATATATATATATATATTAAAAAAAAACGGCTCGAAACCTGAACCTTATCAGAGTTCCTATCGCATATAACGTGTTAATGCGAACGTTTGCCTTCAACTTTTCCGATATTTTCACGGCAAAATACGGATAACGATTTATCGATATAGTATAAATATTGCTTATTTGTTTATTTTCAATTGCAATTAATCGGTTGACCCGATTTATATATATTTGTATATAAAAAGTTTGAAAATCTATTTCGTGAGAACGAAAATATTTGCTCGTAAATAAAAAATCAGAATTAAATGAATAAAGTTTATATATGACTAAAAAATAATAAACAGTGTTAAAAATAAAAATGAAAATATAATATTAGAAAAATATGAATTTTATATAATTTTAAAGTAATCTTGTAGTTGGCGTAATTCATCGGTTCTAAAAATATTTAATGCGGCCATTTACAAATAGCGACCGATATCTTAATATTCAGAGGAGAAAAAAAATATATATATATATATACAGTTAAAAAGGTAGTTTATAAGGGTGGTGTTCGTATAGTGGAGGGTTAAAGTATGGGGAAAACTGGTGTTGGTGTTGAAAATATAAGTAAATAAAATGGGCGTCCAAATGCACTGTTAAAGGTGCGCATAGCGCCTCGCTTTCACCGTCCGAAAGTCGGGGGGGGGGTGGTGTTGTTTATGGTGGTTTTTCACGCGACTCAGACATAAAGTTTCACCACCTTAACATCCCCGAAAAGAAAAGAATTTAGTGCTGTGTCGCCCTCTCGGTTCGCCACGCGGTGTAAACGAGCCGAGGCTGCGGTCGCATTGAAAACACCTCATACAACTTTGATTTTATATATTTGTTTTTTTTTACGTGATATTTTTAGAAAATTTATTTTTATTATTATTGATTAATATAAGAATATTTTAATGTTTTCTATTCTTTTTTTTTTTAAATCAGATCTTTTTAATCACAAGTTTAACACGTTCGCTACTATATGGCACAATCTATAAACAACAAGTCAGAATTTGAGATCATGCGTCACAAATGTGAATATTAATTGAATTGCTATTACTCTTAATGAGATATTATACAACGACTATTTCTATGTCATTGTCACAAATATGGGTTGGTCTATTAGAAATAACTAATGATTCAAATATAAGTTTTGTGGTAGCAAACGTGTTATTAATATTTAAATATAATAAAAAACAATTCTATATAATTTTAAATTATTTATAATGCCAACAATTTAATAGTGTAGTGAAATTTTTTAAGAAATTAATAAATAGAAAATTGAATTATTTTTATATCAATTAGTAAAAAAAATCAATATTTTTAATGTTAATTCTAAGTATTGTATAATATATTATGAAAGTGTTTTAATATACATTTAGGTATATAATATATTACTGTATATAAATTGATTATAATCCCTTAATTCTAAACCCTCGGAATTTTTGGAAACTGGCCGAAATTGTCCATTTTGGAATTGGCTGAAAAGAGGGTTGTTAT
This sequence comes from Leptonema lineaticorne, assembly GCA_024500535.1. Taxonomy (NCBI): domain Eukaryota; kingdom Metazoa; phylum Arthropoda; class Insecta; order Trichoptera; family Hydropsychidae; genus Leptonema; species Leptonema lineaticorne. The sequence continues at coordinate 8,310,839 of JANIJI010000014.1, read as the reverse complement.
ATGGCCCTTGGCACGAGAAGGTTCGAATCGCGTGTCAGATATTGAACAAAAGTAAGGGAGGGTTGCCCTACGTTTTTATTTTTTCACCCCGTATACGAATCCAGTATTAACTTTTCAGCCCTTTTACAGTCCGATGAAAGTATATATCGGTGAGCAAAATACAAATTGAAAAATAAAAAAAATATCGTACGATCGAAATATTGATCAAAATTAAAAATACAAACGAACAACTGTAATTAATAGCGATTTAAATTTTGAGGGGGAGGGGGGTTGTAAATATGCATCGATATGGCGCGATCGGTTTTTATTGATGGTAATATTATTATGTGTAATAATAATAACAATAATAATATTAAATAACGAAAAAAATATTTTACGTGCTGAAAATTTTAATATCTTAATTTTTCTTGCCGCATATACGATGTGACATAAATGTTTTATGCGCGCAATAAAAATCGCATAAAACCGGAATTTTAAATAGCGCGGTTAATTTTGGAATATTAAAATCGTAACGAAATAATAATAAATATTAGAGTTCGATATTAATTTTTACGATAATAATTTGTAGATTATATGTATACGCGAATTATAGTAAACGTCTCGAAAAAAAGGGCGAACTCGCCATTTGCATATAGTAAAACAATATACAGCGTGATTTTAGTAAATATGTTTGATTTTTGAAATTCTGTATGTAGTGAAATAAATATTAAATTTGATTATAAATTTTTATGGTTTTTAGTTTATAAGTTAAATATATTTCGCATTTAGAAACGTATTAGGAGAGAAGGGCGAATTCAACATTTGCATATTTTGTTGGTTTAACTTAATATTGAAACCGGTATAAAACGAAATAAATATTAATTTTTATTATTTTATTTTATAAATTATATTATGATTTATAATTGAAATGTATCGATAAAAATGGGCAGACTCGCTATTATAAAATCCTATTTAGTTTTATTATATCAATATAAGATTTTATTATATTTTATTTATTTTTGAATAAAATTGTTATTTTGTATTAATATTCATTAAAATTAAATTAATTATCTGATTAATAGAGCATATGAATACATCGTGAAGAATATTCATTATGAAATTAGAGGGGTTAAAAACGTACATATTTAAATAAAAAATAAAAAAAATCCACCTATAGAACGTCTCCGTTAGCGTTACGTACGAACAAACAGGCGCACAAACGAAAGTGGCATTACGGTAGTATTTTAATTAATTAGTTTTGTGTTTTAGAACGAATCGTTGGGGTCGATTCACGGTTGCGGTTTCGCCCGACATTTAGAGGGTTGAAATCCGAGGAAAGGGGGGGGGTTAAAAATGTTCACTCGACGGCAAGAAGACTCGAAGGGGTTGATAAACAAGATTACGGAAAAGCCTTGGGGTGCGGCTGTTTTTGCAAACGGGAAAATCGAGAAAAATCAACAACACATTTTTAAAATGACATACTGGATATAGATTTAAATTATCATTTTTTTTATGATGATAAATAAATAATAATAAATATAATAACAAGACGCCATTTCTCAGTATACTTTTAAAATGAAAAATATTGATAGAAATATATAGTCATTTTAATATAATTTATATAAAAAAAAATAGATCTATAATAAAATAAAATAAAATAAATATTTTGTTGTATAAGAAAATAGACTACGTTTACAACGCGAACATTTACCCCCAACCGCCTATCGAGGAAAAAATTTATGATATCCGCTTTTCACACACATCCGTTTATTTATTTATTTTTTATATTTTTCTAGAATATATTTTGTATTGAAAAAAAAGATGAAAATTCTCACATAAAGAATAAACACTAAATATAATATATAATAATAATAATGTAGTTAGATTGCGCGTGTCTTAATAGTTGCTACTACAAATATATATAGTATAAAATAATTGTTATTATCAAAAAAAAAAAATTTTTTTTTCGTATATTTTTTTTTATATACGATAAAATATGTTTTTTGTTTAAAATATATATATATAAACAGCCGTAATAAACAATTACTCGTATCTAAATGAAAACAATAACATTTTCTCGTCGGCATATTTGCACGAAAGTAAATTGGTCTCGTTAAAATATTTAGCTAATTGCCTATTTTTTTTTTTTTTTGTTAGTTGTTGTAGTCGTTGCCGTATCAATGGAAATAAATTTGTTTAATTATGTTTCGAAATTATCGCGTCATTATTCTGCGTTTCATTTCTGACTAATTATTTCATAAACGTGTACATTTTGTTTATAAATGATGATAATGCGTTTCGTAATTTACTGTCGGCGATATTAGGAACGATTTTTTTTAAAAAACAATTTGATATATTGCTGAATTGAGATTCGAAAAATAAACGATGGCAACGCACATATTCGCCAAAAAAAAAATTTTTTTTTAAATTATGATTAAAATATATAAAAATATCAACATTTTCAAATGTAATCAAATATTGCTATATTAGATGTGTTTTAAAAAAAACTGATGATATCTTTAAACGTATAATATTGACGCTATATATATATATATATATATATATATATATATATATATATATGTATATATATATATATATATATATATATTTAATATTGCTCAATATTTGTTGGGGAGGTGCAGACTAAGAAATAAATAACCGTCATTTTCTTTATATCGAATCCGTGTATTTACACCAGTTCGCGTGTTACACACCAATAGTGAAGGGTGCACATTTTCCAAAAAATTCGACGCGTTCAACGTTCACCATAATTCACCCTAAAAACGATACAGCATCCTGTTTTAACCCCCTTTTGTATTTTTTTTTTTTTTTGGTTACATTTATTTATTTTTGTAAATGTTTCAAAAAACGCAATGAAAAATCGCTCCGTAAAAATGCCTACATATTTATTTATTTTTTTTAATGAGAAATATTTTTTTTAATTAATAATAGTTTTAAATTAATAAACATTTTAAAAATAATATCGAATTTTAAAAATATAAATTTATATTCGCGCAACTAAATCATTTATATAAAATACTAGCGTTTTGAATGATCTTTACTATTATAATATATGCTGAATTTCAACTATTACTATATGATTTCAATCAAACACATACAGTGATCCACTATATATATATATATATATATATATATATATATATATATATATATATATATATATTTGTCACAAAAAAAATCAATTCATTAAATTGATATTATGGAATTTAGATGTTTTTCGATTGTATTATATATATATATATATATATATATATATATATATATATATATTTGTGTTTCGAAAGTGTACACTGAAAATTTATTCGTATATTCATATTGTAGTTGTATTCACGTTGTTTAACTTGAAAAAAAAGACAGTCTGACACTACGTGGTACGATCTAAAAAAGACAATGTCAAAATTAACATCTATACACTTCCCACGAAAAGGGAGAAACCGCATTAACCAATCGGCATAATAATATATTGTAACCGTGCGTAAAATTTAACCGTCCGAAATAGGAATGAATTTTGGAAACAAAGCCTGAATTTTTTTTTCAGGCTTTTGCACAATCGGACACATTCTGAAAAATTTACTGTCATGTAATCTTTGCACGTGAAATTTAAATAGAGCCAAATGGCGAAGCTGATTTTTGAACGGATAAACCGACAATAAAGAATTGTATAAGACGAGGTCGACTGTCTTTTTTTTTTGTGTTCGTTTTTCGCCATTTTGTTTTATTTTGTTGTGCAAACGTTTACAATTAATGAAAATTGATTTTAAAACGTGAAAAAGGTAATTATAATATATATATATATATATATATATATATATATATATATATATATATATATATATATAATGATTATATTCCATTTCAATTGAAAATCGGATTTAATATACTTTATATCGAATTGAAATTTTGTTTTAATACAGATTATTCATAATTATATTTTAATAATATTGTTTTATGAAATTTGTACTAAAATGATATTTTCTCAAAAACAAAATTTTAATTATTATTCAAATGTTTATAATTGTATTAATTTTTATTTTATTATTATTTAAAATTTAAATATATTTAAGGTATAATAAATCGTATCTTATAGGATATAATTTTTAGTATTTTTTTTTGATAAAATAGAGATTTTGGTTATGATTTATAAAATCAAAAAATAAATGTTTATCTTATATAAAAAGTAGAAAGTGTAAATAATTTAAATTCTTAACATATTTTACTAAATCATTTTTTTTTTATAATATAATATTATATTAAAATCATTGTAATTGTTATATCGTATGACTAATAATAACACGTATATATAATATATCACTAAGATCATATAAAGCGTGCTACAAATTTATATATATTTTTTTTGCTCTCAGATTACTTTAACGCAATTGCGATGTCTTCGAATTGGATATGTCGATTTGAAAGTTTCGACTTATATATAAAGTCATCTTCCATTCAATTAGACGAACCCGAAATTTGATTAAAACTCGTCTCATCCCCCAAAGTACCGAATAAATTCCGTCGGAATTTCGTGTAGCTCTTCCTCTATACCGACCACCCTTGCGGAAGATTTAAACGCAGAAAAGCGAAGACGGGGATTTTCAACCATTCTTTTTTATATTTTATTCTATTTTTTTTCTTCAGATTTTTTTATCTCGAGGTCATTTATTTCGGATGTTTTTTTTTTGTGCGCCATATTTTTTTTGAGAAGCGAAATCGTTAAATTTATATTAGATTGACCTTAAACGTTTAGAAAGGGTTCGTTTTTAAAACGATTTTATATCTATCTTTTATAGCACATATTTCACGGCATTTTTTATTATCTATTTTTTTTAAATCCGACTATTGTGTAGAAAACTATTTGATTACTACTATATATAGCTAGTTCTGTTTTTAATTATATTTTTCTATTTTTATTATAATTAAAATAAAATACATAGTAATAAAATAATATTATATATATATATATATATATATATATATATATATATATATATATATATATATATATATATATATACTTGTTATTAAAATAGTTTATTTATCCATCATTTTATGTAAACTTTATTGCTCTTCTACTATTCCTATCAGATATCGCAACGTTATGTTAAACAGGTTTTATGTATAATGTAAAGGTACATCCTGATGCACTGTCTTGCCGTTTTGTTATCAAGAGCAAAATAAAAATAGACATTTATGACTATAGCTATTTTTTTGCAATAATTATTTTTTTTATGGAGATAAAACGATGCGTGTGGGCGTAATTTAATAATTTAAGATGTTGACGTATAAAAAAATTCTCGTTGAAAAATGTAAAAAAAAAATATCTAAAGGCTAACGGTTGGTAATATCTGAACTAGGAGGACGCCCAACAAAAGGGATCATCAATCACTGTGCTGCGTCCCACTCTTGGGCCGTTAGCGAAGCCTCTCCCTCTAATTTGCTCCCCTGGCTACGCCCATAGCTGGTAGTTGGAACTTTCACAAGAGAAAACTCACCGTCCCCATTTCAACCATCCGGGGTTAAACTTCTGGGATGGAAGCCTTAACCGATAGATAGGATAGAAATAAAAATAGAAAAAAAAACAGGAAATGATGCAGGATTCAGGAGCATCGGTGACTTTTATGTACGTTGTCACACGATACGATAGCCTCTTTTTACGCCGTAAGATGAATCGATTTTTCCATTTTACCCCCTTTTTTTTCAATATATATATATATAATATATACATAAAAAAAACAAGGGAGCAGATGTTGTAAAAAAAAGGAACCTTGATCTTATACTTTATTGCTTTCCTGTCCGGTTTCAAAAAAAAAAAGTGAAAGACGTGGAAAGAGTCGGAAATTAGAATATTTTAAAGCCTTTTCTGATCGCTAATGAATTTCTATCATTTGTACCTCACACGTGGTTCGAATTTTTATAAAAGGCTCGAATTTGAATATCAAAATCGTTAATCTTAATGGTTCCAGTGTCCAGACTATATATAAATATTGCTATAGTAATATATAAGCATACGAAATTAAGCAATACTTGATATAATACAGGCAGCTATGGTGATTTGAATCGATATCTTGTCATCTGATAGTTGATATTAAGCAACATTATGCGCAGTTATCAATAGTTTACATATTTGCCAATATAAGTAGTCAATATAATATTTTAAAAACTATTATCAATAGCAATTTTAACCGTAATTAAAAATATCCATGAAAAGATTAATTTTTGATCATAATGACAATTTTTATTTAATATTCTAATATTTACCTAGATTTTTTATTATTTTTTTAATATTGAAAATATACCAATATTACTAAATCACATACTGATGATATTGATTTCATTTTGATGGTTCAAATAAAAAAAAATGTTACAAAGATTTGTTTTGGGAAAACTTCAGGAAACCATCGCATAAAAATAATATAATATATTATATATATATATATATATATATATATATATATATATATATATATATATATAAGGAAAAAACTTCAGGAAACGGCAACTATAAAATGGCTCAATACGATCAATAAAAGTAAAAGTATTAAAAATATTTTTACGGATCGTATATTCGGAATTATTGCATATTTTTACGATTCTACCGTTCGTGTTGATGATGACATCAGTTGACACTACAAAATAAAAATAAATATATAATGCCGCAGTGAAACTGTCAAAATTTCGTCGGTTCGAATTTATAGGTTTTTCCTTTCGAACTTTCTTTTTTTTTCGCCCTTCCCCCCAACAATTCTCTATTTTTCTTTTTTTTCCCGCGTCTTTCGGGGGAAAAAAAAGCTCGCACGCGATTTGCTACACACTTTTCCGCGATAAGCCGAGGATTTTCGTCTATTTTACTACTGTGTATTTTTTTTTCGATACGTTCATTTTTACTTTCAATTTTCCTCTTGTCGCTCTTTGGGAATTTTTCCTGAATTTTTTCTTTTGCGGTAGATAAAAATCGAGAAAAAGGGGAAAAAAAAGATGAAAAAAAAACTATCTCTAAACGACTCGAATCGTTCGAAGTCGTTTATTGAATTTGCTTCGTCATCTAGGAAAACATTAATCCGTCGTAGTTCCATAGAACAGTCTGTGATACACTAGAAAATTTTCAATGTATCATCATTTTTTAGATATTACAATATTCTGCATTTTAATATTAATATAATTAGTTTTTTTTTAATATCATTGCTTAATGTTGCTCAATACATTAAAATTAAAAATAAAATTTTAAAATGATTTTTACTCTAAAAAATATTAAATATTAATTGGTATTTAGATTATTTATTATAACTATGAGCTTTTTTATATTATTATATTTAAACGTTTCTTACATTAAAGAATTGTACTTTTTAATTGATATATATTATGAAAATATAATAGCATTAAAAATATTTTAAATTAGTAGTACATGTAATATATATATATATATATATATATATATATATATATATATATATATATATATATATATATATATATAAATTTTAGATCGTATATAATCTCCAATAATGATGTAATATTCCATATATTATATATACAATATAGGCATAATGAAAAAAAATTTTTTTTCAAGTGTATTATCCAGTATATTCACGGCTATTTATGGAATTACGTGACGCACACACGCACGCACATAGTCCATAAACTCGTGCCCGTCGTTATTATATGGACATACGTAGATGAATACGAGTTTTTTTTCTCATTTTTATTATTCGTAAATCGTAAATTATATCACAGTCACTTTACGGGGCCACACATCTGTCACGGGACGAAATGTCGCCGTATCGCACGCCTAACAAATAAATACAAGGGTGATAATGGATTTGATGTATCATAAAAATATATATATATATATATATATATATATATATATATATATATATTCGTCGGGTAATAAAAACCAAAAAAAGTATTCCGAAAAAAAAAATACATATATATATGTATAAAAAGGCGGTAATAATGCGTTTTTCGGAGGCTCAAAACGAACGATTGTAGCGCAGCCTTTGTATTTTGTTGTTTTTTTTTTCTTTATATACTCTCGATTAGTATCGATAGCCGGTCGTTTGTTCGGCTGTAAATACACTGACCGATCACGATTCATCTTAAAAAGAATCATTTTTAAGATGAATTTTATTTTTAAACATTTTTAATATATGTGTACATATCTATGATTTATCACCCCTGAATTGTAATATATTAAGTCATTATTAATATTATTTTTTTTTTGATATTTTAATATTAAAAATTAATTCAATAATATATTATTCTCAATAATTCAATGTAAATCTAAAATTGTTTTTTTTCATATGAATGAGTCACTAGTTTTACGTCAAATCATTATTTATATATTATTATTGAAATATTTATTACATCTAAGATATTTAAAATTTGCGTCATATATCAGACAAGGTTATCAGAAGAGTTTATATCAATAATACTATATATATATATATATATGAAAAAAAATTAATAGCAATCAGTCAACCTCAACATTTATACATTTTAGGAAAACAATTATACCTTAAATAAATCGTTTAATCGTTTTTTATTAACTAGAGCGCCGCACTTTGAATTATCCGATCCGGTCGATTGAGCAATTAATTATCGTTCGGTACCCGTTTTTCTTAATTGTTTTTAATTTTTTTTTTCATATCGCTTTGCCACGAAAAAAAAATATATATTACTATATATAGATATATATAAAAATGTATAAGGCATAGCGCTTTTTCGGCGCAACATAAAAAGTGCATAAAGCAGATAAGGGCCCACATCGAAAGTGTCGATTGACGCGGGCTTTTACCCTAATATATTTCAGTGACCCACAGGGTGGGCCTTTCGAGTCCGAAAACGGTGGCTTATCGTCAGTCCAAAAGAGCCCACACGTTTGAATTTCATTTTTTTAAATATATATTTATATATATATATTTTTTTTTTCATTTCTTTTTCATCTTCATCTTTTTGTTTTTGAAGACGAGTTTCGAGTCGGAAAAAAGGCTCGGTTTTATCTCGTATCGAACGCGTTATAAAACGTTCAACACTGGTAGCGTGGGTCTAATGTGTTTCACGAATACCACCATTAAATCGAAACAAATAAACATGGTAAGCACTCAAGAAAAAAAATAAAATCTAGGAATAATTCTGTAGCGCTTATTCATTTTATGCGCTAGAATTTTATAATTATGTCTCCAAATCGAAAACGTTAAACAAAAAAAATCACGATTTTGATTTTTTTTAATAACGATTATATATAAGCATTTACGTAATTGCAAAATATAATATAATATATATATATATTATATATATATATATATATATATATATATATATATATATATATATATATATGTGTGTGTGTGTGTTGAATAGAAATCTTTTTCTTTCTCGTTGAGAAAGATTTAGCAACGTGATAAATGTTTTCACTTTTCACCTAACCATAAAATAGAGGCAATTATTTTCATTATATATCATAAAAATTCATAAAAAAGTTATCTTTTTTTATTAAAAATATAAAATTAATTTTATAATATATTGTTTCAAAAAATATTCAAACAATTTTGTATAATTCAATATTATTTATTTTATATACAAAACCGGTTCTGAATGAAAAATATACTGCAACGTGATAAGAGATTAATTTTTATATAAATTGCATAATTAATATTAAAATATATGAATAAAAAATAATAATATATTATGACAATATAATTTCCTTTTTAAAATTTTATTTTTCAACCCCTACTGTACATATAATAATATAGTATTATACAGTATTTATTCAAATTTAACATTTTTATTTTATTTAAAATTCATTAAAAAATTTACCCTGAGGCAAACGTCTATATATCCTTCCTTAAATAATAATTTTTGTTGCACTATATATAAGGCATCAATTTCACTCTATATATATATATATATATGTGTGTGTGTGTGTGTGTGTGTGTATAATATATATATTTTTAAACGAATTTTAAATTTGGTTAAAAAAGCAAACATATTTTAAGTATCATTTATAGCAATAAAAGACATTAAATAACAATTAAATGCTCGATCCGGTAATTTTAACCTTCGGCAATCAGAGATCGTTAAAATTACGTCTTTCACTTTAAAACCTTCAATAATTACTTTTATACAAATTGCAAGAAACGCTTGTTAAGATCGCGCAAAACTGATTTCTGTAATATACAAGCTATTCAACTCGTTCTTTTTTTACACGAACTTTTATATATATATATATATATATATATATATATATTTTTTAAACTGAACATGTCGAATTTTGCACAGCGATACAATTTTTATCGCTTTCTTACAAAATTAACAAGTGATAAGCTTATATAATAAAAAGTCGCTCTAAATATATTTTTTACAAGTGCACTTATTTAGTATACAAATTGATTAAAAAATAAATAGAAATTATGAAACAAATAATGATTTATCACAAATTATTTAAATGATGTAATTTATTATAAATTTTATTTTGCGGTAATATTGTTGTATTGAATTATGACTTTTAAAATGTTAGCACAAGATCGATCACAATAACCGAATATTCTTCTGTAATATCTCATTTATAACAATATTTTGGTATGTGGTAAACAATGCGGGTGTAATAATATAGACAAAAAATAAATAAAAAACAAATATATGGAAAAAATACCACACCTATTGCCATTATCTAATTTGACCCATTGCCCGTAATGCGTTCCGTACGCAATTTAGATAGGAAAAAACAAGTAAATGCACTTCTTTTACGTCGATACCGAAAATTGAAGCGTTGGTCACAATATAATGCCAAAAAATAATAACGACGCTTTTATCGTTGGCTGTCTGTCAAAAATGACACTTTTACAACGCCCTCAAACATGACTTAAATCGATCGTTCGCTCGGTGGGTGTTAAATAGTCATATCTATATAACTATTTTTAGTATATATGTAACTAACAGTTAAATATATATATATATATATATATATATATATATATATATATATATATATATATATATATATATATCAATATTATTAGACGATTCAAACGTGGAAAAAAAACAATTTTTGAATATGTAAAGTAGATATGTCAAATTTGAATATATAGCCGTATGCATATTCGGAGAATTATTTTCGTCGAAATCTCGCTTCGTGCATATGTGCCCTTTGTGTCTTCGCCGCCTTATGAGTATATTGTTTTTCGTGATGATCGCATCTCGAAGGTTCAATATCGTCATTTAAGTTGAGGTCGCAAAACCGGATAACAGTTGACAAAACGGCTTTTTTCAAAGAGGCGGCCGCGCATTGTTGAGATAATGTGTTAAAACACTCATTTATGGTGTTGACCTTCCCTTATGGTCAGGTGTCGTAAACATTTTCAATTACGACCGTCAATAACAATAAAAAATTATCATTTCATCGGTCGTTTATAGTACAATATAAGAAACTTATATATATATATATATATATATATATATATATATATATATATATATATTATATATATATATATATATATATATATATATATATAATATAAAAAGATAGGTTTTTTGTTGATATTTTTATTGTTATATCTATTCGTATTCTAAATAATATTTTTTTTTATTTAAAATAATTTAAATACTTAATTATTATTATTTTTTGCACGAAACGAGTGTTACAAGGCATTGGTGTACATGTCTGTTATATGAGTATACGATTGTTCATACACTTTTATGATTGTGCATAATGCGTGAAATTGTACAATTGCGGAAATTATTCTCGTACTCAATTTATTTATTACATAGTATTATATATTTTTATCATTGATGTGACTTCATAAAGATTTTTTTTATATGACATGCATGTATGTATACAAATATATTAATATTAGTAAATATTTTATTGTTTCAAATTATACAATATTTTATAATAATTATTTTCAAATTAAGAACGTTTGAATAATACAGTTTTATACAAAAAAAAAAAAATAGGATGATTTTATATATAAATGATGATTCAATTTTGTTTTAAAAATAACAATATTTTTAATAGTTGTTTCTTTTTTTATATTATATATAATATACTAAAAAAAAATATTAATATAGTATAATTTATTGTTTTATTTAATATACTAGTGATTTCAGTGTTAATATTTTTTTGTAATATTACACACACACATATATAAATATATAAATACAAATTTGATAAATCGACTATTTCATAATTTTATAATTTTTTAAATTACTTTAAACTTTTTTTGCCACTAAAAATAATATTTTCATACATTAAAATATGTGAAATAAAAAAAAACATATTTTATATAAAAAATATTTAAATCGTTTTCTTAACAAAAGTTAGCTTAATTTAAAATACATTGTATTATAATAACAGAATTGTATCAAATATCAAATATTAATAAACCACAAAAATAAATTATTACTTCAATAAACCCACACCATACAATTATATTATTGAATAAACTCAATATACAATATAAATATAATATAAACGCATCCTACATAATCGTTTACGAACCGATTATACGTAATAAACAAACAAATCGAAGATTTTACAAAGGAACAAAAAAAAAATATATATATATATATATATATAAATATATATAAATTATAAACGATATACGGGCGCGTTTATACAATGAATTATGATCGATTTCTTAGATCGTCACTTAAAGATAACGATCGTTACAAGCATTTACGAGGTTTCATCGGAGACGCAGGTGACCGATTTTGATGACACCTGACTTTTTTTTTGGTAGACGTTACACACGAACAAACCGACAAACACTCGCTCAGACCACGGATAAGACAATGCGTTTCGAGGTATATATATATATATATATATATATATATATATATATATATATATATATATATATATATATATATATATATATATAAAGGGACCACAGCTTACAAATCGACGGGCCATGTTCAAGAAGAAGAAGAAAACGAAAAAAATAAAAAAATAAAGTCAAAAACCAAAAACAACCGGTCGTAAAAGATAAAATTGTCAACAGATTCCGGACCAAAGTGCCATCGGTGGCACTAAAACACACACACGCACACACACACACACATACGAATACGACGTAAAATAATGGATTATTTTATCGATATCGGTTACAATGCAGTGGGTCCCGAAAAATAAAAAATTCGAATCCCACGATTTTCAGTCATATTTCGAAGGTCACTTCAGTGAGATGCAAATTTTGAGATATATTATAAAAAAAAATCAATAAAATCACACTATTAGATCGAAAATTAACGCATACTCAGATTTTAGCAAAAGATTTAAATTAAAAAAATTAAAGAAAAAAACCAGCGCTTGTGAGCAAATTTTTTTTTCATTATATTATACGTTTTATTGAACGTATGTGGAAGATGTTTATCGGACGATTCCGCGAAACGACCGGTAGCCAATTTATCGGATTTTATTCGGAAAATATTGAACTTTTCATTCTGAACACGTATAATGTGCGACATGCGACAGTTCGATATTCGACTTACGTCAATTTGAACGCTTGTTTTCGTATTTATTATCGAGACAAATTAAAGTTTTACAATCCTCATTGCATATTTTTAATAATAATATAGCATTATATTAGTGATAATTATATATTTATGAATTTTATTATATTATAACAGATTTATTTATATTATATATTGTGAATTATAATTTTTATTATTGCACGAGATTGAAACAATTCGAAGACTTCACACGATCTAACTGCCTAAAAAAAAAAAAAAAAAACGACTAGTCGTAACTTGAGCACATTATCGACCGTGGAATTGTACAAATATTCCCTCTTCTCGTGGAATTCGACATTTTTGTATCTTTTATTTACTTATTTTTTTTCGTGTATCCACCGTATTCACCTCCTTTTCCAGGATCAGAAGAATCGTCGAAGGCGTCCATTTATTTCGCAAAGGATATTTGTCGCCGTGAGCTTTTTTTGCGGCAGCTTCGAGTGGAAGCGCCTTAATTTATCGATAACACGACGTTTTTGTTTTTATTTTTCTCTCTCTCTCTCTCTCTCTCTCTTTTTTTATTAACGTCGAACTTCTTTTCGGTTTCATTAGTGCTTTTATTTATTTATGCCCCCGGTGCGAGAGGGACTTTTGCCATTACGAAATGCCATTTTTTGGAATGTCGATCATAATGTTTTTACGCCTTTGTTCAACACGAGACCGGAGACGTACGTGATGACAATTTTTGGTGAATTTTTAAACGAAGAAAAAATTTTAAAAATGCCACTGAATCTTCTTCATGCTGTTATTCGATAGAAGCGAACTTTTTATATATACCATATATATAATTTTTAATATTTAATCATAAAAACGGTCCACAAAGCAGTATGAACTCTTGAAATATGAAGTTACATATTTTAATATAAACATAAAATATTTTATTTAGAAGATATTTTTTTATCATATATTTTTAAAAAAATTGTATATGAATATAAAAAATCAATTAAATATCAACATGTATATAAATCATTAAAAAATTGGACGACTTTAAAAATAATCCTGAAAACATCAATTTTTTATATATACCATATATATATTTAATATTCATAACATAAAATCAAAAAGATATATAAAAAGTGAATCATTTTATCGTTATATAAATTAATTTATATATATATATATATTTTTTTTCGTATATTATATATCATTTTAAATCGAAAAATTGTATCCGTGTTCATTTTTACATTGTTTGATTTGCGGAAAAAGATGTCGAATTATTTTAATAATCATATTAAACGTATAATTGGTATATAAACCTTCAGAATTAAATTAAATTAAATAAAAATTACAATTAACTAATTATATATATGGGATTTTAAAAGAATTTTTTATATTATTGACTCATCGTTTCGATATTAACTTTTTATAATTATTAACAAGGTGACCCCCTTTTGAAATATTATCGCATATTTAAAAAAAAACGTCGATTTTCATATTATTTTCATAAATCAAACAAATATTTTATGACGCGTCTATATAATTAAATATTTTGTCGTATTTTTAATTTATGTTTTACTCTTATAAATATATATATATATATATATATATATATATATATATGTGTGTGTATGTGTGTGTGTGTGTGTGTGTGTGTGTGTGTGTATATGAACATAAATTATATTATATTATAATCCATATTATGATCAGTTTTATAAATATTTTATTACACTCTTCAGTGTATTCTGTAAATTAATGCTGATTTAACTATATAAATATTATTTAAAACGCCTGCTATAGACTATTTTATATTAAAAATTTATTATTTCATCATTCCAGGATATAATTCTTAAAATATTTATTTTCAATCATTATATTTTAGATATTGTTTAGAAAACTATATTTTTATAATAGTAAAGATTGGTTTGATGATAATAATATTATTTTGTAAATAGAAAATACTGTTTTTTTATTATTATTATTAATTTTCTTCTAAAAATGACATTTTTCTAATTAAAAAGTTATCTTAAAATATAATAAGAATGTGTATTTTTTTTTAAATTTTTGACATGTTATTTAGAAAGTCAAAATATTAAATAAAAATCAATAAATTTATCTAAGGTCAACTCGATAATCGGTTAATAGATCGTTCCATTTTGAAGGTGATAAAATCTTTTGCGGTCTTTTTTCACTTTGATGTGGTGCCGCATATATATATTAAAAATCAAATTATCCATATATAATTAAAGATTAAAACGTATTAAACACTATAAATGTGGGAAAGGGGAGGGGCTGAGAGAAAAAAAAAGACAAAAATTTCACGAAATACGGACGACATTCGATATAAAAATGCGTCAAAAAGGATACGAAGCGTATTTGCGCGAAAAAATCGGTGACATAAAACGAAACGATCCGAGATAATAATCATTACGCACGCACACACACGCACACATAGAATTTGGACATAAAATACAAGGTATGCCCGTTTAATTTGCGGTCGAAAACGTACGTTGAAACCGTCCAAAAAAAAAAAAAAATAAGAAAATGGCGAAAAAAGTCATCAAAAACGACAATAATAAAATTGAAAAAAAAAGGAAAGAACGCGTATAAATAAATAAAAGAGAATGCTTTTAAAATCAATTTCGCACGGTCTTTATGTGAAAAAATAAAAAATATTATTATTTATATTTTTTTATTATTATTTATAATCGTCGAATATGTTTTTTTATTTTTATAATGAAAATATATTGATCACATTTTCTTATGAGATTATTATAGAAAAAAAATCAATCATAATATTATAAGTAAAAATGTAATAATTTTGTTCGTATTATTTTTATTATAAATATAGGAAAATATGTAATTTTTATGTGATATATTTGAATGTGTATACAGTATATAATATTTCAGATGATTTTAAATTAAATATATATATTATGAATTTAATCAATATATTTATGATAAAGGCCATTGACCGTAAACGATTTTTGAAAAATAAAAAATACATATTTTCGATAGGAATTCAAAAATCTAGATCCGATCCCGATCGTTCAACCAGGGCGGGCGGTCGAAATTTATTTAATCTGCGACAAAAATCGACGCGTTCTCGAATCGTTTTTTTTAATACTTTTGCATTTTTATGTAAATTTTTTTTACATATATATATATATATATATATATATATATATATATATATATATATATGCAATATATAAAACGCATGGTGTCCATAAATTCGACGTTTTTATTTAACGCCTTCGCGGTTTTGTCAAATGTCATCACTTTGCATATTTCGTCGGCTTTCTGCGAAATAAACGAAAAAGGCGGTAGCCGAAATATCAAATTTCTACAAAACACACTTTTTTTTTAACGACTTACATTTTTTTTTTATTTTGAAAACCATAAAATCGAATCGATCATCAAAAGGTAACATATCTCATATGTGACAATAGAATAATTCAAAAACTGAATAGATAAACTATGAATAAAATTATTTATTTTTTACATCCGCATAATATCGTTTAATTTATGTATAAAAATCGATCAGTGATTATTACCAATCAAAATATTTTCATTAGGAATCGAAAACTTTATCTACAAAAAAAAAAAACGGTAATAATAGATGATCAACGAAAAAAAAATAGTTAATTAAAACAAACAATTATAGACGGTAAAGGAATTTTATCTAGAGGTGTTCGTTTTCGCTAATTGTCTCGTTTGAGGCGTTAGTTTTTGAGCCGGTTTTGTCGCGCCGGCTCTTCTATTTTATCACATAATTATTTTTCTTCTCATTTTTTTTTTACCTCGTCTAACCCTAAAATGACCATGAATGATTTTCATTTACCATGCATTATTTTTTTAGTTCTTTTCTCTCTAATAAGGATGTAGTATTCTATCGTTTTAATTCGTATAATCAATTAAAATATTTAGTTTTTATTTTATATGAAGTTTAGTGAAATTATAAATATTGTTTAATACACTTTCTACGTAATGAAAGTAAAGTTATAATGATTTTTATACTTTAAATATTATTATTTTTGTGACATTTTCTTTTGTTCTTAAGTGATTTAAAGTATACACTATATTAAATATAATTTTCCTATCAAAATCAATATTCATTTACCAATTTTGCCTCCTTAAATATAACTTTTATAGTGAAATATATAAAAAAATCATCTAATTATTTCTGAATGCATTCAAGATATGTAAATAATTAAGAAAATATCTAATAGGCAAAATTTGAAATTGATTGTATTCTCATGTTTTTCTATATTGTATATAATTTGAATGATAAAAGAGATATTTAATTTAATTACATTTTATTTTTCTGTTAATGAATATGAGATAAGAAGACTTTTTTTATTTCATATAGAGAAATAGGCAAAATATCTTTATATATATAGTATAAAAATTTAATTGATATCTATCAAGTTTTAATATACCCCAAACGAGTAGCGCACATTATCTATATAGTTTCGGTTATTAGACGTTTAAACCATAGAATACACGGTTAAGTTTTCGACACGCGGTCCGGTTAAATAGTTGAAATGATTACAGCATCGACGAGTCGGCCGATCGTCGCCATAAACTTGTCGGATTTTTCCTTCTCGCTCGCTAGGTGGGCACCGTAATTAATAGATAAAGATGGCCGGGGGGGCCCCCGGTGTGGTCCCCGTTATCTGGGGCCCCTTTGATACCGAACACATAGCCGGCCATTTAACTACCTGTGAGCCCCCGTCGTCGGAAGTGATTGATACAAAACTTTATACGAGTCGAGGTCGTCTTCTGTTTTAATGACGACTTTTATGACGCCCCCATGCGCGGGAAAACTACGCGATCTCGCATACAGGGTGATACATTAGTTATGCTATGTAAATTTTCAATGTGTCTTTCGTATCAAAAATCTGATTTTTAATGTAATATAATAATATTTATTTGTAATATATACATTTCATATAAATAATATAAATGTAATGATTTAATACTATACCATATATCAGGGGTATTTGAAGTTGCAACCGTAATCTATTATTTTTTAAGGTTCAGTAGCCCATATTTTTTTAGGAAGTCTATATTCACTCATTCCTTAAGTCTTACGTAATTATTTTTTTACTTATCATTTTTTAAAGTTGCCTACCAATTACTATTTTTGAATAAAACTTTGAATATCCCTTTTATATATTTATATTTATATGTGAAAATCTGTCTAAATTATATATGCATAAGAAAGAATTATTTCTAGTATATAATATTACATAGTTTTTTTTTCCACTTTATTTAAAATATTTTTAATTTGATTTAATTTAAAATACAAAAAAAACATAATGTTAATTTTCATGAACGAAATATTTAAATAATATTGAATAGAAAGTTTAATTTATATTTATTATTTTTTTAAAGAATATTAATAAGTATTTAAAATCATATGTCATCCAAATAATGCATAAGAATCGCTTTTAAATCGGTAAACAGAAAAAAAACCGATTTACGCAATTCTCGAATTTCTCAATTAACGGTACGATCTTTCGACCAATCCTGTATATTACAGTAATAAACGTGACGTGTCCCGTTTCCTCCATTTTATTTTCAACGTTTTATATACGTGTCTTTTTTTCACTTCATTTGGATGCGTTCACACGCGATTGCGTTCGTATCTGGTCCGCGTAAAATTAGTTTTACGAGCGAACGCGAATCCATTATATATTACATTATACTTGTACTATTGAGAAATGAACGGTTAATTTGCATAATTAATTGGGATTTGTGACTGGGGAGCAAAAAAAAAAAGAAAAGACCTCAGCGCTTTTGCAACGCTAGCCTGAATGCGCGAAATTGTATAGCGAAGTGAAAGAAAGCAAACGCCTTACGATATTGATTCATATATATAATATATAATAAGATAATGAACAATCTGATTTATATGATATTTTATAAAAATCGTCATTTAAAAATAATCATTTATTCTGTGATAAAATGAGCTTAAGTTTTCCAGCAGAATTTTCGTCGATTTTTTTCACATTAATTTTATATATAATATATATAATAATTATCATCATCGTCGTCGCGAATGAAACATTCCGATCGTCCAGACACGACCTAAGACAAGGAATGTGTTTATTGATTTTTTTCATATCAAAAGATACAAGATTCGAGCCGTCGTCCTTCAAATATGACAACGTCTCGTTACATCGATAAAAACAAAGCTTATTATTTATTTTTATATAAAGCTTATAATATATGGTGATACTGTGCTTTTCAATCTTTTCAAAAATAACGATTTTATTAAATTAATTGTATTGTGTCATTGTGAAGAGCTAAAGTTTTTCTTTAATCAGATATAAATATTGAAATATCTACATTAAGGCATGTCTAGATTTAAAAAAAAAGTATATTCTGAATGTAAGTAATCTTTATACAATTAATAAAATATGAATTCGATTATATTATTTTGAATTGGGAATATTCAATAACAGGATTCAAATCTTCGAGAAACCTGACGCTACCGGTGTATTTTCTTTAATCAACTTTAAATATATTTTCGTAATTTCTAATTTGGGATGCAAATACGTATATTCGTTCTCACAGTCTCGCATTACGCAGCTTCACATATCGAAAAAGTGTGTACATTGAAGAAATAGCAAAAAAAAAAAAGCGCGCGTATGTTCGAATACTTGTTCGTATCGTACGTGATTTAAAAAATATTTATTTATATTAAAATAAATAAATATACGATCTCGTAGACCTTCTACAACTAACTACCATTTCGTTTGAACTGAATAATATATATATATATATATATATATATATATATATATATATAAATGAAAAAAAATATGTAAAGTTTGTGTAGTTAAATCCGAACGAAATTACCGAGCGGAGGCAAAACAAATATTTTCACGTTAAATCTTTGCACTGAGCGTGAGAAAATCAACATCCGCGCTTCGAGTCGTATTTGAATTTTTAGAATTATATTTTGTACGCAGGCACTGGTTTTCATTTGCCACGTAATTTTATATTAGTGAAAAAAAAAAACGGATCCGATGCTTATTTGCAGATCGCGTGATCTCGAAAATGCATTTAACGCTATGGCGATCCGGAATAATATCGATAATATCCACTATTTTGAACCTCAATTATCACTTTCTAAAAGTTTATATTTGACAGTTTAGAAAACAAAATGGCGGTCGAAATTGGATCGGCAAATTTTTAACTCGTTACGAATTATCTTCTTTTTTCGACGCGTTAACCTAAATTTCTTATTTAATCCAGATGTGTATTTTAAAAATACATTTTTTTTCTATATAATCATTGAATATATATAGCATGTTTAAAAAAAATTGACATTTCACATAACTATCTAATTTTGAAAGCGGCGATCGTTAAAAAAATCTCTAACATATTCACATTTAGATTTGATAATGTACTATCTTTTTTTTTTTGTAAATTTTATTTTCCTATACGCATTTTTATTATTTCAAGGAGCAGAGATGCTCATCGTGATAAAAATCTTGGTTCGGTCATAATTTCGCATGCCGTTCGCATCCATTTTTGTCCGTCTCGTCTCAGCGAGGGGCCCCTTTGATACGTCCCGAAAGGATATGGGGGGCTATAAAGTTGGCGGTATTTTTTTTTCTTTTTCATTTTCAACATTTTCTATTATTTCAAAGCTCGACCCCCATTGTTTATAAGGTCGTCAAAAGGCACCGACGACAAGCCTCCCGGTACTCGTTTGCGTGCTAGCAGTCGAATTGCACAACAAACACTCTTCATTTATTTTAATGCGATCGCTAAAAGCGAACCTTTTGCACAATGCCTAGTCTCGGCCCTTTTAATGGTTCCATTGTGAACGTTCACGTCTTTGATTCTATACTATAAAAGTCTATAAAAATAGAAAAAAAGGCTATTCATCTGTGATAATTATGTAATATATTATTTAGATAGTTTGGTTACGAATTTGACAAATTTTAATATGAAAAAAATAAATTTATCCTCGACATTAGATAAAAATTATAATATAACTGTACTAAAATAAAATATACAGCATAAATAATTTATATCATCGAATATTAATAGTCAAATAATTAAATTCACTTACCTACATTAAGATAAAAATATTGTGAATTTAAAATTAATTTAATATAGTTACCAAATTATGTTATTCTAATTCGAATCCAAATGGAGTAGAAATAGTGACTTGATACTATTTATTAAAATTATGTTATGAAATTCTTTTTTATTATGGATTATTATATAAAACTATATTTATATTTTTTATATTATAAAAAAAATATTGTGAAATTTATATATATGTTAGATATAAATATCAGTATTTAATAATGAAAATAAACGGATAATTAATTAAAAATATAAATTACTCGTCACGTCGCCGAATTAATTCAGTTGGATAACAAATATAGTCCAGACGCCCAAATAGACATCGAATCGTATTCGTGTGTAAATATAGTGATTCGTGCCTAGGATTATGTACGATAGGGCGGGGTTTTAGGGCGGGGCCTGGACAGGGCGGGAAAATTCTCGCCTGCATTAGCGGCCGTGTATCGTTCGGGGTGTGAAAACTACGCGACTCGACGCCTAAAAGTCCTAAATCACGGGGTGCCAGTGCGAACTTTCAGCCCTTTTTACTATGGAAACAGAGGGTCAGAGTCCGCATCGCGTGAAAATCGCCCTTCCGCGTGAAATATGCCCTTTTTCCCTCGTCACGTGTCGTTTCAGCGTGAAATTTGTCATTTCGGCGTTCTGTTCCAATTTTCACAACGCGCTTTTTAATTGATTTAACGGCGACTATATACCGCAATATTAACCATTATCATTCCGATCATTTATTATTATTTATTTCATGAAAATATTATATAAAAATATTTATATTTTTCATAATAACGTTCTTATTAGTATTCTACAGGGCAATGATTCATGTAAGGTGGTATTTTTTTCTCTTTCTAGAATTTATAACCCTTTGTGGTTTTTGGTGTGGCATATAATTGGTTTTTATCGTGCCGAATCTCTAACCACTTACTTGCATTCTTTATGGATGGTAATTTTAAACGTTGCACAATATTTAACCGCACAAAACCTTTTCATGCAAAGGAAAAATAGATTTATAGCAAACACTTTCATTTAAATATTTTTTTAAATTCGTAGGAGAAAAAAAATCCGCAATTTTTCATGTATTTATAATGTGGACGAGACTTAAAATTATATAATACAAATTTTAACTATTATATACATTTCGACGAAAGCCGTTAACGCACTGATTTAATTTACACCGCATACGATGTTGTCGTGAAAGCCGCAATCTGTTCGAGAGTTGTTATTTGTTGAATTATTGTTATTACGATAATAATAATAATGATAACTTTTAACAAATTACGTGTCCACGAAAATATGCATAATCCGCCGACTCGAAATATCGCATTGTCACGAAAGTCGGGGACTACGGATGGCGGGAGGGGCGGAGAGGGGCGGGAAAAGGGGTGATTAAGAAATTTTCAGCGCACGTTTTAACCCTCGACGGAATCTGCCCTTAATTATATCCAGCTGTGAAAACAATTAACGTGAAACTTTTTTCGTGTAGGTGTAAAATTTATTCGTATATTTTACCCGCTGTTTTTTTTTCTTTTACCTCGATATTTTCATTTTCTGCAGTTGTTGTGTTAACTTTTATTTCTGCGGTCGAAATTAAACTAGGAAATTCTATATGGTATTATTGTTTTTTTTTTTGTGAAAACTAAAATAATATTGATACATAAATACTAAAAAATATTTTATTTAAATTTTTATACTAAAATAAAAAAATATATATTTCGGTGATATATTTGAAATTTTTCATTATATTTTTTTATCATTTAACACGTTAATATTGCTTTAAAAATACGTATTGTTATAAATTATATATTTTCTATGTTGTATATTTCATATAAGTGAATCCAAAATAGGAATTTGTGCACTGTAGCGTGTAAGAAAAATAAATACATATGTCTTTAGCAATACCAATATTAAATATATTTATATATTTCAATGAAAAAAAAAATAAAATTATTATATGAAACAAATGTTCTAATTAGTAATTTAAACAGAAAAGAAAATAATTGCGCAACTTCTTATGTTTCTAACGTGTTTATCGTGTAACCGCGGCTTTACACTGCCCATCGTATGTGTTAACGACGTGTAATTTTCATATTTAATAATTACACAAGTAATTGATTTTTATTGCACCGGTTCTTCGAAAAAAAAATATAGTTGACGCACACACACACACACACATTTACATACAAACTTTTTTCTCACATTTTAATTTTTTCAACATTGCTTACGAATTATTGTCGAATATTGAATTGATAATTTCTAAATTACACATCTCGCACTCTATACTTTGGGGCTGTTTAAATTTATGACTCCCCGTAAAACGGGAGCGTCATTTATTTTATTTTATTGCTTCTCCCCCCCTCTACTATCATTATCTTTATTATTATTATTATTATTTAAGTTTTAATTTTGTCAGTGCACGTACTTGTATGGGTTTATTACGAAGTGAAAATCGAAAATGAGGTCTTTTATAATCTGCCGTGTTTACGGAGATAATCCAATAATCCTCAGTCAAACGACGAGTTATACTCGTATCGATTTTATTATCTGATTCGATGCTTGTTTAACTACACAATTTTGTATCGCATTTCAGTCGGTGCAAAGTGTAAAAAAATCGTTGAAAATATTGAGAATCTGCTATATTTGTTAATTGATGAGAAATGAGATTACTATATATATATATATATATATATATATATATATATATATATATATATATATATATATATATATATATATATATATATATATATATATATATATATATATATATATATTGTTTTTATTGGATATTTTTTTTTATTAATTTTTTACAAACAACAAAGAAATTTTTAATTGATTTTTATTTTTATGTAATATATAATATTATATAATATTTTTATTCATTAGAAAATTATTAGGTAAACACAAATATATACATTAGAAATATTTAATCAATGACAACAGTTTTTAGTTTAATTTATGATATTTAGTTTATATTTTTTAATGATCAATTATTGAAATTTAAATTGAAAATTTATTTTCTAAAAGATGTAAATGATTAAAAATGATATTTAAATATAAATATTGTACTAAAAGAATTAATATATATATATATATATATATATATATATATATATATATATATATATATATTATATTAACTGTAACTTTTAAGAATGCTTTGAAACGATACTGTGCATATGCGGCAAAGGATCAAACATTCACATGTTTAAATGCATTTTTTTAACATTTTCCGAGTAAAATATACTCACACCGACAAAGTCTTATTTCGCATTAAGTTAGAAAATGAAATCCTTTTCAGTGGAATCGATCGCTGGACCGTGAAGTCGGGCGCCGGAAACTTTACGACTTGACGCCATACAGCATCCGTTTCATACTAAAAACTTTATATATATGTGTGCGCACGAGTCTGTTTGCATGTTTAGCAAAACGGCAGAATAACCGTTCCGCCGTAGCAAAAGGGTTAAAAAAGTCAGGCGTCAAAACATAAGTAATCGCTCTTAATTATCTTCAAAAGACCACCGCGATATATAATACGAGACGGACGTCTAAGATTTCGCAGAAAAAAAATTAATTCCAAAACGTGCTCTTAGAGTGTATGTGTGTGCTTTTTAATGTGCGATCAGCTTTATTATAATACGCCTTACATACGGCGGCGACGTAAAAATTGAACTCGTTATAGAAATTGAGAATGGCTTTTTAGTTTTTCCGCTCTATCTGCAAAAGTAGAAATTTTGGATGAGGGCCATATCGGTCTGTGTCAGTTCCAAATGCTATTGATTTATTTTTATAATAGGTTCAGTGTGATAAATTATGATTTTTTTCAATATATATACAATACAAAATAGTCAAGAATATTTATTTTTACTGAAATAAATATGATTCATGTTTTAATCATTACGATTGATTATTACGTATAAAAAACTTTCTTCTTGATTATCTTAAAAATATACCATATTTTATATCATATCAATATAATTTTTTGATATCTAAAAGAAAAGTTATATTTTTAGAAATATTTTAACCATGTATGGACTTTAATTGGTTTTTCCATGTTCTTAACATTATTAATATTTATTTTAATTATTTTAAGCATCATTTATATAATTCAAAATAAAAAATACTCGCATATAAAAATGAGTAGCACCAAAAATAATATTTACAAAATAAATAAAATTAAGTACATTTTTTCTACTGACCGTAAATTAGAAGTAATAAGAAAAAAGAAAGATTCATCCTCGACCTACCAGATATTTGATAACCCATTATACATCGTACAATAATAATATACAGCGACAAATACGTGAGAAAAAGACTAGTCTTTTCTTTTTTTCATATAAACTACATTATCGATATGTAAGATCGCTACGTGTCGTAATAAAAAAGTTTTGTAACGTTCGATGAATTGTCAGCTCGATTTACGACGAACATTCGTGGCTTCGCTCTGGTGTAAAAAGCCTTCGTTTTTCACTTCGAAAAGAAGACGAAAAAAAAATGGAAAGAAAGAAAAACTCGCCTCCAATTTCGACGGTGAAACCTACCGCTTGTCTAATTCGAAATAATTTATTGCTTAATCGCACAAGAGCCTAGGTAACACGAGTTTAATACGTATCTGATACTCCCTAAGGGTTGGATCGATACTAGTCTTCCCCTCGACAGGAATCGTGAATATATCCGATTATATATTCAGGATACGAAAGTTCGTGTATAATGCAAAAGTTGGATGTAATTCCAAACGAGAATCTTCCCTTGAAGGACGCCAATACCGATTCTTTTATACGTGTTCCAGTTGAATGATGTGAGATTAAAACTTTCTTCGATTATCATATGTATTATTATTACAAAGATTTCTCATATCTAAATATAAATTTAGATTTTTCGAATTGTTCTGATATAGAGTAAGATTTAGTATGTCCTGAAAAAATCACTCACTATGAATTTTCAATATTTTTATCCGATTTTTGGAGAAAATGTAGTGAATCATTGAAATATCTTAATTTATTTTCATCTTTTCTTTAATATTTCTCTGTATATATTAGGATTTTTTTTAGCTATCGTTTTCAAACGATATCTAAAAAAATCACTATCTGAATCGAATTTCAAATTTCGCCATACTCCGTCAAACTCGGATAATTACCCATCGCAAAGGATCCTTTTTTTTCAACGACCGATTTGAGGAGAAAAAAAAGACAATTTAAAAGGATTGAAATTGACATGTGTATTATCTACCTTCGTCGATAGACCAGAAGGGTACTATTTCAGGGGGGATGAAAAAACAAAAACCAGCGCATTTTGCCAAAGAAAAGATCCGTCGTTCGACGGACATGTATCATCGCAATAGGCACAAAAAAGGCTTTAGATTAAATTACGCGGTTTTAACAAAACGGACGATGCCATCGGCAGATGGCATATACGAGTATATACAGGATGTTCTATAAATTTACGGAAACGAATTTTACGACGTACGGAATAAAATTTACTATCAATAAAGTATAACTGCGCTGCACTTTATTATTATTTTTTTTTTGTTTTAAATATGTTTCAAGTTTCCTCCATTGTCGAATTCTTAATAATATTAATATTTTTGATTTAAATACAACAATAATAATTTATAAACGTATTTTTATTACAATCTTAATGACACTATTTTATATAAATAATAATTATTTTTTTTATTGAATACAGAATTTTTGAACATTTCTGTATATTTATATATAGTAATATCTATAAATAATATCTATGCTAGAACAGAAAAACCCTTTCCAATATGGAGGGCAAACCGACGGTGCCCTACAAAGAGTGTCGCCCTTACATGTTATCGTTCAGTTGGCTGTCAATACGAATCAAGAGTCCCAAATCAGAGGAGTCCTTTTTGGACTCTACAAGCCGCCAAGATCCAATCATTGGACCGTGATAACAAGGGACATGCTCTTTTGAATACTACGCCGACATAAAAAAAAAATACGTATACACACATACAGGTATATCAAAAAAAATATAACATTAACGAGTTTGAGATATATTGTATAATAAATTATCAACGTTTTCATAATTTAAACGATTTGTTCTTTTTTTTCATACAATCAATAACTTCCAAGATTATGATAAGTGTGGGATTATGTTTTTTTTTACAACAAAACCCACATGTATTCTCTATATCTAAATGTCGCATATGAAAGCAAAAACTATAGTCTGTAATATTTATAAATATTTTTACGAATGCCATACTAATAACAGGTTGCTAATCGATAAATATATCATTGTTTCGTATCGTTGGTGATGATACTGTAATTTAATTACGCCATATAAATCATTGCTTCTTGGCTTCGGGCTTCGATGTTGGTCTTACATTTACATCTATAATATATTGTGGTCTTGTTTTATATATATGGAATATACGAATTAATCGACAAGTGATTCTATTCGCACTTAACGACAAAAAATCACTGATAAAAGCGATAGCAAAAAAAGAAAAAACAAAATGGTCGAAACTGATAATCTCATTTGGCGAAAACGGGTTTTATGAATTGATAATATGTCGTCAATATTTATATCACCGAATGTATATTTTTTTGCATATTAGAATATATCGTATTTTATGTATTAATATTAAATATAACTCTATTTATATTAATTATTCATTCATTACATTTCTTATATATTTATTTTTTTATTTTAATTCACATAGAACTATTTTTTATAAATTTATTAACAAAACTACTATTTTTATATCAGTCTAAATAAAATATAATTTATCTATACAATACCAATGTATTACTTTTCATATAATATTAATTAATATAAAAGCAATCGTCACGCATATGCAGATAAACTTTTAATAATTATTTTATAAATGTTTAATAATCATTTTAATACAAAATAAAACACTAATATATCGTTAATTGTTGTGAATATTATTTTTTCAATTAATCGATATAAAAATATTATTTTTTTTTTCATAATTTCGACGCGAACCTTTCATAATTTTAGTAATAATGTCGGATTTTATTGAATCGTTTTCCTTTCTATATTTTTTTTTATTAATAACGATATTTCACGTTTAAAATTACCGTATTCACGTGTTTCACGTGACGTATTTAATTTTGACGTTTCGTGACCGAAAAAAAAATCTCAAATATAAATAAAGAAAAAAATTACACTGAAAACGTGTATTTAGGAAGCTTTAGTGCGTATTTGCATTTTATTGTTGTGAAATTCTTGTGAAAATACTACTATTTTGCGTTTAATAAATACATCTCCTACCCCAAGTCAATACCTCCCCAAGACTTTGCCCCTTTAAGTATTTTTTCGTTTTTATTTCTACACATTTTTTCATTTCTTTGCGACGGAAACGCGAATATTTTCCCGAAATCTATATTATAATACTGCAGTGGTACATTTTTTCATTTTATTATTTTATTAGATGGAATATTTTAAATTCCGAATATTTACACGCGTGTAAATATATAAAGACGAATCCATACCGTGAGATTATACCATTATATTATTATATATAGATTATGATTATTAACGTAATAATCTTAATCAAAAAAAAAAAAAACACAATAAAAATTTTCGCTTTAATAGAGCAATTATTTTTAAGTGTTTTATAGTGTTAATTAATCAAAAAAAATATTTTTGTTTAAAAAAATAAGCGAAAAATAGATGTTTTTAAAGTTATTAAATATCCGCTTAATCTTCAAGTATTAATTTGTAATTATTAAAAAATAAACATTTTTGATAAAAATGTATATTTATTAAAAAAATAAAATATGGTCGTAAAAATAAAATAATAATTACATATTTATTTACAAAATCTGAATTTTATATATATATATATATATATATATATATATATATATATATATATATATATATATATATATATATATATATATATATATATATATATATATACCAACTTCTTTATTGATCATAATTTCATAGTTAAATATTGCATTAAACCAATGGAATTGTATGTCATTATTATACAGAATGTTTTAATTATCCTTAATAAAAAAAAATATTGACTTTTAACATTTACTTTCGAATAAAATATTTTTTATATTGTCGGATAAGACGGAAACGAACAGATTACGAAAGCTTTTTAGACCGGATACGACCATATAGTGCAAATTTCAACATAATCAGACAGCACTAATATTTAATAACATACTGAAATAAACCTCGTTTTTTTTTCAAATATACAATCAATTTAATGTAAGTTTTTTTTTATCGTAATTGAAAATATATAATGATATATAATTAGAATTTTTATTGAGCACGGTTCGAAATTATATATGGATATTTTATTTTTAATTAGAACTCTACGGAATATCGTGCTGAAAAATTATTCGTACTCAGCGTAATTGCGCTGAAATCGATAAATCATAAGTTCAGGTTTTCTATAATAAATTAAAAAGCCTTAATGTTCGTAATACAATGTTGGAAAGCTCGGCGGTGACGAGCAAACTTACACTTAATGTAAGAACGTAAAATCACCGTATTTTTTTTTATCGACGTCGATTAAAATTTAATATCGTGGAAATAAACGGAGAGAAATTCGAATTTACGGTTTGGAATTTTTTTAATCACCCTGTAGTCAAGTGGCAGTAGCGTTACGATGTTAGGTTGCGAATGCGTATTATTGAACGATTGAATAAATAAATATATATATTTATATATATATATATATATATATATATATATATATATATATATATATATATATTAAAGTACTTTTTTATAATATTTGTGATTGTCAAAACATATCGAAATATTATTAAATAAAAATGGCGGCGCTACAATCCAAAATATGGGTTCAAGTTTTGCTTCCATTTAAATTATTACATCTTTAAAGAGTTTCCAATATTTTAATTTACTAAATTTTACAATATATACTCAGTGATTTTCAATATGTTTATAAAATTTGAAAAAAATATTTTAATATATATTTTGTTTTTAATATTAATTATTGTATAATATTTAATACCTCATATAGTTTTTTTTATATATTTGAAAAAAATAATACGATAATTTTTATACTGCAGATTCATCTTTAAAAAATGCATGAAATTTTTTTTTTCATTTTATTAAATTTATACATTATTTTTATAACTTGTATATACAATAACTATTTTTTTTTTAATCATAGTCAAAATTTTAGTATCGATTTCAAACCCCCTAAATATATTAATCCGGCATTATTTAAATTACATCACAGTCCGTTTAATATCGTAACACACAATGTTTATATACCTCCATAAAAAAAACAAATAAAAATGTTGACGATCACCGAATTCAACTATGCATTGATTATATACAGGTCGGAATGAAAAAATAAGACTCACTTTTTTTTTCTCTCCTCGATATTTCTTTTTACGCTGCTTCGGATGAATGGTGAATGAGTAACCGAGAAAATATTCATAGTATGCCCCTCTCTTTGGCGTGTATGTATATATAATAATAATGAGCGGTATTGATCGGTATTCACACGGTTTAAGGGTCTCAAAAAACGAAGTATGATATATGTATTTTGTGGGGTCCCGGACCCCAGACGGCGCCCACATCTCGGGCGCCACCGAAACATTTAAAAACAACACGACCAATATTAAATTGGACCCGCCACAAGGAGCCTGCGACCCTCAACATGTTATTTCATACTTACAAAACATAATATATACACAAAGAGTGTGCGGCAATAAAAGTTAACGACCATAATAATAATCCGCGGTCGAATTCGCTCTCGCAAAGTTTGAGATTGTCTGAAAGTCGCCAACGTATCGGGGGCGCTCAATGCCGAACACGCGGACCGATAATGGACCTCTATAATATCAACACTAAACTTTAAATCGTATAATATTCATATTTTTTTAATATATTTAATATATGTAATTTTCAAAGAAACGATTAATTATATGAAACTCAATAATGTGACAGATTTATAATATAATATATATTACTATTAATGTAAACATATTATAAAGTCAACTTAACGATTATTTAACCTTTTTTTGTTTGGTTATTTGACTTTTATCTTGTCAATTCGTAGTTTATCGTCGTTAACGATATTCCGCCATTTTCTTTCAATATATTTATACCTAGTTTTTTTTCTTAATTCTTTCGCTTTACAGTTGAAAAATACGTCGTTAATTAATAACAAAAAGGCACTCATTTACGAAACGTCATCGTCGTCATTATCTCGTGTCGTAATCGAGTAATCGTTGTGCAACGGAAATGTTACAATAAGCGTCATTGATATGATAGTGTTGTTAATTAAGTCTTTTCCGATGAACAACTTCACGTTACCACGTATATAATAAACAAACAAATAAACACACACATAATAAGGGTTGCGACTAATATTATAAGAAACTTTAAATTATTAATATATATTAGAAAATTTCAACTATCACTCAACATCTAGACTTTATTCTAGGATTCATTTTGACGCGCTTGGTATCCTTTGGCCTCGTTTAGATATCAGCACACGTCGAAAGGTTTAATTTAACGGTAACCAGCGTGAAAATTGACCTCATCCTGATTCCAAAATGAAGAAAAAAAATCTCGTTTCGAAGAACGAGAGCCGCCTCCGATGCATCATCGAACGATTCTTTCCCACGGACAAATCATCACGACGTGTTAACACCTAAATATTCAATATTCATCGAACGCTTTATAAACAAACACACACCGAGTATATATTAATAATAAATAAATAAATAAATAAATAATTTTAAATATACGCGTATTAATATTATTATTAATAATAGTAATAGTAATAAACGGTCGTTGTTTTTAAAAAAATTGAAGTGTTAATTAAACACGACGTGTGGCTAGTCAAAATATGACCGTGTTTTTTGATTCGTGATACGTCGTGAGAACGTGAACTCGCTCGTCTCTTTGCCAACATCGCATAAATGTACACGCACATTCACGTACCTATGTGCACATGTACGTTAAGGATTTTTTTTTATGAAAAGTGTCATCCGTGTATACGAGAGAGAATTTCAGGAAAAATCTCGTAAAAACGTCGATTCATTTTCTATATACAATGCACATTTTTATATCAAAAAATACATATATTTTAAATTAATTAATGCTTCCTTATATTTCGATTATAATAATTATTTTATATAAATTTTTAGCTAAAGTTTTTCTTTTTATATTCCATATTTGTGTAGATTTATAATGGTTTTATATTTTATCTTGTATAAAATAATTAATATCAGTTTGAAATATACGTCAAATGACGGTTTATACACAATCATAATATATACATGTATATATATTGTGAATTTGTGTATGTGTGTGTGTGTGTAATATTGATTTAGCGATTGGCAATGTGGCGAAATGGCCTGTTCTCGTCAGGCGGGGTCGCTCACTCGTCCCTCTAATAGCAGGTTTCGAGTCCCGCACACAATGTGTTGTTTGTTTTGCGATTATCGCGTAAAATTCATTTCGACCCGCCACGCGCTCCATCCATCCACTGCCTTCGACCACCACCGAAGTCACGCACTCGCTCCACGAGCTCATAATTACGATCAGCATCTACGACTTTTTCCGCTTTCCATCTACCTCCACACCCCCTCCTCTCCGTGCCTCATCTCCCCCCCCTCAGCATTTCGACTGACGGATCTTGTGAAATTTTTGCACGATTCGAATGTGGAGCTTTCGATATGAAAAGCATCGCGTGACTGTCTTAGGATAGGTTAGTGGACCAACGCTGCCTCTAGGATACGACTATATAGTAATATCGAACGATTTAAATTTAACTTTATAGAACGGTGTTTTTTGCAAATCAAATTCGACTATATATATAAATCGGATTTACTTATTTGCATCTCCTTTTTGTATGTGAATAAACGGATAGAGCAATTTGATTTGACTTTATAAAGAAAAATTTAGATTGAATTATCGTCACTAATGTAAATATAATTTTAGAGAGAAATAAACTTCATATTATTTCTAAAATTTATCTTTACAAAATCTAAAAATTTTCAATCGTATTTACGATTAATATTATCAATTGAAATATATTTATTTAGATTTTATAAATTTTTCTTCTAAAAATTACTTAAGAGTTTTTATATTATAATATTTCAAAATCAATCACGTGTTCGATTTAAATTTTTATAAAACACAAATAAACACTAGGAAAAATTATCGATATAAACAACATGAAACAATTTTTTCTCTCTTTAAATATAATTTTTTATTGGAAATAATAATAAAACGCTAATTTTCGCGACGTTAAATTTTTCAATCGATACGAATAACACATGAAACATATTTACAATAAATAACCCGTTTAAACAATTATTATAAATTAAAAATTCAACATCAATTATATCTGATAAAATCCATCATCATTTTGATATACGAATAATATCATTCGATCGCCTTATCGTCATCACAATATCGAATTTCATTCAAGATCAATAATGCGCATATATATATATATTTTTTTATACGTTTACTTACTATCTGCGCTCTATATGTACGTATTTTTTACTGCAATATATATATATATATATATATATATATATATATATATATATATATATATATATATATATATATATATATATGAAGGCGAAGAAAAAGAGTATCTGGCGTGGTCGGCCACACGGTTATTACGGACTTAACGTGATATAGCTACTTACCTGGTTATTTCACCTGGTGACTGGCGGGCATGTTGGTAGGTGGATTCTGATCTTATATGTATATATTTATATTTATGTATATATATATATATATATATATACATATATGCTTGGATATACAGTTTATTTACAGTATTCATTTTTTCCTGACACGTCTAAAACAAACAATCAACAAGATAATAGCTGGGTGCCCAACGGGTCAGAACGATTTGAGACTGCGCTCCTTTTTTTTCCTCTTTCGTTACATCGGGTTATGGTCGCTTTTTTTTATTTTTGCTACGTAGCTGTATGTATCCATGTATATATGTGTATATGTATGTATGTAACGATCGCGTTTTAATTATTGTATTTTTCTCGATCAATTTTCAATTAAAACGTATCGAGGATGTTGTTGTATCCGTTGTTTCGCATTTTCAGAGTTTGTACGTTTTTTTTTTATTTTATTTTATTAACCTTTTCTTGTCCTGTGGGTTGTATTATTTTAGATTTAATTAAATTAAAATTATCATATAATTATATGATAATTTTAATGTATAATTTTTTATCAATATAATTTTTAACTCGTCTTTTTTAATATACATATAAAAATATTAGTGTTCTATCAAAAAAAAAAAATAATTAAAAAATACATAAATATTAAATAAAAATACAAGTTACATTGATTCATTTTTTATTAAATTGACTTGATAACTCTTTGTCCTTTCTTAAAATATTATTAATATAAAATCTAATATTTAACAATTATGTTAAATTATGAAATACTACACTTCTTTATTCATATAAATTTGCAATGTTTAATATAAATTTAATGATTCAATTCAGTTTTAATATCGATATTTTTCTTTGCGTTATAATTTTGATAATAATTTAACTTTTTTATACTTTTCTAAGGAATTTCTAATTATAAAAAGTAATAAAAAATCTCTATTCATTTCACGGTCATTTAATATCAGTTTCTTATTATTAAAATAAACAAAAATGGAAAAACTAATATAATAAATTTTGGTAAAAAAAAATATTATTAAATATGAAATACAAATATAAAAATTATAATAGAACATATGTTGTATATATATATATTTATATAAAAAAAAAATTTTTTTAGACAATGAGAAACGTTCCAGTATTAAATTAACACCTTAATTACAACGGACTCATATTTTTCCGCGATAATCGTTTTATATATTTATTACGACCGCGAACAAAAGAAGTCGAATATCGGGCATATAAAACCCACAATAACAAAAAAGAAAAAACAAATACTTAAAAATATAACTGAATGTTTGTTATTCTAACGAGGACATTATCATCCCGAAGGATGCAACCGTCATAACAACGTTGAAAAATTATTAGGCAACGAACCGCAGTTATGGGGTTGGAAATTTTTTAACACTGGCAATAATTCAACTCTAGCAACCCCTCAATTATAAACACCCCCTGGACGCTTGTAAAAGTGACGATATAACCGAGTTTTCCCTTTTTTTTTAAACGTATTTATATACTCTTATACCTAAAATACGGAAAAAATATATATATTTATTTTAAATAGGGACAGACGGACGGACAGCTGTTAATATCTATTATTTATTATTATTATGTTCGTCATTATTATTATTATTATATCATATTTTTTTACAAATATCTCTTTTATGAGGCTCATTTTCGGTGGTTGATTTTTTTTCCGTTTTCTTGGTGCACATTTTTTTTTTTTTTGAAAAATTCAATATTCATTTAGATAATAAAAAAAATGTTGGTTTTACAAAACGAACAACGATAGAACACACATTAATCTGCATATTTTGGTAAATTTATGAAATCAATTTTCTCGTTTATTATTATCATTATTATTTTTGCGCATCACGAATCGAATATATTAATATATTATTTGTTTATTTTACAAATATTTTTGATCTGTTTTTGAGTGCACTTAATATACGTTTATGTATTATCTATTAATTTTGTAAATAACTGATCTCAATTATATCATATTTATATTTAAATATAATTAAAATTTTCTTATATTAATATTTCATATATAGTTTAACACACATTTGTTTAAGAATCTGTCTCTATGTATCAAAAATATATATTTTTATTTAGATGAAAATTATTTTGTTTCCAACTATTATTTATTATAAAAATAAAATATGAATTTATAAAAAAAGACGCGAATTTTTCAAATTCGCAACATAATGAATGCGTAGGAAGGAACGACCGTTGATTTCAATTAATTTTACACGTAATATACAACATAAATTCTTGACGAAAAAAAATATGACAGGATATAATTCATTATTTATAAAGCATTTTTCGTCTTTTTTTTCAATAAATATATTATTATATATGTATATAACAAATATTTTATGCTATCGAAACTGTGTCATAATAAATTTCAATGGGTAATGATCGCATAATTTTTAAAATTATTATATCGATGGCAAATTGCCTCGGTAGCCAGACGTACATTACCATAGTAAATTTCAAATATTTGTATTTATATATGTTACTGACAAAGTAATGAACCACATATAACTATTATCAATAATAATCAATTTCAATTACAACACATTGGATGTATATTTTTGTATAATAATAATATATAGTTGCTCACTATAATAGTTAAAAAATATTTCAAACAAATCAAAAATATTGAATTATTAAATATTAATTTAATTCTATATCAAATGACACAATATGCGATAATAATATATAAAAATTAATTATATACATTATCAGTAACATATATATAATGATACTCGTAGTTATACATTGGAATTTCATTCATTGTACAACTAAACGTAACAGGACCGGTCGTCGATGTAAAATTTGAATACGAAACATATCGATAAATTTCGTTACCGTTTTACTTTTTTTTTCTGTATATATATTTTTTTCTATATTCATATTTCGATTTTGGACCTTAATAACAGTGATTATTTCGTTATGCCAACGATACGGACACGGTTTAAACGCTAACAAAAATAAATATAGACAAAGAGAGAGAGAGAGAGAGAGAGAGAGAGAGAGAAAAAATGAAAAAAAAACCAGCGACGAGTCACTTCTCTCGCGGGACGACGAAAATTGTACGTGGAAAAAGATACGATATTTTTTCGAAGAAGAAGCCCTTAGGCGAATAAATTGAGACAGGTGTTCGTTATTAAGGGGATTATTTAACCTAACGAAATTACGCGTGTTTTTTCTTTAATATATATACACATACATATATATTAATTACGTTAACTATGATATTTCGTTACGAAAATGCGAGTATGTGTCAATTTTTTTTTATATATTTGAGAACGCGTGATTATCTAAAAAAGATCTATAATTCTACAAAATTTATATATTTGCAAAACAAAAAAAAAATGGTAATATGATGTCAAGTAAAATTAAAAAAAATCATACCTTTCATTAAAAAAATATATTATTAGGAATATAAAAAGATATACGAGTAATAGGGGAAAAAGTTTTGTCATGGATTTAAAAAAAATTGTTATATAATATATTATTTAATAATTTTATTAAAAAAAATATTGGATATTGACGAATCTGAAAATTAATATTTATGTAAAAAAAATTGGATGTAACAGTTGTGTTTCATAAATAATAAAATTTAATTTAATTTAAAAATGCATTGCTGTTAAAATAGAGACCTACAATTTTAGTACATACAAATGATAAAATAAAAATAATTAAATCTTAAAAAAAATAATAATATATATTTTCATTAACAAACAAAATGAAAAAAAATATTCATAGTCTAAAATTTATAAAAAAAAAAACATAATGATCATATAGTAATAACGTTCATTCTTATATATTTCACTTAAAAATAATTATTATAGTTTACTTTTCTATTTATATTAAAAAAAATACTTCTCGCAATTATGTAGAAAAACGTCCACGATTCTTCAATTCTTCGTGATTATAATAGTATTTTTTTTTTCATTATTTTGCACGAGAAAATTCGCACGTTTATCTCGCGAATTTATAAAATAAACACGTTCACGCCCACAAGTCTTTCGTACGTAAATATAAATATTTTATATTATTTATTTTATCCGAAAAAAAAAATATATATATATATATATTAAAATAAAAGAAAAAAAAACGATCCTGATGACCCGTCCGATGTTGAGATAAGACCGTGAATGGTATTAGAGGTGAATCATTCTGGGGGCCTTGGAGATATTTTATGGTCTTTGAATGGACTTATCTTCGGTATATGAAAGGGGGCGGGTTCGAACCCCGAGGTCTTTGGGTTAGCCGGACCCCAAGATTTTGAATTGCAAAATGAAATATAAAAACTCGTTACCGCGATGTCGAAACTTTCTTTAAACGCCGATTTTTCACATAAAATATTTCATGTCGATATGAAAATTGTGATTCATCCGATTTTGACTTACAGCTAAAAAAAACAATAATTATATATAATACGTTGAAATTTAAAACAAATAACGTAAATCACCATAATAATATTATTATGACGATTTTTTTGATAACAGTTTAATTTTCATAATAAAATTTTTACTTAAAGATATTAAAAAAAAACATGATTTCATTGATATACATAAAAAAAAATATTTATGAATGAAACACAATTTGAGAAGCGCTGATATTTTCGATGCGTTATCGTGAACGTGGCGATAATATAATAGCACACACGTCAAATTTATATTGAGGTGTTTCGCTATTTCCACAACATAAATCATATTTCGATTTTGTGAGTTTGTATGCGTGTCCGTTTGTATATATGTAATTCCATATACAGGTATCATCAAAACTATTATAATTAAGCTGGAATTTATTGGTTATAAAAATAATAATACGAGTACAGATTTATATTCACTTGTTTCTGTTGGTCCGTAATAATCTATTAAATCAATATATATTTTATACTGTATAAAATAACCATTATATATATATATATATATATATATATATATATATATATATATATATATATATATATATATATATAAGTTCAATTTTTAAATAAAAATCTTGTTACTCTTAACTATGTTGTAGACGTATTGAGTGATATGTTATATATGTTACTAACAAAACTCAATTTTATAATATTTATTATGCTTATTTTATATCATATTTTTTGAATAAAATTTTATACATATTATTTATATTTATCACGCAAAATAAATTATTATATTTAGTAGTTGAATATGTGTTACAAACACTACAATTTATTAAACGTTTAAGGTAGCACTAACGTTCGCGTATATATGATATATATCTCGCATTATACGATAATTGCGTTATAAATCAAAAGTATCTAATAATTTTTTTTTCAAGCGACTTAATGCTCATTTTACGAAGGTGAGACTATAATTAATATGGTGTTTGCGATATTCTGAACACTATCGATAATGAGTCGTCATAAAAATAAATATATGAGTTATTTTTTATTTTTATTTTTTTTTGAAATATTGAAGATTTGATCTCGAAATTGTATTGGAGTAATGGCAATAGTTGTTGGATGAAACCCCGTTAGCCTTCGGCTAGTAATATTTTGAAAACTATAATACTGTATTGTTTTTAAAACTATAAAACTACCATATTTATTATTCGAATATTGTTTCACGGTTGGTATTTTTACAAATGTTTTTAATAATGCATATTATATAAAAAAATAATATATTTTTTATTATGATTCATTCGATAAAAATATATTAGTTTAAGTTTTTAGAATAAATATATAAATATTTTACTATAAATAATGATTGATTTTTAATCTAATGTCAGTGCTATTTAAGAAAAAAAAAGATTTTTCACGTTCTTTATTTTCAATATATTTTATATAACATTAAATTTAATATTTATTTTATAGTAGTTCTTTATATGAAACAAAGTATTTATAAAATTAAAAATGCTCATAAAATTTTAATCTAATATTTTTATACGCTAAAAATATACACATTATTCTTTGGATTAAGGCGTGATTAAATATGACTTCAATTTATGAAATATTTATTTTTTTACACATAATCTTAATAATTATATTTTAATTTAATTTTATTATATTGATTAAAATATTTCACATATTTACTTTTCTAATTATTATTTTTTAATTCTTTATATTGATTTGTATATATATATATATATATATATATATATATATATATATATATATATATATATATATATATATAATCTCGTTAACATGTGAACATGCGGAGTGCGACCCTGTCTTATTTGCGGTGGTCGCGCAGGGCCGCATTTATAGCGGGCGCGCCGATAATAACACGTTACCAGCGGGGCAGGCGCCACGCTCCGTTGTTGGTTTTCCAAATCGGGCAATGATTGATGCCTGCACCGCCCCGGGCAAACGGTCCAACACACATATTCAACACAATAAACACATTCGGACCGGGCTTACAACAACGGGCGAAACGAGAAATAAAACGAAAAAAAATAATAATAAAATAACGAAAGAATTAAAACGAAAACCGAACCAAAAAAAAATAAAAATAAAACCATATATATATATATATATATATATATATATATATATATATATATATATATGTGTGTTGGACCACAAGAAGAATCGAAGAGTTTCGAGTTCGTGTAAACATCGCATTTTTACCTGTAATTGATTGATCAGGTGTTAACGCCGCGGTGGGTGAGCGCATTCGCCAATTAACCTTTGGTGCCCGTTACTTTTGGTCTCGCATGTATACGATATATTAATTTCGCTATTGGACCGTATCGATTGTGTTAACTTTTTTCCATTTCCTTTTTTTTTTGCTCGATACATCTATATTATTAGTTTATAGATTTCATCGTATGATGTTCATATATATATATATATATATATATATATATATATATATATATATATATATATATATATGTATATATATATATATATATGTATATATATATATATATATATGTATATATATATATATGTATATATATATATATATATATATATATATATATATATATAATTGCACTTTAATATAAGTAATATAATATTTAAATAAAAAAGATTTATTTTTTTTAAATATTTTTTGCTAAATCCTCTGAAATTTTTCATATATTATGAAAATATTCCATTTTTAATAATTAATAGAAAAATTCTTATCTATAATAATATGACGTTTAAATAAATAAAGTCACAAATTAAAAACCATAATTTATCTTGATGAATATCAATAATATATATCGTTGCATTATTGAAGTATTTTATTATATTTTCTCTCCCCATTTAATATAATTAAATATACAACTTTTCAAACATGTATAACATCAAAATAATTCATTATATATATATATATATATATATATATATATATATATACATCGTGTATATAGGCTTTAAAACACGTGCACATTAAATGCGGCTTTTTTCGTCGGATCTAAGTCAAATTGACATTTACACGAATTGGTTTCTTTCGCTTCGTCAATTTCACTGTCAACACAGCTTTTTTCATATTTAATATTATATATATATAAAAAAACCAGTATTAAAATATTCTGATATATTTGTTTCAATACCGGCTGACATTCGATTTAATAACCGGCATTTTGTATACATTTTTTTTTTATCAAGAAGTAGATCATTTTAATTATTACTGGTTCCTGAAATAATTCAGATCGGAATTTGAAAGTAGTATTTAATTGGATTTGTGTTAGATTATATGATAGATGAATAGCGATTTTTTATAGAGAATCATATTGATCCGTTTCACTTCCAAATATTTACGATTTAGACTTTGTGCAAGTTTGATAGAACATCTTTTTTTATGTTAAATTTACGATATAGATAAAAAAAAATATAACACAACTTTATAAATATGACTTTTACGAGTTTCCAAGTTGACACTTTAGAAAACTTCACACCGTTAAAGCGATAAAGTTTCTATCGAAATGTCCCTTTCGATATTTGTTTTGCATGTTGAAAGACAATTGAACTTTCAAAGAAGAGCTTACATGTTAAATAATACAAGTGAGACCTACAAAATGGCCTTTATCGACATTTTCTCGAATCTATTTATATATAAATATAATACATAATTCACGCAATACAGTTTTACTATATAATGCTTCTAATAAATTCGATCTATTTTAGATTGTTAAAAAGTGATTTTTCTATTAGTAAATATTTGAAAGCTTTGTTCATTTTGTCAGTGGTTTACATTAATTTCAGTATGAGGATTAAATTAAGGTGACCAACGTTCTACTTTTTTCAAGCTATGTGCTCTGAAAACTATTCTAAATCCTTTTTGATATTTATCCTCTTTGATATTTATCCTCTTAACAACTCTTAAAATGAGTGAAATTATTTTTTTTAGTCGTCATAGTTTTGATCAGCTTTTCATACAAATTGAAAATATTTTAGACTGACTGCTTTATTATGTTCTTTAATTGTAAAAAAAGTTGATCATTTTAATTAAATTATAAAAAAATTATCTTATTAGACAAAAGCCGTGTCCTATTGTAACAATCTGGATAATATAACGCGTTTAACATTCGTCAATTTATAATCTATATTTTACTTAAGTTTGATTAGTATGACAGTACTTAATGCCCACTGATGTCACGCTAACAATATAGTTAGTTCTAGACTTACGGCGGGGTTCGGTTTCGCAACTTTGGAAATAAGTTAAATTTTATAACATAATATATATATATATATATATATATATATATATATATATATATATATATATATATATATTTATATTTATATTTGAACAATTGATTATAAAAGCGTGAAAGATTATATTAGGAAATTGATACATTTTCTAAATATTTTTTTTTAAATTCGAGTCAGTCATAATTCGAGAACTGTCTGTATATAATTTACATATAGACTATTAACATATTTCAATTAGATCGACGCGATTATATTCTCGATTTTCTCACGA
Source organism: Leptonema lineaticorne (assembly GCA_024500535.1). Lineage (NCBI taxonomy): Eukaryota > Metazoa > Arthropoda > Insecta > Trichoptera > Hydropsychidae > Leptonema > Leptonema lineaticorne. Next base: position 8,267,725 of record JANIJI010000014.1, on the reverse strand, counting down.
GTATCACGACTCAGATCGATGAAAATAATAATATAAAATATAGCATAACGCGCACTTGCCGAAATAATACAACCAAAATAATGAAATAAAATAAATTAAAATAAAATAGTGTGTGACATTCGCTTGTCCCGGGTGGAATCGATCCGGCGACCGTTTTGCTTAGTGGTTCAAAGCGGGCCGCTCTTATTTGCGCACGGCTATTTGTGTTTGCCATCGCTGTTTGTGCTTGTTAAAAGCCATTTACGGTCCGTGGTCCCTTCTTTTCCAGATGCGACAGCGCTTCTAGAAAAGTCAACAACGGAATGGCTCGTCCAAATAAATCCTACATGCACACTTTTCATATGCGCACGCTGTGGGCTTCCCATGCCGCCGCTTGATACCATTCTGTGCACGGGATTCGTTCTAATGAAAATTTGCTAAATGTGACCGACTTAGATCTAGTTTAAATCAAATTAACGTTCGGAATTAAATTGTACTATAATTTAAAAAAAAAACTGCACAAATCTATTATCTATTAAATGAATTTCTTTTTAATATATATTAAAAAAATATATAAATATATACATGTATAAAAACCTTTTCTAATACATTCGAGTCCAATTAGAGCAACAATCTGGTTAATATGACACAACACTCAGTTCTATATATATATATATATATATATATATATATATATATATATATATATATATATATATTTATATTATTGTCTTAAAAATTATGTTTTATATTATATATAATTTCTTAAGCAAAATATTACATAATAATTCTTTCTTACCTATCACATTACATTATTAGTAAATTTTTATATATGAAATCAAAATTAAATTTGTAATATAGAAATCAAATTCTTCTTATTATTTTTTTCATGTCAGTCAAATGTTTTCGCAAAATATATTATTCACATACAATCGTTGTGGTTGTGTATTGATCGTTCGACTCGATTTCTCATAGTTCCATTGTTTTTTTCGACCGCTCTATTTGTTCAGCTTTAGCGGACTTGTCGCCTGTATATTTACACGGCAACTTGAGGCACATTCGTGGTACCCTTTGTCGGCCTCCGCGTATAACCTAAAGCTCACGTAAGCTCTGTGTTGTTTCACGGTACCATATTTCACCTCACCTGGATATTTGTTCATCATCATCATCATCAACAACAACATCATAGGTAGAAAAGTCTTCCGTGTTTGATGACAAACGCGCCGCTTATATCACTAGAGATGACACGTAGTATAACCTTTTTTCTGTCTCACGGTATATAGTAAATCAAATAACCGATATCGTGTACAGTAAGCGCTCCTTAATATTAAATATGAAATCATTATTATTCAACTGTAGTATTATAAAATAAAAATATTTTTTTTAATTTAATATTTAACGTGTACGGGTTTATTTGTATTCGAAGAACTATTGAAAGCTTATGATGCGCGCAAAGGAGAAAGAGTGAGGTAATAAGTTCGCTTCAGCACGAGGGAATATCGTATGCAGCGGTTGTTAGAACGAGATGCGTATATGTAAAATGCATGTGTTAAAACGAGAAACAAATATCGGGAATTAATAGAAGACGGAGGCGAAACACTTTGGGCGTGAAAGAAACGAAATCGCTTAACGAGGTGGTCGCTAATGCGAATTATGCATTAAACGACCCGTACACTATTCGACTTGTGCACGAGTATATATTTACTATTAAATTTATTTTTTATATAAAAAACTGAATATATAGAATCGTTAATATTTTATAATTTATTTAAGTTTTTTATCTATATATATAAAATTGGAAAAAAGTTTTTAATAAATTATTCATGTCAAATGAATATTTTTATATATTATTATATAATAACAATTTTAACGTTCGTCAAATTTTAAATTAAAATTTTAAAAATATATTGAATGATTTTCATTGAAAAAAATACAATAAAATTTAACTTTTATATATTCTTTGGTTGAATGAATTTGTTCGTGATTCAATGAGTAAAAATTTTTATATTATGATTTTTATATCCGATCATTAATCGGTTTATTATGAAATTATTTAATATTTTAGTACGTTTAAACGTACAATTTTGTATTAAAAAAATCGCAACATAATATATATATATATATATATATATATATATATATATATATATATATTAATGTTTTGTCTCGTCAAGTGAAGGCTTTATTGGCCGTCTCAATTGAACCTCGACGAAGGCGTTGTTTTCGAGTTTTCCATTCACAAGGGAGTAGGAGAAGAAGGCGGCGAAGTGGGGTGTTTTTCCATGCAAACCGAGTCTTTTTGCGACCCCACCCTCCCCGCTCTCCCTCGCACACCTTCCCCTCCTCTATCCGGTATCACTTAATGCGGGGTTATGGTCGTTTTGTTTTTCCACTTCTTCTCTTAGAGCGTGGAGCAGAAAGACGAAGGCGTGGAAGTTCTTCGGCCGGATCGGCTCCGAGATGTCTCGCCATATTCTTTTCCCTTTCACGTTTATTGTTCGTGTGCTTGATATGTGTGTTTTCGTCTCGTTTTTCGGTCCAACCAACAAGAAAAATATAATAATAACATATATAATATGTATATATATAAAAAAGAAATTCACCATCGACCCGTTGTCCAGACGCAGAAGACATTTTTATAGTTGTTATTACGGATTTATATTTTTCGAAGACGACGATGATCGTTCGAGTTGACCGTCTTCGATTTTAAATAAAGAAAAATCTCCTCCCCTTGAATTTTTTTTATTAGTTAATATTAAAAATAGATTTATATTAAATTTTAATTATTTTCGTATTTTTAAATTTACTGCTTATATATAATATGATATATATATATATATATATATATATATATATATAAACGATTTTTTCCATAGCAAAATATTTATATTGATATTCCAATAAGGAAAATTTATAAGGACATAGCATATATTTTTTTTATTTATTTTCCTTTTGTGTTTTAAATAAATATATTTTGATCGAAATGATTTTAAAATTTTGTAAAGAAAATATTTTTCTCAACAATTAAAGTTCTATAATATATATTGCATTAGATAAATTATTATCATTGGATTAAAATAATTAAATAAAAATTTAATGTTACAATAACCTTTATTGATATTTAAGAAACGTTGATTAGAAGATAAAAAAACTTCTGTAATCACGCATTGTATTTCTTTAATTTGAATATTATAAATAAATAAAAATGTAGTATATTAAAAAATATATATTAGAAAAACTGTTGATATTATAAAAAAATGCACAATAATATTCCTTTTTTGGCTTAAAATATTTAATTATTTTTTTATTACCTAGTATATTTTTTTTAATAAAAAATATACTTATATGAATAAATGAAAATATATATTTTCCTTAACTAACGATAATTTAATTATTAGTGACATCTATTGGAGGATAGTAAAATTATAAAATTAAATTTCTCTCAAAATATATTTTATTAGTACATATATACTTGTAATCATCTAATTTTTTTTCAAATCTTTAAAATTAAAGAAGTAATATAACTGAATTACGTATAAAAATATGAAATTTTGATTATTTCATTATAAAATTAATAATTTCTCCGTTTCAATGGCGTCATTCATAAAAATGAAAATTACGCATTTATGTTATCTTTTAAAATAGTACTAATAATTTTCATAAGAAATAATGAAGCCATTTAGATTTTAATGACGGAAACGCGACGTTAATTGAATCGTCAATTTGAAATTTTCGCGTTTCCGACGCGTGCGAAAATCGAAAATTCTCAGAAACGATTACGAAGATGGGGAAAAAGGCGCGGAAAATTAGGCGTCAGAAAAATTTGGAGGAAAATTCGTGCGACGTGAAAATTACCGAAATGTTCTATCATGTAATATTGCGTGATCGATACGCGAAAATACAAGATGTTTCGAAAGAAAATATACGCATTTAGTTTTTTTCAATAATAAATTATATATGTCATGAAAAAATTTTTTTTTTATAATCGTATGACTTCATATATGAAATATACTAATTTTAATATAATTTATATATTTGTATAATTAATAAATTTTTATTTAGAATATAGTTTGTTTGATTACAATATAAATTAGTTTTTGATACGCGGCATATATATTAAAAAAAATACGAAATGAACCAGGAAAAAAAACAAACCTTTTAGGGGGTGTAAAAAAATACACCATAAAAATATTGAGCACTAAAAAAATAAATAAAAACGCTCACCTAAATAAGCAATCATTCTCTAATTAGTCTTACGAAAATATTTCAATCGTAAATGCTCGCACACTAGCTTAATTTTAATACGTTATTAATGCAGCACTGGGGAAGAAAAATAGGGTTGTTTGTTTGTTTTTCGTTTTTTTGCCGTTACATATTGAACAAAACAAAAAAAAGAGAAAGAGACCTCATCGTGTATATTTTTATTACCGTCTTTTTATTTTTCAGTTTTTTTTTTCAATATGAATGATTTGGCGTTTTTCGTATGAAATTTTAATTTATATTTCGCATCGGTCGCTTTATAACGCTTCGATTTTTATACGATATTAATATTTTATTGCGTACACGAATCTCAATTATTTTTTAACGATATTGTAAAATTTTTATTTTGATTTAATTGTTTCGTATTTTGATATTTTTTTTATATGATTGAGAAATTCGAAACGCAATCTACTAAGATTTTTTCGTTCAATAATTGCTCAGCATTTTTATTATATTATATTATATTATATATATATATATATATATATATATATATATATATATATATATTTATATATATATATATATATATTTATATATATATATATATATATATATATATATATTTATATATATATATATATATATATATATATATATTTATCAGTGCATTAACTTTATAAATAATTATATTTATCTATTTAAATATTATTTTTTTCTATACAAATCTTTATAGTAATTTAAATTAATCAATATTGAGATATGGGCTTTGGATTAAAAAATGTATAAATTATGTAATATAATAATAATTTATATTAAATTATCAATTTTTATTTTATATGTTTATAGCGTTGTGTATGGTTTTTAATTGTTTAAATTTTATATAATAATCATGCTTTCATATTTATGTTATATATATTATAAAAATAAATTAATAATTATTTAAATTTGTATTCTATATTAGTAATATAATTTATAAAATAATTGATACTCAATATATTTATCATTTAATTTTTTTTTTATTATAATAGAATTAAAAAGATATTTTTATTAACTTCTATGGTAAATTTAAATTTAAATTTTATGCAATCAAAGAAATATTTTAATATCTTTTTTTTTCATTATATACGTCACATAGACATTTCGGAGAGTTAAAAACCGTTTTATTAATATTGTTAAATCGGATTTTTTTTTAAAGAAAACTAACGTAAGATGCGCCGTTTAGTATGGGGCGCGTAACCCTAACACGACTATTTATTTCTTAATCGATAATCAAGGGAAATGATCGTTGAAAAAAAAAATAAAAAAAAAAAAAGAACGCCGCTGGCAATACGAAGGCTTCGTAGAGCAATAAAAATAAAACACCATATATATATATATATATATACGCACACATAATATAATATAAACACGAACGAAATGTATGAACTTATATATATATATATATATATATATATATATATATATATATATATATATATATATATATATATATATATATATATATATATATATATATATATATATATATAGAGAGCAGCTTTTTTTCGGACAAATTAGTATGCAAATGGGTTCCGAGGTGGTCCCGAGGTCCGAGAGAGAGAGGCCGGTTTTATAGACCACCGACTCGGGCACAAACGAACCCTAAATAAACACATTTTATTGTTTATAACAAGTCACTCAGACCATAAATCAGACGGCAATTATAACGATAACAACTATTTTTCGCCGATGCTATGCGCGCGCGTAGAGCGTGAGCGCGTTACCGTAAATTATCGCCTGAAACTAATACGAGCGAAAAGAATAGAATAAGAAGAATTAAAAAAAAAAAGAACATATGTATGTATCTAGGTGTGTGTGTATGTACGTTCGTGAATACAGGGTGGTTGTGAGTCCATTTCGTTTATTATTACTGCCCGGCGATGCGGATTTATATGGATGCGTGTCCGTTAAAATGTATCATCTGTATAACGAATGTCGATTTTGTTACTTTAGCTTATGTAAAGGTTTCATTTTAATATTAAAAATTATAAAAAATAGGATTATATGATAGATATATTAATTAATTATAAAAATTATAATTGATGACACTTTCAATAATTTGCAAAAAATTACCCTGTAGTAAAATAATAAGATTAATTATTTATATATATATATATATATATATATATATATATATATATAATTTAAAGAAAATTAACATATATTATAAAATGTTATATTTTTGATATTTAAATGGTGCCTATTTATTTTTTGCGGGTTTGAGTCATCAGCTCTATGCCCAACTTTTTTAACACATATCTGAAAGATTTGAATCCTGCATTTTTATTATATTTCAAATTCAAACATATTTTTTAATTAAATTCATACTTATAAATTAATTTGAACTCTTGTGTTATAAACATCTTAATAAAAATAAGCGAATTTAATTATTCAACTATTTATGTGTCAAATTTTAATGACTCCTTCTAGACTAAAATCATCCTTTCAAATATCGAGTCTAACCTTCAAATACATTATTAATAATTAAAAATATAATCATTATGTATATTAACAATTAATAAATATAATGTTTTTTTTAATTAACTATTAATTATAATGAAATTATAACTCATTTTTTTTCATACGTAACGTCGTTATTTGACTCAGTTCCTTCTTTAATTCTAAGCACGCGCTCACGCAAGCATTAATATTAACAAAATAACACACACACATATATAATATATATAAAAACACACTAGCGAATAAATGTGAAAAAAATAAACCATCGTGACTTTCATTATCAGATTCGTTTATCGATTTAATTACCGACCGATTCACGCTTCGGACGTAAAACGCTCGTTTTACGCCGCTTTCCCTTTTCGAATGGCGAATCGACTCGTTTTTCTTTTTCTTTTTTTTTTTTTGTATATGGCGCAGTCGCCATCTTGGACTCGCTCTTTCGAAATTACCATTCGAAAAGATATAATCTCTAAATGTCCACCTAGTGCTTTGTGGGAAAATTAATTTTAGACCGCAAAGTGGCGGACGAAACGTTGGCAGTGTCACGAAAATTTTACTGCACCTTAAAACATTTGATAACCATTAAATTAATTATATTTATATATAATATAATTATACGCAAAAACAACCAAAATATCTATAACGGATATTCACCATACAGACGGGTTCAAAAACTGATAACCTTTCGAAACGATTTAGCTCTATTTTTAGTTTGGTACGTAGTCAAAAATTCAATAATCGCCACCGTCGGGGTGGTCATCTTTTGATGTACACCGACACGTATTTATTAACGGATCGTTTATTTATTTCTTTTTTTTTCTGCCCCCCTAAGTGGCCGATGATTTCTTTATTGAACCGCCCGAAGCATGTGCTTGAGATAAGACTTCCTTTGACCGAATGGCCGCTATCTATTTGCTACCGTGCGACACATAAACGTTGGCAATTTGCTAACCAGATATCGCAACACTTTGTCCGTAACGATTTTCAAGACATATAAGGCAGATTAGGCCGCGAGCCACACGTTTGGAAGCGATTAAATTAATGGACAACGCGAAAAATATCCTATAAAATATTTTCGATTCATTACTTATAGATTACGATGATATTTAAGCGCGTTTCTAATAATCTAAAGCGGCATTTAAGTGTTTCTATTCATGAATACCTTCGTATTTGATTTATTATTAAAGTGTACTCATATCTATAGCATTTATATCGATAGACATAAATAACATTAAACAATATAGTAGAAAGTTAATTATAGATATATTTAAATATTATTTTTCTCATTAAAAATATTTAGTTTTTTTTTGTTAATTCGTGATATGTGCAAAAAAACTATCTCAATGTTTATTAAAAGTGATATTAATCCTTTGAGAGATTTTATAATATAATTTTAATCATTAATTATTCATAAAATTTCAAATATAATTATTAAAAAAAGAAAATTGACTCACTCATAATATTGACATATATTTAAAATAATTTTTAAATATATGTCATCAAAAATATATTCATAATATTAAATCATAAAATAAAAAGTAGATTATTATATAAAATATAAAAAATTGAAAATTATTAATTTTGATACAATATTATTATTTTTTTTTCAAAGAAAAAGGAGTAAAATTATTACCAATTAAAGATTCATAACGTCGTTATTCTACATTCAACAATTAAAATTTACAGCTCAAATTAATTTTAATGCGCAAAATTCCATACAAGACATGTTGCACACGACCAATTAAAGTCGTTCATAATACGCTTATAATTCAATTTATTTATAAAATATTCAACTTTGACGTTAAACCAGTTTAACGACGGTTAAAATTCGGCAATAAAATAAACAATACACCGAACGAAATAATAATAAATATAGTCGGTATATATTTATATATATATATATATATATATATATATATATATATATATATATATATATATATATATATATATATTCGATCGTAAAACGTTTACAATGAACTATTTCATTATAAATAATTTATACGCGAATGTTATGTTGAATTAATAAAACTACCCTCTTCTATTCGTTTGTGAAGAGGGTATTATATATATTTTTTATTTTATAATGTTATGAAACTTGCGACAGTTCAATTCTATGATTGATCATATATTATATCAAAATATTTTATGAAAATGTGGCTTTCTATATTTTTAATTTAATATAAAATATTTTTTTAAAACAATTTATTTTAACTTTTCTTAACGGATAGTTAAAAATGTAATCGTTTTATTTATTTTTTATTTATATGATTAAAATGATTTAATATTATATTAGAGTAGATAAAAATTAATGCATAAATTCAAATTTTATTATCATAATGAATGCAAATATTTATTTGTATTCGATTTAATAGAATATTACACGTTCATTGCTATGCTAGTTTCCGACTTTGTCGTTTCAAACGGACACTCATCCTTCGATCCGACCTGTATAATATGAATATTATCGGACTTCCTGCTCTGTAATTCCGACGACATTGCACCCTCAACAGCTGTCAATACCCCACACAGAAACCTCATATAGCGAAACCAAAGTCCGCCGAGCGATTCGCTGACCGTATTCCATATAGAAATTTCACCGTTTTACCCTGATAAAAGACGATGGGGTGACCTTTTCGATGTTCACTCTTCGAAAGGGTGCTTCGCGTCAGGGTGGGTGGTGTAATTGAGGCTTTCGGCGACGTCGTAGTTTCGGGGTTGGTGCCCTTTTCTTCGCGTCAATATAATGACAGGGCTTCAATACAGGGATGAGAACGAGGTGAATGAGGAACACTCGTCAAAATTTTGACCAATTGGATTATTACGCGTCATTATGTCAGATCGTGTCACTTAATTGCGACAATTAAAATCGAATTAAAATAATTATTACGAAGCGAGAACGCGCGACGAAACGGTCACCGCGATGTGAATGTTAATTATGACAGTTCCATTATGTTTCATCTATTATATAAACGTCTACAGTCATAGAAGAAATTATACGCACCATTTTTTTTTTAAATTAAAAGATATTTAATTAAAATTATTATTTGAGTCTACAGGGGGGCTGTAAATATTATTATAAATAACCATATATATATATATATATATATATATATATATATATATATATATATAAATATATATATATATATATATATATATATATATATAAATATATATATATATATATATAAATATATATATATATATATATAAATATATATATATATATATATATATATATATAAATATATATATATACATATATATATATATATATATAAATATATATATATATATATATATATATATATATATATATAAATATATATATATATATATATATATATATATATATATATATATATATATATATATATATATATATATGGTATATATTTATTTATTTATTTCAATTTAAACTCTACAAATAATTCATTACAACTAATTAATTTATATTTTGTTATCTCAAAATTAAATTGATTCAGAAAAATCGATATGTGAAAAAAAAGAGTACGAAAAATATAAATTATTTTAATAATGCTTTAATAAAAATATGCTAAAAATGTCAATCTTAATAAATAAATCTAAAGATTGCTCATAAATCTAACGACTAAAAACTTTTTAAAAGAAATAATGTTTAAATTGAAATAAATATATATACAAACTAATTATGACAATGTTAAATCTAATTTTATTTAATTATAATGTTAATAATTTTAGAATAATTTAATGAAATTTTAAACACTAATAATTATAGAATATGAAATCTAACAATTTCTATTACATTATTATTATATCATAGAAGAAGAAATGTAAAGTTAATATTTCTTCTTTTATTGAAAAATTTTATATAATAATTAAAAAAAATATATAACATTCATATTATTACATACATTTTATTTCAAATTCAAAGAATTTCATATATTTGAGTCAGCCTGTATATATAAATATGTTATGTACAAGAAATATGACAGTTATATATTAAACAACTTGCCGACCAATAATAATGAAAAAAGATAACAAGGGAAAATTTACAATTACATTATGGAATCCTTGATTATATATCCTTTACTAGCATTTTAATATTAATGCACTATTATCTTTTTCACAGTCGGCTTTATTATTACTATTTTTTTTTTATAAGTTATATATTTTATTAATTCCATATATTTTAAATATGAAACTACTGAAAATGAGACAGTTTATTTTGAAAACATCTTTTATTTTTATTTTACAGACTATTCTAAATTCAATGCACAAGTATCAGCCAAGGTTTCATTTGGTTAGAGCAAACGACATCCTCAAACTTCCATATTCCACATTCAGAACGTACGTCTTCAAAGAAACAGAATTCATAGCCGTGACAGCTTATCAAAATGAGAAGGTATATATTATTATAAATTAAAATTTATTAAAAATTATTAATTAAATTATTTATTATAATTGTGTTCTTTTTTTAACACGCAGATAACGCAGTTAAAAATCGACAACAATCCGTTCGCGAAAGGCTTCAGAGACACCGGCGCGGGAAAAAGAGAGAAAAAGTCAGTATAATGTTTATAATTTCATAAATTCAAAAGTGTCAACTTTGAAAGCGAGATTTCCATATTTTCTCGATTCAATTTCCACAATGAAAACTCTTCCGGAAAATGCTCGTCTCCCGTGACTTTTCCGACGAAGCGCTCGCTCACCCAACCTCCTCCTCCGGGTAACGATTACAATAACAATCGCGTAAACAATGACGAAAAAAAATCAAAAAAAAAAAACAAAAAAACGAAATCCACGAGAAAAACATCCGCTGAAATATATATTTATATTTCTATATAGATAAAAAAAAATACAAGCTGGAAAAAGGGCTGAACGTCCTGCATTGTCTGAAAAAAGGGAGACATACGCCAGAGACCGCCGTATTTCGGTCTGAATAAAATCCCTTTGACCCGTTTATTGTCATACAGAGAGCATCTGAAAAACTTTGCATATTTTTTTTTTGTCGTTCGGTATGTTTTTGTTTCTTGTTTTTATTTTATTCTTTTATATCCTTTTGCTCCTCCCTTATGGTCCCACTCAAAAGGCTTGCACTTGAAATATATATATATATATATATATATATATATATATATATATATATATATATATATATATATATATTAGTTCATTATATTGCTTTTACTTCTTTCATATAAAAGAAGCGCAATTCAAAATGTCGCAAATAAAATTTTTAATTGAAATCAATAAACTTTTAATATTTTTATACTATAAATATATAATATTATCAAATTCAGATTATAAATTATATATATATATATATATATATATATATATATATATATATATATATATATACATATATATTCTTGGATAAATTATGTAATATTATCCTGCGTTCTTTAATATCCAACGATTATAACTATATATGTCAAATCAATAAAAAATCAGTTATGGTATGAAATTTAACATATGTCATAGAAATAATAATAGTACATATTTTTCAGACTGAAAATTTGAAAAAAAAAACGTACAATACATAAATAATAAACATACAAATCTGAAATTCATATGAGCCTGAATGAAATATGAATAATACCGACGGCCGCAACAGCGGCAACAACTGTTGAAAAAATTCAACGGCGAACCGCCATATTGAAAAAAAAAGAACCGGACGCGCACCAAAATGGCCGACGCGGACCGGAAGCGGAAGACGCCATTTAAAACATTTGAGCGCACCGAAATATCTTTTATGGCGAGAAAATTTTCAGTTTCCACTCCGGACTCTGGAAAAACTTTTTTCAATTCGTCTTTTATTTTTCCGCGTTTTTATATTACATATTATATTCTATGCGAAAAAACATATTATTGTTACACAAAAATACTATACTAATATTATTGTTGTAAATAATTATTTCATCTATATTGTTAATAATTCATCAACGATAAAAATAAATTAAACTATTAAAATATAATAAAAAAAACCTGATTATATTATAATTTAAATGATAACATACACACACATAATATAATGGTCTGTATTATCAATGGTTGCGATCGAATTTAAAAATTAGAGGGAAAAAAATAATAGTTGGCGAGGGCGTTCGAGTATATCGGAAAATTGTCACCCTTTTAAGGTCGCAAAACTTCCCTTAAGCGTCCCCAGACGGGCGAAAGATAATGTCACCCCTTTTAGGGCCAGGTCTGTCATTAGGCGACCGACACTTTGCGGATCATCCCCGTCAAATATCACAAAATAAACTGCATAATAGTATAGTGATCAAATAGTTGACTTTTACATCGTCCAAAGAAAATATTATATATTTTTGTTTAATGATAAAATATATTTAAATTAATTATATTTAGAATATATAGTTTATATGGTTATTTGTTTGAAATGTATTATTTCTGAAGTTTAAATATATTAATTAACTATTTAATATAATTTCAATGAATAATTTGTATGTTAAAGTTTAAAATTTCTTAGAGTCAAATCCATATATAATATTTCCTATCCACTATTAGTTTTATTTTATTAAAATTTTCTATATTATATAAATATTAATGAAACATAAAGTATATATAGATTATAAAATATACATATTTTGCGTCATATTACTACAATAATTTTATATTATTCGTTTTTTTAACTATATTTTATATAAAACAGAGTAAAGATGGTAGTATAAACTGGTAGATTCAATTTAGGGATGATGGTGTGTGTTGACATTTGGGTTTTCGGGTTTAACCTTTTCGGGGATGTCGCCATTTAGGGGTCGCTTCTATCCGTTTCATTATTATTATAATCAAGTCGCCTCGTCTAATATACGATTCAAACACGACAGGGTGGTTTTGAAATCGATATGAAATTCATATCTTTAAGTTAAATATATTTTTAAATTAAACTGTATTACATTCTTAATGATAAATAAAAAATAGGTTTTTCTAAATATTTAGAAAAAATACTATATATCTTTATAATCGAAATTTATAATATAATATATAACATGTAATTTGGCAATATATATATTTTTATTTTATTTTAATATTAATTAGGTATATTTTGAATATTTTAACTGTATATTATAAATATGAAAATAAAAATAGATGAATTAAAAAAAATAATGATAACGACTTTGCAGTGATCCGACACTTTCACTATTTTAAAACGGTTTCAATCCGCAACGTCCGGGTACGACTTTTTTTTACAACCCCCTAAATGGCGACTGGTAACGCTAATTGTCTTTAAAATTCGACAACAGTAGCGCAGGGGATGAATTCGAAAGTAGGGGGTGGAATCCGAACCAAATTGGATCAACTTTTTAGGGGTTAGGTTCTAACAAAGAGACGCTTTTTAAATTATCATCGCCGGGACAATATACATAATATTATAATAGATAGTAATAAAATTAAAATAATTATACTTATTATTATAATTTTTAATAATAATGAAATCATATTTATTTTATTAAAATTAAAAAAAAAATCAGGCGTGTATATAAATATATTTTAATGAAGCGATCAATCGGAACCCTCGATTTTTACTGAGTGAAAATTAACGGTGCTCCCCTGGTTGATGATGAACTGTGTTGTCTTCATCAGAAGCATCAATTGCATCACGAGGGGTGTTCGAAGGGCAATGTAATCAAAATGCTAATATTTACCGAACAAACGTGACGAAAAATCTAAAGCAAAAATATCTGCGAAACATCCCCTATTGTGCAATATGCAAATTTTCGACAAAAAAAAACAACATTGAATATATAAATAACTAAATCGATTTTGTATAACTAAAACAAAATAATTTTGTTATATTATAAAATTAATAAATATTTTAGGAATATAAATATTTAATATTAAATAACTTTAATAAATGTTTTGTTGTAGACAAGCTCTTCTTGCATCGCGTCAACCTGACGAGAAAAGACCCGGAACAAGCGGTTCTGGAGCAGCAACTCCGGGGCATGGAATCAGAGATGACGATGATAGACTTCTGGATGTAGTAGGTCCTACGTCTAGTCCACCACCTCATGCACCTCCTCCGTCTTTAGCACATCAGTTACATCATGCACATTCTCATCTGCCTTTAAATCATCCACATCCACATTCAGGTAAGAAAAACCTTATTATTACATAAACAGTTATTAAGGGATCATATTCTAATTTACTTTATCATATAGGTTGGTTTAAAATGACAAGTGATAGCGGTGGAAACGGTGGCGGAAGTGACGCTGGTGATGATAGAAGACGAGATGATCTCGAAAGAGATGGAAGTGATTCTAGTTGTTCAGGGAGTGTCACATTAAGAGATGCACCTGGTCCATCGAGAGAATTTCCCTCGCCTGCACCCAATATTTCATTAGGACCTCCAATACATCCTCCACCACCAGTACTTCCTTATTTATATTCTCCGGGACTATATCCACCGGGTCATCCTTTTGCCCCTCCAATATCCTTGTTTTCCAATGCTCACGCTGCTATGAATCCAGGATTATTATTCAACGCCCAATTAGCGCTAGCAGCTCAGCATCCAGCCTTATTTTCACACTATTCAAATTTGACCCATCCTCACAGTCCACAATTTCCACCAAATCCTCTACACCATCAAATGAAAGCTGGTGCAACGCATAGGTTTACACCGTACACTTTGCCACAGACAAATTTAGTCGGCGGATCACCACTGGGATCGGCCTTCGAACAAGTGACACCTGGAAATTTCGGTCACACGAGGAGTTTGAGCAGCTCACCGTCGGGTAAGACGAGACGATCGGTATCACCGCAACCTCGTCCATCTTCGACCACGCCGCCACCTTCGACGATTCCTCAACAGTCGAGTCAGCAGCAACCGTTGACGCCCACATCAACGGACGCCTGTCCAAAAGTTGTGCAATCCACGAACTCTAATGATTTGAAAAACATTGAAAAAATGGTGAACGGACTAGACGTCAAACAAATGGCGGCGTCCAACAATGGTGATGTTATGATGGTGGACAAATGAGTGGAAGCCGAGGGGGATTGCGGAGCCATAGCTGTGCATTGACGCAATATCCTCCCTTAACCCTAAAACGGCGAACAAAAAATCACAGTGATCGTTCCAAAATTGGTACTAAGTGCAAATAAACATTGTATAATTGTAAAAAAAAAATATGTGCGAATAGTATTTAGTAATTTAACCTTGATATTCGAATATGATTCATTGAGGCGAACATGGTTCACATTTTGATGGTAATAATATATACGACGTATAAAGTACATTTTATTTCCGAAATTTATTTTATAATATGACAAAAATATTTATTAAAATATCGATAGATAATTTATTTTTAAAAATATTTTCTTTGATATCGTTTCGAATTATCGAGGTTTTATTGTGTAATATAAATTTATATAAATCGTTCCTAGAAAATGTATACACAGCCTAATCACAGTTCGTAAATAATAAGGGCGTGTGCACATTATTTACGGGGCATCCGCGTGTAAAAATAATATAAAAAATTGTATTATATATATTTTTTTTTTCGTTTTAGTCAATCATATGTAAACGTATAAATATATATAATATTTTTATTTATATTAATGCAAAAAAAAAATCAAAATTATACGTATATAATTTGTTTTACATACATATATATATATATATATATATATATATATATATATATATATATATATCATTAACAATCGAATAGTGTAAAATCAGTTGAGTGTGTATATAACTTAAATTGTACAAATTATATATACATTTATGAGTGCATATATATATATATATTGTAAAGTATTAAAAAATATATTAAATTTATAAATTTAATAATTAATTTACGATTGAAAATAAAATTCGAAATGCAAAAAAAAAAATAATTTTATGTTAACGACTTTCTTGGACTTGTCCGCCGTACAGTATTCAACTCGAATAACCGAGAAAACTAACCACAGGTTCTCAAATGTAATTTTTAATAATAAATGCGAATAACATATCTGATTATATTACGATAACGAAGCAATATATTATCAATAGCCGATATTTAAATAAAAATAATAATTGGTCGATATACGCGACCGACGTGCAATCTTAAAGATTGTAAAACTGCATTTTCTCGGTTATTCAACAGTCTATATTATATATTATTATAAATTATATATTATATTTATATCGAGTATTCCCAAATTATTATAATGATTATTATAGTATTTGTTGATTTTTCTGATATCATTTCATATTTAATCACGCTTGGTGCTATGTAGCAAAATATTAATTTTATGATTTAGTTATTAAGAAACACACAAACAGACATTCATACACACATATTATATAATATAAATACAATAACATGACATATATACGTAGATATTCACAGTTAATGTTTCATTTGATTTACCAAGCAAGTCACAAAATGAAAAGATATCCGATTTTATTTTATTTTATGATAAAATAAATACTAAGCAGTGTTTCACAATATTTTTATTTTTTTAATTTAATTATTTTATAGAATATTTGAAAATTAAAAATATGTCAAATCAAATATAGAGAATCACTGATTGTGAAATATCGATATAAACTATATAATTATATGAGTATAATACAATACAAAATACGTATATGTATGACTAATTTCCGATTATTATAATGTTATTTATAATAAATACTTAATTTCCTTTTGATGGTTTATAAGTTCCTTTAGATAATTTGCTACATATTTTTTTTTGTATAAAAGTTATTATTTTATATACATAAAACTGTCTTTCCGTTTATAAGTTTTAATCACACATGTTTAAATGATAAAATAGCAAAACGACGTCGTTTAACTTTCCGAATAAGTCATGGTGAAAAAAAAAAATAATCATTACGTTATTCAAAAGGTTTTCCCACAATCTTTAATTATTTTTACGATTATTACTTTTCGGCTAATCGTGCACTTCTGTTGACACCATTAAAATATAAAATGATAATTAGCTATTTCTCCAGAGTTCATTAACATTCGTCACCGACTTTAAACGGGAACTGTACACAGTTATAAATATCTGTTAAATGTCAAAAATAATATCTGTTGAAAAAAAAACATAATTTTAATCAATTTGTTTTCATTGATTTATCGAGAAATTTATAGAAATATAAAATGCTGTATTAAAACGGATGATTGAAAATCAACGATAATTGCAATAATAAGATTCTTATGTTACACAGTTTGTCATTTATATTACAAAAAAAAAAAAAATATCTCGAGTGATCTCCATTCATGTGTTAACTAAATAAGTAATCAATCTTCTGATATATTAATATTTATATTTTTTATTAAAAATATATTAATGGTATTACATTCCTAAAATGCTTCTCATATAATCATCAAATATTTTTCGTTATATAATATATTTCATTTTTTATAAATAATATTTTCAATTTATTAAAATTTATAATATAGATCATTGAAAGTTAAAATTAACCATAATATTATATATATATATATATATATATATATATATATATATATATATATATATATATTATTTGTTTTTGAATTCATTTTTAAAACTGTTTTTTTTAAATAGTCAATTATTAATACATATCTAATATATGTTCATAGTATTTCTGTATTTAATATATATATATATATATATATATATATATATATATATATATATATATATATATATATATATATATACACGCATGAAAGGAAATCGCTTTGAAGATAAAAATTTAATCAGATCTAAATAAATTTTCATACTTTCATGATCATTTTTTATTTGATATAATTTTAATCATCCTATGTAAAACTATGCAGAAGTCACATCGTATAATTTATTTTTAAAATCTATCAATGACGTAATTTAAAAAAAATATATATATATATAATATTAGCACGCTTTAGATTTCTGTTATGTTATTTTTTTTAATCTTGCCATATTAGACACTCAAATAAATATAAGTACAAAGGAGAAATATAATGTATGAATATGAATAATAAAAAAATAGTAATTTTTACGATACGTGTAAATTAATAATATATAATAAACGATCAATTATAAAGATGATGAATTCGATAGTATAAATAATATTGACAAAAAAGGAATTGTATTTCTTTGCATTTTTATACAGTCGAAATTTAATTAAAGACGAAAATAAATAAATAAAATATCAGTTAATTATTACACATTATTTGTAAAAGGTCTTCGTTGTGTAGATTGATTTCGACAAAAGTGTATTTACAGCGACACAGCTCTTATGAAACGAATCGAAATAGATGATGATTAATATTGTAAAAATAGTATTATTATTTTTCCCTTCAATATGATCATTATTTACACCCTTTAAGTGTCACTCAATTAGATTTTTTTTTCAAAATAAATAAAATAATAAAAAAAATATAGAGTATGTGTGGTACTTAAAGGGTTATAAGTAGAAATGTTCAAATTGTTAAAGAAATAATAAATAATTCTGTTTCATAAAATACAACTTCATTAATGTAAAAATAGAAATATTTGTGATTGAATCTGAATTTTCATATTTTTTTTCTGCAAGTGGTCAAAATTAATTCAAAACGAGACAATTATCGTCATATTAACAATATTTTAATTATTATTTACCATTCATGTGACGCAATTGGTTATTGTAAAATACACTGAGTGAATATTGTTATTTATTTAAAATGAGTCTGAATCATTAAAATTTATGCATATAATGAGATTGAATATTAAGAATGACGAATGTGATTGAAACTTTGAATTTACATAGTTTCTTTAATTTCAACCAATTATATATACAAAAAATAATAGTCAATCTCATATATATATATAATTAATTTTTATGTGCCATAAAATGGAGATTGTATTAAAAAAATATAAATTCATTAAAAAATGTAAATATAATAGAATCAACATAAAATTTCTCTCATAAAAAAACTTCAGTCTACGCACGAAATATAAAATATATTTAACGTGCAATATATTTAATACATTTTTAAACTTTATTTTATATTTTTGACCATTTGACAAGGGAATAATATATATATATATATATATATATATATATATATATATATATATATATATATATATGTCAAAAAAATAGATTCCGTTTATATAATTCGTAATCATGCTTTTGTCCTCGTTGTAATATATTAAAATTTAAAATAAATATAACGATTCGCTTTTAGATGCATATTAAATTGACATAAAGAGAATCTGAATTGTGATGTTGAAATTAAAAAAAAAACATTATAATACTAATAATAAAATAAATTGCATTACTCACAAGCGAAATGTTATTTTTATTTATATACAATTTCAAATTTTATAACAGACGTTGTTCCGATGACGAAAAAAAAATATGTATTACAAAATTGATTTTTCGACGATTGCAAATACTAAATATTATTAATTTCGATTGTAAAGAAGTGAACGAAAGAGAAACGCAAATATATAAAATTTAAGCAATTTAAATATCTAGTTATTAAGTGAAAATTATTTGAAAGACATGCAAAAAAAAGATAATGATAAATGAAATGATATCGTGTGTAATATATCGTGTCGTTATTAAGTAAAAAAAAGCAAATAAAATAATATTTCAATCAAAACATTCGTTTTATTTTATTATTATTAGTTTTTTGTCTATAAAATAAAAAAATTAAAAGTGAAGTAAATATCACAATATCAAACTAATGATCCTTGAACTTTTTATTTGTCGGTATAATTGAAAAATATTTCAATTGAAATACAACATTAATAATGAAGACATAAAAATTACATTATAATTTTTTTTACTAAATACAAATATTGCTAAAAAATGAATTTCTCTATTTTTACTTTCATATTGCATATATAAAAATAGAAATTTAGACAATTATGCAAAGTAAAAAATGCATTTAAAGTTTTTATTGATTTATCCGTGACTAAAAAAAAATATGTTTAAATAGAAACCGGTTATTTTCATAATTGTAATATGCATCGATAATTGCTATATTATTGAAAATATTTTTACTTTCAGATCCTTTTTCGTTAATAAAAATGCCGATTATAATAAATTATAAAATTACATACTACATATATTAAAAAAATAAAATAAAAATATTCAGGAATAATATGTTAAAAATTTATATGAATTAATTTTTAAAAGGTCAAAAAATTAATATCGATAAATTTATTTGTAAACATTATTAATCATTAGTTAATATAAATTTTGATTCAATTCTATCAAATTTATGATTATATATAGTAAAAAATCAATAATATTAAATCTCTTTAGGGATGTTGTTGTTAGTTACTTTTAATAACAAAATAGTTTGTTTCAAAATTCTCATTCATTTTAATTACTTATATCAAAACTATTTTTTATATTATTTTTATTGAAAAAATCGTTAGAATTTTTATAGAAAAAATAGCGAATTCATAAATATAAATACATGTAAAAATAAATAAAATATCACCGTTACATTTAATATGTATATTATTAGAAAATACATAATAATAAATATTCATGATCATAATCGAAATTTATAATAAACATAGGGAAGCACGTTGAAAATACAACGATCTAGTAGAACGATTGAATGAATATATTTATGGATCACCATGTATATATATGGTATATATATATATATATATATATATATATATATATATATATATATATATATATATATGTTCAATATGGCGCCTGTATGAAATTCGACACGTTTCGTTCGTCGCATTTTATGCAACATAAAAAGATGTTTCTTGCGCAGTAATTTCTGGCGTTTTCCGAAACATTAATTTTTATTGTGGGGAGACAATATTTTATTGCGCACCCACCCTGTATATACGTATAAGCTCTCTCTAACACATACACACACACACGTGTATAACTTAATTTCGGCAAAGCTTTTTAGGGTCGGACGCGCTGCACTTTATTGCAGCAGACTTTGAACGCGGTAGACGATTGCCAGTTTGCCAATCAATTACTTCTTATAAGTTCAAAGATTCTCAAACGTTTTCTTATAAAGCATTTTTTTTTTTGAAATTTATTTATACTCAAAATATACATCATCGTAATGACGACGTTCAATTTATTATTATGTTATCTTATAAAATATTTTAGCATTTGCGATTCAATTTTGCTTCGATTTCCTTCAATTTTGACAGCAGCGTTACGGTTATAAACGCGAACACGGCCATACTTTTCATAACCCTAATTTTATACATTTTTTACACGTGATATTTAATTATAATATTGTTTCTATTGTAATAAATAAATTAATTAGTATTTTCTATTTGTTTTATTTTTTAAATAAAAATTAAAAATATTTATTTTTTAATTTTACTTTATTTTTTTTAATATATATTTTATAATATATATTTAATATATATTTTTTAATATAAATTAAATAGACTTCCGTTAATATTTATGAATCTAAAATTATTTAAAAAAATATTAGAACCTAGATTTTTTAATATTATATATATATATATATATATATATATATATATATATATATATATATATATATATATATATATATATAAGTGTGTGACGCCATGATCGTTAAATGTGTTGTTATAACAATTAGACAAACGCCGACCAGTATAGGAGGGGGTAATGTCACATTTCTCCGCGCGCTCTTCAATTTACCTTTATATTATTATTTATATACAAGGGATCCTTTTAAGAATTATCAAAATTTTAAGGTATTATAAAATTGTTTTTACATATAAATGTTTTAAATCATATGCACATTCGATTTTCTTTTTGCTAAAGATATATACTTTTTAATGAGAAATTATTATTATTATTATTCATATATTATTACTACTTTTTTTTATTGCATATGTTTTTTTTAACCATGCAAAAAGAAGATTTGATGTATTTGTTTATAAAATATAAGATTTTGTTTCATATATTGTTTCATTCAATGAGTAATATATATATATATATATATATATATATATATATATATATATATATATATATATATATATATATATATATATATATATATATATAATATAATATTATTCATTAAATGACACAATAAAAATTAGTCAATGTTGTTTATTGGAAAGTTTTTAAGATAAATTAATTTAAAATATTATATTTATTTTTAAATTAATTTTGATAAAATCTGATATATAGTATTTATTTTTAATATCATAAATTTGATTTATACGTTTACATTAAAATATATTTTCATCAGTCAAAACCTTTTATCGATATTAATACGTATTTAAAGATGATTTCAAAATATTTAATAATACTCTTCTTCATAATTTCGCAATTTTTATTTTATTTTTTTGTCATTTCGAGCACATATTTTATAACTATCGAAATCTTTCAATTTTTACGAATATATTCAATCAACATTTTTAATGTTTTTTTTACGATTTTGTTTCATACTTCAGTCAAAATATATTAAACAAAAATAATTTATAATATAACATGAATATTTTGTCACGGCATCAGACTTTAGCAAAGCTTCAATTAACACACTTTCATATATGACTTGGAACACTTGGATTAGAAATAGGTATAATCGATATAAATTTCATCCTCATATATAGTATATATTATACATATATATATATATATATATATATAATCATTATATTTGTATGACGAGCATACGATTCTATATAACCAAAGGTGCATGACGATAGAATGCAAATGGCATGGGTGAGGCAGGATGTCCACATTGTCACCACTAAAAGTGGCGAGTGCAGCACCATAAAATGTCCCGTTTATCTTGCATGGACTGCTGCTTCTTCCTGCTCGACTATGGGAAAACAAACGGCGATAATTTCCACGACGACGTCGGTTCATATAATCACAATTTACATATTCGGACCGCACTTATTTTATTGTGCTGCTGCACCTTTAAAATCGAACCGTCAAATTAACAGTTCGATATTATCGTTTCCATTATACGATACTGTAATATATATATATATATATATATATATATATATATATATATTTTTTTTTTTTTTTTTCGTTTCCTAATGCGTTTAAAGTTACGTCCAACGTTGTGAATTATTATGAATGTCAATATGACATATATATTTTATTTTTTAATAAAATAATAATTTTATTTTTTTATTCTCTTCAATTCAATAGAAAATTATTCATAAATAAAAAATCAGCGGTAATCTATGAAATGAATAGAAGGGTAGAATATGTTATAATATGATTATCGAAAAAAAATGTTTCAATTTTAATATGAATTAGCAAACAAATATACTATTTTATAAATTGCTAAAAATACTCATTTTCAAAAAATAATTCATCTTGTCGAGACGCATCCAATAATTAAATTATATAATATGATTTAAAAATTAGTTGAATATTTATAAAAGTTTTTCGTTTAAGGCCACTAAATTTTTCATTGGAGAATAATTTAAAATCATGATTAGGTTGAGAAAAAGCAAAACAATTCTCTCATTTTAATATTTTGCTATTATATAATGCATAACTTTATATAGTTTTACTAGATATTTTCAAATTTAAATAAAGGACACTTTATATATGCTTTATAATCAATTTAGAAAATTCTTATTCATATAATTTCTAATATCTTGAAAATTATATTAAATTAATTTAATTATAAAAAAATGTGAAATAATTGATATATTTTTTTAATTAAATTGAAATACATTCATAATTATGAGGGAATATACAAAAATTTTATTGTAAAAATTGTATTTGTTTTAAAATTAAATGAATTATTGATTTTATTATTCTCAAAAAATCTTATCGTATATGAATTATAGAATTATATATATATATATATATATATATATATATATATATATATATATATATATATATATATATATATATATATAATATTTATTTATTATAAACGTGGTTGAATTCGCTCGCTCTCTTTTTAAGAAAGACATAAGAAATATGTCGCGCTGTCGGCGAACAAAAACGAAAAAAAAAAACAAGTAGGGAGAACAAAATAAAAGAAAACGGCGGGAAATTTAAAAGTCCCGCGTAAAAGTAAGTGAGGCAAAAAGCCAGCATGAAAGAATAGCTGAATAGAATTAAAGTAAAAAAAAGTGTGAGGAATGACAAGTCGGGGCGAGAGACTAACGCGTCCCGTAATGTATGAGCCAACCCGCTTTTAGGGTGACCATCCTGTATATCCAAACAAATATCTAAATATTTATTTTTAAAAAATAATGATTTTGACTATATTAAGATCATTTTCAAAAATATATTTTAGTACGGAATAATATAAAAAAATAAATATTTTTAAAATCTACTCAATAACTGTTTTTCTTTAAATGTTCATAGCTGTGTCTCAAATGTTTTTCTAAAATAAATAAATATGCGATGGTTTGTTTTTTTTTTTTTGATTATTGAGAATCATCAGACATAAATACTCTGGTGAGATTAAAGTATTTTTATCGCTTTTATAACATGAAATATTTGCGATATTTTACCGGATTTTTTTCCCGCGGTCTCGCCTACTATAAATATCCGTTTAAGTGTGTAACTGTTGATTTTACTGCTATAAAATGCGACTAGTACAAATAAAATTTTATTTACTTTATTGCAGTTTTACACATCAAGGAAGCGGATAATTTATAAATATTATATTTTTCATTTTATTAGATCCATTTTAATTATTGTAAAAATAATTAGAAAATTTTTGTTCAATTAAATTTTAAATATTATTATTTTTTAATATCTTATATTAAATTTCCACATTTTCCTTTTTTTGGAAACTTAATAAATGACGATTTTGATTTCTCTATTTTAGAAATAAATATGTCAAACATTATAAAAATAATATTTCAATCAATATAATGTTGTGTAATAAATAAATTATTCTAGAAAATGATAAATAATCATCATAACGTATAACACACTTAATCATTATATTCCTATAAAATAATTAATATATTAAACACAGTTAAGTTGAGTTTGATTATAAAATATATTTAAAAATATTATGAAAATTACAAAATTGTAGTACATTCGGAAATATAATACTTCTTTAAATGTTATATAAATTAAATAATCAATGTATTGAATTTAATTACCTTCCTGTTTGTTTTTTTCAACATAGGAAGTTGTAACAAAATACTATCTGTCATAAATTTACTAATAATATGAAAAATAGGAATGAGTACAAAAAAAAATATATAAAATAATAGGTAATCATTGTAGATTTTAAAGATTTTTTTTGTTTTATATTTTAAACGTGCATTGTTTAATTTTCACAAAGAATGGTTACCGTAAAAGCGTCGAAATTTCTCACAAAAAACTGCAAAGACACTTTACACGCATAGGTCGTTCGGAATCTTGACATTGTCCGGTAAAATCAGGCACATTCCAAACGGAAAAATCTTAGTCTTCGGTCGACTCGAATGTGACAAACGGAGACACCGCATACCGACTACTTTGGGCTACCGGTATTAACTTTTCGACTCGTGATACTCAAACTTTTCGTCAGTTTTTTTTTTATTTCAATCATCAATATGCTATAAATAATATTAAAAAATAGATGAATGATATTGAAAAAAAAATCGAATAAAATTATATAGGAATTCATCTGAAAAAAAAACGAGATATAATTCTGACTTTAGATAGCTTTCAGCAAAAAAATAAGACATAAACTTGACGAACATAAATAACGAGCGACGTATAGGCGATATCGATTAATTCATGTCGTGAAACCAGATCGAGACTGGTTACCGTTGACGGTGTATAGTTTAATTTGTCAAATGCTCACAGATGACGATGACCATCATCATCACGACGACGATGATGATGATGATGACGATGATGAGGACGATGATGGCCTCTATGATGGCGAAGAAGCAGATTGAGAACGATAACGGTAGGTGGCAAGGTGGCAACTTGGCAAGTTTATGTTGGCAATGTGAACCACAAGAGGCGATAGATTACACCTTCCAGTTGACACACTCCAAGACCCTTTGCGCAAAAAGCCGACACGAGACCACGTACATTTATACCAAGTAGATGTGCTGCGAATACGTCTTTATTATTATTATTGTTATTTAGTTGTAAAATTTAATAATCGTAAATTATAAATTATTTTTAGTACGAAGCAAAATCTGAAGTAACTTTGTACGATAATCAACTGAATAAAGTTGCATCCTATTAAATAATTTAATTTTGATTCTCCAAAAATATCGTCTCGAATATTTACCAATTTATTTTAATTAATTTTTTTTCAACCTAATTTCGATATAAATAATTTGTTTTTATCAATTTAAAATATATAATCAAAATATCAAGCATTTATAAAATAAAATTGATTATTATAATACAAAATAATATTTATTAAAAAATATTATTATTATAATATTCCATAAATAATTTCATCTTTGATGATATTTGGTTAATATTTTTCTTTCAAAAAATATTATTCTCATAAATAAATAATTTTCTTAAAATAACTTTGATAATAATTTTGATTTGAAATATAAAATATATATATATATTATTTTTCATTTTTTTAATAAAAAAATGATTTATTTGTAAAAAAAATCAAAATAAATAAATATTACAGAAAAATATCAAACGAAAGAATTATAGTAACTTTGATGAATTTCAATCATTAAATCGATAATTAAATAATCTGCAGTTAATTTTAACGTATAGAATAAATTACTTATTGAAACGTTTAAATAGCTGCGACTATTATCGTTCGTTTATGTTTAACATAAAAAAAAAATATACGTAGAAATTTTTACTGGTAACATAAATCGATTTTTAAAATGGGTCATGAAATTAATTATAACGCATTAACGTGTAAATCTAAATTAACAAGTCGTTAAATTTAATAGATGAGAACTCGTATTCGATTTTCTATTAATTTATATATTTTTTAATGAAATAGATAATACTTGTGAGAGTCTATTAATTAAAAAAAAATGTCACAAATCATATATATTATGTAATTTTTTTTTTAATGTAGTAAAATTTTGTAATTTTATAACTGAAAGTTTAAAAGTCGTTCATAAAATCAACAAAAATACAACGTATATTTGCAATATTTTCACAAATCCAGTTATACGATTTCATTTTCTTTATTATTATTATTATTTATTTATTTTTATTTATACAATTACCGACACATCCGTCAATATTTTCAGCGTTTTGCGACCAAACAACGAGTCGGCGCGTTGCATTACTTTTTTCTCCTTCCAAGGGCTCAAAAAGCAATTAAATCCGAAAAGTTGACGACCGCTCGTGAACATTTTGGCGCGAATAAAGAAAAAAAATACATTTTTATTCATTTATTTATTCGGCAGATCGAAGAGGGGGGTGGGCCGTCCCCCTTGATTTTTTATTCGTTTTTTACGACGTCGTCGAACAAAAAGCTTCGACGCTTTCGGCGCCAATTTACGTCAGTCAAACCGCGAGATGCATAGATACATCCGAAATCGTACTCGTATTCTTTCCTTTCATTTTCTTTTCGTTTTCTTGAGTTGTATACACTATTTTTTTCGTAGTGCGAATAAATCGGCATCGGGAAACTCGTCGTAATTGGTGTGATAATATCGTAAGAGTTAATTTTAAAATCGTAAAGTACGTTTTATTCGATTACCATTTATTTTATATATGGATCGATTTCGTAGAAATGTTCGATGATCGTATATGTGTGTATGTTTTTTTATTATTATTATTTTTACCTTTTTTTTGTCCATTTTCTCACTTCTTCGACTCGGTATTCTTTATTTTTGTGTGCAAAGTTGAAACAACACGTCCACCCCATGACTGGAGACATTTCCACAATTTTACATATTCGGACAACTTCTTTTGTTCGATGCCGCACACCTAAGGCTCTCTGAATCCGAAATGTGTTATTCGATTGCATAAAGCCGCGTCTATACAATGTGAAATCGCTAATCTTTTTCTAACCATTTTGAATAAATTTATTACAAAATTTTAAATACATTCTATCAATTTTATTTCATATAATATTTTTAATTAAAATTATTACAGTTAATTTTTTTTTAGTAATAATTTCATTCACTAAAAAAATATTTATAACTTGAATTTATATTAACTCTTTTCATTTTTATGTTTTGCTAATCACTTTTTGTTATATAAAAATGATAAATGAAAATGCGTATCAATGAAATTCGTTGAAAAATAAACGAATCAAAATGATTACGATATTTTTCATGAAAAATATTATTCTTAAGAGCGAAATAAATGTTTAGAATTTCAAAAATATTTAGTATGTTAGATATAAAAATATATGATGAATTTCTAAAACGTTATTTTATTATATTTTCAATATTATTACATATCAAATATTTTTTTTATTTATTTAAAATCATTATTTTTTATGAAAATCATGTTACATTGAATGATGTACTATTATTATTCAAAATATAGAAATTAGATATTTATCATAAATAAAATATTACAAAATAATATTATAAAATTTCATATAATAAACCACATTTCGTGATCGTTAAAAAAAATTGCAAAACACCACACAGTACAATAAATAAAGAAGAAAAATATTCGTAGGATTGAGCAACGAAAAGCGATCTCTCGGCTTAATAAAGTTCAGTGCCTTGTAACGAAAGTGGGTGAATATAGTGAGTATTCGTTGATGAGTAGGCAGTCGGTAGGAACAAAGGATCCATGTGGTGTTGGAGTGGTGATTATAGTCCATGATGGATGGTGGAATGTTGCTCCAAAGAAGAATGGCACCAAACTTATTCTATATATCGCATGAAACAAACGCTACATCTATCTATATATAGTACGAAACAAATATTTTTCATTTATATATATTTTTATATCATTTTATAAATAGTATATAGTTACTTAACATTTTAAATTTTAGAATTAGTAAAAAAAATATAATAAATGGTAAAAATTCATTTATAATAAGTTTTACTAAAATAAATTACGATTGTATCGTACGAGTTCGATTCAATTTAACGTTTTCCCGTGTCTAATTTAAAATTTTGCGCTATACGTGAGAATGTATTAATAATATTGAAAATGTTCACAGGGTATTCGTTAATTATTAGGAATATTTGTAAAATAAATTTAATTATAATACTTCGACGAATAGATCTTCACCATAATCTAAACGAGAAATATCCGGTATCAAATCTTGGAAAAATCTTTTTTGCATTTTTATTTGTATTTAACACGCTTTTTGCAAATAAATTAAAAAAAAAATATTTTTTTAAAATAGTACATTTATAATTATTGAAATAACTACTCATTTTTATTTTTATTATTAAAAAATATTAGACTAGTTATTCTACATATTTATTAATATTTTATAAAAAGTTCCTTTATTAGTTTTACCATAAATACTAATATTATTTTTTTTTTCTATATTTTTAGTCCATATTGAAAACACAACAACTATATTAAATTTGAAAATTAATGATAAAAATAATTATAATATTTTTATTATATAGTTTCCAATAATCAAAAGTCCAAAAAGATAATATTCCAAACCTGATTTTAATTAGGATAGAAAAAAAAGTAAGTGTTCATAAAATTATCAATACAGTCATATAAAAAAGTTAAATTAACTAATCTAATAAGAAAAGTGAAAATTCACAACTCAGTATACAAGTTAATTAATTGAATTTCATCTAACAATATTTTGATACTGAACTCTTATATTATATAATATTTAAAAAAAGAACAAGAATTCAATCAATCTTTTAAAGGTTCCTGAATGCAAAATGGCGACAGGAATTTCTAAAAGGTTTTTGCGCTTATAAAGTAGCGACAAAAAAATTGTAAACATTTTCTTAGAAGACGTAATAACGATCGAATCAAATACTTCTTTTTTTTCTATTTTCTCCGCTTTTTCGTTCGAAAAATTTCTCGTGTCGTTATTTTATTTCATTTTATTTTTTTTTCCACTCATTTTTTCCCCATTCGTTTTTGCTCTATCGTCTTTATAATCAGATTTCGAATTTTTTCCACGGAAAAAATCCGTCCATTTGGCGAAAATTGTCTTCATAAATATTTCCGAAAAATCCCGGTTTCTTCGCGCGGTTCGACTTCACACTCGTGCATGGTCAATTTTTATTTATTTTATTTTATTTTCATTTATTTTTTCTTTCGCCGTCGCAAAAATCGACGACTGGTTTCGGACGTTTTTTTTTTCGTTTTTACTT
Organism: Leptonema lineaticorne; assembly: GCA_024500535.1. NCBI lineage: Eukaryota > Metazoa > Arthropoda > Insecta > Trichoptera > Hydropsychidae > Leptonema > Leptonema lineaticorne. The sequence goes on along the minus strand of JANIJI010000014.1, from coordinate 8,236,939 downwards.
TATTTTCGCGTCCACTTTCGGCCGTTTTTTTTTCTTCATCTTATTTTATTTTTGGCCGTTTTTATTTCTTGACACTTTGTCTCTCATTGTCTCCATTGTGCGAGGTGTAATATATTTGCCGCGGCAAGGCATATGGCCACGACGATATCAATTGATATTTCTTTATTTCGACTTTAAAGGGAAAATGTGCCGATTCGGACAGCATAAAAAGGTGAATCGTAAAGATTTATAAAATAGACAATCAATTAAGATTACTGTGTTGAAAACTTTTACAATTTTACCGCATTTTATGTAAAATAAAAACTTACAAAAATTATAACAGACAATCAAAGCTCAATTCATTTATACAAAATTAAAATTATTTTTCTAGTTCAAAAATTATTTATTTTATCGCATTTTTTTAATATTCAAAATATTTTTTTTAATATCATATAATAAACTAAAAGGTATCTATATTTTTCATATACGAGTATATAATTAAATATGTCATAAGAAATTTTACTGTGTTGAAATTTTAAATTCATATGATTTAATTTAAAATATAGCAATAAATTGGTTATAAAAATTAAATAAATTACTTTAAATTATATAAACAGATCTAGATTTATATAAAATACAGCCATAGTGATTTATTTGTTTATTCATAATATTTTGCAATCTCATGCATATTACATTGAAAATTGATTTCAAAATAATAAAAAATAACGCACCATATTACTATGTAATAAAATATTATATTAATATAAATATTTATAAATTAATTTACCTCTTGATATTCAGATCAAAAATAATAATAAAAAAAATATGCGACAAATAAGCGGTGTCATGAGAATATTTATTGAAAGATATAATTTGAAATTTATGACACCGTTGTGAAAAAAAAAATACACACTCTGACGTATATATTAAGACGGTAGCTATTCTGGTGCAACAAAATAAAGTCAGTTTTTCATAATAGACAGTACATAAATTGCTAGACGTGGCCGTTTCTAGAAGTAAATATTTGTCCCGTGTAAATTACACACTTGTCTACTACTAGTGCGTCGGGTTTCGCGCTTGACTCCGCATCGATGTTTCTCAAATTGAAAATTCCTATTGACTTTTCTACTGTTTATATAAATATTTTTCGTGATTTTTCTACATTATAATACAATCATATATTTACAATCTGAAATATGTATATGAAAATAATTGATGAAATTATAAAATCAAAAAAAAAAAAAAAAAATTAATACACGGAATTAAAAACATTTTTCATTATTTATTCTTATAGAGTAATCTAAAAACTTTTGTCTTGCTTTAAATGTAGTATATTATTTTATTGAACGAATAAAATCATACTTTTTATTTAAATAAAAAATAAAATTAATTTCATATATTTGTAAAATAAAAAAAAATACATACAACTTACTAGAATTTTAAAATAGTATATTCATAAGTATCCGATTATAATAAATAATATATATTTTAGTCGGGCGACTATTTATATATATATATATATATATATATATATATATATATATATATATATATATATATATATATATATATATATATATATATATATATATATATATATATATATAAATTGTACATGTGCAGAAAATTTTAAAATATTCAAGATGAAAAAAGTGATCAGAATGCAAGTGCAATAATCGCATATGTTATAAAAATAACGTATCGCAAATCAAAACTGAATCCGAAACCGAATAACAAGCAATAAACAAACAAATTCTATTGTTCGACATTTTTGCGGTGCGATTGAATCACAATAAACGAACAAAAAAAAAACATTAAATTATGCACGCATATATTTCAAAATACATTGCGTGCATATTTAACAAGGGAATTCGCTTAACACGATCACATTACTACCAGTACACGGTGCGAGAAGTACGAAGAGGAATCTATCAATGCCCTTAAAGAGTCACATCAAGTTTTTCCATTTAATGTTTAGAGTTTCCGCAACGTGTGTAAAGATGGATAATTTTATCTGCGACGGAATAGTTTTTTTTTTCTCCTCTCCACTTCTTTTTTCTTGCAATTGTAACCATTGTGCACGCAATTTATACGTTCCGTGTAAAACGAGAAAACGCTCGATATCGAACAAGTGCCAATACAGTTATGCGATCGTGCAAAAGTTACGAAGCGATGACGACGTGGAAAAAAAAACCAGCGCTTGTCGGTCGAATGTAAAGAGGCGGAAAGGAAAAAAAGAACGCGCCTAGAACAGAACTAGATCGTGTCCGATGACATGACAAATAAATAGATATGCCATTTTTACGGGATGAAAAAAAATATTTTAATCTAAGGAGAACGCTCTATTGGTGTATTAAGGGAAACGAAGAGCTGGTTTTTGCGTCGATGTCCATTTAGAGGAGGTTCGATTTGCGTGTAAATTTTCAGTGTAGCGACACAAATGACGTGTCACGTATATATTTAAACGATATAAGGCTGAGAAAAAAATGTTTAGAAATAGCAATGAAATAAATATTAATGAATAACTTACAACAAAAGTCGTTTATCACCTTTTTAAAATGATTTTTGATATAAATAAAAGTATTAAGCAATTAAATTTTTATTTAGAAATTTAAAATTTGATATTTTCATATTTAAAAAAATATTTTTATTTTTCAAAAATTGTTTTCAAAACATATAAAAACGCAGTTAATATGTATATATTATTGAAAAATCATTATTTCAATTATGAAAATTTAAATCGGATGCTAAAATTAAAAGAAAAATTTTTATTTATAAGAAAAATAACTATTAATTTATTATTTACACCATTTTTAGTAAAATTTTTTTTTAGTAAAAGAGTATTTATTTAGACTTCAATAATATCAATTAATTAATAAGTATAAGAAATTACATAATAATGATAAAAAACTATTTATTTAATTGTTACATCGTCAGAAAAAAGCAAAAACATATAAGAAAAAATAATTTTTGATACGTAAATGAATAACTAAAACTTATTTAACGTCGAATTACTATGTCTATACTAAATTAACACGACAATGTATCAAAAAATCGGTAAAAGCTGCCGCGCAATACACTATAAAATGAACGTTAAAAATATATAATATTATACAATCGATATTCTTACCATATTTCGGTGAGTATAATGCAAATTACTCAATTGCAACAAATAGTAGGTGCGGTGCAATATTTTGCGATATCCTCCGAAAATCGTCACCTTTTGCAAAATAATAGTCTGACCGGTCGGTAACGTCTTCATTACTCTCATAATAAATAAATCGTTAAATATCATTTTTATTTAGCGTCAGAGGAATCGAACGGTATCGACTAGATCGTAAAACTGTGATGTTCTATCGATTTCAGCGACTATTAAATCGCTATCGTGTCGATATTTTATTTCGAGGCTTTCAGACATTATGTTCGAGATGCGTTTAAAATTTTTACGATGTTCAAAAAAAAAAGAGGTATTAATTTTTATTACGATATCGCCAATATAAAAATCTGTAGTCACTTTACTAAAATATAATTTTAAATCTTAAAAAGAATTATATATATATATATATATATATATATATATATATATATATATATATATATATATATATAGGAATTCTCTCTGCGTTCCGATGTTTGAATCTTTCTATCAAAAATAAATAAAAAATGAAGATTATTTGCATTTTTACGAATTCTATTGAAATCAAAGGGGGTATACGTTGTGATCGAAGACGAGAAAATTAAGAAGAGGAAAAAAAAATAGAAACCGGAACGTATAAAACAAAAGGCTGTTTGTTAACAAAACGTTGGCGCCGACTCTTCTCGGAAATATCTTCGAGGATTCTTCTTTTGCATCCAGGATACTAGGAATCAAAACAATGGTCTATACGACGTCTGTTTCTGATAATTTGCGCAAAAATTTCGTCACTCTTTCATGTCGTCCGTCATTTTTGTGTGCTATTTTGAATAAGTAATATTCAGACATTGTTTTTGCGATATATTGTTATCGAGCGATTTCCTGCGATGAAAATGTATTATACAACATCAACTTTGATTTTATAAACTATTATATCTAACGGAAGTTGAGCTTCTAGCATATTTCCTTTCAATATTAATTATAAAATTAAGAAAATGTACTAATATTTATATATCTTTTATTAATTCTAATATTGAGTATATTAAAATCAATATCAATTAATCCAAAATTACTCATACATTGTATATATTTAGATGAAAATAAAAACTAGTTCTCGAATTACGATCGTCTCAACTTATGACGAAAAAAATGAATCAATTTTTTTTCGTCTATTATATAACATTATTTATTATTGTATGATATTCAATTTACGTCCGATGTTGCAAAATCAAATCCTGCCGTAAGTCGAAAACTTACTTTATTATTTTTAATTTATACAGAATTATTCCACAAAAAAATCTTTCTTAATATTTAAATAGTTCGAATCGTAATAAAACTGTATATATATATATATATATATATATATATATATATATATATATATATATATATATATTCTAATTAAAAAATTAAAACGCATTAAGTCAATAGAATATATAAGAATATAAAAAAATATTTTTTTAATAAATTAATTAATAACGAATTAATTGTCGAATATAAAATCGAATAAAAGACCGAAACGCAAAGAAAAGAATTCGTTTATGCGACGTCGTTTTCGTACGAAGCTTTTCATTCCTGTAAAGGTGCGCGCACAATCGCAAATAATTGCATGCATTATTTTATTGTGCGTCCGGCTTGCGTTCGAAAAACGGAAGAGAGCGGGGGAAGGGGATATTTTTGCGAAACAAAACGAGCGGACAATTACACATAAAGCGGCGGACACACTATAGCAAAAAAGGGCATCGCGGAATCTCCTTTATAAGGGTCTTTTTGCGTTCGCATTAAGCGGCAAATTTACGCGATACCGAAATTGATCCCGATTTATAGTGATAGTCTTGAAAGTGCTTCGGTCGACAAAAATTCGAGATTAGACTTAAGCTTCGTTCACATGTTTTTCTTAAAAATACATTTAAAATTTAACTATATATATAATTTTTAGAAGTTTCTTGTTATATTAAATCTAGAAATATTCTGAATGTACAATTTATATTCTAAATATAGTTAAAATATATTTACATTTTTTATATCAAGTATTGTGTATGATATTTTTTTAATTAATAATAAATCTGAATTTCATTATGTAAAAATGTATTAAAAAACTTTAAAGAGCGGTCCAGATATATTTTTAATATATTTTTTTTAGTATAAAATTATATTTTTAATATTAAAAACAAAGAAATATTTATTTTTTAAATAAATTATCAATCTTTAATAAATTTTAACGCTGTGAATTATTAGATATTATTATTAAATATAAGAACAAAATATTCGAAAAAATTCAAAATAATTAACTTTTTAATATCAAAGATTTTTTTTTATAATATCGTCACTATTTTATAATCAATTTTCATTAATTAAAAATATTATTATTATTATAATTGGATTTACAAAATTAGAAATTTAACGAAATTTTCCGTCTAAATTTTATTCATATATTATTAAAAATTGTAATTTTCATAATTGAGAATTATTGATTATAAATATATATTTACGTCTGATTCGTATGAATTCCGCTTAATAAAAATTGTAAAACCGGCGCTTCGACAAAATAATAACGAGCCAACAATTAGCCTTTTAGGACCAAAAGCGCCGACGAACTCTTTTAAATCAAACGGTCACATTCTCATTTTCTTATAACGCGCCGCTTTTATGACGACGACATTATGTCTTATTATTATTATTATAATATTATACGATATTTTATTGTATTTTTATCGTGGTCGAGCCGAAAGAAGAAAAGAAAAATTAAAAGAAGGATAGAAAGAGAGAAACGTGTTCGCTTATACACAAAAAGGACGTGTTGAAGTGTCAATTCGACGATTTGATCACAAAAAGCGTCTCGAATGTCGTCGAATTTATAACGCACTTTACGTCGCCGAGTTAATAATATTTATATTTTAATAATATCGAGTTTTTTTTCTGGATTAGTCACACGTCGACGTTATTATTAAATTTTATGAAATTATTTATTATTATATCTGTATTACGTGTTTTTTTTTTTTTTTTTGTAAAAACGATGTGCATATTTTAAACGTCAGTCGTTAAAAAGAAATTAAATTTTAATATATCTCAAAATCAATTTGATCGATTAAACAAATTTTTGTAATATTAAAAAAAAAAAATATTATATGTGTATAAAATATGTTGAACATTTCAAATTCATATCTAGTTTTTTCAGTCTTATTTTACTTTTATATATATATATATACAAAAAAACATCTACTATATTAAAATATGAAATTCGATATCAATGGTTTATATGTAAAACTGGATTTCAATTTTTTAATATAATAAATCAGCATCGTCATTTTAAACAACATAAACACAGGTCCGTAAAAAAATAAACGCAGCATCATTTTTTTAATTTTATTATTATATCAAGTCGAATTAAAAATTATATATGAAGAAATAAAAATCAATTATATTTTTAAATAATTTGACGTCATGTGAGGTGGATTTAATATATGTATTTATATTTTAATCTAGTAATGTTAAATTTTATGTTTTAATTAATTTTAAATATTTTTTTTAAAAAATCGAGAAACTTTAATTTTATCTAATTAGAATAATGTATAAAAATCACATACAAAACGGATAAGAAATTTTATGAAGAATATTTTCAATATATATTTTTTTTAAAAGTGCTTCGTTTATAATTTAAACCCCCTAGAAGCGTCGCTGTATAAATTTATGATGCATTAATGAAAAAAAATCAGATATTATGATATGATAAATCAGAATTTTTACTTCGTGTCTCTTGCGATTTTTTTTTCGCATAGTCGCAATTATGAGTCGATTTCTCGAAATTGTCGATTTATTAACGAGCATAAATTGAAAATTTTATAACGCGAACGGCAAATATTTCTTTTGATGTATGGAAATATATACGTTGACATTTTCGCAGTCGTTTTTCGCTTTCGCTCGTATGTAATATTTATGCAGAAAACATGTCAGACACAAGTATTGCGAGATTCTCTTTTTTTTTTATTATCCTATCTTATAATTTCACACGAACACGTTTTTATTTTGCCGTTATGAAATTTTAAATTGAAAAGAGTCCCGCCTTTGGTTAAAATAAAATGAAAATCTTAAATGTTCTTAATGGTATAAATATTTAAATATCGCCGAGAATCACCGCTTTGTTATATTAACATTACATAAAAATCAACAGTACTATAATATTTTATTTTTGAAATGATCTAAAAACTGATTGCATTATTATTTCAAAAAAATATCTATGAACTTTTTAAATTCATAAATTTTAATTATAAAAAATGTGTATATTTTTTAAAGAAATTCTATAACAAATAAATATTATTGTGAAGATTCGATTTTGGATTTTAATTGATATATTAAAAATGAATGCGTATTTTTTAAGTTAATTATATAAAATAATATTATTTATGTATTTGTAATGGATACCAAAAAAGGATAATAATGTGTGAATAACTTCCTTCAATAAACAAGAAAAGTTCTCAAAACGAAGGCGGAAAAAAAAACAAGAAAAATCCATAGACGGATATCGAGTTGAAGAAATATCGATTTATATTCATGTAAATGCATGCAATTTTTATAATGCAATGTTTCAAGAATGCAGAAAATCCCGATTTTACGATTTCAGAAAAAAAATATCTAAGAAAATCCAATAAAATTCGATAAAAACGCGTGTTAGATGAAACATTCCACATGTTGTTTCGCACAAATCAGAAAATCATTTACACGATTTTTAATTCATAAAAATAATATTTAATCGACATAATTTCTAATATATATATATATATATATATATATATATATATATATATATATATATAATTAATCCGGAATAAAAAGTCGTTATCTTAATACCGATACATGTATCTAGCGTTGAATTTTGTTAACAGATAACCGCGGTTAATTTGTGCGGTTTAAAACGTATATAATACAGGCAATTAGCAATAAAATATTTTGACTGATAAAAGCAAAATTACGCGCTCTGTTAATTAACGATAGTTTCTATTCGGTTCGTAATAAATTTACTGCTACCTTTTATCGGACGATTAACGAGCGTTTCTCAAATTAGCATGTATATTATTACAATTGTCGAACGTGTTCTTAAAACATCCATATGAAAAAAAATATATGATAGTTAATCGTTACACGACGATACAACGTGTTGTCGATTTAAATCAATTTTAAATTTTAATATGTTACAGTTTGAAAATATTTCATATATTTAATATTCGAGTTATTATATTAATTATTAATTTTTAAACTCGTAACATCTCTTATATATTATTTAATTAATACTGTTCTTATAAAATTATTAATTTAATAAAGACATTATAAATCTAATAAATGTACCTGTGTAGAATCGCTGACTAATTCAAGTCTTTGTTCTTCAACTTATTTAAATACGGATCTTCGTTAAAAATATTTATTTAAAAATTGATTTATTTATTTTTTAATATAAAATAATGAATTAGAAAAAATTGAAGATATTTATAATCTAAATATATTTATTAACCTTTCGCACTTGAGAAGTGTCGTTCGGTCATCATTTAGATTAATATTATTAACTATTTTCTGTTAATTTATTTGTAACAAATTTCAATAATCTTTTTATATAATATTATGAAGTGTAAAATGACACTTTTATATAGAAAGAAAATTTTTTTAATTTAAATTAGTCCGCAACCACGTAATTACAAACCGAACTGCATTTTCGACATTAAAACTTTAAAACTTTTTTTGCTTCAAACTTGACAATTTTGCCAAAAAAGATTATTAAAGTCGAAATTTTTAATCCTTTATTAACACGAAATAATAAAACGATTGCGTAGATCAGTATACCTTAATATATTATTTTTTTAAAAAAATTATGGAATGGTTCCAAAAACTGTTTTTTTTTCTAAGTTCAGAAATTTGTTCAATATATTCATATATTCATTAATTAGTATAGATATGTTAAATGTGAAAATATAAAAGCTATATATATTTATTTATATGTACAAGTAGTTGCAAGTAGAAAGAATTCGTCAATAACACTGCGAAATATCTCTAATGCAACGGGTTAATTATAATTTTATTAAACTAATACTAATCAATTTGTATGAAGAAAGTGCAAGACTCTATATATATATATATATATATATATATATATATATATATATATATATATATATATATATATATATATATATTAACTTTGTAATACCGACATTAGCACATACACACATCAAAATTCTCACACAACATCCGATCCATTTGTATATATATATATATATATATATATATATATATATATATATATATATATATATATATATATATATATATATATATATATATATATATATATATATATATATATAGATAAGAAGCGGACATAATCGATTCACCAAGTACACAAAAGCCAAAATGCCGGTACACTTTTCTAACAAGAACGGCGAGCCGGACCGCCCACCGAGGACCCTCGGCGAGAGGCCAGCCCTCGTCTTCCTCGTCCCCGTTCCCTCTTCACTTTGGCATATAATGTCTTGACATGCCGCAAACGGCCTCCGTCTTGTGCATATGATTATTTATTGTGCTACACATCCGGTAATGACCGTGGCCGCCAATAAATTTATCCGATACTACCGCAGCGTTTCGACTGATCGACCAGCGGCGGCGCCTTTTATTCTCCAAACCAGTAATTGACTCTCTCGCTTCAATAATAATAACGAAAAAAATAAAATAAAAACTAAAAACAAACAGACAAACAAACGCTCTCGTATAAAAAGTGTATACGTTATATTTATGTTCAATCTCGGATTGTCCTGCAGCGATCCTCTGATGATGGATGTATCCTCGGTGCTCGATAAGGATCTCGGAATGTTGGCTCACCTTTGCGCTTACGTAATGGCGTCAAATATCAATTTACTTGCGTTTAATTTAAAAATATATTTACCAATAATATATGTTCATCGATAATTATCAATATTCATATATCCAAAATTAACTATAAAAAATAATAAGAAAAACAATTTGAATTATTTAGAGTTTCAAGAAACAATAGCCGAAATACTAATATTAAAAAATAAATAAATAAACCACATTAAAATAATCAGCGTTTAATTCAAAATATCAATATGAATATATTATATTTAATTAGAATATCGCCGACGATATCATTCGAAGCGCATTAAACATAATAAATATGCGTAATGTTTATTTTTTTTAATTTTATATATCGTAAAATTTCTAATTGCGAAAGGGCATCGGACTCGTTATACTGTTATAATTATTAATTTTTTTTCGCGATTTGCATTTTAATTGCGATTAAATGCAATTAAGCGTCCGATTGCAGGCTCACGTCATATTTTTATATATGTATATACATATTTATTAGTTATCATTAACTTTACGGTAAATACTGTTTTTAATCTAACTTTGATTAAAATATTTACGAGAAATGGATTGTGTTTTTTTTTAATTAATCAAAAATTTATTACAATTATATTTATAATAAAAATAAATTAAAAAATTATATGTGATAGTATTGATATAAAATTAATTGAAAAAATCTCAAGTATGTTTATATATATATATATATATATATATATATATATATATATATATATATATATATATATATTTAAGAGGAGAGCGTTCGTTGACAATTTAAATAATTGAGCACGAGGCGCCGCTGCATATGCGGCACCACATCAAAGAAGTCAAGGGGAGAGCCTCAATGAATCGAAACGTTAACAATTACGCAATAACTTAGGCTTAATGGGTCCGCGCGAACCGAGACCTCCTGATTAAAACGCCAACAAGTCCACGAACACAAACGCACACACCATAATTACTATTACGGAATCCACGTTTCTACTTCCACTTGTCCACCGTGGCAACAATCGACCGGTTCAAATCCGCACACAATGGTCAAATCTTATATTTCGCCATCGATCCAACGCACAACTCTTTCATCTATATACAATACAAACGATAAATTCAGACTAATGTTCGAATCCTGATTATAATAAAAAAAAATGTTCTAATATATTTATAATTTTTTTACTATAAAAAAATATTATTTTTTTCATAAAATTATTTATATATATGATACGTAGATTAATGCACTGACCTTCGCGAAAGCAATATATTAAAAACAATAAATAAATATATATAAAAAAATGTAGTCGGTTAATCTTTGAATCGCATTAAGTGCTATATAAATGTCTTATTATTGAGAGCTTCCTTTAACAAGATAAACAAAAACATTTTACCGATACGACGATGTTTATCGTTCGCTTCTATTCAAAATGTATTTTTCTAGTAGATTTATCGAATAATAATAAAAATGAATTAGTCGTTTGCTAATTTTATGAACATTGCAAGTGCTACGAATTTGCTAAAAATCTTTTATACGACCTATCTATTATATATTTATGGTCGTGTTTTTCTTTTTTTGCGGTGTCTAATTATTTAATGATATATAATTTAAATGACACTTATGCTATAATATAATTAATTATTAAAATAATTTATATACATTAATTACTAATCGGTTTAAAGAATTAATGTTTTAGCGGTAAAATTCTCATTTACTTTTATACAAAATGTCAATATCATATATTCATATTATTAATATTAAAATTTAGTTAATTATTGCAAAATTAATAATTTAACATACCTTTTTAAATTAAGAAAACTAATCAATATCTATCTGTATATTAATTTAAAAAAATAATTAACGAATAATGAAAATATTTTTATTGTTTATAATTTAAAAATAATATTTAATTTTGAACTATTTTTTTAAATCAGATTTTTATTCAGATATCATTTCATCTTTAAAATTTTCTATTTATAAAAAAAATATAATCTTTATTACAATATTTCCTGTATATGTTTTAATTTTCTAATCAAATTAAGCTTTATCTCTATTTTAGATAAACTTTAACTAAAGATACTCTAAATTCTGATGTTAGAAATATGAAAATAATTTGTCATTCATTATTATGTTTATCAATTCAAAAAGCTTAATTAATAATAAATGATGAAGATATTATGAAATATTAAAATATTAGTATTCTATCATATTTTAAAATTTGATTTTTAAAAATATATAAAAAAAATATATTATATATAAAAAATGAAAATGTTTTAAATAAATCTAAATACTTCGATAAAAATCAACGCGGAAGTTCTACATTAAAATTCACATTTTGGATTCAAAAAAAATAAATAAAAATCTTTATAACGGCCTCAAATGTTTCGCATATTTGTCGTAGTCAGTCAAAAGAGGCTGAATGTTAAGGAAAAGAGGCGTCACGTACTGGTTTTAAATTAATATTTCATCAGGTGTTTCGCGACCCGCGACTCGACCCCGGGCCCGTGATTTAGTACGTGTGCCAGACGACGCGTCCGTGAGAAACAGGACCTCAAAGTCCGGTAGCCTCGGGTCCGAAGCCTGCTTCATCTTCAACATTCGTCATCCTGTCAGATGCGCGATGCTGATGGTGGATTTCGTCCACGGAGACGTGTTTATGCTCGGATCGCGGACAGGAGCGGTTAACGTGAGGGCCGCGGTCGACGAGACAAATTCTTTCGTCTGGACGCTTTTGTTCGATTGTTACAAATCGATGCAACGATTAATACTCAATATTTCGATCGACAAAGTAAAAATAATTTAATTACCATATCATATATCTACTCTAAATGAAAAAAAATATTTTTCATATATCTAAATTATCCGAAACTATTAATAAAAAATTCATAATGAAGAATATTATATTGAGTAAAAATACTGAATTCTATACGAATGCAGCTTGTTTTGAGCTTTGAAAAGCTCTTTTCTCTGATTACTGATAGTGCATTTCCACGAGTTGAAATGTACGCACGGGAATCTCTTCATTCATTTTAACAGATTTCAAGCTGAAATTTCATTAAAAACACTGCACTGTTATTTTTTTTTGCAAGATCTCGACGAGAATTAAATTATTAAACGTCTCCATTTTCCAAAGAAAATACCAGAGAATATACCGAGCAACCAGTGATATATTATTATTATTTATGAAATCATTTATTTTTCATTAAAAAAATATAGTAATTATATTTATGTATTCTGATAAAAAAATCTGATTATAAAAATGTTTTAAATATTATTTTTGGAAGTATAAATTGTCATAAAAAATGTTGAATACCCAATAATAATAAAAGAACATTAAGCATCGGTCACCATTCTGCTGACACAGATTGAAACGTTTAAAATCTCAATTTTAAACACCGGGTCAATTGATCAAATGGCAACAACTTGTCTTTTATAATTTTATTAAATATTTAATATACGATTTATTAAAACGACAGCAGACTTTTGCGCACGATTGATCGTATAGCATTACACGCAAGGGAAGAAATAGATATGCTATTTAGATGCGGGGAAACTTGGGGTGAATGGAACTCGATAAAATTCCCACAAATCTCACCGTGACCAATTTCAATTGTTAATATTGCTCATTTCAATCTTTATATCGATCGTAGAAATGTATATATGTCTCTGTGTGTGTGTGATTTATATATATATATATATATATATATATATATATATATATATATATATATATATATATATATATATACATCACTGGTTTCATAAAATCGGTTCGTATATTTTAATATATAAATTGTTTACATTTGTAATTATCATATTATTTATAGTAATTTCTTTATAAAAAAATATACTAGTTAATACTTTTAAAGATTAGTCTTATATCAGAGGATGTTGAATATAATTATTGACCTATGATGTCATATAATTTCTTAAAATAAACATAAGAAAGATTTTTGCTTTTCTTCCATATTAAACGAATACAAATATACATGTAATATCTGTTATAAATTATTTATAATAAACTTTATTAAAAATTAAAATTTTAATTATAATACCTGTATAGTTTACTAAAATTATTGTAACAATTATTGACCGTTGGTTTGAATTGTCATCTACATATATAGTAATATATAAATATTTTTTTATTATAGAAATATACTTAAAAAAATAATAACGATAAGACACGTGTATTATATTTAAATATTTTAATTCACAATATTGCTTATAAATCGTTTAATTAATTTTATAAATATGTTAACAAAATGAAAATATAAATTATATATATATATATATATATATATATATATATATATATATATATATATATATATATATATATATATATATTAAATGGAAAATTAAAAGTATTCCAAATACTTTAATAAAAAATTATAATAAAAACTAAACGTATAATTAATGGTTCAATAAAAATTGATTTGGATTTCAAATACTTAGCGTTTATAATTGATTATATTAAAAAGTCAACGTATTGTAACTGGAAACGAATGTAATGAACTTGAAAATTTGATTCGATTATCTTTTCAGATATCAGTAATTAAATTTTATATGATTTTGACTCTAGAAATTATTGATCAAATCTCAAATTGACGACAATTCATAAAAAGTTCGCAATATATATATATATATATATATATATATATATATATATATATATATATATATATATATAATAAAAAAGTAATAATTCACTGCAATTTCTCATGTAGCAAAGAGACATAGTGGTACACATGGTGTGTTGCAAGACATGCGACGATCGCGGTTTTCGAGAGGGTCCGTCCGGAATGTTAACATGCGCTGGTCGTGATATGAATAAATAATATACATCTCGTCGATCGGACGAAAGCACATCGCCGCACTATGTATTTATTGTATATATATATATATATATATATATATATATATATATATATATATATATATATATATATATATATATATATATATATGTATGTATGTGTGTGTATGTATGTGTATAAGTATTCGATATGAATTTCCGATGTGGATTCGTTCCGATTGTGAAAAATGCGACGGATGCTTAGCTTCTGTAAAATAGCGAAATGTCGATAAGGATACGTCGTAAAATGAAATCGAATTTATATTATTATAATAAATTGAATTGATATATACATATATATATATATATATATATATATATATATATATGTGTGTGTGTGTTAATGACATATTTTAGATATCAACCAAAATTCTATAAATAAATTATCCATCATCATACTTTAAATCTATTTAAATTACATATAATTATGTATTATTTTTGTTTTCATTGATCAAAAGCGACATTATTACAACCAATACCATATCAGTGCTTGCCGTTAAAGCTCGTAAAACACATGTACGATGCATTTAAATGTGCACGTGTACATTCATGAACAATATATAAAGTGTTTTATCGCGTTGAATTATCAACACAGACCATAGTCATTTCTATTTTCTTGTGTAATTTTATTTTTCTTACACATGGCATGATTCAGTCTTACGAAGACGATAAGGAAAATTTTTGCCACTTATCGCACATCGCTAATTATTAATACTATGGAAACGTCTCACTTATCAACGAACATCCTGCAAGGATCAAACATGAGTCACGTGTCATAAACGTTTTCATTTCAAACTAAAAAATAAAATAAAATACATACATTTAAACGTCCCTCGAATATTCCGCATGCATAGCTATGGGATTTTATTTTGGGGATTTTTTTATATCCGCAGATTTTCTGGTGAATCCACATTGGGGATCAAGAATTAATCATGTTTCTGTATCCGGAAGCTGTCCAATTATATTGTTGCGTTGTAGAATCGACCGCATCTAATTCATGAAAAAGCAAATAATCCCATACAGATTGCAATTTTTTTTTTAATAATACTTTCATATTAATCCAAATAAGTATAGCGCTTTTATTTTCAATTAGGAAAATTTATATAAAACATATTTATTATAACAATTTATAAATAATTTAAGTATTATATTATTGTTTAGTACGTCAATAAATAAAAGTTGAAACGTATACGACTCGTATCGATTACATATGTCAAATGCAAGTTGTCATTGGAATTGACTTGGGAAGAATGATAAGTCAGAAGGGTGTCTGATAAATACTTGAGGGGAAATTGTATTTCATTGTCTTTCAAAGATAAATGTAATTGCATGTGTCATTAATATCCGATAATCAACATTTTTGAATTATATTCCTTAATTACTTTTACAAAAAAATATATTTAAAAATAATTTTCAGTCGATTGTCTTAAATTCCGAATATTATATGAAATAGATTGTTGAATATATATTTTTTGATTTATATAAATATATATATATTTTTTTGTGTTTCAATGTACTTTCAGTTTCACCACATGAATGTCCTTTGATTTTGATCCACAATTCATTTCACGCGGCGGCTTGTTAGCCTAGGATTCTTGCGGTCCAGGAAACAGGAAAATGACGACATATGCTTCGATTGCCACCCTTATTTTTGCCCTTGTCCAGCCGCAAAATCGCCCCTGGGAATATGATAAATAAATATGATACATATCTTGACCGGAATCTAGCTCTTTTATGATCGTCTTCTTATCCCCGACGTTTGACTAAAGTGGACCGCGAAACAGATGCGATTTTACGCACCAGCTTTATATAATCCTATTATTATTATTATTATTATTATTATCTAGGCTTTTCGACATTATTTTTAATAATAATAATAATATTTTTTATCATATTATTAATTCACTCCAAATATTTTTTTCAATCTGATCTCTAACAATAATAGTTCATTAGTTTACATTAAAAAAATATTTATAACGAATTCATGAGTAACCAACTTTAACATGTCATTTTTATAGCAAAAAAATATAATAACATGAACAAAACGACACACTAACAACATGTCATATGCAAATGT
Organism: Leptonema lineaticorne; assembly: GCA_024500535.1. NCBI lineage: Eukaryota > Metazoa > Arthropoda > Insecta > Trichoptera > Hydropsychidae > Leptonema > Leptonema lineaticorne. The sequence goes on along the minus strand of JANIJI010000014.1, from coordinate 8,220,039 downwards.
GACAAATTGCGTAAAGGAAAACATCAATTTACGCCATGCGTTCTCGATTTACGACACACCCCTTATATGATAGCTTTTATAGCAATACGCTCCGCGATCATTTTTCTGTTTATACATATATATATATATATATATATATATATATATATATATATATATATATATATATATATATATATGTATATATATTATAAATAATTTATAGTATTTTTTTTTCTCATCGTACGTCAAGCATGCAGAGGAAGATATTTTTTATCCGCAATCGACACTCCCCAACGTCGATATTGTGCTATTACGCACTTATGCCGTTTGTGTCGCTCGTATAATACGGTTTTACATGTGTTCGTATAAAATTTTAATAGCGCTTTATGCACCCAATCGTTATAACAAAGCGCCAATTTTAACACTCGAATGACTGCCAGGAAGTGTCAAAACGTTATAATTCCCCGTTTACTATTTCCTGATGTAATGCGCGTTTCTAAAGTCGGGTTCACACTGTTGAATCGAATGAATCCTATGATAACATTCAATATTGATCAAGAAAATACGTTGATTCAATGGAAATATTCGATAATTTACATAGTAATTAAAATTTAAGTTCATATCTCATATTATTTAATAAAAGATACAATTTCAAATATTTTTAATAAATATTTAAAAAAAACTTTTGATGGTTGATCGTAGAACTGATGACTCAATATTATTAAAAAATATATATTAACAAAAGTTTAAAACCCGGAAGAACCTTCACGTTATAGATTTACATATATTTAAATATAAAATAAACATCATTAATATTAATATATAAATTTGAATTGTTAAAGCTTCTTATGATGCGTACTTAAGAAAAATGTAAGACAATAAGAGTTTTTGATGTTTTTCCAAATTCAATACCGCGATACTCAATCTGTAACTGAAAAATTTTATTCAAAATATATATTTTTAATTAATAGATAATTGTAAAAATATATACTTTTTTCTATGTTAAAAATGTTGTAAATTTTAATATTTAACGTTTTATAGAATACATTTAGAATAATTTATAAGAGTACGTTAATTTAGAGAAATCAATAAACTAACCGAAAAATCTTTCTCTATTCAATATGTCTGACATCAAAAGAATTATAATAGATGTAGTTTTATTTTTTTCTTATCATTGATAGATTTTCATATTGAATATAGTTGGAATATTATGAATATTAAAAAAGTCATATAAAAAATTACTTATAAATTATATAAAAAATACTAAAGATATATATTTCGGTGTGAATGAAGCTTAATTCATATTTTTCCTAGAATTATAAAATTATCGAAAATATACACGTGTATAATAAACGACACTACCAATTTAATGTTAGTACAATGGAAGCGAACGACACGCTTCGGCGATATAAAAGCTTTCGAAAAAAAAAATACATGTATATGTATATATACAGGAACGTTTCATTATTAACCGTTCACATGTCCGTCTAACTGTCATTCAAAATGTCTCGGCCGCTTTATGATTGATAATAATAACCGAAACAAAGCGATCATTAAACAATAAATAGATCTGCAATTACGAGTCGTGCAAAAAAGAACGCGCCGTTCGCAATAGGAATTCGTTCGGAATGACATCTAATGACACGTAATGACAATTTGTTTGAATTAAAATTTCCGTTTTAAAGATGTATAAACTTATATTTATATCAGGCAATAGATAAAAAGAGAAATTAAGGAAAGTAATATTTCATTTATATTATATATACATATAAAATTGTTAACCCTTTGTACTAAAATGGCATCCATTTGGTAGCTAATTGGATAATTGAAGTGCGGCAATGACTACTTATCTTAATTTATTTGTAAATAACTCTCATACTCTTTCTATATAAAATTATGAATTGTAAAATGATAAACTTTTAATGAGAGAAGATTTTTTTTTATCTATTAAATTAGTCCACAATCACGTAATCATAAACCATACTACATTTTCGGCAATGAAATTTTGAAACTTTTTTTTCGGTTCATACTTGACAATTTTGCCGAAAGGATTATTAAAGTTAAAATTTTTAATCCTTGTAAATATGCAATGATAAAAACGATTGTGTAGATCAGTATACCAAAACATGCTATTTTATAAGGAAATTTCTGAATGGTGGTCAGAACTGTTAAAGATATTATAGAGATCCATAATCAATATATATCTAATTATTTTCCATTTATATATATATATATATATATATATATATATATATATATAAAATTAAATATTTTAAAATATTTTTTATAGTGCATTTTTATGTATTAATTTATTAGGATTGCACCTTTATAACACAATAAAATGGTGCGTTCTGAAAGTTTTACGAGCGAGCATTCGCTTATTTATTTATTTATTGTAATACAAATGGATCGATTAAGTCGAAACCACATTCCGTCGGGTCACTGTAAGCACTCAACCATCCCCTAATGTGCATAATTGCTCGTGTGTGAAATGAGCTCGAACAATTCGACTATTTTGTAAAGAATACAAATGGCCCTACCGAAATTACCATAAAAATAGGTGTGGACGTTACGGATAAACAAGCGACAGACACGACGAAAAAAAAATATTAAATTAAACTATAAATTAAAAAAAATAAAATATTGACTGAAAATATCATATTTATATACAGTGACACTCGGGATTCAATCATTGTCTTATTCATATTAGTGTGAGTAATATGAGTAAACTATCCTTAAATAAAATATTAAATTATATGTAAAATATATTTGTAAATAAATAACGTATTTTTTTTTTCTATAGCATATATATTTGTTTCTTCGATGCTAGGGGTTGTAAAACCCTTGCAAAAGTCGCTAACATTTTATTGTCTGTAAATCGATCCTAAGTGTGCGTAACCCTTATTGAACGACACATGTGTCCGACGCGGCGTCGAATTAATGACATTTATCTTATTTTGTGTGTGTGTATGTGTATGCGTGTAACGCAGTATATCAGGGTTTAAAAATTTTATTATATTATATATGTTGCAATAAAAAAAATATTATTTATTTGTGAACGAATCAGATAATTTCGACACATAAATAATCTGATTTAATTATATTCGTCAAATTTTAATAATATTGTATATTGTCTAATGATTATTTTTGACTTGATAAAATTATGATATAGAATCAAAACAAACAGAATATATTTATTTGTTACTTTTAAGTTGAATTTTAAGCACTTGATACCCTCGACACGTGCGCTCATGCGTAAATTGAGCGAAGAAATTTTCCCGAATTTCCTCCATTGTTCTTCCTTATCTGGACTTTTGATATATTATTTGCGATCCGAATTGGACTTTGTGTTTTTGTATTTTTCCAATGTGGGGTGGAAGAGGTCGATTCCAAATCTTAGGATGGGATCTTAATTGATACGAAACGTCCGTTTTATGCGGCCCAACTATCGATGACTTTGCGGAACCGAGACTTTGTTCCCTTTTTATTTTCTGTTTTTATATCTATATAAATATATAATACTAGGTCCCAAAAGTCACTATATATTTTAATACCTAATGTATATTATTAACTTCCTATATACGACTCTCAAAATATATGTTTTTTTTTGTATTCAAAACAATATTCATTGGCGTTTTTAGAATGACTATAATATTATTCAAAAGATTAAAATTTTATAATAAAATTCAATCATAATTAAATTTATAGATTAATATTAAAATATGAATTTTATTGATATTGGTGTAATATAAAATAATGAAACTTTACAGTGTCGAATTTCCATAGATATTAAATGATTATTGAACAATAAATAGAATGATCTAATCTAAAAACCAAAATTTTCACATTGTCATAAATCGTCGTAACGTCTTATAATAATCGTTTAACACACGCATAAATTGTAAATTTCACGTTTAATAATTACGCGATAATTACAGGTGACAGTGATATAAAGACGAATTAAACGACATGAAAACGATCACCCTTTTCGTTATTGTGCACGCTAATTTAAAACTGTTAAAAGAATAAATAAGTCATAAAGCGAAAGCCCGTATTATGCCCTTTCTTATAGCCCTAAATCCTTACAGAAGCAAATAATGCCTAATAAAATGTAAATCAAATTTAGGGCGTGTTCGTATAATGGATCGCGTTAGGGTTGCAGCTAAATATTATTAATATTGTCATTATTATACGATTTTTTTTTACTCAATATTCAATTAACATTAAGTTGGTAAATCTTATAGGATCCATATTAAATTATCAAAAAATTTTTTTGAGTAAAAATGAAATAGATATTAATGCAAAAAGACGTAGAAGAAAGTTATTATAGAAAAAAATGAACCAAAGTTAAACTATATAATCAAAATATTATCAGTTTTCTTTAAAAATGTAGTAATTATTTTTAATTTCCTTTAAATTAATAGTTTTTCATTATCTGTGTCTATAAACTATTCTATGTTATCTATTATTTTACAAAAAATTGAAAAACTTAAATTCAAAAAAATCAAAAAATATATAGTTCATTTTAAAATAATTTTTGAGTAAGATAATTATAAGTCCCTAAATATTTAGTTATAAAAATACATACAAAAAATAAAATAATATTATATTATAAACGATATTTTTTCTGAATATTCAATTTTAAAAATTTTGTATCAAAATAAAAGTCGATTCAACCCTAATAATGTATTATAAAAAATAAAACATTAACATTTTTCGACGACGAATTTGGCGACACAACCGCCGTGAGAAAAGGACCAAATGACCCTTTTCAGGGTAGGGTTATGGAGTCAAAAAGGGCGATCGACCTCTCCGCCCCACGTCCAAAAAATCGTTCGGGGATGAGTGAGTCGAAAATTCTAATTCCAAATCTAAAAACAAAAAAAAAAAAACAGGTGACTTCATTTTCGTGATGATGTCGCGTGGTTTGATGACAGGACCCGTCAACGAACATCGGGTTCGAATCCTGGCGCTGCGACTTTTCGATAACGATACGAATTTGTATGTCGCACGACACCACACACACACACACACACATATATATATATTAAACTCATACCAATTTTTAGACCATTAACCATGGAAAAACTTTTGTATACGGGGTAAATTCGACTGTGGAAACTTCCGATTTTTCCGCTGCACTCTGTTATACCGTAGGTATCCGCTTCAAAAATCTTTAATTTTCATATTATATAGATATAATAATATTTTATCTTAATTATATATAATCAAACGTCGTTTTATGCGGTAGATATATTCTAGAAAAATCGTAAAAACAATTTGACTTACCTATAAAAATAAAGGATAGATACGTAACGTATAATAAAATCGCATGACTTTTATTTTTTTTTTAAATAGTTCAAAATTTATTATTTAATAATATATTCATTATTATAACATTATATTAAAATAACAATAATTGATTATATAAATTTTCTTCGCCGATTTATTAAATTAGGGAAATGGAAAAAAATTGGCGTAAAAATATAATAAATTTAAAATTTAAATTGCATAAATTGAAGTTTGAGTGTAGATATATATTTTAAAATTAATTAAAATCTTTTATATTTAAATATCATTTATTTAAATTGTACGTAACACTAAATTTATCATACCTATTCCTACCGTGTCCGATCAAAATGACCGATCTATTATTTTTATAATTAAACGTAGACAATTTGTCTATTTGTAAATTAATAAATGATATTATTATAAACTAAAAAAAAAAATGATTAAAAATGAACAGCGACTATACAAATTTCTTTCGTTCTTTTTCAAAGTTTAAAAACAGACAAAAATAACCGATAGTGGTATAGGTTTAGTGTTAATAGAAAAAATATCACTATACAACATAATTATAAAACACAACTATATTATTCAAACATTATTAACATTAATATGATACTATATATTTTATATAATTAGATGATTGTTGAATTATATATATATATATATATATATATATATATATATATATATTTATATATGGTATATATATATATATATATATATTTATATATATATATATATATATATATATATATATATAAATATGGTAATAATTAAACGACAGAAGCGTTGTCCAACTGTAGTTATAGTGTTCGTTGACAGGTCAATTATTCACAGCGCGTGCAGCTGCAACAAAATGCACTCGATGCGCGCTTTGAACCCGCGAATGCACGTAACCGGCGCCGTTGTCACTTGTCACCGATTTGAACAAATATATATTTTATTTATTCGTTATTATTACTATTATTATTATTATTATTATTATTATTATTGTTTTCTACGTTATTGTAGAACGATTTCTTTTTTTTATTTTTTTTCCATAACTCATACAAAACAGTTTCTCGTTGTACACGGAAAGGGTTAATACTTTGTCGCGACGGCGCTGCCGTTTTCGAACTTGCATAATGTCGCGCTATTTATTATTATATGATTCACGTGGATATTTATTCTATATATTTTTTTTCTCTTTCTCTCGTTACCTTTTGCCCTAAATTTATGTATATTTTCAAATTTATAAACCGAATGATGTATTGCGCATATCGCAGGCCGAAAACTATATATTATACATAGATATAGATTAACATATTTCTATAGGCTAAATAGAGATTCAATATTGAAACGTACAAATATAATATATAAAATAATTATTAATGTATAAAATCGCGTATAGGATGAGTAAAAAACGAGATTTTATCATAATTTCGAAACATATCAATTTATAAAATGTATTTTTTTTTAGGTCGTGTCATTAAATAGAAACGACTGAATTTATCACGGTACCATTTTTGCAATCATAATTCAGTGTCAAAAAACGACAGGGGGGGGGACTTGGCAAAGTTTCGTGACATTTAATGGTTCATGAAATGATCGCTAATAGCTTGGTCACCCTAAAAAGAATACTGTTATATTATACAATGTAAGTTTACGCAAACAAATATATATGTGCATTAATATGTATATATTATAAATTGATTAAACTCTTCCATATTGAAAATTTATTATGAAATGAAAATGAAATATATTACCAGTTTAATAGAAACTTTAGAGCTTAGTATAAAAATATGTTAATATAAGAAGGAATAAAAAAATGAAATAAAGTATCATATATCTATTATATATCTATGATTAAAATTTATTATTGAAATTTAATTGAAAAAAATATTATATTATAATATTGCAAACACCATTTCAGTAACTATGAATTAATAGATAAACTTTAAAATCAGCTTTCGCACACATACACCGTTTGTGCCTTCAGATTCTGGATTATAAACGATCACACGTACGTGCACAGAAGTAAAAGTGATTTTCCTTTTTTCCACGAAAATTTTCCCTTTGTGTAATCGCTTCACGGCCGACCACTATTTACCTTTTGCTGCGCACTATTTTCCCAACTTTTTCCTCCGTTTTATGTTTTTTTACAGTCTTTTCTTCTTGGTTCGGACATAAAAGGACCGGCGGAAAAAAAGGGAAAACTAGCTAGGATGCGGGCTGAATTTTTATCCTTTCTTCACGCAAAACTTTCCACATCGAGTCCTTTTATCAATAATACTAATTTCATCCTTATAGTGGTAGGGGATGTCGAACAAAAGGACAAGATCAAATGTGAATCGCCAAGGAAAAACACGTGAATTTACGCGAATACACATTTTCAAACGATATATTAATATTAATTTATCATATATATCTATAAGAAAAAAAAATATCAACTTAAACTAAAACGTAATAATAGCACAATATTATTACTACTTGAAATAATATTGTGCTATTCACATTAAAGTGGGATATATGTACAACCATTGTTTTGTAACTTTGTGAAAATTAAGTTTTGATATTCGCTTGTACATAAATTATATGAGCAACACTTTAATACATACTAAAAGTACAGTAAATTTCGTGTCCAACTTTCGTATCTATTTACACGCGCAATTATTCTGCTCGTTTCCAACCGAGAAGAAGACAGTAATTCTTTTATCAAATCGGAAAAGGGGGAGATGCTTATAGATTATACAGGGTGATCAAACAATTGCAAACTAAACGAATTACTACACACCGTGATTAATAATCTCAATATTGTTATAAAATAGAATTCTTAAAAATTATTGCACACTTGTACCAAATTGATTTTATAGGTATATTGATATTTTTCAAGGGTCAAAATTGTGACTGGACCTTGTAAATAGGATGTTACGAGATAAAAATGAATTAGACAAAATGAAACTGGAAGACGTTGTCAAGTGCCACCCTCGAAATGTGGAACTGTCCACGCGTGTGATCTGAAGAGGGAGAGGAACGCGGAAGAAAGATGGGTCGTTAGGACATTATTTATGGCTAGGAAACAGTGGGTGACCCACCCTTATAAAATACTATAGAAACACTAAAATATTTCTATTCGATTTATTCGAATGTGTATTTATACATGTATAGTATTATATCATATTATATTATACAAGTAGATAAGTGATGATTAAAGTTCGAAAAGTACAAAATATGTTCATAATTATTATAATACTATTATATATTATATAACAACATTTCGTAATATATTAAAATAGTCATAGCTACCTAAATAATAGTAACTTATTATAAATTAAATATAATAAAAAAGTACTTTTTTAAACTTTAATATTTCTCTTATAGATTAGAATTTTAATATTCAAAATAGAATTACTGAGATTTATTATATAATAAAATATTTAAAAATATTAAATTATCTAATATTGTTTTACTATTGAATCGAAAACTACAAAAATTACTTTTCTTTCCCTGCAGATAATTTTGTTTTTGACATTGGACGAGTGGGGCGGATTAATTCATTTTATTGTGTTACTTGAGGGTAACGAACATTGATCCCTCTTTTTTTTTGGAAAGCATTATACCGGCTAACTTCTCATAAAAATTCGCGTGTATATGTATAAATTCGCCTCTATTACATTGTATTACATCGAAACCATAAGTTATATCCCCCGCAAAAATTCTGTCAAAAAGAAAATATGAATAAATACCGTTTTCCCCTTTTTTATATTAAATTTTATCACAATATACATATTGCATTAATTGATTTTGAATTTCAATAAATTTATTTTTATATTTCAGATATTAAGTGCTACAAATAATTTCATACCACAATAATATGTATATATTTTCAAATTAAAAAATAAAAAACGTCACTAATTATATTCTAGCAAAGTATATAAGTAATTTATTTAATTATATATGAGTAGCCGTTCGATCCAAATTAGAAAACATTATATAATTTTGTATATACATATAAAGTAATAAAAGTAAACTTTCAATTACATAAAAATGAAATAATGCTACTAAAAGAGAAAAAAGAATAGAAAATCACTAAAGATTTTTTTCAAAAAAATTTTGTGTCCATGATAATACTACTATCATTGATTTATATTTTTTATTTTCATATTATATAGGTTAAAACGTATAATATTTATCGCTTACTATTTATATTTTTTCAATATTTAATAATTTTATATTAAAAATATTTTTTAAGAGTAATATTTTTATTTTAATTTACATATATTTGTTATTATATATGTGATGATAAAGACTCGCTTTTAAAAAAAAATCAGTTCAAAAAATTATCTCTTCAAATATAAGTAGAATAATGTTTTTTTATTCCAATATTATATACTGGCGAACAGGCGAAAACCAACTAAGCGACGGTCGTTTTCACCGCAGCTGTTTACAACTGTCAAGTGGCGCGGTATTTCATTCGAGTTTGAGGTTAGGTTTCGTTTAATCGTTTGTTTGTTTATTGTCAAGTAAGTAATATTATTTGATATTTTAACTTAGTTATTAGGCATATTTGAATTGTTAAAATGACCGCTTTATTTAAATTTATTATTATTACGTTTTGTTTTTTGACATAGACAAGTATCATATCATTTTCTGCTATTAAAACATTGTTTAGTCAAAATGAACTCTCTAAATTATTTATGCATATTTTATTGCAATTTTAAAATATATAGTCAAAACAATTTAATATATTTTAAACTGTTTTTACTCCTAAAATTCTAATTAGTCTATTTTGTGATGTCAAGATATATTTTATGAACATAAATACAATATTTTAGTTATTTTTTACATTTCAATATATTTTATTTAAAGTTATATTTAAAATAATTTAATTTATATTTTTAGAACATACTGAGGTTATATTATTCTCAAACGTATATTATGAAAATTATTAATATTTTTTGCTACATGTATTGTTAATTTAGTTATCACTATTAATCTATTTCATTAAGTAGACTTTAAATTTATTCACTTCCACTAATAAAGATCATAGATAAATAATCATAGTTAATATTAATTGTTTTATTTACTTTATGTTGATAATAAAATTGATATAATATTATTTTTTATTATTATTATAAATATGTTTATCTTTAAGCTGAGTGTATTAGTTTATGATTTTAAACAAGTGTGATTTTTTTCTTATTTTAATTTAAATTCAAGTTCATCATTACTATAGTAATATTTTATATGAATTAATGTTATTCTTAAATAAAAATTCAAAATTTATTAATAATATTAAAAAATATATATGAGGATGCATTTTTGATGTATTATAAATATCACTTATTAAGTTAATTTTTAAAATTTTGAAAGTTTTTTTATCATACTTTTATATAAAATAAAATAAAAATATAAATTTAATAATTACGATTATATAAATATTTTTTATTTGTTACTAATAGTTAATATTTTTTTTTACAATTAATGAACTAATTAATTTGTCATTTTTTACATAAAATTATAATAATATTATATAAATAATAGAGTTTTTATTAAGTGAGAAAATCAATCACCGATTATTTCTCATATATACGTCTCTGCGAGATTTATAGTCGGAAAAAAGAACTTTATCGCCGACCCTTTTAACTTTTGCCCTACGACAATACAATTCGGGCGAATTGTCGAGCAACAACTTCACTTTCCATCTTTAATCGTATAAAAATCAAAATTGCTCAACAAGGAAACGTTTCTTTTTTTTTTTTAACGGCACAAAATCGAATTTACCCTCAGTTACACTTTATACCGTTTAACTGCACCTGAGGCTCTTTAGAAACTTATAACTCACTATATAAAATTCAACGTATCCGTTAATGTTTAATCGTGTTTAGAAAACGCCATAAATACGCAACAATAGTATTACTTCAGTTGTACGTGTATTTTTCACGTATTTAAAATGTACTAATTTATTAATGTAATTTGTACACCTCGTTTATTAACTCTGTTAATATGCAATATTGAATCATTAATATAATCTAGTTTTATTTTTTTCTTATTACGTATTTATAAATAGGTTTATTTATATATCGATTAAATCTCATTTAATATATTCAAAATATCATTTTGAATAATATTAAGTATAATTAAAATTCATTTGTTTTTTTATTTGTTAGCATAATTATAACACTCAGTGTTTTATATATCATAAATGTTGTGAAAAAAAAATTTAATAATGAAATGTCTTTTTTATCTATAATTTTTGTATTTATTGAAAACACCAAAACTATACTTTATTATTTTTTCAAAAAAGTACATATATTTTATTTTTAGATTTATACTCATGAAAAAAAATGGATGAAGATAATAATTTTGATAATGATATGGAAAATATTTTCAATGATTCAAAAAATTCACCACCACAGGAAGGGCACTCTCCAATAAAAGTTCAAAAAAATTACACCTGGGTTCCGCCAAAGAAAAAAATTACGAACTATCTTGATAGTAGTGATTCGGAAAATGAAATTTTCAGCGAAATCGGTGATGAAGATTATTCTAATTTGAAAAACACTGTGAATTTTGATTCAACTACTTCAATTGGTGATATTGGTAATGTATCAATAAGTGAAACATCTCCTGTGAAAGCTGACATAGATGTTAAAATGAATATAAGTTCCGATACTAGCACTTCTATTGATACTAGTAATACTTCAATCAATGAACTATCTCCTATTAAAGTTGAAATCAATAAAAATGCATTGAAATGGGTGCCACCTAAGAAAAACAAAGTAGTTTATATAGATGATAGTGATACTGAAAGTGATCTCGATATTCCCGATAAAGTTAACATTCCTAATGTAAAAAAAGAACCTAATGATTCAGAAATTGTAAATACTTTGCCAATAAGCGATCCTTCGAAACGTAATATTTTTAAATGGGTCCCACCTAAGAAGAATACTGACGTATATATGGACGATAGTGATACTGATTGTGAACTCGATCAAACGTCCGATAAACCCATTATAAATCCAATAACATCGAAAAACAATCCTCAACAAAGCAGTTTATCACAATGGATTCCACGCAAAAGGAATAAAATAAAAATCGAATATTCCGATGACATTAAACCAGAATGTAGCACTTTGAATATACCAAAAATTGAACCGGAAGCGAGCGTCAAAATAGAGAGCAATCTTGGAACTTCTGAAACCAGCGCCGATGTACGAGTAATTGGCGGTATTACAGTTGAATTTCCTGTAAAACCTTATCCACCTCAAATAGCAATAATGGACAAGGTAAATATTATTATAATATTATTTTTTTAATTTAAATTATATATATTATATATATAATTTAAATAAAATATATTAATTTTCTTTTGTTCCAAAGGTCATCAAGGGCATTGCGAAAGCTCAGAACTGTCTCCTCGAAAGTCCCACCGGTTCTGGTAAAACTTTGGCCCTTCTTTGTTCTGCATTGGCGTGGCAGAAACAAGATAAAGGTAAGTTTTTTCATTGTCGTTATTATTATATAGCGCATTCTATTTGAATATGTCGCGTGATAATTCACAAAAAGCAATAGTAATAAGTACTAAATAATACACGTCGCAAATTCTTCACGGTGACATCTCGAAAAAAATACATATTTTCGTAGCGAAAGTTTGCCGTGGCACAGCGATGAATTAAACTTGCAGACTTTAAAAAAAATCATCCTTATTTCGTTATGTTTCATTTACACGAAATAATTGTTAATTTTTAAAGAAAAAAAAACGCTATTCACATTATTCGATTAATATAAAGTTAAATATATTAAACTGAATAGTTTTCGTTAACTTTTGGTATTCAATTTTTTATATAATTTATTTGTATGTATAATTTGTTTAATTATACATACAAATATATATGTATAATTGCTTTAATTTATTTAACTTTTTTCGTTTTAATTTTACACCATAAAGGTATAATTTAAAAATCCAATATTTTCACAGAATAAACAGTAATTTTTGAAATAACTTTATACTGAGAGGAGTAAATATTATATATATATATATATATATATATATATATATATATATATATATATATATATATATATATATATATATATATATATATATTCGCTTCGAGTAAACGTCACTTTATACAAGAACAAAAACGACGCAGTGTTAATATACGATAATTATAAGTAACGTCGAAACGAAAGTCGCTTTTCGAACGTTGAAAAATTATATTCGAATTTAATTTTCAATTCACACGCATCTTCAATGTGCCCATTAAACATTTTTACCGACGATTGATTGCTGGCACTTTTTGTATACATTTTTTTTCGTATAATTATATGTAATAATGACGTTCGACGCTTATTATCGAGCAATAATACAAATTTACAGTTCGTTACCGTGATGATTTATGCTCGCGGCGATGGAAATTTGATATGTGCTGATGAAATTTTTCGTTGTTGGGTTCATTCGATAAATTAATTATAAATATGGTTCTTTAAAAATTATAGTGGCGAAGAGAACAATTGCCTATTTATACGGCAGCGATTCTCAAAGATTCTGATCGACGGTATTATATAAAAAGTCGTTTTTATACATTGAGTGTAAATCGATATTCGAATTTCATAATGAAACGTGATGTTTAGTTACACTCGATAAAATAGCTCAAAAAGTTTAATATATTTCATGAATTGAAAGTGGAAATAATATTCGAACTTTTGGCCTATTGATATATGTAAATAAATAAATATATATATATATATATATATATATATATATATATATATATATACACTATCATTAAATCATGTAACATGCTTCTGTAGCTATTTAATATAGAATGTTTTTGATTTTGTTGCAAGATTTCGTATAGTTACATATTGAAGTATACTCACTGTGAGGGCAAATAGACAACGATTTCATTCTCGTTATATGTGCAAATGGTCATATTCATTAATTATTAATTACGACACGAAATACTAAAAGTTTTCGATTCGCCAACTCTGCTAACGTGACACGGTTAAATTTACGCTCTTTCGACACGCACCCGCAGCTTATAATACAATAATATTCACGTAAAACGTATCGGATGTTATTACTCGACTGAAAGGGGGGAAAAGGGTGGAACGAGACGATGAGGGTTGCGCAGAAGTAATCCGTTAATTGTAAATCATAATTATGTTAAAATTTCCACGAGTGCCGAACGTTCGGCACTATAAAGGGGTGGTTTTATTTTAGTACGTTTTCGTGTCGACGAGTTTAATTTTAACCGACCGCTCTCGCTCTCGGTTTAAAAACGTGTCTTTTCGTATCGCATTATGATGGGCGCTTAATGCTCTATAATGGAATTAATTTACTTTATAGCAATTGAATTTCTCATATATATTATTATTATATAGTTGTAAAATCGTATCTGCTTTTTTTTTGTTAGTTAATTTTTTTACCAAAATTCTAGTTTATATTATTATATTATTGTTACTTTTATCTAAACTTTTTGATAACTTCTCTTTGAATTTGAAACATTTCTTTATACTAATCATTTAAAATTTTATACTTGTTAGCGAATTTAAAAATTGGACACGTGACTAAATATGATATAATTTCATTTTCTCCATTTAGAATTTATTATTTTAATTTTTACTTATTTTATCTTAAATATATTGTCTCATATTTTTTTTATAAATTTGGACACAGACTTTATTTGGAAAAATATTCAATTCCTTACACACACATATATATATATATATATATATATATATATATATATATATATATATATATATACCATATATATATTCGCTTGTAATAAATTGCAACATAGAATATAAAAATATTTTTATATATTTATAGAAACATGATGTCTTTTACGTATTCTTAAATATGTTTTTTTTAATTTTGAATATACTTATTTCTGTTTATTTATATTTATAATTTTTGATTTTAGTGACGTAAATAAAAATGAAAATAATTCAGATATTATTTATATACTATTTTACAAATCAGTTTTTATATTGAAACTTTTTAAACATGGAAAACTATATTTCATTTTTTTGAACCTTTAATATAATAAATTAAATTTTGAAAAATATAACTTTATTATGTTTTCTCTTTTTTTTTAAAATATGTTTTTCGATTTTATTTAAAAATATGTTTAGAAAATCTTAAGAATTATGATTAAATCTATTATCGAAAACCATATTTTAGAATTATGATTAAATATTCACATATCTTAATTTCTGATGATATATTCTATAAACAATATTTTTTATATTTTTTTATTTTCGAAAACCAACAGAATCGATATTTGTTTTAGACGAAGTTTAGTATAGTAACATTATTTTCAATATGTTTATAAATATATATGATAACATTCTCAGATACTGGAAGACGATCTGAAAATCTGAGTATTATATTTGCCAGTTTATTAAGGGTCACATTCATATTTTTTACGAACAAAATGACAACATTTACATTCATAAATGAAAAGGATAAAAAAGCGTATAACAGCCCGCCATGTAAATCGTCGATTCCCAGACTAGATAATAATCTTGAACAGTTTTATACGTTCCAAGAAATTTATTATTGCCAATTTTATACATTGTTATAATAACTGTATAGGAGCAGTCGGGGTGGCGAGGGGTGGGAGGTTAAAATTTGTTTACGACCGACAAAACTAGTGTCGAATTTACAGGCCTAGGCGTACTTTCTAGTCACAGAAATCAACCCTCAACGATATATATATATTTGACAAAATGCGCAAGGGTTAGGGGAAAAGGCGAGCTGGATAACGAGAAAGGGACGGCGGCTCCGTTGTCAAATTGCCTGTAAATTTGTCGTATTAATTCGGCACGGTTTTGGACAGAAATTCGAAGGGTCGATTCCGCCGACCCACACCCTTCATTCAACCCTGTCGTTTTACCCGAGCGTGGAGACATCGCGTCCGGATTCGATTTTATTGGAGTCTAATGCTAATGCTGTACAAAACCGGCTATAGTCGGCTATTTCCAGTGGGCCAGACTTTGCTCGCATCGACGGACAAACATAAAGAGGTTGTCCGTATCTTTACGTCAACACCAGAGCTATCGAATCAGCTATCTATGTGTATGTACTTTTTTAATGTAAATTTTCGATCTATATTTAAAACGTGGATTATAATAAAACAAATATTCGAATAATGGAAAAAAGAAAATGTGAAATTGGTAATAAACGATATGAAAAAAAATATTAGAAGCTTTAAATAATTGAAAAATTAATCAGAAACATGTAAAGAATAAAAAATAATCCAAAGTTTTTAACTGATACTTTTACATCAACTAGTGGACCCTTGTGCGGATTCGTACACGGATCCATTGTGTGCGTTAGATCATTAGAAGTACACACATTTTTATTACATATCAAATTTTGCAGAAATGAATTTAAAATTAAAAAAAAGTATAAAAAAATCACTAAAACAATTGAAAATAATAAATCCTAATTAATATTAATATGAAAATATTAATATTTAAAATTGTATATTATATATATATATATATATATATATATATATATATATATATATATATATATATGGTATATATGTGTGTGTATATATATATATATATATATATATATATATATATATATATAATGACGAAAATTATTGTTTTCTTACGTTAAAGTCAATATTTTACATGAAATCATATAGTAATAAGTTGAACTTTAACTTGGCAATGGTATATATTTTGAGTTGTAATGATCATTTACATCCCCTGTTTTCATCGGCGCTAGCATTTTATACCATATAATATATATGATATTGGAAATGAACATTATATATGATAATAATTTATATTATAACTATTATACTTACAAGCAGTTACTAATTTGTTATTTTATAAATTGGTAACCTCTGTTCAATTCGCAAAAATTTCGGGTGCAAATTTGTCGAAGTACTCGTGCTAAGAGAGACGCCGTTTCGCTCACGGGAAACAGAAGGGAGGATTTCAAATAGGACAAATTGGAACCGTGAATTCTCTTACTCCTGTTCTTCCCTTCTTATTCCTCCCGTGCTTTTCTTATCAGAGACGACATCCTTGCAAATTTGCCATGGGTCTTTCGGCCACACCCTCGACACGTTGCGCGCACCGAACCGTCGTGATTTATAACCCAAAGACAAGATTCTAAATGTTAATGAACACCCAAAAATCTTGATATATAAAATAACAGAATGACAATTATCTCGCGTCTATATAATCAATATAAAAGTCGATATTTTAAATTTGAAAATTAATTTTATTACTATATCATCAGTAGTAATATATCATAAATTTATAATAAACCAAAGATCACTATCGAGATTATTATATTATTTTTAATTAATATAATACTAATATTTCATATATGAGTAATAAACAATTTTAATTCCAACAACGTTACATTACTAAATATAATTATTGATAATAAACAGTTGTTAATTATACGTATAATAATGTCAATTGTACCATATGTTAAATAGTGAAAGTTTAAAGTTTATCATTTTTATATAATTATTTTATAATAATAGTTTAGTTATCCACTCTCATTAAAATAATTAAATACAGGATGCATTTATCTATGTTATTTTATGCTAAAGTTACATATGCTTAATTTTAACCGATAATCTTATTGACCTCTATAGCAATTTTGTATATAATTTTGGATCATATATTTTATTATCAATGTACAATTTTTATTTTATGTTATTATTATATATAGATCGTATGAAAATTAAGATTTTTTTATTTAATACTTTTTTGACATTTGATAAACTACGAAATGCTACAACATTCAATGTTATTATTACTATATATATAATCTTTTAGGATCATTTTCTTAATGGTTATATATATATATAGTATATACTTCGTAGGTCTTTGGTGGTTTGGCATTATATCCCCATGACGATGATCCCCTAAATTTCGATAACGTAAATTTTCGACGATTTATTATAACCCCTGTTAAATTTTCTATTCAGACTCGTATCTATTTAATATTTTATTGCCACCACAAATAGTCAATATCGTATAAAAATCTATCAAAGTTTTATTATTCATTATTTTATTGCAGATAAAACGGTTCTTCTATAGCTAGAATTATTAAATATTATAACAGGATTTAGGGAAATCAGTTT
This sequence comes from Leptonema lineaticorne, assembly GCA_024500535.1. Classification (NCBI taxonomy): domain Eukaryota; kingdom Metazoa; phylum Arthropoda; class Insecta; order Trichoptera; family Hydropsychidae; genus Leptonema; species Leptonema lineaticorne. The sequence goes on along the minus strand of JANIJI010000014.1, from coordinate 8,201,650 downwards.
TTCTAATTTGTTTTTTTTTACATTTCGTGTTATAATTATAATCGAAGAACATTATTATATTATTCTTCATTTTTTTTCAAAGTTATAAAATACCTCCTTGACCAATTGTTTTTATGTTATAATTTTTTAATAATATTTCGATTATTAAAAGTTTTTGTATCGTTTTCTTTTTTTCGTAAAAATCCTTTTATCGAATTAAATAAGGCTTGAATTGTTATTTAAAAGTTATTTGAGGCGTGCATATTAATAATAATTAGTGTTTCTTTTTATATTCAATCATAAAATTGATTTCATTAATTTCCCAAAATAGTCGAAATTTATAACACAATCATTGTATATCATTTTTTGTACATATACCGTATGTTTGCTACTTCTGTTTTAAACTATTATAGTCAAATATAGCTAACATACTATTTTTAAAATTCATATCGTTCCTTATATTTCGTAACGGTTGATCGCCTGGTTATAAACTGACAATATTCTTGATTCGCATTTGAATAATCAAAAAAAGGGGATAAAATAACTTTAAAAAGAAAGAGAGAGTGAAAAAATGAACAAATAGATTAAACGTCACGCAATCATTTTTAAATAAGCATTAACTACTCTGATTTATATTAATGGAGTCGTATTTTTCGGCATTTTTTACGACGTCGCTATTAGTAAAAAAATTCACCCGTTCGCTTTTCAAAAACAAAAAGAAAATATAAACTATAAAAATATAAAAACAGCTTTTAAATATTCATGTATTTTTTTCGTTAAATAAATAGATCGATAACACAATGGCACTTTATGGACCTGAATATAATTAAATTTCAATAAAATAACAACTAAAACATTCACATTGAACTATAAATTAATGTTTTACCTATTTAGTGCATTCGTTATAGTAAGAGGAAATATTAAGAATTTTTAATTTCAATTCTACAATGTCAATTTGTATGCAAAAATTAGATTGTTATTACGGAAAAACTCTTTAATTTTTTAACAATAAAAAAAACATACACACTATGAACAACGGGGGTGTTTGATGACGTGGGCGTGATGAAATTTTGAAAATTTAATTAACTAACGCCACGTTTCATTCTATTTTTTTTTGCGAACTGGGGATGAGAGAGAATTTTTCTCATATTTTTTTACCTATTTGCACGAAAATCCAATTACACTTATTTTATTTCGTTTTATTGTTGTTGCGAATGAATTTTAAATTTTCATTTGCCAAACGCTCTCGTGGTATTTAGCTTAATTATTTCGCACGAAACGGTCAATTGCACCCTTATGTACTCGTATATAGTTTTATACATATATATGTATACGTATGCTTTGTGTATGTAAAATTTTTGTTTACTTGTCGATATTTTCCATAATTTAATTATACATATTAATTATATAAAATATTTATGTTAAAATTGGTCTATAAAAATCATTAATATTTTAGCCATTGTAGGTTGCATTGCTATTTTTGATTTCTTTAATTGTTTTTTTTTTTATTTACAGAATAAATCTTTCTTTCTACGTGTAATTTTACTAAAAAAAAAAACTGCATAAATAGATATAGAAACCGCGTTTAACACTCTCTTACTAATCACACCAACACGACTTATAGCAGTGGGAATATTTTATTATTTTAATTCGACGATAGTTGGGGTGAGACATAAGGTATATAAATAAAAATTTGCATATTGATAGGTAGTTCCAATACTTTGTGACAACCCTTTGCAGGGTACGGAGAGAAACCGTAGGGGTGTTCACGGTTGCCGCTCAATCTACATTAAGCAATTAATGTCTTTTGCTCACGAAAATACTAAGATTTTCAAATTTTATTAACATTTGTCGGACGATGACATATCGAACATATCGCGCAATATTTATTTCAAACCAAATTTGACATGTGTCAAATTTGGTTTATTCCAAATATCCAAATATTCCAAATTTTGTGGGTTATTTTTGTATTGTTTTATTTATTTTTAATATTATAATATATAGAATCACACAATATTCAAATATTTATGATTTATTTTACGTATTAAATATTTAATATTTTTAGATTCCTTTTTTTAATTTATATTTTTTAAAAGCAATAAAATAGTTGATCATATATATCAACTAATACTATTTGTATTTTGCTAAATATTTAACTATTTAATTTATTTTACGTTTTGATTTTTTTAACAAATAAATGACACGACAGCCCTTCTTAGCCCGCACTTTAAAACTATGGGATGTTTATTTTTTTTTATAGTCAAGTTGTTAACACTGCATTTAACCTTCAAATATTAATATTTATTGGTCGAACGATTCAATATATCACTTAATTTCTAATTTTATAATTTAAACTTTGTATCAATGGTGTATAAGTGATATCACTGAAATCGAATTCATAAATTATAGCTTTCACAAATGTCAAAATAAATATGCAAATGAATGTAATTAAATTTAAATATGGAATATTATTATTATGAATGCAACACTTTTTTCATTTTCAATTTCTTAAATATAAATAATAATTATCAATCGATTATAATTCGAATCAAACCTTTTTTTATATATTATTATATGATAATTTGATGATTCAATCGATCGAAAACAACGCTTTCATCAACAACAGGCGCCAATTAGTAATCGATTAGAATATTCAACGATAAACACCGACATTTAAGGGGGGATTTATAAACGACAAAAATCGATTATCGTGCCGTTTTATTTTGTACGATATATATATATATATATATATATATATATATATATATATATATATATATATATATATATATATATATATATATATATATATATATATATATATATATATATATATATATATATATATATATATATATATATATATATATATATTAAAACAATTATCGATCGATGTGAATCGCATAAAATTCGGAATTAATTGTGCTCCCATGCATTCGCGGCCCACGTATGACACCTACACGTTCCATTGTTTAAAACCTACTGTCCATATTAAAACAATCAATTTTATTTAGCAATACGTAAAACGGAATACACGTCCTCGGCATCCTTTGTGTGTTTCACGCTGGCGTTACACAGGACGAAACGAAAGTTATGTATTTTAATAGACGATTCGCTTTTTCGATCGACGAGTTAAAAATTATTATTTGATTTATATCTGTGTTTCGCAGTTTTGTTCTATTATGCGATTGTGTATTTTAAACTTTTGTATAGTTGTTACGATTTCACATTTAATAAACAGATAATACGTATTATAAAGTTTAACGTATATCGAAGAAATACTGACCGAACATTGAGTAAATTTTTTATCTATTATTTTTTCGATTTAATCTTTTTATTCATTATTATTTTTATGTGCATTTCGGTGTTATTGAAAGCTAATGTTAATTTAATCATTATATATTATACTTTTATGTATACTAATAAATTTTAATTAAAAAAAACAAAAATTAATAGATCTAAAACATTTTTTTTCAAATAATTAAATATAAAATCAATTCATATTCATATAAACACAATCAATGAATTGATTTATATTTTTTTGTCATTAATATTTTAATTCACTAATAAAAATTAAATATCATTTAGTATTATATTTATATTTTTTATAAATTATAAATAAATTTGATAATAATCTGAAAACATTTAACATTATATATTTCCAAAAACATTTTTCTAATATATTAATTTATATTAAAAATATAAAAAAAACATTCTTTATTCACCGTCATCAATAATATAGTAAAATTTATTAACAATTTACGTGCTCTATAATATAATGAGTGCAGTTCGAGCTTTAGCACGACACACATGGTACCACTTTCAAAATAACCGGCTGAATATATCAAACAATTATTTTTCATGGAAAATTCCGAACGATACCACAAAAAAAGAGAAAAAACAAGCTTTATATATGCTGGGAATTTTCCGGGGTCGCGTTTAAAAGAAGAAGAAAAAACTCATCATTATTATAACGTTTATTATCGGTTTATTACATTCAGTCAACCCCCGCCCGCTCTCCGCCGCCGCTATTCGTATAAATAAAAACCGCCCCCTATATATTATTATGTTTTAGATATGCGACAGATTATTCATTCGAAAAATGTCATTTGTAATTTAGGTCTATTGTCTTTTTCCGTGATCACATTAAATTGGCATCAGCGTTCGCACACGGAAAGATTTGTGGTATCTTAAACGTGGCCTTTTTACCATATATTATTTTATTAATTTTTTTCTCTTCTCCCCCCCCTCTCTATGATTCGTTCCCCCGTCCTCTATGCCGTTTTTTCGTGTATTTTCTTATTCTTTTCGGGACGCCGAAAAAATGAAGATTTATTAGTTTCGCGTGTCTCCGTTCATCGGTGCGCCATTAGCATATTCCGCCATTATTATGCTTTGTTGTTGTTGTTTGAAATTTTATAATGGATGTCGATTTCGAATGTCCTCGCTATAGAGTTATGGCTAATGCACAGATTGACCCAGAGTTTATTTCCATTTTTTCCCCCTACTCGTTTTATTTTTTTTTTTTTTCGCTTGTCCGAGAATAAATTCTTTGAATTCGTATGCGATCTTGAACGACATTGTTAGATCTCTCGGACTAATCGATCTGCGTCAAACGAGTTGAAACAGACTATGAGTTGAATTTTTGTATAATTTATCTTTTTATCTTATTTTTCTTTTATTTTATTTTGTACGAAATCGTGTTTATCAAATAAGATAGGAGATTTATCTACTTTTCATCTTTTCGCATATTTTTAATTCATTTAATTTCCCTTATTATAAAAAATCATTTAAAAGTGTTTTTTTGTCACTATATTGATAACTTAATATTTTTAACTATCTTTTTGATTTATGAAACGATTAAAAATATATAAAATATTTTAAAAGATATATGAATTTTTAAATCTATTTTTTTTTCTTCGAGAATCATGTCAGGTCTTTCAGCATTGACATTTATTTCAATAAAAAAGTCTCTGTCATAGTCTATCCGGAATAACTTCTCTATATATCTTATTCTGATTCACTCTCTTATATTTCTTAATCAGGATATCTTCTTGCTCCACATCATTTCTGTATTTTATTCCCCATAATCAAACAGAGAAGATAATATTTTTTTCATTTAAAAATATATCCTAGATCTGAGATTGACTTTATTGCTTTTGTATGTATTGTTTTTTCATTTCAACTCAAATTATAATTAATAATATAATAGTTTACTTCAAATTTCACTATTTATATTTTTTATAAAAAATTCTTAAATATATCTTTAATTTTCTTGTCTTAATATTAAATCACGTTTTAAATACATCCATTACTTAACAATTCTAAAATATTTTATCTCATATAGGTAGAGTAGACTTACGTCAATTAAACATTATTATTATAACATTTAACGCTTTCGAACAATCGCATGTAATAAATAATATATATTTCGTATATAATATATCAATTTGACAGTCGTTCATTTGTTTTGAATCAAAGTGTACCGCGTCGCGATTAGAATCGCAATTTAATCACGGATCCGGTGGATTTCGTGGGGGCGTATTCCCACCGAGCTCCCATACTTTTGCCGTACGATCGCAGCAGACGACAGTTCCTTGCTGCTGGTCCGCGTGTTCGGCTTTCACGTGAAATTACCATCTATTTACCGATCATAATGGGACGATAAAATAAGAAGTCTAATGGTTACGGCCCGATACCAATTTAAACCGAGTCATTTTTGTTACATCGATAATCGCATGCTCGGCCGTTCGGCGGTTTGCGCGGCTCGTAAACGAGACGCCCTTCCGTTTTCTGTTTGCTCTCGTAGACAGTACACTTTTGCCAACGTTACACATTTTGCACATTATACGATATATATATATATATATATATATATATATATATATATATATATATGATGATAAAATAAACGTTATCAAAAATAATTAATTTTAATAAGAATTCGAATTAAACATACACTTTTAACTAAGACGATTTCTATAATGATGCGATAGTATTCGTTTATAACTCTTATAGCGTGAAAAACTTTTTAATTATACATTTTTTAATTCTAAGAATATTTTATTTATCCTTAAAAGTCTGAAATTTTACTCGATCTCAAAAAGGTTAAGATAGTTAATTTTATTTAAAAAAAAATGCATTAAAAATTTATTTTTGTATTAACATCTTCTTAACTTTTCCTTTTATATTACATTAAACATTTTATTATTAGAACTGATGACTTAATCCTTAAAAAAATATATCGGCATTACAAGTTTTCAATGTCACGTCTCTCCTTATAAAAGATTATTAAACCATTGAGCTATTTATTTATAAGTTATAATACTTATTAAATATATTAAAAATTTCATTACATATCTCTGATCTTTTTTATATCTGGATTTTTTATTCCATTACAGTTTTAATAATAAAAACAAAAAATAAATCACAAGTAGATTAATAAATCAGTACAATTTTTCTTCTCATCTCTTATATTTATACTAAATTTCTTCAATTTTAGAATATCGTCCACTCAGTCAATATATTGATTCTGAAATCTAAATTCGTATTCAATTCCAACTAAATACCAAATCCTAACAAATAAAATAGAAATCGGCAAAAAATATATAGAGGCATTTTTTAAAACATCAAAACGATGTCGCACGAAACAGAACAATGTTCCGATTAAATTTTGTGCATGATTCCAAAATAATAATAACAATATTAATAATAATACGTCCGATTCGTATTTTACATTTCAAAGGTTAAGTCATTACAAATAATCGTTTTGACTTACAATACAAAAAAGAAAAAAATAAATACATGAAATAATATCCGTATTATGCATGATAATTTTTATTTGTTTATGTCATGACTAGGTTAAATTATGTTAAATAAAATCAAAAATAAATAAATAAATAAGAGCGAAATCGGAACGTTTCGCGTTTTTATTATTTTTTCTGTAAATTGATTCGTCGTTTAATGCAGTCTTGTAATGCCATCTATCAGTAATCGTTCACAATTTCCAACCCTTAAATATTTATAAAAAAATATTACAATATTTTATTTTAAATATTATTAAAGACTTATTAAAATATTTTTTTTCTACATGATCGAAAATCTAAGTACTTCTTTCCTACATCATTATATTAAAAATTAAAATAATATTTTTTGATAATTATTAAAAGAATATTGATAAGAATCATTATTTTCTAATTAGATTTATCGATAAACGTACTTTATTATTATTTCTTATATAATTCATGAAATAAATTTTTACTCGTATTTGAATTATATTAAGTATTCTTACTATATTATAATTATAAAATATTAAGTATTCTATTGTAATATATATGTTAAATAAATTTTGAAATAATACAAAACTATAAACGCTGACTTATTTAGTACAAGATCATTTTAAATTTTTTTTTTTAAGATATAATATGAGATTTCACTCTTTCAATTACTTCACATCCGATTGTCTTATAAATATTGTACAAGACATTTCGTCAAATTGATTTCAAATGTTATATTATTATATCGATAACGTGCGATATTTCTTGTTGAATTCAATGAAAAAGATCATTAAATATATTTTCTATTCATAATACTACCGATAAACCAATATGAAATCATTAATTTTGAAAATTTTAAACAATATTTAATATTAATAAAAAGATAATTCATTATTTGTATATAATTTATTTTGGTGTATTTTATTTATTTTTTTGTGTAATAATTAAAAGTATACATAAAAGAGTTTTGTGTAATACATGAAAAATCGTATATTTTTATATTTTATTTTGATTTTTTTTAATTCCGTTTTCGGGAAACTTACCGGCATCTATGATTTGATAGTAAAAGTTTTAAATTGTCTGAAAGCTTAGAGTAAAAGCGCATTCGCTTTTATCACGCTAAAGCTTGTCAAACTTTTTTTATTTAGTATATATGTCATTTAACAAATTATGGATTTTATTTTTAATTTAAAATATACACAAATATTAAAAATAGTTTTTTTTAATTCATATATAATAAATTTGTTTTTTTCATTAATATTTTTTTCTAATACATTTTTTACATTTTAATTTTTTTAACACAGTTATTTTGTAATATATATAGAAACAATTTAATAAAATATAATATTTTAATAAATATTATATGTTAATATTATTAATAGCAATAGAAATGTATTAAAATTTGCTGTAAAATCTTTTTTTTTTATTTTTATAAATTTCATATTTTGATGATATTCATTGTCATCACTTTTTTCTTTAATTATTATAAAATGTTCAACAAAATAAAATTTCCTTTCCGCTTATAAAAAAAAGTTTGAGAATCTACGGATTTAGCTTGCTTATTTGTGAAATAAATTATTTTGAAGGGTAGTGACGATATGGAGTGGTGGTTCGACGACCATGTTGATATAGATGACGATGATGATAAAGGAGGTGGTTTTGTAGGGGTGATGGCAATGATAGCGGTGACAATGAATACGTCGATAGTGTTAGTAAATGCAAAGGGTTGCTAGGGTATTGAGGGCTGTTATATATACAGGCGTGGCGATAATGCCTCTTATTAAAACGACGGGGTGGCAAATAGATCGCCCATCCCTTAAAAAGTAACCCGCTAAACGCTCGTGCATTACTTATGAACGATATTGAGAATACCCCTAATAATACCGTATTATATATTGAAGAATTGTATACGTACAAAACTTCTAAATGGGGAATGATTTATATATATATATATATATATATATATATATATATATATATATATATATATATATATATATATATATATATAATGATTTTCAAGTTATATTTATATTATTCAAAATTTATTCATTGTATTTAATTTATTTAAATAGTCAATTATATCGTTAAAAAAAATACAAAATTATCGGTCATTTGCCTCTTGCTTCATATTACATTTCTATAATATTTTATGTATTAAAAATACGTTTTTAAATTGTATTTATGTCTATTAATGAATTTTATACCGCTTTTTTACAATATTTCATATTAAATATATCAGTTAGCGACTAAATCCGGAATGTTATTATTCCATGAAATATATAAAGTTCTCGTTATGTTACAAGTAATTCTATTACAATTAGTACTCTAGATAAACGTCAATATTTAAAGTTTTATCATTATATTACATAATAAAAATATTTATATTATATTCCATTATAATTTTTTTTTAATTTTACATATGTAATGTGTAAAAAATGAATACATCAAAATTATATATAAAGGGGATCTTTTTAGAAAGCTATGTCAAAGTGTTTCTGATTTTTTACATCTAGAATTTTAATTTTTTATATGTTTTGAATTTATAATATGAAAGTGCTCGAAAAAGTTTAATTATTATTACTACTAAAAGTTTAATTATAAATAATATAAATTAACAATATTTTTTTGAACACCATTTTTAAGTTTGAATTCTCCCTCTTTCAGCACTTATATCTTTTTGTCTTCAAACGACTAGCATACGCACGAATAATAATAATAATAATAATAATAGTAATACCGCTTTATCCATTTTATTGAATGGCAGGATTTGATCGCTTGTCAGCAGAGCCCGAAGCGTTACCATCGTATTCATTCCCTTTTTTTGTATCCCCTACCATTTTTGACGTATGGTGAATTGAACGAATTTCATTTTGTTTTCACAATAATGGCGGCGATTCGCTTTATAATGCAAATTGTTTATTTCCTCTGCGGGGCGCCTCGCTTTTATAAACTATACTTTTTTTTTTTAATTTTTATTTCAACGACCCAAAATCATAACGATGATGTTTTTATTTATGTATATTGCATTGTGTTCGTTTTCATCGTTATTATCGGAAAATCTTTGAAATATTTTCGCAGTTTTTCCATTCTATTCTCACGTAACGATATATTAACGGAAAAGCTTTCGAAACATACTTCAATCTTGTTTTCGATGTGTACATGTTTTTTTTTGTATATATCGAAATATAAAAAAAAATGTATATCTCTGTCTGCTGTCTATGTATTGTGCTGTTTTCCGTTCTCCAAATGATCATCTTTTTCAATTGCGCAACCTCTTTTCAAAGAATTTTTTCGATGATATACCACTTTACCTTTAGAATTTGATGTCTTGTATTAACCATCTTTTTTATTATTAATATTTTACGTAATATATAATTTATTTCACAAAGTTATATGCACATTATTATAAATGAAATTTAAAATATTTACTCTTAATTTTAAAAGTTAACAATGAGTAAAAATAATATTGTTTTTTTAAAGTACTTGTCTTAATATAGGATTAATTGTATTGAACATCCATTTCACTTCCACAAAGAAAACTAGATTTATTTTTTAAATCTTCTCTATAAAAATACAAAGATTTTTTAATAAAAACTCGAACAAAAAAAATAACAACATATTTCTTAATAAAACAAATTTTTATAAAATTGCTACTATACAAACACCAAATAGATCTTTTCAGACAAGGGCCACGTTACGCCCGCGGGCCGCCGCTAATCTATTACTGAAGGCTCCCACGGAGGATTTTCAACTTTTTTATTATTATTATTTTTTTTGTATTCGGTCCTTTTTTATCCTTTGACGACGGACACAGCCGGTTCAATGAGAGATTATGTCTCTCGACGTTTCGGCCTCATTGTTCGCTCTTCGTATGTTTGCACTCGACCACCGCACATACCCATACCGAATATACCTTTTTTCTTCAAAATATAGTTGTATATTCCTTCATATTTTTTTAATTCCAACTTCTCAATACCAGCGAGAATAAGTAGTCATTTTGAAAAAAAAATCGAAAATCTTTACCCGGTTTTTCTCGTGTTTTTATTAAATGATTCTTTGGCTAATTTCTTTTCAATCTCAATTTTATTTTTAATCCATACGTGAATATGTATTTAAATATAAATATATATTAAAATTGTATATACAAACATCATACCATATGGTTTTTATTTCGTAATAATAATAATAGTTGTTTTTTTATTATTTCCGCCAACTTTATATCGGTTATGTAATTTTTATTTTATATGACATACTCATTTTAAAGAAATTTTATTTCGAAATTAATTTTGTGCTACAATTGTATATTGTGTTTTATTTTTTAATAAGAAAAAGATTTTCATTATTATATTTACAAAACCCCTAAAAGTTAGGGAGCCAAGAAAACATCACAAACAAATCTCATTAAGTCACACAATACTGTGATCAAATAGTAAGGTGAATTTGTTTATAAAATGTAAATTCTTTATTTATTCATTCAAATCAATTTCATCCTCTTCAAAGTAATCCCCGTCCGATAAGACGCACTTTTATCAACGCTTTTTTCAGTCATCGAAACAGTCAAAATAGTCTTTTTCCGGTGTAGCCTTCGAAACCTTCTTCGATTCGATTTTTATCTCCTCAATCTTGTCAAAACGGCGTCCTCGCATTGGACTTTTGAGTTTACTGAATAGCCAGGAATCGCATGAAGCCAAATCAGGCAAATACGGTAGTTTAAGAACGATACGAATCGAGTTTTTGGCAAAAAAAGTCGCGAAGAACCAATGTAGTATAACTTAGAGAATTATCGTGATGAAGGAACCAAGAATTGTAAAAACATGCGTAACTTGGAGATAATTAAACCTTTTCACAAACAGACGCTTGGCAAATGTTATAGACGGTCCTATCAACATAGGAAAAAAAATACAATTTACCTCCCTTTCTAATGCCCGAGACAATTGACAATGATGAAATGACAATTTCACCTTACTTTTTGATTTACTGTAATACTATATTGTATTTTAAGTTTTTATTTCATCCTATAAAAATCACTATTATTATATGAAAAAGCAGACAATTTTTTTTATTTAATTTCTAATTTGTTAATAGTCATATTCTTTAAAATATATTTTTATTGTATTTTTGATTTTTCATTCCTAATAATTATTTTTTACTAATCAATATACATTTCGGGATGCTAAATTTACTATATTTCACTAAGTATTTTTTTTAGAATTTCATCAACTTGTATGTATGAATAATTTAATCTTATATATAAAAATATTTATATATCAATATAGCAAGCCCAGTTATTCTCAAAGCTCAGAATGCATAACTAATATTTATAAATAAAAAAAGAAATCAACATTTCACCGCGGATTAATACTTCACTGTTTTTTTTTTATTTAAAACGTTATGTCTATAATTCCATATAATATATATGTATGTGTGTGTTTTTTATTATAATTTACAAGCAATCGAATATCCACAGAGAAAATTCAATGTTGTGAACTAAATCGCTTTATTCGAAGAATGCCCACGAGTCGCTAGCCGCTCGACAACAATACCGGGTATCTGTGACACTTGTGTAAAATTGTGTGTATCTTTGTCCATTGTTGTGTATTCTTAAATTCGACAAAGCCCACCGACAAAAAGCGACAAACTACCGTTTTTATGTCCGTACAAAAATACGTAATTGTATATATATATATATATATATATATATATATATATATATATATATATATATATATATATATATATATATATATATATCGATCATTTATAAAAAAAAGCACGACAATCGGATAAATGTCGTAAATACAGCACTCAAGATGCAATAACAACTATGGTATAATGGGAACGATAAAAAGAACACCCCGCGCAACAACCAAACCCACCCTTTAAATCTCATATCGGAATTATGTAGTTTCCTTCGAAATAACGAGGAACAATAATAATAGTAATTCTACATATCCAATTTTTTCCGATTGTTATCCTTTTCTTTTTTTTTTGTCAAATTTTCATATTATAATAGAAATGGAACATAAAAAATATTTTATTTTAAATGGTTTTTTTTTGGTTCACTCTTGAAAAATTTAATTTACTTCCGTTTCAGTTTATAATAAATGTTAATATTTTAATTAAAATTTTATTATATCTAAATGTGATAATATTTTACAAATACAAATAAATGTTTGAAGTTTTCATCTAGAATTGATTGTATGTTAAAAATAATATAAAAAACTGCCGCATTTCTTCTTATTATTATTTTAATAATATAAATTAAATTGACATCAAAAAAGTTCAGAGATATAAAATTAAATGTCAAATTTATATTTTAATCAATCCAATTCCAAAATATTTTTATTGTCATCTATTTTTTTAACATTATTTTCTATGATATATTGAAATAAATTTAACTCAGATTATTATATATATTGTAATATAAAGTCATAAGTGTTTCTGAAAAAAAAGTAGTTTGAGAAACATCATTATTTTGAACATAAAAGCGAAATTAATTTGAACGTATGTGCTCTCGCAAGTTTATCACCCCGCGGCCATTTTGCCTTTCAAAGTTCTTTATTGAAAATTGTCTCCCTTTTTCAAATTGTCCGATTTGAATGGGTCTTTTGCCGAAAGGGCGACCCCTTCTTTTCGCATACGCTTTTTTTATTTATTTATTCCTTTTCATTCGTTATCTCTCTAACGCGAATCGTTTATAATTGCCCTCCCCCCAGGTTTATTTTATTTTGCAAACCCTCTCGCATCAGATTTTACATTCGGTCACGTGACAGTGTTGATTTTTGTATTATTTTGTTCTTTTGTTTGTCTCGCGTCAAACGAAGTGCGCATTGTTTGTGCAGTTTCGGTTTTACAATGGCTTCTACCAACACTCAATTTGTATTATAAAATATAATTCCCTTTACTATAACAATAGATAATATTTATTTTACATGTTTCATAAATTTTAGCCTCATTCATACTCTCTTGACCCAATATTGAATTAAAGAAAAACTTTATAACTAACTTTAATTAATAATTTTATTATTATCAGATAACTCATTTTAACATCCTACATTAACACATTGACTACTATTGAAAATTATAACACGTGACGCGGGGCGTATTTATGAAAATGTAAATTAAAAAGTTCAATTTGAAATTATTAATTATGTGTATTTTATATCACAAGAATATTAAAAAAAAACTCAAATTAATAATCAAGAACGATAAACTATTGAACTGAATTATCTTCTGATTATAAAGTATTTGAAAAATTTATATGATTTAAAATTATTATAATTTCCAATGAAAATATTTGTGAACGAATGATATCAATATGTAAATAAATTTACCGGTACAAACAAAAATTCTGAAGCACCAACGAAATTTTGCTTTAATTTATTTTCTAAAAATATAAAAAATTCACAGAAACCCAAGCTTATTAAAATTTTTAAATATTATTTAGTGAAATTTACATTTGGAAAACATATAATAACGTTCATTACGAAAATATGAATTGTTTTTAAAATATCATATGGTTAAAAACGCATTGGTGCATATGCGTATGCAATAGCCGATATATAAACGATAAATATAGATCTAAAACTTTATATAATATATTCTATGTGTTTTAAGATATTTATTTTATAAAGGAATTTAATTTATATATATATATATATATATATATATATATATATATATATATATATATATATATTAAATATAAAATTTATATTCCTCTTGCGTCCATCAATGAATAATGATTGTTTTAATAAGCGAGAATCAGAACTGAAATATGCCCACTTAAAAGTGAGATTCGCCCTCCTAATTCCACACACAAAAGTTTCGAACACTCCCTTTTCACAATTACAAATTTTTAGAGGCTATTTCAACTTCTGAATCATAATATATAGCAACCCCCCCAGTTTGATTCCAATGAATTAATGCCATATCCTTAGGGAGAAAAGGATACATATCAAAATATAAATCCTCAAAATCCCGATAACCGTAGATCATCACTTACAAAAGGGGATCCAATAAAATGACGAATATTACGTGGGTTTCATTTTATTAAATTGTCAATTTTCGTTTTTCTTTTCAGATTATATATTATATACGTTTCCTGAAACATTTGTATAAAAAAATATTTAAAAAATTATATATATATATGTATGTGTGTGTGTGTGTGTGTGTGTGTGTGTGTGTGTGTGTGTGTGTGTGTGTGTGTGTGTGTGTTACCCAACTTTTATAAATGGGGATGACGATCGTAATATTGCTCATCGTTTTCATATTTTGCACATGAATGATTTTTTTTTATTTTCATTGTCAAGCCATCTACAGTGCAATCGTTAAAACGAAAGAAAAAAATATTAAAACCCCATACAACCGGTAAATATGTATGTGTGCATGATATTAAACAATATATTGTTATTCGTACTTTTCTTTCGGTGCCTTTTTTTCTCTTTACCTTACGAAAAGGTAGTTTCTTTTCAAAAAGATACTGTTTCTTAATCTGATCATAACATATGCATTCAATGTACAATACGTTTACAAAATATTTTATTAATTAAATTAAATATTATATTATACATATGTATTTATCATTAAAATTTTCAGTTTACTATTTTATTTGATAAATTTTAAAAATACAAATTAAATATCAATTTAAAAATTCGTATAAATCCTGATATAATAAAGACAGGCATTTGAATGAAATCACATATTTTTCTTTTTAGATTATTTGATATCGAATCAAAAATAACCTAATAAATTCTTAATATATCATCAGTTATCCACAGTAACATAATAAGCTGAAAAAAGATTTTTTTTGTAAAATATATACAGTGCAAAATAGAAAAATGTATCACAAAGCGTATAATATATCATCGCGGATTCGCGAAGACGTTACTTTTTAATAAGCCTGTACATTCGCATGAACAAAAACATACATGTTTCTTTCGTTATATACATACATACATATATATTATTGAATTGCATCTTATAATACCACTTTATATACAAAATACGCTAGTTGTGCTTAAAACATCGAACGCGATGCATATAAGTTTTATATAATATAAAAGCAAGTATTCAAATTTTTATGATGTGAATTCATATCCTATCGATTCTAATGTAAACTATATTTATTCATTTATTTTTTATATACGTATGATATTATATGTATGTGTTATACAAAAAATCTAAATATAAATATTTAGTTTTAAATAGTTACTTTAAATAAATAGTGTTATTGTCATTTTGATATAAATAGACTCAATCGATTAAATTAAAAAAATGCGTTGCTTATATTCAGTGTGATTCGGTGAAAAGGTGATGGTTGAAAATTTATTTACGATAAATATTTTTCTCAAAATCAAACAACACGAGTGCTAATCAGTGGAGTATTTTAAAGTTATTTCTCTTTATTTTTTTCCACTTAAATATTAAAATTGTGCTACATTTATATTTGGAAATTCTTATTTTTTATTTTAAGTTTTGAAGAAAGCAAAATAATACTATTTTGGACCAATTATTTTATAATTGCTTTTTGTTTAAAAAATCGATTTCAAGTAATATATTTTGGTATTTTATAGTATCATAAAGTTTAATATATTCTTGTAAAATATTTTATCTTTGCATATTTTTATTATAAATATAATTTTTCCATAAAAATATATAAATTGTTTTACTACAAACAAAATTTTATAAAAAAATTTTATTGACTACATTATTTTTCATTATGCAATTTTCAACTATTAGAGCTATTACAAAACATTTCTTATTATTAAAAAGCGTTATTAGAATATTTTTCATCTTTTAACCACAACTGAAATGTCTTCAGTTGAAATAATCTCAAAGATTATCCAGATTTGTATGAGCAGAGAAAAAGTCTCTGTATAATTTACACACGATGAACTTTTTTCGTACTACCCCAATCTTTTTCACTTCGAATCAACGACAAAAGTAAAATAAAAAAAAATAATAATGAAATACCACATGAAATCTAATATGTCTGACTTTAGTCGTGTGGAGCACGCACTTTTTTATGTACCCACGACACAAATCCACTCATTTAAGACTTAAGCCCCGTGACAGTCACCTAAGTGGCAAGGGTAAACCCTCGTGGGTAAACCCTCAATAGCCGACTTTCTCGTTTGTATGCGACAAACCACCCTTAACTATACATATATACTACACGTAAATTTGTATTTCTACGTGTATGTATGTGCAAGGGTGGAAGCCACCCCTTCGTATTTACCACCCTTTGGCCCCGAAGTGGTGTAGTACGTACCATTTTATACCTACTGGCATCGGGCACAAAGAGCTTTCGACGCCATTTTGTCGTTTGTCGTACCCTTGTGTGTCGCGCGCACATCTACTTATATATAGATCAGAGATTTTCAAACTAACACATTTCTGGAATCCAAGATGAAATCTCAATTTTGCTTGCAACATTATTTTTTTCAGGTTTCTTTCAATAGACGTAAAATATCGATTATATTTATTTTTTTACGTTATTAATTAATAAAATTGTTTATTCTTATATTTTTGAAGGAAATAAACAAATCTCAAAATATTGTTTGTATTTCCAATTTTCAATTAAAAAAAATGAAACATGTCAGCACAAATATAACTATATAAATTAGTATTAAATATAAAATTGAATTAATCTTTCTTCAAAAATTTAAAAATGAAATGACTTGAGAGTTTTTTCAAGACCCAACATTATTTTTTAATATCTTAACTCTTAAATATATTATTCTTTTTTTTCGAAGTATTTGATACTCCATTGTATTTTGTGATATTTAAAATTAAATCTTAAATTGATGTCTCATATAAATTTAAATTTCAATTAACAACGAACGACTTAATGTAAATAAAAAAGATTTTTTATTCCCTTTTGTTTTTTTATTTTTATTCAAAACATAATTTTCTAGTATCATTCAAATTTCGAAAGTATCTTCAATGCAGCCAGTCTTTTAAATTTTCGCTGTTTCAAATAATTATTAATTTAATTGAAAAATGTCTCAAAGATTGAATAATAAATTTTTTTTTCTTTTGTATATATATATATATATATATATATATGTGTGTGTGTGTGTGTGTGTGTGTGTGTGTGTGTATAATTAATGCTTTATAATTTTATAAAAATTCTAAAAAGAGGCATACAACTCTTTTCCTTAATTACAAAAACTAAGATATTTTTGTCGAATATCACTTAATTATTTTATAGATTTAAATATAAATTACTAATATTAATTCTAATTAGCGTTTGCTGCAATATATAAATTCACATTAAAAAGTTGTCCTCGAATAAAAAAAAATGTATATATTTAAGAACCACTAGGATAAGTGCAGGCTATAAGGGAGAGAGAACAAGAACTACGAGTATGCTCGAATCGTTAATGCTAACTATCTACATTGTCGACAAGAATTCTTCGTTGAAATGCTTTCACTAAGCTCCGATTATCTTATCGACATCTATAGTTCCAACATCATTGCATAATACTAACGGAAAAAAGAAGACTTTCAAATTTACATTCACTGAAAATAATATGTAGTGTCTGATTTCTATATCGAATATGCTATTAAATGATCATTACTTTATATTTCAATTCACCTGAAGTCTATTTATGTTATAAATATAACTTAATATATACTCTCCTTTCATATTTTCAAATATATATATATATATATATATATATATATATATATATATATATATATATATATATATGGTATATGTGTGTGTGTGTGTGTAATGATATATTTTTATATGTCAAATTATAAATGAAACTAGTTAGAACATTTTGATATTTGATTTTACATGCTACGCCGAACCGCTCTGTATATATAAAGTACATCAAAAACCATGTACTCTGTCCGTACATAATCTTGTTTCGACCTGTTTTCATCCCTCACCTTAACGATCCAAAGGTATATTTGAAACCTACCACTTTCGAAGTTAAGATAGAGATATTATTCAATAAACCATATCCCGTAAAGACCTTTAACGTTAAATCGGAGCTTTTGGCTACGCCTTAACGAGATTCTGGTATAT
Source organism: Leptonema lineaticorne (assembly GCA_024500535.1). Classification (NCBI taxonomy): domain Eukaryota; kingdom Metazoa; phylum Arthropoda; class Insecta; order Trichoptera; family Hydropsychidae; genus Leptonema; species Leptonema lineaticorne. The sequence continues at coordinate 8,182,849 of JANIJI010000014.1, read as the reverse complement.
TTTAACCTTTAACGCGATAACCAGAGGATATCTTACTTTCATATAAGCAAGTAAAATGGGACGTCTTGTGAAATACCAACTTGATCGATTTCGAATAACACTGATTGAATTAATTTCGTCGGTGATGTTCGCTTTTAAAGCTCTCGTTTTTTATATAATGTATACTAGCGGCAAAAATATGTATATAAATATATATATATATATTTTTTTTGAAACCGCTTGCTTTTCTGAGAAATAATTTTCTTTAATTGAGGAAATCTTAGCCGTCCGAGAGGAAAGTGCTTTTTACTGGAATCGAAACCGTTGAACTTTTTAACCTGTATCATATATATATATATATATATATATATATATATATATATATATATATATATATATATATATATATATATATATATATATATATATATATATATATATATATATATATCGTTCATTCTTAAACATTTTTCGTTCATGACCCCTTTTTAATGCAATAAAAAAATAGCGACCCACTTCGCAATCATTTTTTTTTTGTTTTTCTAGTAACTTAAATATGAGGCTTTTAAAAATTATTTCATTTATTTTTGAATATTGATGTAAATAGTTATTTTAAAGTGTACTATACATTAAAATATTCATAAGAAAAAAAAATATATTATTCATAAACCTAAATCTAATTTATTTATATATATTGATTTTCTTTTTATTTGATTAAGAATTGAATTCAATTCGTAATTATCCTAATTTTGTGTGTAAAATTTATCCGACTTGTAATTATGACAATAAAAATAAACCTATCGTTTAGTGTCAATTAAGTACACTACCGGCTTACTAGTTGAAATGCCCATAATTTCTTTTTATGAATAGAATTTACCTTTAACATTACGAATATAAGCGACAAACAATCCCTATGATTCGTTTTAGGGGTTTGTTAGAACTGTTTATTCGAGCATACGTTTGGTCGTCTCCCATGATAATCTTAAGCCACTCACCAACGACCCACCTTATATTTATTTCATGAAACGAGCCAAACCCCTCGGTATGCTCAAATTCCACTTTCGGCGGCCATCGTAAGCACATTAAGGGCTTCCGCCCTTATTCCACTGATTGTCCAATCTGCGTGTCCACACTTCATTTAACAAACCCTTTGAGGTTACATCGTTGAAATCTAATTTTATTTCAATTTAAATTCGGTACCTTTCTCCCTTTGGTTCGTATCTCTTCTTCATAAAGTTGATGTATAAAACTATTAAACGTCGACAAAATCTCCGCGGTAATCTTCGCATTTCTCTTTAAAAATGTTCATTGATCTTTTATTTTATCAATTTTAATATTTTAATAATTGTTTTCTATTATTTTTATAATATTTATTATTTTAATTACTATACAATGATAATTATTAATATTATATATTATTTCTACTTTAATCTTTTCAAAAATCATTTTAATGACTTCTCCTTCATTAACTTCACAATTTATATCGTCACCCGTCGTGTTAATATGAAAAATCTGATTATTTTTTTATTTCATTAAAATATTTGATATTTTTTAATGTAAATAATAAATGGTTAGGTGTTGTTGTTTTTTAATTAAATAAAAGTTACAATAATATATAGCACTAAAATAGCACAATTTATATATTTAAAAAAAGATATTAAAATAAATTATAATAAAACTTTGACTTTTTGTACTTTATATTTTATTATTTTATATTATATATTTTTACTACCACCCCAATAAAATCGATCTATACACAACAGACCAGATACATCCACGACAGTTGCTTGTGGAGGGTGAGAGCTTTTCTCTTTGTCGAATGAGGTTTTTACTCAGCTAAATTAAAATATGGAGCACTCTCCACACTCCATGAAACCATTGGAGTACCAGACCCTCCAATCCACGCATTCGTCGTCGTTATACGAATATTTCACAGCACATAACGAATTGTATTTAAATAACTATGCCATTAATTTTATTTATTTTTTTTTACAACTTTTCATTTATTTTTAAAATTATTTTATTTATACAATTATACTATCTGTCGATTTTGAATTTATCAGAAACCTCGACATTCAAAATTTCAATTATCTAAATAATTATTTATACATAAGTAGAACTGATGTTGGAAATTCGTGCATCATAAAATAAGAAATGTATCAATCAATGTTGCTTTACACAGATATATAGCAATATAGCACACGTATGTATTTATGTATGTGTATATAAAACCATATATCGTTATATAATATTTAGTCCCAAATGTGATGCTGATTGACGGCGTAAATTAGCTGTTTTAATTATTCACGAGTCCGCACGGTGTTAAATTCAAGTTTGCGCAACATCCACACGTAGTCCGTCGGTCTCGGAACTTCCACTTTGTATATTTATTACCATTAATTATATCATATATTTAGATGTCAGAAGACCATAGGTAATAAGTGCAGTAGATGATTTCTAAATCCTAAAAAAACAATAATGATTAATCATTAATTATACTTTAGATATAAATGATTGTTTATTTTATAATTATACATATTTTTGATTTTCTAATTAGTCTTGGTCTCTTTTGAGAATCATTAATTTGATCTAAATAAAACTCGATTTTCATATATTTTGATTTGAGATATTTACTAATATCATTTTATTTAATTATTATTTTTTATTTCAATTTAAATCACTTTCGGTATAATTGGATGAAATTTATTTTTTTATATAAATATTGTATAGTATATAAAAAAGTGAAATCGAATTCGTAGTATAAAAAGTTAAATTTTTGTATATAGAAATTTTAAACCGTATTAAAAAAGTTTAAATTAAAATAGAAAATTCAAATAACGAAATGCTTTTTATTGTTTTTCATTTTGTTTTTTAACCTAAATTTTAATTTATCTAATTGAATATCTAATTATTGTTAATTTTATTTTGAAGTTAAATTAATTAAATCATTTTTAAAATAATTTGAAAATATTAAAAGAAATATATTTATCATCTACAAAGCAAATTAAAGTTATATCATTATCATTTTTCTGCTTTCGAGAAATCATTTTACACTATTTATATCTTTTAACTTTTGAACATTTTGATATATGAAAATTTAAAGCTTTCGATGGTTTCGTAGGCGCAAAGCTCTAGATAAGTTTCAGGATTTCAAATCCCTGACGTACGTCGTCGAACCCACAAGTGTTATTTTGCCCTAATATCTCCCCCGTGGCGTTCTCAATACGCGAGGCTTATATATTTATGACTTGAAAGAATAATAAATTTTCATTTATTTTATACACGTTTTACTATACTGAACACTTTCACCTTATTTTAGGATATTTTAATATTTAATTTCAAGTCTAATATATTTTAAAATTGCTAAATATAAATTTTATTTAAAACGTATTTTTAATATATTTGTTGATAAAATATTTACATATTGAAACTGTGTATATTTTCTGTACTACAAAACTTTTTGATTTTAGTTTTTATTTATCGTTGGTTATAAGAATTTGATTTTCATAAAAAGTTTTATAGAAAACTATTTGTTTTTCAAATACTGTATATCAATGTCAAAATTACATTACATAAATATAAATCTCATTAATCCTTTCATCTCGTTTCGCATAATATAAAATATTCTAATATTCTACGCTTTGAATATCAAATGTCTCTTTTGGAATAAAGTATTCAGCATTTTCTGAAAATATTCCTCGTTGACGGAGGGATGAAATTTGAATATATGCTTCGAGGACGAGATACTAAGCCGCCTTAGTATCATCCACGCTGTCGATATCCCAAGTGGCTTTCGCGGTGATGATGGTCGTTTGGTCCTTTGATATCTACGTCATATACCTTGTCGAAGTCAGACTTTCATGCATGTCGTCGTCTGGTCCTTTTGTCCTAACGGAACATCCCCTAAAACCACCCCTCCTTGGAACATCGTCCACTCGAGCCAGAGCAAACACCCACACCATCGCAAGGACAGGCGGTCCCCGTATCGATCACCGGTCCATCTTCCACTCCCCAAACCCTCATCTTTCATAGCGTCCTCCCGTTACCATTCCTCCTGTTTTCATCCCTGAAGTGTTCATCCCTCGGCCTGTCCCTCGTCCCTCGCGTCTCTCTACCGCCTGACATTGCCAGCTTCCCAACTTCCCCGACCTCTCCTGTGTGTGTTGGCTGGCAGGTGCCCCCGGCGTACACAAACGACCCCAGCACATCGTGTAACAGCCGAGATATGTACCTAGCGTGAACATCTTTTGGACTTGTGTGTATACGAAGTGAGCACAAGTACGACACTGCGCCGATTTTTTGAATAAATATTTATTAATAATTTTAAAGTTTAAATTTTCCAAAAAGTAATGATATAATCGAAATTTGCATATTTTACTGAAAGTCTAAATAAATTTTAATAATTGTAATTTTATTAAAAAATATATTTTTATTTTCTGTAATAATTTCTTTCCGACTGATTTTTGTTTTTCAAATATAATTGTTTCAAAATTTACATAATTATTACGATTACTTATTTTCAACGCTATAAAATAATTTTGTAGTGTATGTTTTATATTTTTTTATGTCTGAGATAAAATGAAGCCATATAGTTTAATATTATGGCATATTGTGTTACATTTAACTGTATAAGAATTCAGTTGGATTAACGATATTTTGTAACAACATAAATAATTAATTAGATTAGTTTAAAAAGTCTAACGTCAATGTTTAAAATAAATAGTATCAATTTTTGATTTTTACTTAGAATAGTAGATATTACATAAATTATATTTAATTTCTAATATTATCATTTTTTACAAATGATAAAAAAATTGTCTTTTTAAATAATATAATAGTTGTTTTCATAAAAATATGTTTTTTTTTATCTGTACAATATTTTAAATTATTATTAATATACCAAAAAAATAACGATTTTCCTTCAAATTAAAAATTGGTTCGTTAAAAAAAAATACTTTCGGATATTTTTAAAACTAATTACATTCACATGCGAATAACCGTTAACATGGTTATGCGTACTTTTTCTCAACATATTATATTCGTTAAATTTTATATGAGAAATAAAAAACTTTATAATTTTTATTCTATATTGAACTTTAATAATAGTTTTACGTTATTTTTTACTACGCCAACAATTTATAACTGAAATTACTTCGAATGCAAAAGTTTAAAGCAATAAATTAAAATCTCTGAACATTAAAATTTTTACAGAACATAGTCGTCAAAATATTTAAAAACCATATATAATTTCACTAATTTTCAAATATCTTCTTCACATTGACAGAGCATCATATTGTGCAAGATATCAGTTAAGAATTGCTGCATTAAAATGTTAAATTAATCTAAATAGTAATAAATCAAATTTTCTGTATATGAGTTTATTCTTGTATTATTTTTATCTAAAACAAAAAACATATTCATCATAGTTTGCAGTTATTATATTGCAACGGGATAGAACAGACAGCACTTCTCTGTGCTCATTAGTGTGATATCCTAGAAAAACTTGTCATAATAATAGTTGATTTAAGACCGATGACACAAAATTAAATAATATTTGAAGTCGTAATATTATAATGTAGAATCGACGCAGTATTCAGGTGGCGTGGCGTCCCGACGCCCCTAGGTGTGCAGCGCCCGCCCCGCTCGTGTCGGCCTTCACGCCCGGCGTCGTTGCTAGGAAACGGCTTTCCCTTTCCGCCGTTCGGCCGCCCGTTTCCCGCCCACCCGCGAAAAACCGCCCCCTCGTTCCAAAAGCAGTCGACGTCAACCGAATCCCACCCGGCTCTCTCTCTTACGCCCGACCCTCTTTCCATTGTGCGCCGCTCGCCCGCTTACCGCCGCGACGCATTGCGACGAAAATTCTACAGACGCCGCAAATGCGTACGATTCTGTGTAATTACAACGCCAATTACAATACCTACCTAGAATTGCTGCCGAGTCTTTCGACGTTTCTTTAACCCCTTCGCTCGCGATATAGTCATTAACGGTTTTTTCAACGTTTCGTAACCGTTCTCTTATTTCTGCATTAATAATATCGTAAATATTAAATTGCTATTACTTTAGACTCACTCTTGCAAGTTTTCTTCAAAAATGTTCACATTTTCTTTAAATTTATATTTTTTTATATTTACTTTTCAAATTTATTTATTTTACAAATATTTTATTCTTCTTTGTAATCACAGAGATCTTTTCAATATCCATATTTTAATTGTATAACAATAATCAATATTTATGTTCTTTTTATCACAATATATCTTTTTTACACAAACTTTATATTTAATAGTGTTTTTTTCATTTTTGCAATTTTTTGTTTCGACTCTTATTCTTGTTTTTATTTTCCATTTCCTTGTTTTGTGGTGGGCCCATAATTGGCCATGGAGAGAAACGAAGGGTAGCAAAGAGAGGGTGGTTCATACGAACCACTCGTCGTGTGGGGGAGTGGGTTGTGCATAGGCGGCAGCTGTAATTTTGACGCTAGATTTGCGAGCCGCCTGGGGCTGCCGTCCTTTGTTTGAACACCCCTGTTAGGCGACCGTACATCCCCAAACCATTTTCATTTTCATCTCCGTTTTTAACCGCCCACAGCCGCCCCCGTCGTCCGTATTTGTGACACTACGATGTTGCCGCCGTATTTCGCATAAACGAAAATTTCAATTCCAAGATATATAAATTTATAGCGGTATATATATAACAACATTGACAACAATATGATTAGCGTGTCTGATAACAACGTTTCCAATCTTAGGTTCAAATCTTAAATTGTAGTATTGCGTGCATTTATTTTTTCTCACTACACAAAAACACCTATCATTATTACTAATAAAAAAATTGTGCAATTATGCAATGAATCCTATATTACAAATATTTATTTATTACACATTTATTATTTTCAAAGAAAAAACAATTTTATATTTCTTTTTGTATTATATTCTTCACTTTTTAATCCACCTAATTTTTCTTAAAAAAATAAATAAATCATCAAACCTCAAAATTTTAAATCAATTTTAATGTGATCATTGAATAAATTATCAATTATTGTCGTTTTTTTTCATTATCCAATAATTACTTTATATATTATATGAAAATGTTTTTTATTATATGATTTTCAAATATTTTTAGCGATAACAAGTATTTCTGTAAAAATAATATTGATAAATAACATCATTTATTACAATATAACGTATAATTTTCCGAATATTCTCTCATATAGATAATTCACAATTTGTGCTGAATATTTGTTTATCAATTGTCGCATGGAACGATAACTTTTATAGCTTACATGCATTATTCATATGTTCAAATATTATGTTAAACATATTTTATCATCATTATCATCCATGATATACCATATATATATATATATATATATATATATATATATATATATATATATATATATATATATATATATATATATATATCAAATTAGACAAAAACAATAATTGACAAGAAGAAAATGCTTCTAAAGCGCTTCAAATTATCCATTGCCGAAATCCTGATGTAGAAAACAAACACGGGAGACATCGCCACCAATCGCTGTTTGTCATCGCATTTTATTGAACCTTTATAAAACGTCGACATTTTTATGACATCGACGGTGGTTTTTTTTCCCATATTTTTTTCGTTGACTTCTACCGTTTCTTTTTTTTTATTTTCGATTGTGTATGTTTTTACGTTTGTTTATGCCGAATTGAATTGGTAATGAGCGCTCCGAAAAATATAAAACTAACCCGTTCTCCTTGTGTCGTGTGGTTCATCGGAGCGAACCGCAACGAACCGTATTTTATGACGTAACAATAATATTAATAATCCTATTATAATATCATAAAAAAATAATATTTAATAAAATTTAAATTAGTAGTTTTAAAAATATTTTGTTAAAATTTTAATCACACAGAATCATTGGCTAAATTAAATAATTTAAATATAACAACTATCCTGATCTTGAAATGCGTTAAAACATAATAAAAATCAACGTTTTATTCATCATATTTAATATGAAACTATTCGTTATTAAAATAACAATTTATTATGAAATATAGCTGTATTGACAAAATAGAACTTTAACATTTAAGCATTAAAAAGAATTCATTTTATTATGTCTTACATATATATATATATATATATATATATATATATATATATATATATATATATATATATATATATATAGTTTTAGTAGTGCAATAATATTAATTATAATTTCAATATATTTAATTTATCGGTGAAGTAATTCTTGTTCATTTCGAAAATTTTGAAATTTCAAAACATTATCGAAACCAAAATAATTTTAGTCAGATGATGCTCATAAAAGTTTTAGATGCAATTAGCACTCGAGTCGAGTTATAACTCTCAAGATGTTAGATATTGCAATAATAATCGTTTACATATTACTAATGAGCATCCTTATAATAATTGAATTTCCATTAATATGTTTATCTGTCGTTTTTATGGTTCTTTTGTGCGTGACTTATAAATGTAAACATTTTTAACTAAAACGGTAAACGGTAAAACTGCTATCTCGATATCAAGTTAATAATCAGCGATAAACGAAACCTATTTCTGGTCGCTCTATCTAACAACTGTCATCATCCAAAATGGCTATTACTTTTGTAGCAATAAAAAAACATGTTTATATGATTATACACCCTTTCTTTAATATCCTTTTCGAAATAAAAAAAAATAATTTATTTTATCTACGATTAAATAAAACACGTTTTGAATATACGGTAGCCATCTCTAATTATAACTATTAGTAATATTTATGACTTGAATATTTTGATGAAATTCGATATTATATATATATATATATATATATACACACACATATATATATATATATATATATATATATATATATATATAAACTATCGAATATCTATCAATTACTTGAACAAATATTTACGATAAACAATATTTTTATAGTATTAATGAAAACTCGTTGGATGACTGACAAAAGTGAAAAATTTTGAATTCACCTTCCGTTCATTGAAAGCGGCTAAAAATTTACATTCATAAATGCGATTTTATGCGGGTTTTTTTTTATTTTTTTTCATTTTATATTATTCATATTTGAATTTATCGCGATTTACGAAACGTATTCAGAATCTCCTTCCTCTTGCAATTTTTTTTTCATATTTCGAATATACGATATTATTTATATGACAATTTTGAATAATATCAATATTTTTAATAAGTCTATACATAATATTATTAAAAAAAATATGTTTGCATTAAAAAATTTGAAATTAATGTAAACTTATTAGAAATACATTAATTACATTCACATTACACGTAATTGATTGAAACAACATATAATTCCCAAAATTGTTACTTAAATATGTTATTTTCACAGAAATATTTCACAAACGACCGAAATTGTACAAATTACCTATGATATTCACACATTATGATACGTGAGTGTGTTCGTGTCATTCTTTTATATTTTTTTTATGCTGCACAATGGTGGCGTCCACGGCTAATATTTCGGGGGTCTTCGCGGACAACAAATTGCTCCGTCGCAAACGTTTCGCGTATTAATTTCACTCCATTGTCAGAACAAAAACACAAATGTACCGCCATATACAGGGTGTATTAGTATATGCGATACGGCTTGCCGCTTTGTAATGGATATGCCCACTACTGTTCGGCGGCAATTTGGTCATTTCGTCAGGTTTTGTTTGTTTGTTGTTTGTCTTAATGCCGCCATTTGTAATACACACACACATATATATATATATATATATATATATATATATAGTATTTTTTTAATTTGATATTTTTTCACGAATTTCAATTATTATATTAAAATAGACTATGCGATTGAGAATCATAGAACTTAATATACGAATATTTGTATTGAATTTTCCTTGTTCCATATTCTAAAATTATTAACACGCATATTCAAAATAATTATATCATTATTATGAATTTCTAATGATCCACAATTTAAATACATGTATATGTTATAAATGTTTATTATAAACATTAAATAAGGCTACATAACAAGCGCACAATTAAATTTATTTATTTTTAAATTATATATCACAAACGTTTATCCGTTTATTGTTATCAACCGTTGAAAACTGACGGCAAATTACATAAAAATTCTATTTTAACTTTTCATAGAAATAAAACCGCGTGCTATACAAATAGACCACCGTATAATTTCAAAACCGCAATCAAATTACAGGTCTTTTTATTATTTCATGTTTATGTGACAGTTCAATAATACGTAATAAAATTACCTCCATTATAAAAAGCATTATGAGATTTATTTTCATATTTATTTCAATACACATCTATGCACATAATAGACTTCCTCTAACTTTTGTAAAAAAAAATTCTAATGTTCATAATGATTTCATGTGATGGTCTTAAAATATGAGATATGAAATAATTTTCATAAATTTGTACTAAAAAAATAAAGATGTTAAATGAAAGTTGTCGATTTATGTGCTATATATCTTCCATTCCAATTTTATATCTTTTATTTTAATTTTATAAATCATTTAATATTTGTACTGCAAATAGTTTATGCAAAAATTTAGTTTAAGAATAATTGACATTTAATCTATTAAATATTAAAGTTACTTCATATAGTCATAAATATTTTTATTCTATATCATAGCTTTTGTTGCAAAATAATATGAAAAAAACATTATATAAATTTAATTTTTGTTACAATATTTTATTAAAAAATAAAATATTTGTTAACTTATATATAAAATTTTAAGAAGTATATAAATCCGACCTTTATTCGTATCTTTCTCACTTTCAATTCCATGTTAACATAATAAGCCGTAATCTGATACTTCTGTAATTTCACCGCCTTGTTTTTATCGATTTTTTTTATTAAAAGTACAACCGATTTTTGCTACCTCTCTTACTTTAAAATTTTTTAATTATTTAATTTTATTCTATTACTTATTAGTTCTTTTTTTTTTTACTAGCACAAGTAGAGGTACGTCAAAAAGAATTTGCTGCAAGTCGACCTGATGCACTCATATGGACACATCCTTCAGAAGATAAAGGTATATTTAAAAAAAATACTTTTTATTAAAATAAATAATATGAATTATTTTAATGGTTTTTAAGAGGACATTTATATAGAAAAATATAATAATATGGAGAAAGGGGGTGATACACAATATCTATCTAAATTTTATTTTCATGATATTCGTCAATTACGAGTTTTGTGAAAATTGTATTTATTTAATTAAAGAACATTTTTGCTTTATTTGTTAAAACTAAAAACTGAAAATCTTTTTTCTACCCTTTCTTAAAAGTTTTGATCCATAATGAAATAATAAATTCGTATCGTAGCTCTACATCACAAAATTGAATTTGAATTATTAAAAACAAAAACATTAAAATTCTTAATATCACAATCTTTTATGAATTTTATTCGTACAACTTCAAAAATATTTTTTTTTGTATTAACAATATAATATTATAATATTTGTACTATTTTGATGATATTGTTATTCGATGTAAATCCACCCTTATCGTATACATCTCAATTGTGAGCTTCGATCTTTCACTTTTTTGTGTTTCTTTTCAACTTTGCGCAAACGTTTTAGATTGCATCTTAGATTGTCGAAATTAGATTTTCCCTATTGATAGAAGAATTGTGGTGAACAAATGAAACGAACCCAACATCACTTGAAGAATATGAGATCCGATTGCTGGCCATTATAGAAAATCACGGCAGCGTAAAATTTCAAATTTGCTGTCTATATTTTATGTACCCGAAGTGCCTATGTACATATTTTTCAACATATGGAGAGCTTGTTAAGATCGAACCATTAAAGCCAAGTTTCAAATTTTCTCTTATGTGAATAATGGTAGTAATATTTTTAACAAACTATTATTTTTATTAATATTTTTCAATCTTAAAAATAGATTGTTTAAAATATATTAGTAATGAATATATTTATATTATATTTACAAATATAAGAAATTACCTACCACATATATGAATGCACCTTTTAAAGGCAATATGCAGTTCAAAATATTATTGTACAATAGTGTTTTTATTATTATTTTTATTATGTATTTAGTTATTCTCGAAACATTTGTTATATTTTCGGTTGAATAGATACATAGAACGCCTCATTGGATTTACAGATCGGCTCTGTCAATTCATTTTATACAAGAAAAATCCTACACTAACAAAAGTGTAACGCTAGATACATCATACATTCATGTAAATAATGTTACAACTGAAAAACAAAAATATTCATTTATTATAAATAATTATATTATTTACATCAATATAATATAATTTTCATTCATTAATAAGCAATATTACTGTAAATTAATATTGTGGTAATATTTATTATTTAATTATTTATAATTAATTCAACACCAGTTAAATCAAATTTTAATACCAACATTATGAAGGTGTAATAATAGGATTTAACTATGAAAAAAAAAATAATACAATTTTCATTCAATTTTATTTCATAGAACTAGAAATGAAATACTTATATACAAAAAATGGCGTCATTCTCCCCTACAAGTTTTTTTTCGAGTGTTTTCGAAGGTACGTTAGAGCGATTTAATTTGGCCACTGCCGCCGTCATTTCGCAGAGGTTTTATTATTATTCGGCTCGACTCCGACTTTTTTTTCTCTCCATTCCCGTTTCTCCCTCAGGTTTCGACTCTACCCTGCTAACCTCCTCCTTCGTCCGCCCACTTTCCCGACTGCCGTGTCCCCTTTTCGGTGTAATGGATACGGCTAATGGCGTGTTCGGTATACGTATTTATACCGGGTACACCCTTCGCCATATTGTGTTGAGCCATGTCGCTGCAATCTGTTCCTCCCTTCGGGGTTCGCTTTAGCTTCCACGTGCTCAAAATACCCCTCTCGCAACTGAATAGTAAACATATCCTGCTACCATTTATCCTTGCATCTGTATATGGATACGTTTCTCACAATCTCGCCGGCATTATGAAGCATTAGGTGTTCTATGTACATTCGTACTTTTATGGTCGTACTTTTTCCCTTGTATAACGTTCCCCATTTGTAAATTAAAAATGTCATCATCATTAATGTTGTACGTAACATTTAAAAGTACAATCTAAAAATTTATCTTAATAATAAATCCTAAAATATTTCGCGATATACCATACACATATATACTTAATATAAATAAAAACATTTAATTTTGTTATGCTTTAGAATTGTATAGTGTTTTTTTATTTATTCTCAATTTATTAAAATATCATTTTTATTTATATTTGAAGTTTAATTAATCTTAATCTTTACTTTTTTAACTTTATATATTATTATTTCACATCATAAAATCTTCACATTTAATATATTTAAAAGAATAAACAAAATAATTAAAATAAATGAAGTTAAGAACAATATTACAATAAAATTGATTTATTAATTAAAAAAAATCAGAAATTCTCTCTTTTTAATTATATTGGTACTTTATAGGTAAAATAATAATAATAACGAATTTATCTATTGTTTGTGCATTCTGTTTTATAACTTTATTTCATATTTTCAATATTTAGGTTTTCAAATATATTTCAAGAATTAGAAATAAACGACTAATTCATACAAAATTTATAGATATACATATATATGTATATTTATAAATATATATATATATATATATATATATATATATACATATATATATATATATATATACATATATATATATATATATACATATATATATATATATATATATATATATATATATATACATACATATATATATATACATATAAATATATATATATATATATATATATATATATATATATATACATATATATATATATATATATATATATATATATATATATATATATATATATATATAAAGGGGGCAGGAGATGATTACTTACGATGATGACGTCTTTCACATCCACGTCTCGCCACTTAACGTCGCTGAAGGGGGTGTCGAGTGGAGCTCGACGCACTTCACTTAATTAAAACACGCCGAGATGGTTTTCCATGCTACGTCAATTCATTTTCTCCATTCTACAACTCATCCCTTGAGTTATTCATGCGAAGCCGCCCATCACCCGTCGCCATCCTCGAATCTTTAAAAAAAAAGCGTTTTCAGCCCTTCGTGTCTTTCTTGCTTCTTTGCAAATTTTATGCATTATTTGTTTCTACACCGACTTTTAAGACCACATCATCGAGTTTCGTATAATTAACCCTTCTATATAAAAGTCGTTTTGTATATTCCATTATGACTAATTAAATATATCTTTTCGAGTATGAAAAGCTGAGCATTTTTTTATTTCTATATATGTATAGTATAAAATTAACATACAATTGTGGTATTAAATATAATAAATCAATTGTATTACAGCTCTTTACAAACTTAATATCTAACCTTATATTTTTAGAAATCAGTTAATATTTAATTGTCAATCTTTAAATATTACTTTATCTTCTTCTTTTTCTGAAAATATTATAAACTAAATGGTACTTTTCTTCCGAATATTTGATTTTAAAACTAGTTAAATACTTATATTTGTATTATATTTGACTTTAAAATATGTTAAATATGCAATATTAGATATAAAAATCTTCATTTTAAAATATTTAAGCATTGACACATAATTAAGATTTTAATTAACTGGATATTTTATGAATAATCATTTTTAATTCATTTGAACCTAAATATTGCTTGTATATAATGAAGATAAATAATTATAATTTACCTTTTTTTAGTGATATTACTATTTTACATTTTCAACGATTATTAATTCGTTGGCGCAAATTTTAATACTGGTTTAAAAATACTAAATGGTTTTAAATCTTATTAAACGCAATTTAATAAATGTAAATTAACATTTTTTACAGTTTTGCTTTTGTCAATCAACTCAAAGCAAAATTTTCAAATACCGCAACTCTCTTAATAGTTTTAATATTAAATCTAATTGCTTTACAATCATACATGTTTTAAAAAATAGGAGACGTAAGGTAAATCTAAACATTTTTCCTAAAATTATTTTCAATTATTAAGTGAATTTCAACCCCTATCTGTTTAACAATAGAATTTAATTTCATTTAAACTCAGATTTCATTGATTTCAGAGTAACATTAAATCCTGATCAGCGTACTTTTTATAGATTTTTTTTTCTCTTTATAAATTCTCGTCTCCATAGATAACCTTTTCGGAAGTATTTAAAATGCTTTATTTGACTTCAAACTCCCCTGTCGTTATTTCTATTTTACAAGTGCAATTAATACAATCAACTTTTTGTAAAAAAATCCTTACTTTTTATTTAAAATAGCGATTACAATCCTTGTAACGAGATCTTTTTTCTCTCTGTTTCAAAAATTACCAGAATATTAATTTATTATTATTATTTTATCTAAAGAGAAAAACAAAAGTAGGAAGGAATATTTTGAGACGTTCGCTCAGGATAATCGTTATATAAAAAACAAAATAATCATTATAAACACACTCTCAGACAATTATTAAATTTTACAAAGAAGATTTTCGTAAGCTAAACTTATAGAAATAATGAAGGAAAAAATCAAAAAAATATTCTCAATTAGACAGCAACTTAAAAAGAATAATTAAATCATCTGAAATTACTTGAACAATATTTCGAAAAAAAAAAACGATCTACTGTAGACAAAGCAAAACGATGAATATATAGGAATAAAAATTGTCAACGAAAAAAACTACTTATCACAGGCTTTGGGAATACTCGTATATTATATGTATATATGCGTGTGTCTATGTATGGTATATAAATGTTTTTTAAAAACATTTATAACCTTTGCGTTTCGATCGCGTCGCAGGGTTGGATGCCTTTGATGAAATGTTGGCCACAGCATGAATGAAACGAAATAAACGAGCGCCTCTACATGGAAAGATAGTAGAACGCGCCATAGGTGGCGACGCGTGAACGACTCTCGCGCTCCCCCCGCCCTTCCGCGATGTGCTCCCGCTTGCCTCCTCGCGTCTATCGTGTGATTCTTGGTCACCATTGGTCAAAAGATGGCACTCAGCTCGCCCATTGGCTGTCGTCGTCCGCCCCTCTCTCTCCTCCTCCTGCGTTGCCCGCCCCCCCCACCACGGCGACCTGCGGTGACGCCGACGACACCCGACGCGCTCATCTTCGCCGCTGCGTATTATTTACAATAACGTAGGACAAAAAATAAAGCTCGCGTACCATATATATACACACACACACACACATATCTATATATATATATATATATATATATATCGCCTACTGCATCAGCGTTTCTTAAACTTTATCTCTCTTTCCTGATTCGATTCGTCATTATTGATTATTTTTTTTATATTTAAATCGTTTATTTGTCAATGGTAATAAATTATATTTATAGATTAAAATTTATTTTCATATGTGTCTATCGATAAATTATTGTCTATACTTAGTACTTTTCAGTATTGTAAAAAAATTTTTCATCAAATAGACTGCAATATTTTTTTTTAATTTTTCGCTGAAAAAATCTAAGTTTTATATTATTATGCCGACAAATCAAATATTTACATCTTAAAACTAACCTTTTCTATGAAATGTTGTCAAGTAAAAGATTTTTTTGTATCTCGATATTAATCTCTTTTTATATCCCTATTATTTTAATTTTTAAATTGAATCTTCTTTTAGCTCTATATATATCGTTCATATAATTAATGTTAAAATCATAAAAAGCTACAATACTGCTAAATGATAAATCTATATTATAATTTTTCAATAAATCATTTTTATAACTTTGTTTTAATATGAAATTTGATATTTTATTAAATTTTGATAATTAAATTTAATAATTGAATTGTTCACAATTTGAAAATCTTTAATTTATTCTTGACGATTATAATATGTAGTGTATTTTATACAGTATGTAGATGTTTTAGCTCAACAGCTCCCAACCTTTTTTCATTAGTATACCCTTTTAGCTGATTGTCTCCTCAGTGTGTACCCCTAACATACACACAGACACATATATATGTGTGTGTATGTGTGTGTGTGTTATGTAGCAGTGATCGGCAACCTTGTTATCTAAAAGAGCCAAAAAAGGCGATATACAATAGAGATTCATTTTAAAAAGCCATATTTTTAATTCGGAAAGCTGTATAGTACAAAATCGAGAGTTGGAATACATAGGTTTCTTTTTATATAATAGAACGAGGAGCAGAAAAAAACGAGAAACGGTCTCCAAATACAAACGTTTCTTGTTTTTTTTTGCTCGTCCCGTGAAAGTCGTCGCAATCATATATTTTTTAATATATTATATATATAATTTTTATATTTTCCGCCATTTCAACTTTTTTTGAATACCTCTAAATTGTCTCCTACGCACACTTAGGGGTATGCGTACCATAGATTGGGAACCACTGTTTTATTTAAACGTTTATATTCCAAAGAAAGCCGCCAGGTGCGCGATCATCTTTACATTAATATAATGTCTCCATCGCTGAATATAAATTTAAATTAAGAAAGGCAGGGATAGTTTATTAAAAAATATATATATTTACATCTATTTTATTAAAATATACAAAGGTTTAAACTTACATTTTCATCCATTATTTTTTTGATTTTATAAATAAGCATGTTTTCTCTTTTTTTCAACAACATATAGTAGACCACCGTTTGTTCAATAAAATTATTTAAAATAAAATTTCATATTATATACTATACAAATTCATCCTTAAATTGATGTTCAATTAAAGAACTCTTTTATCGACTTTATTGTTTCAAGTATTTTGAATATTCATATCGATAACTTAAGTTCCGCTTACGTTTGAAATATTACAATAGGGTTATAAAATTAATCGCACAGTTTCAACTGCGCACCCTTTGCTTTGAATGTTTTCCTTTTCCATGGTCTATCAAAACGAGAAAGTTTACAAAACTTTCCGTGAAAGTTCAAAGTCGACTGAACTTTCACTTTCACCGCCGAAATTATTCTCAAGTTATTGCGCTAGCCGTTAATCGTCTTAACTGAGAAACGCGTAACAAGAGCCATACCGTATATAAGATGATAAAAAGGAGGGAGTGAGGGCATTTTTAAAGTATCGGTATTATTATAAAGGTAAAAAAGAAAGCAGAACCTAATCAATACCAAAATGTTAAGAAAATTTAAATATCAAAATATAATATAATAATTATTGTTTGCCAAATTTTACAAATTTCTTCAAAAATCGAATACAAATTTATTTTATTTTAACTTATGGTATATTAATATTTTTTAAAACTTAGAAACACGATAAAAATATTAAAAAAATCAACTAAACAACCATTGAAATTATATACAAAAATAAATGGATCACGATATAGTTTATTTCGATTTTTAGATTTTATTGAAAAATAAAATGAATCGAATTCATCATTATCTTTATGATTTTTCACAATACAAAATCAATCGAAAAATAATTATTTGTGAACTTTTAATATATATATATATATATATATATATATATATATATATATATATATATATATATCGTTAAATCATTAATTACATTTTATTATAATTAAATTATATTTTATAAAACGATAACCGAGATGTAAAATTTTACTAAAACACGAACGCGTTCATATTTCACGCCAAAATTATTTAGCTTTTACGTTTATTTAATTACGATTTGCCGTCGTTTCGCGCGATAAACGAACATTAACTACCCCATCGTCGGTCGCCATGTTTGTCCGACGGTCATCCACCGGAAGCGATGAAATTCGCCGTCGCCCCGCCCCGCCGCGCTTCGCTTCCGGTACATTGTGAACCGAATAATTAATTATCGCACTCGACACGAACCCGCTTTTATCGTCGATCTGTTTCATAACCAATTATCGTGTACGTAACGCACGCATTTATCGCGACACTTTCGCTTTTGAGTCGGCCACACGTCGAAAATTAAATCCGAGCTTTTCAACAAATTAATTATTAAAGCAGCCGACGCACAACAACGTTGTTGTTCTACCATTTTTTTTAACGATTCACGCATATTTTATTCATCTGTATTTATATATTTTTACTATATAAATTAAATATACAATACAATTCATTATATTGATTAACGAATACATATTTTATTTTTATTGTACTTAATTTACATTTTTCTTTGAAATTAATGTATTTAAAACCAACTTTTCTATATATATATGTATATATATATATATATATATATATATATATATATATATATATATATATATATATATATATATATATATATATATGGTGTATCGTATCAGTAGACTACGTAATTTTCACCGCAAAAAAAATGAAACCGATGTAGTAGTTCAATAATCTTCTGCTTATTTTACAATAAAAATTATATTTAAAACGGGATTATTTTATTTTTTTATATAATACGTCTTTATTTACGAAATACATTTTTTCGTATTTCACTCACTCACTATTAGTTTAACAAATCTCTGTATTTTATTTTTATTAGGAGAATGTTATTTATTTTGATCTTAATAATTGTATATTCTGATATTAGATCCATAAATCTACTCCATCATAAATATATTACAGACTTATGATTTTGTTTCACATACTTATGGTGTTTATAAATAAACGATATCCTAAAATAAAAAATATGTAAATGAGATGTAATCTTATTAACTCAACGACCTCCATCCTTAATCCATTTTGAACGTGCGGCAACTTCAGAATTTATGCATATAATAAATTAACGCAGTGGCGTGCCTCCACTGCCTTTAGTTTATTTACCCGACAAGTTATGGCACCGTCGTCGCGGTGGCAGAGGACAAGAGGAGAACCGGGCGGTGTTGAAGGATGGCAGGGGTGTTGTATAATATAACCTGCGCGCTCGCTTGTTTTGGGTTTCCGTATCGATTTGGCTGGTTTCGACTCTAGTTTCGGCCCCAACCGGGAGATGGAGGTGGCGAGCTGGAGGCTGAATGTTAGCCCCAACCGGGTGCCGTCGGTCGGCCGGCGCCACTGCCAACACCTCCTGGTGGCGTCGCCATGGCAACACCACCACCTGACTCCTCGCCCTTCACCCTTCACACCCCCTCGGCCCCTCAAAATGGAGGGTGGTTAAAGTACTCCACCTTACCTCTAGTCGTCACCCGGCTTCGCCACTTTCATATCCTCCACCCTCAGAGACCTCCCTGTATTCACCCCCTAAAGCTGCCTCTTTCCGCTTCGGGCACGATAGGGACGCTTCGTCATTGTACACGGTCGAAAAAATAACAAACAACCTAATAAAAATGTACAAGTACGCTTTTATAACATCGCCGTGTATTCACAATGAACGAGAAGAATCTTTCACACCATAGTACCCAAAATTGTGTGCTAAAAATAAATATCCTTATTATATTTTAACCATCTTTATTTTACAGTATCTTTTATATATATGTCTCTATTTTTTATCTTTTAATTTTTAAAATGCGTTAATGTTTCGATGTACACAGATATATACTTAAATATGTACGTAAAAACCTTGAGAAATATTAAATATTTCAAAATTGTATTTTATTTTAATAGTATTAAAATAGATAACTCTTTGAGAACCGTCAAGATATATTATAACTAAAAGTTTATGATTACAATTAAATATTAAGTTTACAGAGTAAAATAGTTAAAATTAAAACTAATTTTTAAAAGTGTTTTATTTTTTACGATGTTTTAAGATTGTTTTATTATATAAATGTTTATTTACAATTCATTACAAAATTAGTCTTTATTAAGTTTACACAATAAACTAATAATTTAATAAAAGTGAAATCTTACTTATTGAGAATCGCCGTATTTTAACATAACATAATGCATATATGTAATCTAACACGAAAGTATTTTGAGACGCGTTACAGTTTCGAGTGTATTTCTCAAACTCGATTTTATATTGTTTTGCAGTTACGAACTTGTTCTTATCATTCGTTTTTTATCTATTTTTTTTTCATTGCTCATATTTTTACATCGGAACGAACTAATTGGCCCCTCTTATTGGGAGGTCTCAGAAAACGCGCGCACAAAAAAAAATCATTTTTTTCCACATCGTCTTATAAAATGTCCGAGTCGAGACGTGCGTTTTTCCAAGAAAATCCGCCTGTCGACCGCCAACTGGTCGATTGCTTTAATTAACACTACTAAAACCGGACCCGTCGATCGATGGCCTTTTTCTTTTATAGCAATCTGTGTCGTATCTGTTTCGAAGTTTATTCAATATCGCCTACAAAGTAAATCGGTGAAGCGAGCTATTTTTTTCGCCTTTATTTGTATTTTTATTAAGTTAAACGATCAATTGTATATTGTTAACGAATTTCATATTTTTATTATGTATTTATTTTGAATTAAAAATGATATATTTTTACAATTATTTAAAAAAAAATTATTTCTACCCTTTTAAGCATTGCAAATATCGCCTTTGAACTAATTACATTTTACATATTATTAAAGATTTTGTATTACTCTGAATAAATGATATTTTTTTATTATTTTATTATATTTCGGTATTAACACGATACATATTGTACAATTTTGATGAATTTATTTTCTTTCGTAAATATCAATAAATTATATTATTTTCTTTCCGTAAATATCAGATTTCTATATAGAAATTTACTAAACTGTCTCATATTTTAATGAAATATATAATTATCTTAAATTCGAAAACGCCTTTCGAGAAATTAAAACATTTGTCAAATGTTTAATTCAAAGTAAAACGCTTTTAAAATTAACTTTTTATTTAAAATATTTTGATATATATACAAAATATTTTGAAAAAAATATTTTAAAATAATATCGATATGATTTTTTATTTTATAAATGTATTAAAAATATTAGCATTGATTTTTTTTAATTAATGATATTCCGTTTTTTATAATTCCCTAAATTAATATGTAAGTAACCTACCAAATCAATACATTACACAATTTGATTTAACTTTTAACTTTAAATGACCATAACTTAAAAATATAATATTAGATGAATATAATATTTTGCATTTCAACTGCACTTACATATATTTTTCATCCTATTGTTGACATATAAAAATCGTTTTCATCCCTTTGTGTGTCCCTATTTTTAATAACTCCCCCTTTTAATTTGCATCATATAAATTGATTCGACAATTTCCTATACACCTTTTAACATCAAACGCCACCCGAGGCGAATAATAAATAATGGTCTCAGGGTACATTTTGTTTGACGCGCCGTTTATTCGACACCAAATATGGGCTGGGCTTCGAGGGATATTTAAAAAAGGGGTGAGCCAAATATCTAATAGTAGGTTGTTTTCAAGGAGGGATGGATTTGGTGGGGAAGTTGCAGAGTTGAGGGTTTCCATGACGACCAAAGGTCTCAGAGTCCCCAACGCCCTTCGTGTCAGTTTCAGAGCTACGACTAGGGATACTTACCTTTATTGACTACCACTGGCACAATCTCCCTTCAGCATTTCGATTTTGACTTGTATGTATGTATGATTATGAACAGCCGTGCTGATTACTTTTTTTTCTTCTATCAGTTAAACCATATCGTACAACTTGGGATTCAGATGATGAGGATGCCTTTAAAATTCCACCACCATGGGGACACCCACCGAAAGCATTTTCAGTTTATGAACCACGTGAGTCACTAATTTTGGTATCTATACGCCAAATTCTTCATATTTATTTACAAATCGCAGTTTTGCTCAAAGAACAAACTTGATTAATTTATTGAACAGTCTTAAAATTTAATAATCTTAAAGCTTCTTTTGCACGTAATGTTACATTCGATACATTTTATTGTCATTTCAATATAAAATTTTACAACAATATTAAAATAGAATAACTAAAAATCTAAATTATATTCGATATATTATCATAATTTTTTTTTTTTAAATTAGACAATAAAAGATTTAAAATTAATACAAATATAATATTTCATCATTATATTGAGGAATTTGCTTTACACATTTTGAAAAAAAGAATCACTTATCTTTACACATTTTGAAAAAAAGAATCACTTATCTTTACACATTTTGAAAAAAAGAATCACTATAAAAATCTACAGCAATCATTTGTTGATTGCCGTAGATTTTTTTATCGTATTGTTTTCATATACTATCGCCATTATTGTTTGGTATAATTGTCGTAATATTAAAATATTCTTATGTACGAATTTTCATTTTTTAGCTTATTATGGTTGCGATGATCCTCCTCTTGAAACTAATAAATCCAAAAAAAGAAAATTAGCACCATCAATTGATAATCAAGAGTACAATCGATCGCCATCTCCTATTAAATATTCGGATCCTCCAAGTAATGAAACCATATGTAAAGCTAGGTATTATTATATTTCTTATAAATTAATTATTCAAAATATTAAAAAAACTATTTGAACATGTCATATTTCGATTTTATTTTTTTAAGAAATTAAGATGTCGTATAATTAATTTATAACTTTTATCATTTTACGTGTTTCCCCTTATTTTTAGAGTACCTAAGATATATTTTGGTACAAGAACGCACAAACAGATTAAACAAGTTATTAGGGAGTTAAAGAAGACGGTTTATACGAAAGACTTAAAAATGACTATATTATCTAGTCGCGAACATACGTGTATTAGGAATCTTTCGAAAGATTATTCCTCAAAAACAGAAATGTGTAAAGATCTCCTGGACAAGGTAAACTTTTTATTACTTTACATAAAGATTTTGATTTTCTTTTTCAATAATTTTATTTTACATGGAATTTTTTTCAGCGAAAACTTAAAAAAATAGGCGGTGGATGTAATTATAAAGATAATATCCGCAAAATGCTTGGATCTAAAGCGCCTAAAAAGATTTGGGATGTTGAAGAATTAGTCGAAATGGGTGAAAATTGTGGTGCATGTCCTTATTTTGTAGCCAGAGAATTGGCGGAAACTGCGGATATAATATTTTGCCCCTATAATTACTTGATAGATCCAATAATTAGATATAATGTAATTTTTCTTTATATCATACTATAATTTTATAATAACATATATATGTTCAAAAAGTTACAGAATTCCAACCATTTATTTACGTCATTATTTTTTTCATTATCGAAATTAGAAATTCATTAAAAAAAACTATATATATATATATATATATATATATATATATATATATATATCTTATTTCAGACATCTAATTTCTCTAACGGTGATATTATAATCATAGATGAAGCTCATAACATTGAAGATGTGTGCCGTGATGCTGCTTCACAAACAATAGATGAAGATTCTATTCGAGAAACTTTAAATGTAAATATTTTTACTTTATTTTAATGTAAATATTTATAGTTTATTTTTTTCTATTAATACTACTCATTAATAGAAAAAATAAACATCTTCTTTAATTCTATTTTTGATTATATTTTTTATAAATTTCGTTATATATAAAATGAAATACCATTGAATAATTCGATATTTTTTTAGAACTAGTATTTTACTTTTTTGAATGTTTTAAATACATTCTAACAGATATTTCTTGTTATCCTTATAGAATGTAGAGTTGCTTTTAAAACTGCAAACACCGTCAGTTCACAAATTAGACGAATTGTTTTTATATAAAGAAATTCTACAGAATTGGCTAGATTGGTATGATTATTTACAATATTCTCACATATCATATAATATTTTCAAAATTGTGATTTCAATAATCAATAAATAAAATATAACAGGTTTGAAAATCACACACCATTATTGTCTGATCAAAAAGACAAAGAGTCAACATATATTATGAGTGGAGCAGAATTCTCAGATTCCATGTCAAAACATAGCTTTGGTTATAAAAAATATTTAGGTATTTTTCATCAATTATGTTTATACTAAAATATTACTTTTTACTTATAACTATTATTACTTTCAGAATTTGAAGTTCATGTAAACGATATGCTCAATAGAAAGAAAGAAAATGAAGATCCAAGCATAACATTATCTTTATCTAGTAATTCCTTATATCTTCTGGAATCTATTTGTGTTGTATTTGGTTAGTATTTTTTATAAACTTCGATTTTTAATTTTATATTCATTTTTATGTACCTTAACAAATCCACTTCTTATTTTACAAATTTTAATATTTCACTTTTCCTAATTTTTTACAACAAATAGTTTTTTTTTATTTTTCAGTTATAAATATTTTTTTCATTACCTTTTACTAATATCACATATTTTGTATTATTTTTAGGTTATTTCTACAGATGTAATTGCGAGTGTGTAAATGATTATAAAGCAATTTTATCAAGGAAAGGGGATTATAATCAAAATGGATGGCGTTCTAAGAAAAGAGTAAACCATGTCTATTTCTTAAATATTTTTTTTACTCATTATTTTTAACATTTATTTATTTTATATGAAAATAAAGAAACATATCAAATTTAACCCTTTGCACTATACAATTGATTCAGCTTTAGGCTACTACCAATTTTAATTTAATTTCGTGCGATTTTTCTTCATCATACTCTAAATTTTTAATTAAAATTTAAGGTGTTGTATAACACATTTCTCGACAAATAATTTTTAGATAAAAAACTAGACCCGATCTACTTTCTCCTAAGAAAAATTATTCTATTCTCTGAATAATTTTGACACGTAATATGTCGCGATGGTTGCAGATCTCTAATACGTATATGAAGTACTGCATGATCTCTAACTTTTTGCGTCTAAAGAGTACATATTATAATACCGTCTAAGGGCAGGTATCGTTAATTTTTTCAAAGTATATTTGTATTCTTATTTTTCCACTTTAACTTATCGCCTTCTAAAAAAAAACGCCCGTAAACATACAGTAGGCATATTTAAAACGGTCATACTATTGGGAACCCCTGGTGTACACTCTTTCACACACGTATATATTTTACGACGTTGAGAAAAAACAAAAGTTGTCATAAAAAAATAACACTAATTATAAGAAAAATGTTGTTTAGAAGTAGAGAAAATATTTAAAATTAAAATTTGCCGTTTCCAACGAGATATACGTGTAAAAAGGATTAATATTTGACTGGTGATAATAAACAAAATTATTTAATTGATATGTAATTTATTTTAATGTGTAGTTATACAATACAATATAATAAAAAAAATACATTATTAACATAGATATATGTTTTTATCAAAAAAAGTTATCTATGTAATTTAAAATTATTTTTACTTAAATTTGGCTTTTTGATTTTCAGCTTGAATATAAACTTTCACTGTGCTTAATGTGTATGAATCCAGCTATTATATTTCGTTCCTTGTCAGAAATTTCTCGTTGTATCATTTTAACCTCTGGAACCCTCACACCTACACATAGTTTTCCTGCGGAATTGGGTACAGAGTTTCCAATACATCTTCAAACAAACCATGTTATTTCACCTGAACAAGTACCTCATTGTCTAAATTATTGTATATCACTATAAACCGAAGCATGCCTTAGTATTTCAACTATTTACACAGATTTGGGTCGGCAGTATTACAAATGGTCCAAGAGGAATCTCTATGGAATCGACATTTCGAAATACATCTCAAATTCAATGGCAAGACTCTTTAGGTGATCTATTATTGTGGATATGTGAAAAAGTCCCTCATGGAGTTTTGTGCTTTTTACCTTCCTACAGACTAATGGATATTCTTTCTGAAAGGTTTGTACGATTTTATTATTAATACATTCGCATTTTTGTTTTAAATACAATATTTTTTTATAACTATAGATGGCAAATAAGTGGTATGTGGAACAAATTAGAAAATATTAAAACCATTTTTATGGAGAGTAAAAATATGAGAGAACATGATGAAAATATGACTGTAATAACTTTACTGCAACATACAATATTTATTCGTTTTTTATTACATTACCTTTTATTATTATTATTTATTATAGGACTTCTATAATTGTGTTGGTGATGATCACGGTGCAATACTTTTTGCTGTATTCAGAGGAAAAATATCTGAAGGTATGGATTTTAGAGATCATCAAGCTCGAGCAGTTGTATCTGTTAGTATTCTTTATTTATTTATTATCGATAGAATCGTTGAGGCTATAGTACTCTAATACTTATAATATAACAGTCGATCAAGTTTTATTATTATTTTGTATATTGTTACTTGTAGGTTGGTATACCATATCCTAATGTTAGAGATGCTGTAATCGATTGTAAGATGAAATATAATGAATTATACAAAAAAGACAAAGGATTGTTACCCGGTAATGAGTGGCTACAAGTACAAGCTTACAGGTAAATAAATCATGAATTCCTATTATTTTTATTTTTACAACAATTTCATTCGTTTATTTCAATTTTAGAGCTTTGAATCAAGCCCTAGGTAGATGTATTCGCCATAAAACCGATTGGGGCGCAGTTATTATGGTAGATTCTCGCTTTCAAAATCAATTTTATACTAAACATGTATCTAAATGGGTTCGAAATTATGTAAGTATTTTGAACATGCGAATATAATATATTAAAAAATTTGCACAAAAAATATTTTTTTTTAGCTCGGTGATCATCATTTTAATTGGAATAGTTTTACCTCTGGACCAAATAGTTTAGATAAATTTATGAACAAGTTAAGTTTGAAAGAAACATAACAGAACTCATATTCATATTCTGATTATTAGAATATTAATATGAGAAAAAAGATACGCTTTGGCGTTTCGAAAGATAGATCTTTTTTACATATTATTTTTTAACGGCAACGATTTTAATTTGTTTAATTTTTTATTATAAAAAATCCTTTGTAATATGAATTAATATTATTTTGTATAATAAATATGTACTATTTTTATATCAATGTTTATTTTTTTAGTTATAACATTAAAAAAAAACTTTTTATCTCTGGTTAATGTTCGTTTTCCATCTATTATATTTTATTTTCTGTATCTCAAATATTAATTGATTCAATTCTTTGTAATAAATTTATAATTTATTTCCGTTGGGTTGATTATAGTTATTCGATTCTAAATTTTAAAACTATATAACAGAAGTATTATTTTAGTCGTTACTGTAAAAATTTCACCCGATAGGAATTACAAATATAAATAACATTCCAACGATCAGATTTCAAATCGGCTATCAATTTAATAACAATAACGAGATTTGTAATCAAAATATATATATTTAGAGCTTTGAATAAAATTTATAAAGATACTAAATAAATACTATTTTATTGAATTAATATTAATTATACATTTTAATACGTAATTAGAATGTGATTTTTGCTAAATAAGCGTAGTTTAATTTAAAAACTATAAATGTTAGTCATGGTAGTAAATGGTGAGGTTTATTCGCGTTGGAACGTCACTACGCGATCGGCGACGAAACGTCATAGGGTGCGAATGACGAGCGTTCGGTGTGTTTCGTTCGGTTGTGTGGGACGGTAAACGGAATTGTCAAAATGAAGAGCGCCTTCTGCGAACGTCGACATGGATAATTCGAACATCGGTAAAGTATTACGAATCGTCGAAATAAAGAAGCGTGCGTGCGTTCGTTTGCGCGTTCGCTTTCGAAGGTCGACAGCCTTCGACGAGGCATCCGTCAAAAGCGTGGGCGTTCGCGTCGAGTTTCACTCTGTTACGATCGAACCTTTTCATTCTTCTCATCGTGCTCTATGGATATTGTTTCAGACGATTGCGGAGGCTGCGAGAGCGGAGTCTGCGCCGGTTGTCTCAATCGCCTGCTCGACGAAGATTACGTTTCGGCTCTCGGTCAAGAATGGCACATGGAATGCTTCCGGTAAATTATTTTACACTATAATTTCGAAAACCGTCGTTCAACTTTTAAATCTAATAATTCATTTTAAAAATGCTCTCGTTGTGCAAAATTATATTCTGTTAATGTTTCGAAACATCCAAACGGTACTCGACGTTCAAAATATGAACTTTAAAAACGTTTTCATAGTGTATTATGTAGCTTTTTCTATAGTATTATCGATATTTTTGTTTGTCATTCGTTCCAAGAACGCTACTAATATTCGCCAGAATAAAATCGTCAATTTTCTTTATTTGTTAATGAACTTGGAAATTGATATGTACTTCAAAGTTAAAATATTTTAAAGGTACAATAAAAATCAAGCAATGATTTCGTTAAAAAAAATATTGTACAACACTTCCATTAGATTTTTCGTTGTACCCTGTATTTTTTATATTTTCATCGTTTAGCTTAGGGACCTATCTTTGATGATATTAATTTGTAACCTTTAAAACTTTAAATAATAAAACGCAATTAAATATTAATTTGCATATTAAAACACAAACTAAAACTTTTAAAAATATCTAATTCCTTAACACTTAACCGATAGAACAAAATTATTTTATATTGGTTTCCAATGTAATATTTAGTTTTAACGTATTTAATTAGAAGTTCTTTTATTGCGACCGTAAAAACTAAATTGTTTTTTATTGCTTCCTATAAAACATTTAATCCATAAAAATATTTTATCACATAATTATTTTTATTGGATCTAAAAATCCGTAATGAGCCAGAAATATATATATATATATATATATATATATACATTAGTCATAGATTTTAATTCATAATCATAAGTTAATTGAAAAAATACAATTATTTTATATAATTTTTATAGGGAAAATGTACCATTACTTTTCATACTAAAATTACTAAAAACATAAACATGTTATTTCTAATTTGATTCTAATAATTATTACAAAAACTAATAAGCAATATGAGAAATGTCTGTTGACTTTATCTTCACTTATACATTTTTGATATGTTATCACTTTTACATTCATAGACACGATAGTTTTCCCTAAGTTTTAATTGCGTATTTTTTATTACATGATTCACACATTGCGGTAGATATATTTTGATAAGTCAATCTTGCTATTAACTATGTCAACTGCTACTCGACATTTTCATTTGTGTTTCTAGGTGCTCAGTGTGCGATATAGCACTATCATCCTGGTATTTCGAAAAAGATGGTTTGCTATTTTGCCAAGCTGACTATTGGACTCGTTATGGTGAAGCATGCCAACAATGTGGTCAGGTGAATCATCAACAATATTTGTTTTACTAAATTTTAATAGTATTTTTTTGAGCTAAAATATTTAAATGTTTATCCTATAATTTTCAGATTATAACAGGACCTGTTATGGCAGCTGGAGACCATAGGTTTCATCCTGAATGTTTTTGCTGTGAATTGTGCAGTTCATTTATTGGAGATGGAGAAGCATACGCATTAATTGAACGTTCAAAACTTTACTGGTATTTTAATATTTTATTGTTTAATAAAAAAAAAGTTAAAAATTTCCATAATTAATTTTCACTCCATTTTTCAGTTTCTCTTCTTATATAAAATAAATATGTAATTTTTTTAGTTTTTAATTTTCTTCTATTTTTAGTAATGTATTATATATGAATTCGTACATTAATCTATATTTTTCTTTATATTTGGAATTTCGTTATTAATATTTTCCTATAATTATCATAAACAATTTACCACAAATTATTGTATTTTTTATATAAACTCAAATGAGATATATGTACGCAATACATTTTTCACAGTGGTACATGTTATGAAAGAGTTATGCAACCTTTGAATCGTGGCAATCGACGACATGCAATTCAATTAGTAGAAGTGCCTCCTCATGTTTCTAATAATTCCATAAATACACCAAACGGTGTGCCATTTATACGCTTAGCTCAGGATCCTCACCGTGGATTAACTATTAAACAGTAAGTTTGTTTTTGCTTATGTATTTCAATAACTTTTAATTTCATATGTTTATTTAGTTATTTTAAGAAAAAAAATATACAAACTGTAACGTCTTGAGTGACTGTTAATACAACTACGCAAAATGTTGATAGATTTTTAAAACGGAAGTCATTAAATTATTTGGAAATTTTGTTGTCATCTTAAAAATATACAATTGAATTATATTTCTTCAAGAACAATTTTATTCAGAAACTATAGATTCTACTAATTATTCGTTGAACTTATTTTACTTATAGGTTTAATTTTCTTATAATAATTATAATTAGAATAAGTAATTATATTCTTTTAAAACCTTGTAAACTTCCATTTAATTAAATTATTTTTACTATTCCAATTAGTAAGGATTATCTCAATACTGTCTAAGTTTTCTCAATAATAATGTAATGATAAAAATAGTTAAATAATCATTTTTATATTAATCAACATACGATTCATCATATATATAAATTATATATATAGTAAAAAAAAAGTTTTGTTTAAATAATTTTTTTCTGGACCATATATTGTTTTGAATTTTTGATAATTGAATTTGATAAATTTCGCAGACTTTTGTACGCGATGCAAGGTAAATTGGCTGCTTTGATACGATCATTTTTACAAGCGACAATCGCGTTCTGCATACAAATCACGAAATATAGGTATTGGATCAATGCATGGTTCAATTTTTCATTCTTTGTATTATTCGAAATATATTTTTTTCTTGTTTTTTGGGGCACGTTATTAGTTGTATGCACCAATTTATCATGTGTATTTCGTTCTTGTTTTCTTATTTGTTTGAACTATTTCTTCTTTATAGACATATATTACTTTTCTTATTGTATATTCTGTTATAAGCACATTTTATGCATGTTTCGTACTGTTTTTATGTTTCAATATTTTAAATATAATTTATTTATATAAATGATCTTCTCTTATCACATTTAAAGACGCATATTCAAATCTAGTCACATAAATATGTGTAATATGGATTATGTATTTTTTGTGATATTGGTATTATACACCTAAAAATTGTGATTTTTTCTTTGTATAAATGTACTAACATTCATATTATATGTTTAAATAATAATTGTAATTCAAGAAATCTTATTTTGTATCTCTGAGAATATTGTTCATAAAAAAAATATTTGTAATTTAATTGTTTTCTGAAACATTTGATGAAAGATTCTAAAGTTAGAACGTGAAATCCATAAATATTGAAAAACATTTTTTTCATCACAACTAAAACAAAAATGCTAATTATTCTGAATACATCTAAAATTCTTTTTATTGTTTTTAAATCTCATGACAAAGCGGAGAACATTTTAATAATTTAATTTTATTATATATCGTTATTTAAAAAAACACAATTATAAGTTAAGAACAATCACTATAAAATACAATTCTTTATATCATATGACGTTTATCAAACAAATTCGTCATGCACTACATTATAATCAAGATGAATTCGATTTGTGTTAACAGAAGGTTATAGTTTATGTTTCAACTTTTGCTTCTTTCTTATGTTTTATATGTTTATCATCTTTTTTTATATATTATATTAGTTTATTATTCATTTCATATTTTAAAATATTATTTCAGCGTGGATGTATCATGTGGACTTATGGCTTTACATATAGGGGATAAAATCCTGGAAATTAATGGTACACCAATTAAAGATCAACCAATTTCACAAATTGAACATTTGATTTGTTATTCAGATACAGTTCTTCAGGTTTAAATTAATGATGGAAATTCTATTATATTTATTTTCTAGTGCTTTTAATATTTATAATAATCATTATTTATCTATTTTTGTTTAGTTAACTATTGAACATGATCCGGAAAATTTGAATAAATTAAGTCAGCCTTCTTCTCCAATCGCCGTTAATAATAACTTACCAGATGTCTTAAATGCTGAAAAAATAAATGTATTATCCAACGAAACTTTAGTACAAAAAAATTCGAATGTTTCTACAACTAATGAATCTCTAAATGAAAAAAATAGTTGCTTATCAGACGTCAATTGTACCACTAAAAATGTTGAAAATAAGGAAAATGGTGTTAATTCGATTGCAAATCCAAGTAATAAAATTAAAATAAATATATTAATTTGTAGATTATAAGATAATTAAAAATATTTATATACACATTGTAGTGATGCGTGAGAGAGTATTTAAAAAACGTGGTGAAGAAAATGGCCCCAACGTTGGAATTCGAACTCGACAGTTATGGCGCAAAGCTGGTTTATCTCGCACTCCACATCCATCTCCTCTAAAGAATAAAGAGCGAAGTTCCAGTATGTCGCGATTAATTGATGGGTAAAAATTATGTTTACACATTTGTTTATATATATAATAGTAGATGTAATTTTTACTTATAATTGCTTTTAGATCATGTGAACATAATGAATCCTGCGAAGATGGTGGAGTTTTTTGCGATTTGGCTCGTACAAGATCTTTTAGATTTGATGCCAGGCCACCTCCAACTGTTTTTAGGGCTGCTGATCTTCTCCAGGTAAATATATTTTATCTGATCTTATTCACATCCAAAATATATGCTAGTTGAATCACGTTTCTTTTATTATTATTTAAAAACTTGAAATTTTTAATATTATTCGTATCAAAAAGAAAATAAAAGAAATACCTAAAATTACCAAAATGATTAATGTTCTTTTATGCCTTCTTTACATATTTAGGGTGAGCTATTAGGTAGTGGATTTTTTGGACAAGTATTTAAAGTAACTCATCGTGATACAAACGAGGTAATGGTGCTAAAACAACTCTATAGAGTGGACGAAGATGCTCAAAAGAATTTCTTAAAAGAAGTACAATATCTTTTTCGTATATTTTCTTTTATCTCAATAAGTTTATTAAATTACTTAATTATTTATTTCATTTTTTTAAGGTTGCTGTATTACGATCTTTATCTCATCCCAACGTTTTAAGATTCGTAGGCGTTTTGTACAAAGAAAGAAGATTGCATTTAGTCACAGAATATATAGGAGGTGGTACCTTACGTGCACTTTTGGAAGGTCCTCGTGCCCCACCATGGGCTGAAAGAGCTGGATATGCTCGTGATATTGCAGCCGGACTAGCTTATTTACATAGGATGAACATAATACATAGAGATCTTAATTCTCACAATTGCCTCGTTAAAGAAGTAAATTGATGTTCATTATATTATTAGTTTAAAATTAAAATATCTACTTTACATTTGTTTAACTTTTCCAGGATAAAACAGTTATAGTTGCTGATTTTGGCCTTGCTCGTATTGTAAAAAGAACTGGGGTTTCAGGCAGTCTTGAAAGATCACAAAGAGGTTCAGCCAGGGAAAGAAAGAAACGTTACACAGTAAACATTTCGTTATAATGGAAAATAACTTACCATTTTTATTATTTTTGAACATTTTTTTTAATTATACTAGGTTGTTGGAAATCCTTATTGGATGGCACCAGAAATGATGAAAGGCAATGTATATGATGAAAAGGTGGATGTTTTCTCCTTTGGTATAGTTCTTTGTGAGGTTTGTATAACCCATAATATAGAATATTTTTATTAATACTTGATGAAAATTAAACTAAATCTTAATTACAGATAATTGGTAGAGTCCACGCTGATCCAGATTTTCTTCCTCGAAGTTCAGACTTTGGATTAAACCAAGCACTCTTCATCGACAAATTTTGCGAGGGTTGTCCAGAACCACTATATAACATAGCGTTTATATGTTGCAATCTTAATCCTGATAAAAGGTTACTAATTTAAAAATTAATATAGATTGATTGGTTTCATTTTATTCATAAATAATATTTTTATAGACCACCATTTGAAGTAATTGAAGTGTGGCTGGAAGCTTTGAGTATGCATCTTTCTGTTCAACGGTCTCCACCTTTAGATTTATTACAAGACATATTGCAGTACAATGGCTCTCCTGAAATATCTTCGCCTATATCAACCACTGAAAATTCTCCTGATTTAACTTTGGTACCACCTACACCTGAAAATAAATGTTTTAGAATGGAAGAATCTCCCACAGAAGATATTAATTCTGTGCTTAAAAAATCGAAATCTGGAAATA
Organism: Leptonema lineaticorne; assembly: GCA_024500535.1. NCBI lineage: Eukaryota > Metazoa > Arthropoda > Insecta > Trichoptera > Hydropsychidae > Leptonema > Leptonema lineaticorne. The sequence continues at coordinate 8,148,158 of JANIJI010000014.1, read as the reverse complement.
TTTTCGAAAGTGATTCGAAAACGAAAATTGAATCTCCATTAGAATATATTAAACGCAGAGGTTTAGGCCCAAAATGTATATCAGCTAGTCATCTTTGTTTACCCAATAAACCAGTAATACCAGGCATTACGTTAAGTAAAAGCCAAAATGCACTAAGTTCTACTCCTGCAGGCTACATACTTAGTACTGAAAATAAAAAAATAAATATAACTAAAGTTGATGATGTAAGGGAATGGTTAGATAATCCAATTATACTGAAAAATGGAAAAATTTCAAAAGAAATTACAGCTGAAAAACGACAATCACTTGATAATTCTTTATCAGAAAATGAGTTTAATTTTCAAAATAAATCTAGAAAAGTTGATGTTGAAAATACTAATAACGAAAACGTTTATGCAATATCAAATACAAAACATTCCAAGTCAGAATTTAAAGAACCGGATCTTAATTTGATCAAAGTTTTAAAATCAAAAAGTCAAAATCATAACCATTTTGATACTAATGATACAGCAAATCTGCCAAGTTATTTAAGAAATCAATCTGTAGAAGAACTAGAAAGTAATAAAAAAATGGTGGTTGACATAGTTCAGCCAATAAGCAGACATTTTTCAATACCGGATCATTGTTTAACAGATGACTTGGAATTCAGCAGTGATTCAGATGATACTTTGGAGGAGGTTAAACATAAAAAAAGTTCGCCACTGACATTTAAAAGAATATTTAAAAATGATTCTAATGTTTATACTGTGAATCCCGAAGAACCTACAAAACAGAATGAAAATACTAAAAGGAAAATAAATGTCTCTAGCAGCATACAGCAATTACGACAAAATTTTGAACCCAAACCAACTGAATTATTCACAGACAAAAGTAAATCATTTAATACATTTGCTAAGAAAATACTTTCACCAAAATTAGGAAGAAAATCTATAAATAATCCGTTAGCAAAAATCTTCCAAAATAATAACAGTCATATATCTGATCACGATAGTAGTTCAAAGGACTTGAAAATAAATAAAAAAGGTAAAAGTACATTCTTTGTATCAAAGCCTCCCAGTATTGAAATTAATAAAAGCGAAGATAGTACGTCTCCAGATATTAAAAATCAAAAAATTACACCTATAAAATGTAAACCACCTAAAGTTAATATATGGCCTCAAGATTCTCATTTAACTGATCAGGATTTAATTTTGAACACAAATAAAACGTCCAATATCGGCAAATGCGCTACACCTTTACTCAGAAGACACAATCGTCAAGCTGATGATGTAATTGGTTCAGTCGGACGATACAGCTATAGAGAAAAACGTTCTTCACCACTAAAATACGCACTGCCTGATAAAAGTCCAATATCAGATTTAAAACCTATCCACTCGAAACATGCACCCAAACATGAAAGTATCTCCATGGACTGCGAAAAAAATATCAGTTTAATATCTAACAAACAATCTGAAACGCCTGTTCCTCTGATAAGATGTAATAATTTCACCAACATTCCATTATTAAAATCGATAGTAAACGAAGGAAATTCACAATTAAAGAAACCGTCATCACCTATTGCAGAAAATACTCAAAATTCCAGTAAAGATGCTAAAGATTCTTCAAAAATAACACCCAACAGTAATCAAGATTCTGATAATAATAAACCTCCAAATCCTATTAAATACACAGATAGCGAACTTGGTATATCATCGAGCAATTATGTTAGTCTTGCAAATTTAAGAATAAATTGTCCTAGCATCGGACGAACAAGGGAATCATTAGTAAGAAGAAACATTTCTAAATTTGATCCAAACGGCCGACATAGTTTAAGAAATAAAATCAATATTGAGAAGCCTTCTGAAAAATGTGTTCCAGATGATGAATCATCTTGCCTTAGTGTAAATGAATATAAAAAATCTTTAGAAAGTACTCCACTGTGATTTTTTTTACATTGTATAAAAATTGATGTGTAAATGTATAATTGTGAGTATATTGAAAATATAGCCAATTATTGATGTGAAAGTTTATTAGGCCTTATCACAAGTTCTTTATACTAACAGTTGCATATATAAATGTGTGTGCGAAATATTATGTAATGAATTGTGATAATTTATTGTATATTTGCTGATCTTTATTATGTGTGCTATTTTATATATGTGTATTTGTGCTTTTAGAATTCCTCATTAATTTTAAAACAAAATTATAGACAATCCTCGATTTATAAAATAAGCAAAAAATATAAAAGCGATAATTAAATATTATGTATGTTTATAAATGTAATATATATATATATATATATATATATATATATATATATATATATATTTCAATTTTTATATTTTATAAATTTTGATGTAACGAGGATTGTCAGTATTATTGTACATTCCCAGTAAATAATGTCTCAAAATTTATAGTGTAAGTTGTTTGAACTTGACTGACAATAACTTTTTATATGTTATATATATTTAAACCTTTTTTGGGTTTAATACATTTTTTCTTTTATATAATATATATTAATATATATGTGTGTATTTGTATATATTTTTTCTGTATATATTCATATAATATACGAATATACAATAGTAATATAACTAATATGTATTACATTTATAAATTGCAATGTAAATTTAAATTTACATAGACGAGTATTATTTTAAATTAAGGAAAATATGTTCTGTATGTTTTGGTTCTTTTTTTTAATCAATTAATTTTTAAGAATTTTTAACAACATTAACAGCAAAAAAAAGAAATATGCAATTAACAATTCAATTAATTTTTAGACATTCTTCATGATCGTCATAAATTAGTATACTAACATGACATCTCGATTTTTAGTTATTTTTTTTTAATACTATTTACACGACAGGATATATTGTGATAGTTTGTGGAAAGCATTATTAGCAATGTGCGCGCGTAATAATTCATTATATTTCTTAACCCTTCAAGTTAAAAATCTCGACTGTTGTCACGCTTTATTCGATTTTAAAACATTTCATTTATATATAAAAAGGGTTAATATGACAAATGTATTAAAACGAAACAAAAAGCAATATATATAGAGTATTATTGAAAAAAATACATTATCCAGTATTATTATTGCAACCAAAACGTTGAACGTTTAAAATTGAATTTTGTAATTATATATATATATATATATATATATATATATATATATATATATATATATATATATATATATATATATATATATATATTTGATAAAACATGTTATGCAGTAACGTTGTGTATGATATGTATGATAGATATACTGTAGATTTTTTATATGCTACATTCCATGAACAAATTGCCTTTTGTAATATGTTAAAATAAATATTAAAAATATGATATAAATCTCAGAAATACGTTTGAAAATAAAATTGTTACAAATCTATTAAAATTTTTATTATCTGCAGCAATTCTTGAGATCCTTTCTTCAAACCTATAATTTCAATTTATTTTTTTCAGAGATATAAATCTATATTTATATATATTTATATATATATATATATATATATATATATATATATATATAAATATATATATATATATATATATATATATATATATAAATATATATATATATATATAAATATATATATATATATATATATATATATATATATATATATATATATATATATATGTTAATTATGAACAATTAAAGAAACAATCAATGTGATGTGCGTTTATTGTGATGAAGAATAAACAAAAACATCGAAATATAGTAAATTTATAACAATTATAACATTTAAATGAATAAAAATTTGTAACTATAAAACGTACCATTTTCTACATTTATATATTTTATATACTAACGCACACAACAACATTAATCAATAATAATAATAATAATTTGTGACGAGCACAATGCATAGATTAATATAATAATAATAATAATAAACGCATTTTTTTTTAATAATATTAATTAAAATTAAAATAATATTTACATAAGAGTTCAACTTACTTTAGTTCAACATAGAAACAAATAACTTTTAACTAGGCACAAAATACACGTCATAACACGTAATATCTCAATGATATATAAAACAGGTCTTTCAAAAACATCGGTCCTTCGATTATATATAAAATCTTCAACTTGTAACAAATTTTTCGATTATTTATTTATTTAATTTTTTGACACCGATGCATTTGAAACGTTATCTGTTTAACATTACACGTTTATTGTTAATATTTGTGTATATATACTTATATTTATTATATATTAATTATTAAGTGATTAAGTGAGTGTATGTGATTGTGTTTTAGTATATTTTTTTTTGTTTTGCAAAATATGAAATGTCAAATAATTTATAATTCGTGCAACTATTTTATTAAATATAAAACATGCGTAATATATAATAAAAAAAAATAATATTGCACATTAATATAAATTGAGTTCGCAATTTCACTGTCTAACATGGTTAGCAATTTACGATATATCCATCTTTAAAGAGTTTAAATATTAATTACTAAAAAAAAATTAAATATTAAGAAACATATTAATCATTACTAGTTTTATATATATAAAAACATATAAAGATATGTTTAATTATTTTATTATAAGTGATCATTTTGACAAACAATAAAAAATAATGATAGTTGTGATAGAAAATCAGACTAACGCAATTATTACTACTTTTCAGATGGATAACGCAAACTTGTTTGTTTTATATTAGAATTAAAAATATATTTTTTTCTTCGTTTACATTATTACCATAAATCTAATTTGAGAAAAAACGAAAAAATAATAAGCAAAATGAAATTTCTAAATTATTATAAAAAGTAGCTTGTTTACTGTCAAAATTTCAAAAAACGTCATAATAAATATATTAATTACTATACAAAATATAAAAAATACATTTAAAAACCATATTTTGATTTCCTTAACGCATATTTTTAACCATTTTGCAATTACGATATAGCAAAATCATTATACCAATACACTACATATAAAATGCAATCATTCACTTTCAGTTGCATGATAATTTTTAAATTATTTTGTTTTTGACATTTTTAAAATTAGTAATAAGGTACATACAATAATTTCATAACATTTAATTGAAATATGAAATGCAAAAATAATTTGTACTCCTATCAGGTTCTACTCTGATATTTAATTGATATTATTAGATCTTAATTTCGCATTCATTTAGTTTTTTTTTTTTTTAATTTTATAAATACAGGTCGCCATTTGAAAAATCTGACTGCTCATAATAAGTTTTTTTCCTCTTTTTCGGCAAGGATTTCGAAGAATATTCACAAATTTATCGCTTTAGCAAACCGTTACTTCCTAAAGAAACCGTTTACATTTGTATTAATTTATAGAAAACTAATGTATAAAGGCATTTCTATATAGGAATTTTATTTTTAGTGATACAATTTATAGTATTTTCCTCGCAAACCCACTTCTTGAATATTTTATTTGCTTTTGATAAAAGTCTAAAGATTTTTCCAATTAAATTTTTGTATAACTCGTTAATTCAATTAAAGAATATTAAAATTTAATTTAGATTTATTTCATGTATTATCTTTCAAATATGATATAAACAATCATAAAAAAATCTGGCACCTCTCAAGTTTGAAAGATGTCAGAATTTCAAGAACCGACTTGTTTAACAACATTTTAAGGGTAAAGCTATTATCCTTTCTAAATTTACAACCAATATTGAAATGTTAATTTTGATTTGAGTCACAAATTTATAACTTCACCACTAAAGATCATGAAAAACTTCTCCGAATTTTTTATAAGGCAATTTGTCCAAATAGGTAAGGCATTTAAAGAAAACTTCTTCGAAACGAACATTGAATCCGCTCGCTAAAATTCAAAAAAGTATTCAGCATCTGAAAGTGAACAAAGGCAATATGAAGATGAAATCTAAGCATCCTATATACTTCATCATTTACATGTATATAAATAAGTACACAGTATCAGACATGTATTTATCACTTAAGAAGTGTTACAACTAGAAAGAATATGTATAGAAAATTACTTACTGTAAACACCTAAAACTTAAAAAATATCTGAATCTTTTCGTATCTTAAATGAGTGGGGGGGAATTACCTTCGTTACTAAAAATGCCATTCAATCCTTCTTCCCTCACAATTACAAAATAATAAAATAAAAATAAGTTTTAGAAAATTACTAATGTGTTTAACATGATTAAAAGTTCTTTATTACAGAATAATAATAAAATTGACAATCTTTATTCCATTACCTTAAATCTCAAAGCATATTTGTAAACTATGACCATAAACTAACATATTTCTCTTTCTGTAATATTATAAGTAATATATTAGTAAGAAATTTATAAGTAATAAATTAAACTAATTTTAATAATCACATCACATAATATAACAAAAAATGTGATATTTTATATGTGATATAAACTTTGCATTAAACTTTCAAGATTATTTTTACATATCACCAATGTCTTTTTAAATAGTATTTCGAAGAGTTTTATTGAAAATTATATTAAAAACTTACAAGTAATTTCGTATAACTGAGCCCACAATTTATATTTAAAAAACAAACAAAATTAATCTATATTATATATTTGTTTCAAAAATAAATATTTAATCACTTTAGGAAAACTAAAGAACCTTTGAACATATTAAACACAACAATAATTTTCCAGATAAAATATTGATTATTTTATATTTTGATATAGATGTTTCAAAATCAAATAAAATATAATTTATTAAATACGAATCGTCGTTCAAAAATTGCACATAACTTCGAATAAACCCGCAATATCAGTCTTTTTCCTCCTTCAGGCCTCTTTCGTTTGATAGGAGTGCAAAAAATCCATCAGGAAGTAATTATTAAACTACCCTTAATAAAATGTAAATATATTATTGTCAGAAAAGAATATTCGTGTGTGCAACACACACTGCGATATCAGTGTTTCTCAGTATTTTTATAGTATCATTATTTAAGGAAGATTATAGTAAAAAGTTGGTCAAAAGTTTAGAGTAAAAATACATATTCATTATTGCAGATATTAGTTTTCAGGAACTTTATCAATTAACATAAAGTGCTAAAGTTTGTAGGATATTTTTTGAGAAACACTAACATGTTCATGTATGTATAAATATTAACAGATTTCTGCAATTTCTAATAGATTTGTATCCATATATCAAAATTGTATATAGGATATGTATAGTAAAATCCGTGTTTAATTGGTGGTATAACTCTCAATTCGATATCAAAACTCGTTTACTTTTAACCGTATCAATCAATAGTTTCTCTAAGAAATATTACATATATTATAACGGAAAGTTATTTGCTTATTTAGAAATAATATCGGCTGATCATTCCATGGAAAAATAATAAGACATTAATTCTATATTGATAATGATAAGAATGCGTTTGTTATCATATATGGATCTACGTATTATTTAGGATTTATTTTTCAAACAGGTCATTAAATTAAAATTACCTAAAAAAAACACATAACAAATTAAGAAATGTTTTCAAATAAATAAGATATAATATTTCTAGTAACAATGGATAATATTAAAATCTAACATTTTTCGCAATACATTAATCATTGGTTATACCACCGACATCCGCGTAAAATGCTATAAAACCCTCGTTTTATTTACTAATCCAATAATTCGTACAGTGTTTAGAAAAATAACAACAATCGATATCGTTGTGTTATAATAGTAATAAATTACTGTTTGTTTCAATGCAAAAAATTGGTTCGAATTTCGATATTTCGTCGAACGATAAACAACGAGGGGTGTGCATATAAAGGATGGAAAGTGTTAGTTAATATTGATTACGACGATATAATTATTACGATAAAAAAATTATCTACAGCATTACATGGTCGCAACATGTTCATTATCTACATATAAATGTATATTGATACATGCAAATACTAAATCTAATTCAGTGAGCAATAAATAACTTAAACATAGATCAGACATGTGTTCATATCGACTAATACACTTACTTCTTACTTTTTTGGTGTTTTTGAAAAACAAAAACACCAAAGTAGAATTCAGACTACATGGTCACAACATGTAATACAATGTTATATATTGTTTACTTATTACTTAAATAGTAATAAAAAATGAAGCGGATAAATGTTAACATGCAAATACGTAAATAATATCTAGTCGTTTCTACGTTAAAAGTTAATTATCAGTTTAAATTAATGTAAAAATTATGTGTCTCGAAAGTGTATACGTGGTGTTGTGTAGTTTTTTGTGATAAATTATTGCTTTAAGAAATATCTAACGATTAATACTTTTAACCTTTACACTGTAGCTAACAAATCAACTTGCTAGACTTAAAAGTATTCTTGTGAAAATGAATATTTCACTATAATTAAAGTTTGTATGCTATTTTAAATACTTTGATATAAAAGTAAATATCGAGTTAAAAATATTCAACAGTGAAAAGGTAAAAGTTTATAGAATAACATTAAATACTTTGTTACAAATGTCATCATCCAGATCGGTAATTCTCATAAAAATCACAGTATACATTTAATAAACTCAATTGAAAAAAAAAAGATAAAATATAAAACTAAGAAAAACAGCGTCCATTAATGCAATATGAAAATGTCAATTAAAAATCCGTTTTAATATGAAATTGACAAAATATATATGTAGTTACTATTACTATAACAATAATAAATCCAAAATATACATATAATTAATAACAGAGTAATAATCACTAATTGACATAAGATTTTAGGTTAAGAAATATTAATATAAAAATAATGGATGTGACAAAATAATTGTTACACGATTGAAAAACAGATAAAACTAAAATAGAGAATTAACGATCTCAACAAATAGTATTACCAAAATTAAAAACATTTTTATCATTCATAAGACAACTGACTAACAAATAATACATTTAAATATAATTTATAAAAAATTATTATTAAATAAAAAATTCGCAATATTAATTCGGATTAATTTGTCATTATTTGTTACAAAATTTTGTGACGTAATCTTCTTTCGCAAGGAAAGAAATCAAAATCTTTAGTAAATACTTTATCTATTCCCTATTAATTACTATTGAAGATATATTTAAATTTTTATTAGATGTATATAATCGAATAGGGAAGAAGTTAGTCATAAGTCTTTTGCATTAATGCTAGATATGAATGATAATATATTGTAAAAAAAAATGTACCATTTCAATACATGTTTATTATAAATCAACAATTTTAGCTAGATATTTCGCACTTCTTAGCAAATCTTTTTATTTGTATTTCGCAATCGAATGAGCAATACAAAAGTACGGTTTATTACCATTATTTTTTAAAACATGTACATGATTAAATCTACAGTAGGGTCCCTATATCCATACGTCAAATATTTGTGGCATCAATTATTCAAAATTTAATAAATATATTATAATCAGATATTTTAGTTATAACGTTATAAATAGCGATATGGAAGGATTAAAATTGTTTTTTTTAATTGGACATAAAATCATAGAAAATATATCGACAATTGAGTCGCAACTAGTAAAATATAGAATATAAAACAAACTATAATTACACCAGCATTAATATCATGTAAACCAAAAATACAAATAAACTGAAAGTATTAATAAAATAGCAAAAGAGTAAATTTCAAATTAATCTTAATATTTTATAAATTTCATATTATATAAGGACTATAGAGACACACTGTATATGTCGAATAAACAAGAAAAAATATTATAAATGTATATGTTTGTAGATATATATATATATATATATATATATATATATATATATATATATATATATATATATATATATTAAATGTGTAAATTTATAAAAAATGTTTGAATATTTATTGTGCACAGTAAGGTACAATATTATAGATGAATTTTTATTGAGTAAAATGATGTGCATAATTTGGAACAAGATAATTCAGGAGATATACAATAATAGTTAATACTCATAATCATCATTAGTTCGAAAATATGTATGACATAATATTTAGTTAACGAATAGAAAAAAAAACGGTAAAATTGATAATAAATTCGATTACAATGAATGTATTAAATTGAATATCTCCATTAAGAAATTTCCTTCAATGCGAATAGTATTGATCGATATTTTACGAGCAATTGAATTATTAGAAAAATTGACATAGTATTAACGTAATATAATATAAATAAACAAATATACCACTTATATAATATCCCAGCGAATGTTTCCAATTTTAAATGAAAAATAAATTTCAAAATAATTCCTTTACAATAAATTGTTTAATATTTTAGATAAATTCTTTATCCTTATATAGATTTTGTTTCATTTCTTGGACAGGAGATGTTTAATTCAGATATTAACTATCTTTTAATACGTACAAATCAATATATACTCCTCTCTTATGATATTTACATATATTTGGCACATGTGATTTTGAAACAGATAAAATTTTAATTTTAAATAACATAAAATAATAATTGTTTTAGAATTGCACACAATCTTTGAACATAATTATATATTTAAAAATAGAATATTAAATAAATAAAATTAGGCCCTTGTCGATGTGTTTTATATACTTTTTCTATCTTCGTGATAATCATATTAGTAAGAACGATGAAGTATAAAACAATATGAATTGAATCTAATTAATTGTTGGGAACGGCTGCTATTTTTTCTTTCAGACTGGAAAAGTGTCCTTGGACTTGCTGAACTTGTTGTCGCAGTCGATCACTTACCTGCTTTTGAAGTTCTTGAACTTCCAATATATCTCGTCTTAAGTTTTGGTAATCATTTCTCACCTAATATATAATGAATTATTTTGAAATAAAAACAGTGATATTGAAATTTAAAATTTCGAAGAAATTATATCGTAAATAATCTTTTACATATATAAAACAAATAAAGCTATCATTTTTAAATTATAAATAAATAAATAAAAGTAATAAGTATACAATGCGCATATATCAAACCTCAGTAACTGATTTGAGTAATCGCATAACGGACATTTCAGGATTTTGATCGGGTTCAGCTATTTGTCTTTCTACCGTGTCTATTTTCCAAGCCATCATGTCCAGTCTTTCGTCGGTTCTTTTAACCTAATTGAAACAATAATTTTTACTAATAAATATTTATAAATTATCCAAAGAGATGATATCAATTCATAATATAAAATAAATCAACACTTTCACTGATGATTATCATGATGAATACTGGTTTAACAGTTACTGGAAAATACAAGAAATTTAATTAATACCTTACGAAAATACCAAATATAATTTGATAATGGAATTTATTGATTACTTCTTATTTAATTCCCAAAAAAAAATTTTTTAATTTTGAATTTTTGGATACCACAAATCAAAAAATATTATTAAAACTTTTAGTAACAATAATATTGAAGTAATAAACATTAAGAATAAAGTAATCAATTCAATTTTGTGAGACAATTAATCATCCCTAAACTGAAACCAAAAAGATCAAAATAACAACTGTGAAAACACATATCTATCAAAATTATTTTCATTTTAAATGTTTTCACAAATACTTAATAAAAATAGGTATTAGTTTTGATTGCGATAAAAATTTACTGAAAAGTCGCAATTGTCGTTTACATATTGGAAACGAATTACTTTCAATATATAATCGTTGCGATGACGTAATTTCTCAGTTTTAAATTATGCGCAAGATATATTTTAAATGTCAAAGGGTAACTGACACGAAATAAACGAACGTAATTTTTCATCATAGCACATAAATATTGTGCAAAATTAACGGTAGCCACAAGAGAAATTCTTACAGAGTTTTCGAGGTCCATAACGGCTGCCTCCATTGTACACTAATAATGATTATAAAACAGTAGTAAATGCAACAAAGAGAGCGGCGCTAGCAAAAAGTCAATGAAACGGACCCACCCCCAACGGATTAATAACAAACCAAAACTATGGCTTTAAAAGCACGAAATTTGACCATTAACTCTAAAAAAAAATCATTTTTCTTTTATTAATTAAAATATATACTTATTCCTTATTTAACATGATTTAATTAAAAAAAACTTTTAATAATATTAAATAAAAATGCTCTAAAATGTTCTTAAATTTTAATTATTTCTCCAATTATAAAATATAAATAACATATTTTGTATTTTTAACATTTGAGATAAATTCCAATTTTTAATAATTTTGTATTAATCTACTTATTATTACACAAAATTTAATCAATTAAAATATTTTATGTAAAAAATATATATTATGAATATGAAATTAATAAACATTATATATTTTTATCTAATTTAATCGCATTTAATAGTTGAGCTGAATTATTACCATCAATATCAGGCCGTTTTTCTGGATTATGAGACAGCATTAATTTAGCATATTTGCACTGAAAATCGAAAGAAATTAATATTTGAAACACATACAAAATATGAATTAAAATATTACCGAATTAGGAAACGATTCCTGAAATGTTAATGGAAAATCTCCGTTATATAACGCTTCTAGATTTTTTTTTCTTTCATGGTGAGTTTTAAACACGCATAAAAGTTCAACCAAAATAATTCCAAGTGCCCAAATATCTACTTTATTGCTATATTTCTTCTTAATTGATTGTTCCGGCGCTTTATACAAAGGAGTGCCTATAAAAATATTTATATATATATATATATATATATATATATATATATATATATTTATATATATATATATATATATATATATATATATATATATATATATATATATATATATATATATATGAAATTATTACCAACATCCATAGTATGTTCGATTTCTTCCAATTTTATATTTTGTAGAACATCTCCTTTTGATAATACATTGAATGTAGCAGTAGCTAATCCAAAATCACCAATTTTTATATTGCCTTCTAAGTTGAAATATATATTACTTGGTTTTAAATCGCGATGTATAAGTCCTTGTTCATGAATATACTGAACACCATAAATGATTTGACTAAATATGTCATCACACTACAAAAAAAATGAATGATTTCAGTAGTCCTACATATCGAACAATTCTAATAATCAACGAAACTAATATCTTAAAAATAATAATCACCTTTTCTTTTCTTAAACATAGATCGTTTTTTTCAAATAACCAATTATGTAAATCTCCACCATGACATAGTTCCATTTGAATGTATAAAAAGGCTTTACCAGATACATTATAATTAGTATGAATTTCGCTCAAAGAACATTCTTCATCTTCAGAGCCTCTAAAAAATTATGAAATATCAACTTAACACAAAATTGTTTTAATCAAATTCGTAAAGAATTAGTTTTATTTTATTTTAATGCAAATATAAAATAATTATATTATAGTAAAAATACATGTCAAAAGGATCATCCCAATCTAATGGAGGTTCCTCTATCCATGAACTATAATAACGTACAACATTTTTATGGTTCAATTTTGCTTGCGTTTCCACTTCTCTCATTGTAATATCCTTATCTACAATACTGTAAATTATAAAAATATACACGATTAAATATAGCATAATAAAATATTTAATAATTATATACATACTAAGTAATACAAAAATCATACTTCAACATTATCCTTTTAATTGCATAATTGTGTCTATCGCATAAATGTAATGCTTCCACAACATGTCCAAATCCTCCACTGCCCAATTCCTTCACAAATTGGAAATTGCTTTCAAATTGACTTTTATAACTATTTTGATCTACAATATTTTCTTTTTTAAGATTTGTATCAAAAGACCAATATTGTATTGATCCATTTTTACCTACTGCAAATATTTGAATAAATTTACAAATAATAAACATAAATAAAATATTATTGAAATATCACTTTTCTAATAAAATGATACCATTTAAAGAATGAACATAAAAAATTGTATTTTCATAAGCATCATATTTTTTAAACATATCATCTATAGATTCTACTTTGTATTGTAATAATTTGTGTGTCGTTTTTAAAGGTTCATTAATATATTGCTGAAAATACAATATTTGTTAAATATACAATATTTTTTAGGAACACATTAAGATATAATATTCACCTTTTTCTTATAAACTCCATTATAGCAAACCATGTTAGTTGATTCATCTGATTCTATTTTTTTCAATTTATAATTTTTATATATCCAAACGTCAGCGATTGCTGATTTAATCTATAAAAATTAAAAATAATAAAAATATTCATAATTTACCAAAAACATTTTCATAAATTGCAATTTTATTAATATATGTAATGTGTTAAATAAAAATATAATTTACAGATTATTTAAAAAAAATGGCAAGCAAATCTACTTTTACAATGCCATTTTATTTCGATATTAAGAATGTATTTTTAAAGTTAAATTTAATAATATGATAAATATAAACCTTAACTCGCCAGCAAGGTAAACTGATCCTATCATAACATCTACGTTTTCTTATTGAGCCATTTGCATAAGATATTATAAATTCTTTTAAATCTAAATTGAAAGAATTCTCTGGAATATTACAATCGATTTGTAAAATGTTTAGTTCATTTACTTTCAAAGTCCATCTGTAATAAAAATGAATTTAAATTTTATTACAACAGAAAATATTACAAAACAATCTATTAAAATTTTCTTTTACTTCAGTTTAAAGGTTAATATATTCTTAGCAGTCAAAATTCGCTCAGTTTGTTTTAAATGCAAAGATGTTACAGGAAGAGAATTAGATAATTGTCTTCTTTTAATATTTTTTTTGTTCGTTATCTGTCCAATAGGTATTGATATATCTAAAATATTTGTCACTTCTTGTCCTACGAATATATTTATAATTTAACACATAATTATTTAAATACATACTAAATTATTTGTAGAACAATTTTACTGATTTACATAAAAAAAACAATATCATTTAGAAGATTCATTGTAACTGTGTAATTAAATTTTAAATTAAAAATAAAAATTTGAAACCTGAAAATACCAATTCGCTCGTATAATTATGTTTTGTAATCAAATCGTTTATCGATATTCCAAGTGGAATATACATCGTACTTCTGGAATAAAGAGATCCATTAAGAGATGGAATAATCTTCAAGCATTTGTCATTATGGTGAATCTACAAATATATTTTTTTACAAAAAAAATACACATATTGATTGTTTTCACATTAATTACCAATAAATCTTGATCGTGTAGTATTAATGGAGATCCTATAACATGAGCCCAAAGTACTACTCCTGAATAATAATCAATGGCATAAACGTATCCATTAAGAGTAGTTACAAAAACCATACTGAAAATTTTAAGCAATGTTATCAATACTAAAAAAAAACATTAAGCCGATTTATTACTTGATAAAACATAAATAAAAATATTCATTTCACATTTTAGATTTTTTTTTCATCTATTATATAAAAAAAGTGTTTATTAATCTTACTCTTCGAGTGTTGGTGGATCCGTATTGTGTTGAATCTGACTGACTATTGTTTGAAACTTCTCAGCTAAAATAATGGTATATGCTGACATTATACGAAAACCGAGCTCACGAAATTTTGTTTCAAAAATATCTGTAGATTGGGTGTTAGATTGCAATATATTGATAATTTTCTGATGTATTTTTAAATCAGTAAAATAATTTGCTAAATATTCAACTAGTCGATGAAAATTTATTAACAATTTTTCCATTAATTCTTTCTTCTCATGTTTCATAAATGCACTATGCAAAACATTAAATATATTCTGCGCTGTCTTGTTATCCTTTATATTAATCAAATATTTGAAAACAAGTTTATCTCGATTCCTTCCGAGCTTTATGTCCCGAAGGAATATTTCACATATAATGGATTCATACATCGCAAATAAAATTTCTTATCAGAACTGTCAATAAATACTTATATTAATCAGCACATGTTTTTTTTTTATAAATAGATATGACATTCTGCAAAAAAATAGTATTGCCAGTAACATTCACAATGTGCGAATAACTAATATTAAAAATCTCGAAATAATCAGCTCTTAAATATTACTATCAGCTATACAGAATTTTATTGTCATACATTATTTAATATATATATATATATATATATATATATATATATATATATATATATATATATATATATATATAACATTTCTCAACATATTTATTCTTTCTAAGATTTTATATATATAAATAAATAACTTTTCTAATTTTATATAAAATAATAAAAATTTAAATATAAATTAAAATAATTTTATAGTTTTCTGTTTTTTAAATATAAAAAAATAACCTAACCTATATCAAAAGTAAGCGATTGTTATAATATATTAGTTATTATAAAATATATAAATTTTATATTATGTATTGTGCTTTTTTATAATCAAATATTTAAATAAAAAAATGTTATAAAAACATTGATTGAAGATTTATTATTTCGAACAACAATTTAACGCTAAAATATTATTAAATAATTCAATTAATTATTATATAATATTTGAAGCAATATTACATATTTTCTGGAAATCAAATAAAGATATTGCCAACTATATAGTGCAAATATTTTTCATTAATCATTATAACGATAATTAAAAATCATTTTAAAAATATTGTGCATCTTAAAAATAAGAAATATTATTAACAAATATAGAAGCTAGCAATCGCGGTGGTTTATTATTTCCTGTTTCCTTTCCTTTTTCCTGTTAATCTTGATATGAAAAACCAAAAGATATTCTAACGACTATTATCGAAGTTTAATTAAACCACATTAATATATATTGCTTTATATTACTTGCACACGTTTCGATAATTTTATCGAATAATATTGTAAACAAAGTCATAAGACTATATTTGATAAAAAGAAATGCAAGGAAAAATAGAAATAAAATTAGATAATATACTGCATCTTTCCATAACACATAAAGATTATTAAAAAAAATCATATCAATATTAGTACAATGCATTAAAATCCCATAAAATATTAGATATAAATTAAAAATTATATATATTTATTGTTAATCAAAAATAGTCTAAAAATATATCTTAAATATATTTTGATAGAAATAAAATGAGTATTTACTATTTAAAAAATATTAAAATTGTAAAATAATTTAAAACAACTACAATATTGATTATTAATTCATTACATTTAAATATGCATCAATTTAACTTTTAAAAGGTTTTTATCCCCTTAATAAAAAGAGCTTTATTATTAAGAATATTTATATACATATGATTATATATAATTATAAGTAAATCTTTTTTACAACAATTATTTTGAACTGATAGTTGTTTCATTTTTTTTGGTTATTTTTATATTTTATCAAATAATATAATTAATTTCAAAAATGTATTTAATTTTCAATAATATTTATATGTGTTTATTAATTTATAATATAGCAAAGAAAAAATAAGTTTACTTTTAGTAAATTAAGATTACTTTGAGGATAAAAATATAAATTATGTATTTACAAATATATAATAATTGAAAACCTGTGTATTTTTACTAATAAATTTAAATTAATAATTCTAAATATTAATATTTATCTAAAATTTCATTTATAAACTAATTATTATAAAAGTTGCACACGATATTTTATTTACAGAATCAACCACAAACTAATATTTTGCGGTTTTGCACCCGTTTCAATATTATACTTAGTATTTATAAGTACTAGAAACAACTTTAGATTATTAGTTCACATTTAATTTGCTAAGCAATATACAGGACACTTTTATTTTCCTTTTATTGAAGCATAATTTAATCAATTATTGTATTAAAATATGGATAAAAGACATTTACAACTTCTATTTGATCGTCCATCTGAACCTATATTTACTACTAAGGGGAATGGAGGAGTTTTGTTTGATGTTCCATCAAGTTTTCTAGTAAGTATATTTTTTTTTAAATCCATTTAAAACGAATAATAAAAGTTGTACTTCTACAAAGTGATGTTATTTTCAGACTGATCGTTACCAGCCTATTGGACAGGCTTTGGCTAACAGATTCGGTGAAGATGTAAATGAACGTGTTCCTGTAAGAGATATTCCACCAGTTAATTTGAGTGCTATTGAACAACTATCCAGAAATGATGCGTTTTCCATTTTTATTCCAAGACACAGAAGATTGGCATCCGCTTTAGTGGATATTTTCTTGAGTAAGAATTTTATATATGAATTTAAAAAATATTTAAATTTACAAATTAATATATTTTATTTTTAATTTAATAATATTTAGATTGTGCAGATGTTCAAACACTTATATCTACATCTTTATATTGCAAGGACCGAGTAAATCCTGGTTTATACAATTATTGTCTTAGTGTTGCTATGCTGCATAGGTAAATTATTCAAGAATTACTTTTATTAATAATATTTTTTTATTAAATATATATAAATATTATTCAATAGAAATGACACAAGAGATGTCCCTGTACCTACTTTAATCCAAACTTTCCCTGATCGTTTTATTGATTCAGCTGTGTTTGCACAAGCAAGAGAAGAAGCACAATTAGTAGATCCTGAACAGAGAGTAATATTATTTCCAACATATTATAACATTATATTATATATAAAAATATAACTTAAAAATATTTTTAAATTTAAGAGACCAATTGAAATCCCACGTGATTACACTGCTAGTGATTTAGATGAAGAACACAGAGTGGCTTATTGGCGAGAGGACATTGGCCTCAATTTGCATCACTGGCATTGGCATCTCGTCTATCCATTTGAATCTAATAACAGAGACATTGTAGCCAAAGATCGAAGAGGAGAATTATTTTATTATATGCACGAGCAAATACAAGCAAGGTACTAAATATATATTTTAAAAAATGCTTACATCTTTGTCTATTAAAAATTGCTTTGTGTTTTTTTTTAAATAATATTCACTATAAATAGAAAGTAACAATAATATTCTTTAAATAATCAGGTACAACTTTGAACGACTCGCCAATTTATTACCACGTGTAAAACGAATCAACAATTTCCGAGAACCAATTAAAGAAGCCTACTTTCCTAAACTTGACACTCTCGTTGCATCAAGGTATAAATTTCATATAATTCTATCAGTTGGTATAAAATTCATATAATTCTATCAAATACTATAAATATTTAACTTTCTTAGAGGTTGGGCTCCGCGTAAAGAAAACATGGTAATGCAAGATTTAAATCGACCAGTAGATCAAATCACAATGACTATTTCCGATTTCGAAGTGTATGTAAGAAGAATAAATGATGCTATACATTCAGGAATGATTATTGATGTAAGTGACTTTAAACGTGATTTTAAAATGTTTTTTTAAGTCAATTAATCTTTTTTTCATACAAAATTGTAGAGAAATGGTCAAAATATTGTACTTGATGAAACTAGAGGTATTGATTTATTGGGTGATTTAATCGAAGCAAGTATACTAAGTGTAAATCCTGATTACTATGGAAATATGCACAATTTTGGACATCTTTTCTTAGGTTACATTCATGATCCAGAAGGAAAATATTTGGTAAATAAACTATTTTTTTTAATTATCATCCTAATATAGAAAATAATAATATGTACATATTTCAGGAACGATTTGGAGTTATGGCAGATCCTGCTACTGATTTACGTGATCCAATTTTCTTCCGTTTACATGCTTTTATTGATGCCATATTCCAAGAATTCAAAGGAACACTCCCTCGATATAACAGAGCTGTGGTAAAATAAAATATTAATTATATAAAATAATATTAAACATATTAATATTTTTAATAAAAAATAATAATTTGTAGTTAAATAATCCTGATATTGCTCTTACTAATGTGGTTGTTGACACCGAAGGCGGAAGAAATGATGTATTTGAAACATTCTGGATGCAAAGTGATTTGGATCTGTCCAGAGGACTTGATTTCGTACGCGGTGGAGGTTTATATGTACGATACACACATTTAAATCATTCTCCATTTTCGTATAGGTAAATAAAAATTCTTGAAAGTATCTCTAAAATTTACAAAATCAACTTTATTATTAAAATTTATATTTTAGAATTTCTGTAAACAACACTGGGCCAGCAAAGAGAGGAACTGTTCGCATATTCTTAGCTCCTAAATACGACGAACGGGGTCTTCCATGGCAACTCAGAGAACAACGTCTTATGTTTATTGAAATGGATAAATTTACCGTTCAGCGTAAATATTTAAATAAACGTACAACTACATCTTTTTTTTAATTTTGATATTTTATTATGTAACTTTAATTTTCAGTTCAACAAGGAACAAATAATATTACGCGACGTTCAGATGAGTCTTCAGTTACCATTCCATTTGAACGCACGTTCAGAAATCTCGAAACAGGAAGAGAGAATATGGAAGAAGATGCATTTAATTTCTGTGGATGTGGATGGCCGCAACATGTTCTGGTACCTCGTGGAACAGAAAGTGGAATGGCTTGTCAATTATTTGTCATGGTATCGAATTATGAACTAGATAGAGTATGTATTTTACTTTCTCTTTTAAATATCAAAAATATTTTAGTTATACTATAATTTTAATTATTTTATTTTTTGTCGTAAATATCAGGTTGAACAAGATTTGCAAGGTGCATGTTCAGATGCTGCTAGTTACTGTGGAATTAGAAGCAGATTATATCCTGATAGACGATCAATGGGATATCCATTTGATAGACTTCCTCAAAACAACATTGGAACTATTGAAGATTTCTTAACTCCTAATATGCTTGTGAAGGATGTAACAATTCATTATACAAACAGAACAGTTCTAAACCCAAGAAATCCTACAACAAATGCGCCAAGATCAAATTAATAAGTAAAATTAACGAACTTTTCAGATATATTGTAAAAATACATATTTCTATAACTTTATTATAATATTATTTATGATGTAATAATACTTTGATCATTAAAATATTTATTAAAAATTATGTAAGTGCAATATTGGGAATTTAATTTATAAACACCTATTTCAATGAAACTATTATTACAAATAACTACTAAAGAACCTATATATATATATATATATATATATAAATTCATATAAGATTTTTTTTCTCAAGAATTAAAGTGAAAAAACTTATTAAAAATATGTTATTTCTTTTTATATTTACTTTCATTTGTTTGATTCAAAATAAATGTTTTTTAAGCTTAAATTAATTACAGATTATATATAGAAATAAAAGATATTTTTGTGATTTAAATACTATTTATCTTAAGTGAATTTATTTTTCCTATTGATTTTTATATTTATTTGTATTATTATTTTAATACATTACACTAATATTGAAGTTATTTAGTGATTATTATCTTGTGTTAGAAATAAATTTAATATGTTTTAACATTTTATTACATATTTATTCATACTTCTAATAATACACTATTTTTAAAATATAATAAAAATAACAAAAAATATATAATACTTTTAATATAAGATCATTAGATTTATTTATTTATTTTTGTATTTGGTAATGGTCGATATTTTTAATATTATGTTCCGGTCCAATGACGGTTGGTTGACGTTTGAATTTGGTCGCACGTTTAGTTTGTTGTTCAAATTCTTTTTGGATTTCATATTAACAAGAGAAAACTATTTTTTATTTTCTCTTCAATAATATTTTAGTATAAGATGCTCCCTAAAAATACAAAAATAAACGATTTATTGACAGAATTAAACGACTCGTTAAGCATTAAATATTCAGATCCTAATGGAAGTATTTATCAAAGTAAGTCTCTTAATACTTATGTACAATGTGTTTTATATATTTTCCTCTATTATAAAATAAAATCATTTTCAGGTTCGAGAAAATTGAATGCTAAATGTCTTATGAAAGTGAATAAAAACTTTGAAGCCACTTATAATTTAGTAGAATCACTTGCACCATCTGTAAGAACAGAGGCAGTTTATAGATTTGAAAAAAACTTTTATGCCGGTATCCATTTTGATTTTTAAAACTTAACAAATAAAATATGATGTACCTTAATAGTGAAATTTTTTGTCATAAAGCGGATATAGCGATAAAATCTTATAACAATTAATATTTATAATAGATTTGCGATATACGTTGTTATTTACTTTTTTTTACTAATATTTATATAATAGAGATGTGCATTAAAAATATGTTGTATTTGTTAGCTATAGAATTTATTATATTTTAAAATTTTATTACAGAACAAAAATTTTATGAAAATACACACACACACATATGTGTGTGTGTGTGCAGACAAGTAATTATGTGTAAATTCATAAAGATACATCATATTGAAACTTATTTTATGATTTTTAATTATTAATTGTTATCAAATCATTTCTCTAATTTTAGATAATAAGAAAAGTAAAATCGAAATGTGTAAAATTAATATGGATGAAATTAAAAATGTCAAAATTGATAAGTATGTTTCTATTATAAATTGCAACAATTAATCAACTTACATATTTAATTTTAATTTTTAACCACTATAGAAATGATGACTTATTGGAGCATTTAAAAAACGAAAACATGATATTGTGTCAAAATAATACTTCATCTGAACATGAGCAAAAAGTAATTTTGGACAAATCTTATACAAAACACACTCTCGATGACATCTCTGAAATGATGGAATTAAAAACTAAATTAAAAGAATTGCCAAATGGTATAACTAATTTTATAAATAATAATAATAATATGATAATTGTTATTATTCTTATTTTTTTAAGAGTGGACTGTAATCCAACTAACATGTGGCTATTATCCTCCGGAACAATGGGAGACTGAAAAATCTATAAAATCTTCTGTAAAAGAATTTTACATTAGCGTTTTAAAAAATTCTTTTCTGGATTTAGAAACACAAGATCCATTTACTATAAATATTGCTCCAGAAAAACCCGCATGTATATTATTTTAATAATTAGATTATAAATGATATTTTTAAAATAATTTTATACTAATATATATATATATATATATATATATATATATATATATATATATATATATATATATATATATTATATATATATTATATATATATATATATATATATATATATATATATATATTAATATATATTATATATATATATATTATATATATATATATATATTATATATATATATATATAGATATATATATATATATATATATATATATATATATATATATATATATATATATATATATATATATATATATATATATATATAATTTAAGATGGAGTAAAACCATTATTTGAAGAGTTATATGATTTAATAGAAGAACACTCACAAATTCTACAAAATCATTTAGGTCATTCAGTAGAAAAATATTGGCAAATGAGAAATGATTTTGATTTTAGAATGAAAGTATGTAAAACGTTCCATTGCTTTTCCTTAAAACTCACATTTTTTATATACTCTTTATAATATTTCAATGTTTAATACATAACATATAAATTATATTTCGCAGTGTGTTATTTCTACTATGGATAAAAAGTGGCTAAGTTTTTGGAAACTTTTATTAATTGGAAAAATTGTTTCTAAAGATTTAAATGACCGGATAATTAGATTTTTCGACAAGATATGTGTAGAATATGGGTATTATATTAAGTAACGATCAAATTTATTAAATTCATATTAAATATACAAATTGTTTCACTATTTTTTTTAGATTTAAATTTTCTCAAATGCAAAAAATGTTGTTAAATATGTTGTTTACTTCAATTCATTACATTAGTACAGAAGAGACATCATTATTATTTCGTTATATTTATGCCCATTTTTCTAATGGTCTGCACTGTGATATTTCTGAATGTACAAAATGTGGAAAAATTGATAGTAACAGCTCTAAATACAACACGAATGCTGCTACGGAAGAATTTAACAAATGTAGAAAAATATTATTGAATGCATTAGAAAATGTAAAACGTGGATCTGAATTCATTGATTTAAAAAAATGTGAAAGACATCCAGTTATTATTTTAGTTGATGAAGTAATTATTCTTATATATATATATATATATATATATATATATATATATATATATATATACATATACATATATATATATATCAATTAATAATTTAATATTTAGAATATTAGGTTTACATAAATAATAATTTCATTTTTATAACTACATTGTATGTTTACGTGATATATACATGTATAAATTTATTTTACAGAAATTAGATACATTTCCATGGGAAGTTTTACCAATTTTTTCTGAACATCCTGTGACTAGAATGGAATGTCTTAGTCTGGCCTATGCTCTATTTAAAAAACATAAAGATAACATTAGTGATGGATATATTCAAATGAAACCTAAATCTGGAAAATATCTCATAAATCCAGGTAAGAAAACTCTTATGATAATGAATTTTCTTAGTAATTTATTTTAATATTTACTAGAATATTTTTATAAGGTGGAGATTTACATCGAATGGAAAAGCGAATGACTTCTTTTCTAGAATATTGGTGTCCACATTGGGAAGGCAAAAAAAATATTCCTCCACAATCAACGGAATATGAGGAATATTTAAAGAATTCTGATATATATCTGTAATATATATTTTTTTAATTTAATAAATATTTACTAGATCTTTTGATTTACTATAAACAAATGGCTCTTTGTTTGTGACAAATTAGCTATTGCGGGCATGGTGATGGTGCTCAATTTTCAGACAAAGGAGTTGATAAAATTGCAGGTGTTAAAACTGTAGCAATTTTAAGTGGCTGCAGTAGTGTTGGCCTTCGTCATCCTGGAACCCGACTTTTGTCAGTTTCTACTTCTTCTCACTTTATTATAGCAACTTGGTATAATTTTTTATATTCATTAATTGAAAACATTTACCGTTTATATATTTTTCAACTTGTATATGATATTTTATTATATATATATATATATATATATATATATATATATATATATATATATATATATATATATATATATATAATTACAAATTTATATTTTAGTCCATCTATTATTGGAATGTTGTGGTCTGTAACAGATTTGGAAGTTGATAAAATTACTTCTATGTTAATCAGTCTCTTTATTCCATCAAAGGCACCAGTTCATTGGGGAAATGTTAAAAAGTCTCATTGGACACAGGGCATTATAGGTATGTCATATTTTTCTACATATGTCTAAAATGTTTATAATTAAATTTTTTTTTTTATAGTTATATATTAATGTATTATAATATTTTAGATCCAGATGTCGAAAAAGAAGAAACCTTTGAATGGCAACCTAATTTATTAAAAGCGATGGCAATATCTAGACGTTATACGTCTTTTGTAATGATTTCTGCTAGCATGATTTGCCGTGGTCTTCCTGTTAAAATACATTCTGAATATAAATTATAATAGATATTCAATAATATTTAAATATATGTATACCTGTATTCATATTTTTAATATTTATTCATATCATAAAGATTATTGATGTTAGAAGTTATAAAAAAGTGTTATATTAACGCTAGTACTATAAATGTTTTTAAGAGATTAATTAAAATTTATAATTGTTGCATTTTTTTTTTATAGTGTTGTATTTATACTATTATATATTTTTCTATTGTAAAACTGATATATATATATATATATATATATATATATATATATATATATATATATACACACGTGTACCGTATATATATATATATATATATATATATATATATATATATTACCTTTCAAAACAATATATATTACCTTTTATTGTTCTCTCTAAAGTCTGAATAAAGTTAAGATAACTTTATGAATAAAATATTTTTAACCGTTATTTGTGTATTGAGCGTGTGAAATTGATATGAATATATAAATTTGCGTTTAAATATTAACAATATACTACTGTGATAAAAAGTAAGATAATTTTTTAATTTAAAACTCCCGGGTATTAAGAAGGCAGGTAAATTTTTTTTCCTAAGTTAGTAGTACTGTATAACATTTACCAAACGTCTTCTTATCAAAAACTTTAATTATCTCTGAGTTACACGTATTTTTACAATTCTTGGTTCCTTTATCACGATAATGTACCATATCATTCTGCATTGGTTCTTCGCGACTTTTGCCAAAAACTCGGCTCATATTGTTTTGCAATCACCGTATTCGCTTGATTTGGTTCTGTGAGACTTCTGATTATTCAGCAAACTCGAAATGCTCATGCGGGGACATCATTTTGATACGATTGAGGAGATAAAAACCGAATCAAAAAAGGTCTTGCAGGCTATACCGGAAAAAAACTATTCCGACTGTTTCGAGAACTGGAAAAAGCGTTGGCAAAAGTGTATTTTATCGGATAAGGACTACTTTGAAGGGAATAAAATAAAATTTAAAGAATTTACATTTTATAAACAAATTCGCCTTACTTTTTGATCACATTGTTTTCAATTTTAAATTTTACATTGATGTATTTCGTGTTTTTAAAATATAGTAAATTATCGCAATGTACTAATATAAAAAATAGGACATTAATATACATGATTAGACCAAAAAAATATTCGTATATTGGTAAAACCGATTCCCACGTGCGCTGTCAAAATTATCTAGTTGAGGTTAGTGTGTTGTGGGTAATAATTAAAATGGGTAAATTTCGCGTAAAAATTAAAGGTCAGAAAAAGGGCCACCGTTGGCGTAAAGGACAATCTTCTAGTTCAAACCCTAGTATTACAAAGCACAGAGATGCTGCTAAAGGGCGCTTCTTCCATGAAAACTTAGGTATGAACCAATATTTTATATTGTATTTTTTTTTACTCTGCGATATCTATTAAACATTATATATACAGGAAGTAGTGAATTAACTGTTGATGCTTTAAAAAAACACGATGCAATTCACATATTTGGACATGGCTTGGGGGATATTAAGAAACCTTCGGCAGAAAGTGAACTATCCATCGCCAAGAGCTTACAAGAAATTTCTATACACGATGGAGATCAAAATGACGATACTGAATCTGACGCAGCATCTTTTAAAACATTTCAAACATTTGCTTCTGATTGGAGTTCCTGTAGTAATGCAAGTTTCACTAGGTATTTATTTTAATAGAAATTATAAAAAATATAATTATATCAAAATTATTTTTTTGAGTAATATATTTTTATAGACTTTTGAAAGGTTTTGATCCTAAATGTGCCTTACATAAAGAAATGCTCGCTATTTTGGCTGCAGTAACAGAAGTAATAAAGGAAAAAGGGGGTTCAGAAACAAGCACAGAGTATTTTGCCGCCTTAGTATGGTTTTTTCTTTTATTTGTTATTAAATTTTAATATTAAAAATGCGTTACGATTTTTTTACATTCATTTTAGATAGAAACTCTTAAAGCAACTGAAGGCGACGAAGGCACTGCTGCTACTCTATCACTCTTATCGATGGGTTTAAAATCTGTTCCTCAAGGTGTTCTGCGGAAACAGTTTTCGGAATCATCTGAAATATTAGTAGATTTTGCTGAAAAATATGCAGATTCTGATAGTCAAGTTATTTTGAGATGTATAATTGGTTGTATATCAGTATTTTTACGAGCACAAGATTATGCCACATGGAATGATTCCTCTACCATGAAAATTTTTGAAACTATTTTAGCATTTGTTACTCATTCTAAACCAAAGGTTATTATTGTGTCATTCAAATATACCTATGATTATGTAATTTATACATTATATATATTTCAATATTAATTTCATTATATTAGGTTCGTAAAGCAGCCCAGCATGCAGTTTGTGCTATATTAAGAGGTAGTTGTTTTATGATACCAACTGAAGATTCAACAAATAAGGTATTTTGAAACAGAATATCGAAATTTATTTACAAAAATTTTATTTTTTTACAATAATTAGTACTTTCAGATTATTAAAGTACACCCAGCAGCTAACCGAGTCGCTATTATATGTTTATCTCAAATGAAAGCTGATGTTCTAATTTCGAATCAAACCACAGTTTTACATACGTTGACTCTTTTAAATGAAGTAATTCCCTATTTTAATAAAGAATATATTAAGGTAAATTACCATAATATTAATAATTTATAATGTAATGTCTTAAAAATTATTTTAGTTTTTTTTCTTTATTTTAATAAATATTTTTATTATAGAGTTCCTGCGAGTCTATTTTATCTTTAATGACGCAGAATGATATAATCATTAAAACATGGTGTCTTAAAGTATTACATTCACTTTTTCAAAATTCTAACGAATACTCTCAATTAACTGCGAAGATTGTTATTCAACTTATTAGAGCTTTAACTGTTTATAGACCAAGTGCAATAGATACAAGACAAACCCTTGCTTGGGTCACAGTTGTCCAAAATGCCTTTATTCGTTTATCCAGGTAATTAATATATATTGAATTAATATAATATTTGAATATTTATTTTAAAACAAAAAAGTTAAATTTATACATATTTTTATAGTTTGGATTTAGACGTGTGCATGAATTCTTTACCTAGTTTTATACAAGTTTGTGTATCTGAACTTTGGCTTTCTGATAAACCCGAGGTGACTTCAACAGCTTCTAATGCATTAAAGGTATTTATTTTTAAATTTTTATTTAATAAATCTGTAAATTTTATTTAAAGTTTTTGTTGATATTGAAATATTAATATATTTTACTTTTATTAATGCAACCTTCAGAATTTTGGAACTTTAACAAAATCGTTTTTATTGTTTTTTGTTTAAAGTAAACTTATTGTTTTTTAAATATTAGTATATTATTTCCCAGTGTTAATTTATAATCCAGAAAAACAACAAATATTCAAATTCCAGGCCATCATTATAGACTGTATTAAACCAGCTTGCGAGAAAGAAGATTATTGTAAGAAATATTGGGATATTTTAGATTCTATATTTAAATTAATAAAAACTGGATTGGACAACCCATTTAACCAATCGATAAAACAAGTTATTTTGACGATCGCAGTTTGTTTTGAGGTCATTTTAATGTTTAACAATGTTTTTTTTTAATTTTTACAATTAATATATTATTTTATTACTGTTGAAATTTTAGGCTGGTAGTAAACATGTGGAATCGTTATTAGCACCAATATTAATTCAACTTAACGAAAGGCGCGAAAGTCATAATTTTACTTTACAAAAAGAGATGGAATATGCTACAGGTTGTGCTGTTAAATATATGGGTCCTCAATTTGTTATGCAGTGTATACCATTGAAAAATGGAACAGAATCTATTAATTTAGATAGAAGTTGGTTACTTCCAATTTTCAAAGAAAGAATACAAAATTTCACATTGAAATATTTTAACGATGAAATTTTATCATTGGCATCTTTCTGTCGTAACATTTCAAAAAAAGCATCAGCTTCTGGAGATCAGATTGCTGCTCATACTTATGAATTATTATGTGGACAATTTTGGTCTTTATTACCTAATTTTTGCAACAATCCAAGTGATGTTAAAGATAACTTTAAAAATATAGCTCGTATACTGGGTATGGTTTTGAAAGATAATTTGGATTATCGCTCATCTGTAATGCAAGGTTTAAGAAAACTAATTAATACTAGAAAAGATTATGACGATGATATAGCTGAAATTGCAAGATTTGCTAAAAATTTCTTGCCTTTATTATTAAATATTTATATGACCCCAGTAAAAGGCAATTTTAGTGAAGGACAACGTTTATCTGCATTTGAAACTATTCAAGTAATTTAATTATTTCATAGTTAATAATCATATATTTAATTATTCTTGTGTGTGTATATATATATATATATATATATATATATATATATATATATATATATATATATATGTTTGTTTTTTTAGGTATTTTTAACAATATCTCCAAGCAATTTACAGGAAGAACTTTTCGATAATGCCCTCACAAAACTAGAAACTAGTGAAGAATACTTTTTAAGAGAATCTTTACTAGATGTAATAAGAGTTTTAACATTATATCAAAATGAGGATAGAATAAAATCGCTTTTTGAAACGTGGGTGTTCCCATTATGTGAAAATACAAGTGAAGATCTTAAAAAACCTACGAAAAAGAACAAAGAAGTCGATGATAAGTCAGAGAAAGTAAACAAACAACAACTTAAAGAAAGAGCTAAAATGATCGATATGGAACATAAGAAAGCTTATAAAATATTAGAAGAAATATTTAAAAGCGAAAAAGAAAACTGCAAGTCATTTTTAACAACAAATCGCAAAACCATACAGAAAATGTTGATGCAATCTCTTCACAAATCCGCTGATAGTAGTAAAACTATAAGATTAAGGCATGTTTCTTATGTTATTTATTCAATGTCCTTTAAATATGATTTTTTTTACATGATGTATTTTTTAGGTGTATCACATATCTTATTAAAAGTCAACCACATTTAGATCATGAAAGTAAACTGATAAAAAGTGCATTGCCAGAGGCAATTATATGCACAAAAGATATTAATTCTAAATGCAAAAGTTGCGCATTTGAATTAATAAATGTAGTAGGAGAAACATTACAAAATACAAAAGAAGGTTTGGATCATTTTACGGCTATGTTAGAAGCTGGTTTGCAAGGACCTCCCAATGTAATCTCTGCTAGTGTTCTCTGTCTGGCTTCTGCTACTTATAATTTTTCAGCGGCTTTGGGTCTACCAAATTTACAGAGAATTATGGATAATATTTGTCAGTTAATCAAAACTGCTGATAGACAAGTAGTTGCAGCTTGCATTGCTTACTTAAAAGTAAATTTTTAATTCTTGATACTTTTCACGATATATTTAGATAATACATGTGTAAGATTGTATTATTTTTATTGTAGGTTTATACCAGAATTCTACCATCTCCAATAGTTGCTGGTAGTTTACCGGTAATTTTTAAATCTATAGGAGAAATGTGCGATGATTGTAAAAGGCATTCACGAACAGAATTAGGAAATTTATTAAATAGATTGATGAGAAAATATGGTATAAATACAATAGGACAATTAATACCAGAAACAGATGAAGGTATGCAGAGGAAATTTAGACATTTAAGAAAAATGGATTCACGTAAGAAACGCATTAAAGAATTGAGAAAAAATCAAAAACTGGAAGAAAACTCTGATGAAGATATACCATTGAAAGGAACTTCTAAGACATTAGAAGAAATTTTAAAGGATTCTGATTCTGAATTAGATGTAGACATCGAAGATGAAAAAAATTATAAGAAAAACAAATTAAACAAGAAGACAAATCAAACATGGATAAGAGAAAGTGCTGACGAAGTGGTAGATTTAATGGATCCTTCATCAGCAAAAAATATTACTGGTGAGTTATCAATATCTATTAAAGTATTGAATAAAAAATATATTATTTTAACGTTTCATAATCTTGTATTTTTCAGCCACAAAACCTAAAGATGTTGATGAAAATGATATAATCATTGATGAATCGAAAAAAAAGAAAAAGGAAATTAAAACTACTCCAGATGGGAAACTAATTTTAAATTTTGATGATTCCGATAGTGACGACAAAAATACTAATAAAAATGCATCCAATTTATCAGATGATTCGGGTACTATATTGTTAAGAATTTTTCACACCTAAGTAATTTTTATCTTAAAATTGACTTTGTTTTAATAGATGATAGTGACGGTAATGATATGACTTCCGCTGAAACTATGCTACTATCTGCTGGTAAAAAACGTAAATATGATGATATTCGAAGCACAAAGAGCGGAAAATCCAATTATAGTTTATCATCATCGAAATGGTCACAACCTCAGTCAAAATATAAACCAGGTGGAAAAGGAATACATAGGTATTATCACTATAAAATTTTTATATGTTAGTCTTAAACTATCAGATAAGATACTAAATATGATTTTAAAATTTGTAGAAATATGGCTAAATCGGTGACTTCAAATCCTGGCTCCGAATATAGAGCTAAAAAAGCTAAAGGTGATATGAAGAAAAAAGGAAAACCCGATCCTTATGCTTATTTACCACTTGTCAGAAATGCATTAAATAAAAGGTAACATTTCAGCAATTACATATTTTGTACTAAAATTATTTTATTATTACTCTACTTTTTATTATTTATTTTAGAAAACGTGCAAAAAATGTTGGTCAATTTAAAAATATTATTAAAGGGGCACAGAAAGGAGCCGCAGCTGGTAGAATATCGAAAGCAAAAATGAGATCAAAATCTAAAAAATAATGTAATATTTATTGTATGAAATTATAACTCAACAAGAATTAGACGTATTTTTATTTATTATATTGATATACCAATATAATATATAGTATCATTGATATTCTAATATTATGATACGCGAATAAAATATGTATTAAAAGATATATATCTTAATTATAATACATATAAAAATACATATTTATGTTTGTAAGATTATATTTCCTTCAGTTTTGAAAATCATAGAATTTTATAAAATGAAATTCTGGATTGTAACAAACCAACGATGTTATATTTTTATTTATTGAAAAAAGTAGGATTTCTTAAACTTGTTCAAGAGTACTTAATTTTTTTTTCACGAAGAACATGAAACATTTAAAAGAATTTGAGAAAACTTGAGTCATAATGTGAATTTCATCGAATATAAAATATAAAAATAAAATAAAAGAGATATGCGTATGTTTCAAAAACTATTTTATTTGCGAGACCAGATATTCGCATCGGTCATTCGTTAAAAAAACGTATTAACAATATACAAAATAATACAGAAATTGTATCTGTGTTGTTATATTAAAAAGGTACACTGGCATATATTTAAACAATGGCAACAATTTATATCGTTAAATACAAATTGAAAACTGCTTCGAAAACTTTGAAATTACGAATATATATATATATATATATATATATATATATATATATATATATATTTCTATTCCGATTATATCAAATACGTGAACGATTCCCAACGGGGTTTCCTTTGTGAGATATGGTAGAAATGCCGGGACGACAACCGCGTATGAGAATCACTCATATATGCGACAGTAAATCAGTCAAAATTATTTTATTATTTATATATTAATGTATGTATATATGCATTAGAATGGTATACAAAATTGTCTATAATCATGAAAATTTCAAGCAAATATACATTATTACTCAAAGTGTCAGCATAGGAATATTCTAATATCTACAATTTTATCAGTATGTATATATGTTATAAACATGAAGTAGATAGAGCTGTATCATCAAAATTTATACTAAACATTAAGCGATTATACGATTAATAATTCTGTCAATAGCTCAAAGCATACATCATCTGATTGAATACATTGAATTATTGATATTATGGAATCGCATAAAAAATTTTTTTTCTTCGTTGTTTTCAAAATCTTCGCACGATCAAAATATTAAAAAAAGGACGATTTATGATGTTTTAAATCCTTCACAATGTTCGTTTATATTTTAAACCGGCATTCTCAAATGTATAAATATTAGAAATTACCCATGCTCCATAATTTATCAGAACAATATCTAAATACGATTATATTTTCATATATTCCCATAGTGCCATAATGTTTAAATAAATGACCAACCTTTTATTCAAAAATTTGTTACTAATTATTTACAATAGTGAATTCATATTTGTACATAAAAATAAATATGTATATATATGAAATATGTATAACGTTAGACACAACCGAGCTAATCGCTCATAAACATAATTATAACAATCTTTCAATATATATATATATATTTTTACAGATTTTTCGTTAGTCAGCGTACAATAAAAAAAAAGAATTATTACTTTTGATGGTAAATAATCTTAAATTGCAACACTGATTGGAAAATAAATTGATGCAACAATTAATAAATTATACTTAAAATTAGATTTACAGTTTAGAAAAAAAAATTGACTACATTGCACAGAAAACAAAATGTGTAGAATTTTAATCAGATAATACCGCACATATTTTTTTCTTTAATTCTCATCATTTACAGCATTGGTGGGTTTTCAATTTATTAAGTAAGCCAAATATTTGTAAAATATATAAATAATAATATTTAAAGCCAGCGCAAGTGAACTTCCTATATATATTTGATACAAGCCATCATATAAACGCCATTTTAATTAATAATTATTAAAATGTTAATATTTTGATTTTTTTAAAGGATATGACGTCTATATAAAATTTGTAAGCAGGTGACAAAAACTCTAACACCAATTCTAATTATGCGTGATCCTTATGCAAATACATAAATAAATATTGATAAAATGAACTGTTATATATAAAAATACACTGATTTAACAGGATGGATTTATATTCACTTTCTTTTTAATAATGAACTATTTTTTTGAAAGAACATTAAATTTAACAAATCTGCAAACTTTATTTACAACAATAAAAATTTCTGAATATGAATAGCGATTATGTGATTTACAAAACATTTTAGAAATGTGTAAAGATAAAAAGAATATTATTTTAAATTATTTGAGAGCTTTTACACAAATATCATAACAATCACAAATCCAGAGAAAATTTACTAATAAAAAATATGAATAACATCCTTTTAACATCTAAGTTATTTTTATTATCAAATGTTGATTATAAAATATACTTTCATCTGAATATATATATATATATATATATATATATATATATATATGTGTGTGTACACATTAATGAACCAAACTCTGAAGACATCACCTGAATTTCTAATATGTTCTATAAATACATCCGAAATGATAAAAATGGGGATATATTTGAAGAATATGAATTAAATAAACTCAAAATAGAAATATTACAAAAAATCGAAGTCTAAAGTTGATTTTATCCAACATTTCAGTAATATTTTTTTAAATTTATGTTTCATAATTTTAGATTCTTTTTGAACACTTTGCTACTATAAATGCTCTTATATAATACATTATACGATTTATTAATTTTCCTAAAACTTGGCTAAAGTATTGAAATATTTAAACTAGATTCGAATTATAAATACTAAATAATATGATTATTACACATAAATATATATTTTTTCAAAAATTATTTACTGTGAGTAACTTGAACTGAAATACAATACATAGTCGACTGAAGTGTGATTTTTATCAATTGGAAGTTCACTTTGGAGATTTATTAAGATTTTTTCGACTGCGATTTAACAAAAATGTTTTTTTTAATAATGATAATATTATAATATTGCAAAAACATTAGCACAACCATAATTTTATACGCATATATATATACACTATAATATTATTGAACAATTTATTATGAACACAATTATAGTGTGAATTCAAAGAACACTATAAGCGAACGAAATGTTAACTTAATCTAAATGAGGCTTAACACAGATTAACATACATATATCAAAACGGGGAAAAAATCACATTAAACTTTTAACATTCACCTTCGCAATATAAATTTAAATAATATATTTAAAATATAACTTATGTTAAACGTAACTTACGCGAATTATCCCACACACCGTTAAAACTATTGGTTCTCACTTCAACCTAAAATTTGTACAAAATTATATATTCGTATAGATAAATTAATTAAAACGATATTGTTCATAGAAAGCATTGAACGTGCGAAGATGTAATTGATCATTATCATATTGATGTGAGAAATAAGTTCAAAAATTTAATATTTTACACTTATAGTATCAATCAATAATTGTCTATATCATAGTTACTTTAGCTGACTAGTTGTGATCATATTATTAGCTGTTCTGAGTCAAAATATTTTTATAATAAATATAAAATAAATTCTGAACAGAAGACTGCTCATTTATAAAGTACTCTAAAAATCATATATACATATAATTAAAATAGGTGAAAACAAAAACAATGAATAGACAATTATTCACATGTACTATAAATGCAAATAACCATAGTCACAAATCAATAGTTATTAACAATTAAATATAACAGAAAAAAAAATACTTAAAATATGAATGATATGTTTTGAATTTTGATAATGATATTGTCTGGTCATTAAAAATTTCAATTGATATTGAATAAATCAATATATAATTTTATTGATTTATGGTACCATAATTATCTTTGATTGAACTATTTAAAACTATAAAATATACAAAACAATAAATATATTAATCAAACTGTAATTACAAATAGATAATATGCAGGGCAAATTATATGTTATAAATATAGCAAGTTTTCGAGGATACTAAATATAAATCTGAAGATAATATGATCAACACATTAATATTGTAATAAATACCAAAAACAATATTTATACTAAGATTCATATCATATATTCCCAATAATTATTAATACATCGATCAATATATCAAACATAAAACTAAATGCAATGCATAAATCACAATAAAGTAAATTAAAGAAGATTATATTAATTTAAATATGATGCTATCCAAATATTTTGATCTCAGATAAGAGTAAAAATATCAAATAGTTACAATTATCAGGTGTTTTTGCTCAATTTTGATTTATTTAGAAAAAAATTTTGAAGATATAAATAATTAATATAAAATAGTAAACAATTAAATTCAAATAATAAAACATGCACACACACAATATATATATATATATATATATATATATATATATATATATATTCATCTACTGAACGATTGATATACAGATCGATGTTTAATTAACGTAATTAAAAGATACAGAACAAAAAGATTGTTTGTGTTTCAACAAAGTAAATTCACACTTGTGATTTTGTTTATCTATTATTATGAAAAATACACGATAATTACAAATGCACAAAATACATAACACACTTTATTTTATATGTCATATGTATAAGTGTAGTAATATTTTATTTTTATTAATTTGGGAATATTATCTTTAATATCTAGATATATTGCTAGAATATGACAAGGGAAATGAGAATTGTATCAATGTATAAATATTAAGTTGTACTTAACGATAATATTATCATGTCATTTCTAAGAATTAAAAAAAATTTTAAGTACTTTCAGTTTTAAGTTTTGGCCTCCCAAAAATGGTATTCTTTTCATAGATATTCTACTTCATATATCTAAAGTTTATGTGTAAATAAATTTTAACATTAAGATCAGTTGTACTTCAATAATGAGTATATTAAAAGAAAATTTACACTTAATATTAAAGATATTTTTTTATATAATACTAAGGTAAATTATTTTTTTAGTATTAAGCCACGACTTTGGAAATCACAATATGATATAATGATTCAAAACCAAACAATATCAATGGATTACTACATACAAAAAATTGAATAAACTAAAAAAACTATATTCTCAATTCATAACGAGTACATCAGGTAAACAATGCTAGTTTGTTTGTTGCAATTATTATTTTCCAATCAGTATCATGTAAAGGGCTATCAATACATTTATACACAAACAATTACGTGAAATGCCCTATATCGATCATTATTATTTTGTAAGCAATTATGCATTCCATATAATTTTTGCATATACGTAACGTCAATAATGACACAGATAAATCAATACGTAGGGCAATCTTTAAAATTATCTATAAAGTATAAAAAAGTAACTAGACATAAAAGTAATTTTATCAAATTATTTTTAATCAAAAAATCGTATAAGGATAGAATTATGAAAATGTAAGTAAAAATATTAAATAGACATAAAATTAAATTTTATGCCTAAAAAAAAGATTTTATACACATTTTTAAATTAACATTTCAATTATTCATGTATTAATTTTCTATCTCAAAAATAAAATAATTATTTTTAGTGTGAAAAACATAGATAGTCGAGTTACTGAAAATGTTTGGTATTATTAGAAACATAAATCATTTGTAATTATTAAATATAATTTTGTCCCTCCTAAAATTAAACAAGATTGGAAACGAATGTTTTCAAAATATCAAATATTAAAAATTGTACAAAATTTATTTTGAAATGATAATTAGAAGATTTTTAAATGATCGATAAGAAAATGCAGTCTATAAATTATGTCATTTCTTACACTCATTTATGGATAAAAACAAAACATGTTGTTTACAATATGCACTTAATCAATGTTAAAATTTCTTGGTTTCCATTAATATAATTTTATTTATATTGATGCCATGTTTGTAATATATTCAACAATAAATAATAAAATTAAAAATCTGTATCGCATATACATGAATGACATGTGCATTAAAATGCATATTGAATATTGAGTATTAATACAGTAAGTAGTATTTTAAGCCATTAAAAATAAATAAAAATTTAACATATATTTTTTACAATTTATATGAAACACAATAAACCAAATAAAAACAAGTCACAAATCATTTACATCAATATATTTGAAATTTTCATTTATAAAAATCTAGAAAAATAATTAAATTAAACGAACATTTGAGTGCAAATTAACAACAAATTGTAAAATAAATTAAAAGAAATGTTGGGTTATTTTTATGTGAATACGACTTTAGGGTAGATGAAAAAATTGGAATGATAAAAATTGCGCATTTATGTTTGCTATCTATAAATTCTTAATACTTTATTTGAATAAAAATATTTAGTTCATTTTTAATAAGATTTTTTAATTATGTTAATTGTATCAATTTTTTTTCATTGTAATTATTTTCAGAATTTTCCACAAAAAAAAAAAGATGAAAAATTATTTTATACTCAATTTAATATATCTTACGGAATTTAGGTAAAATTACAATTGTAGTCAAAATATAAAATTCTTTATAGAAAAAAACTTGGGAAATTCTCGATAGCATAACAAAGAAGTAATCTCATTTTATACAATGACACCAAAATCATCATATACCATGTACTCACTTCATAGAATTAGTTTAACATTAATTTTGAGACGGTTAATTTTTTTGAATGTCATCTTTACCCGAGACGCGGTCACGTCAAAAAGAAATATAAAAGAACTAATCCTAATTGCGTATATATAAACAAAAATAAACATACGTATATAAAGTCTGAATTTCAATATGAAAAACGGACTTCACAATTTATGTACAATATTAATTCAAAATTCTTCAATAAGAAGACTTCCTCGAACACGATAATAATACAAATAATATAAAGCGTTTTGAGCGTTTGAGCATTTTATTTTGAATAATTTGAATGCGATATAATAAGATGCTTTTGGAAAAATAATTTAATTATTGTCATACTATTTTGAAAATCTGGGGACGAAATTTCATTTAGTTATATGAAGCAATAAAAATCGTAAACATTCATTTCCACAGAATTATTTTGTAATATAGAACACTTAAAAATTTTTAGTTAAAAAAGTAAATATCACAAAACACATCGTAGCATACGAAAATAAATCTTACGCATTTAAGAAAATCATGGAAAAATAAATATCAAACGTATGGAGTATAAAAATATCTACAAGATA
Source organism: Leptonema lineaticorne (assembly GCA_024500535.1). NCBI lineage: Eukaryota > Metazoa > Arthropoda > Insecta > Trichoptera > Hydropsychidae > Leptonema > Leptonema lineaticorne. The sequence continues at coordinate 8,109,098 of JANIJI010000014.1, read as the reverse complement.
TATATCGAAAAGAAAAAGAAAACTATAAAGATTGCCCCGCATATTCATATATTGTCGAGAATAAAGGAAGACCGTACTGTATATGCGCGATCGACAAAGCGACAAAAAAAAAAAGAAAACAACACTATCTAATATTAACACTTTTCGTCTGCCATTAACGGGTCGAACATAAAGTTTAGATCCAACATATCGGTTTGATTAGAATGTTTACTCATTTTAAGATCGCTTCTCATCGAATTAACACTCGGTCCGACGGTCCTCATACACTTGGTTTCGTCTTTGAAATCGTTCAAGAGAGGCCTTTTACTGGCGAATAGATGTCCGTTCTGCCCGCTACCGTGATCGTAATAAGAGTTTCGATCCGATTTGGCGTCGCTTCCAGAGAAGGCCGGACACGTCATCACGAGTTTTCTCACTTTTGGCACGGAGAATTTGTTGGAACTGTTCGTCTGCGAGGTCTTAGCGACCGAGGGCAACGAGGTCCGTCCAAAATCGTAGAAGCTGTTCGTCGCGCTCTTGGCGCGATGTTGAACGACGGTGGATTTAAAATTGCTACGAACCGCGGCGAGTTTTTTACTGAGGAACAGCGCGTTTCCCATCTGACAGGCGGAAAACGTGCACGCGGCCAAAGGCCTGGGGCTGTTCGAGTACCAGTGCACGTCGGAGGGTCGATATTCGGGCGCCCGCGGTCTTTGCGGCGGAGGCGGAGGCGGCGGTTCCGCGATCGCGATCTGCTCTCCTAAACATTCGACGACATCTTTCGGCAACAGAGGCACGAGATCGACGTCCTCCGGAATCGCTATCGCGGCGGCGTCCGTCGCCGCGGGTAAAATCGACGCATAGTAGTCGGTCGACTTCCTTTCCGGACTGAGCGCCGCAAACGAGGCGACGGTCGGATCCGTCTGCGCCGGAGCGATAACCGGCGAAGCCGCGTCCGGAGAGACGACCGTCGACCTCGAATCGACGGAGGCGACCGGTCCGGTTCCGAGTTTGGCGGCGCGATGTTCGGCGAGCAGCGCGTCGAAGGGTTTGTTTCTGCCTCCGACGAGACGCCTGAGCGAGAGCGCGTGCGACTTGCACGTGAGCGAACGCGTGCAAGGCTTGGCCGCGTCTCCGGCGACGACGCCGCAGTGCTTGTTGGGGTCGTATTCTCGCGCCGCATATTTGGGCTTGCCGGACTTGAGTTTCGTTTTGGACGGGGTCGACGACGGCGGCGGCGGAACGTCGACCGTCGACGTCGGCGCCGTTTCGGTCGACGATCGCAGCGCTCGCGGAGACTCGTCCGCGAACGGATCGACGCTTCGGCCGGACTTGTGTTCCGCATCGAAAACGTCGGAGCGGACCGGAGGCGGAGGCGCCGTTCGAGGCGAGGGCGCGGGCGCCGACGCCGGAGGCGGTTCGAAAATCTGCGAATCGGAGACGGGAACGGCGACCGTCGCCGAAACGGGCGCGTTCGCGGAGGAGAGCGCGTCCGCCGAGTGCAAATGGGGATGAGCGTGCGAATGCGAGTCGGAGTGTGGCCTGGCGCGCTTCTTGTGACGAGGGGGCGCAACCGTGTCGGGCGGCGGCGGCGGCGGCAGCGGCGCGGGATGCCTCTCTAGGAGATGAGCGCGCGCCGCACACAGCGCGATCGCGGCCCCGCAAAGCGCGCACAGCGCGAGCAGAGGCGGCGCCGCCGGCAACTGACCGTGCAACGGCATCGAAGCCCTGCGGAGCGCGGGTCTGCCCTGCGGCGGGGGCGCGTCTTCGCGTCGCCGTCGATCGCCATCGTCGGAGAGCGCGGCGAGCCATTGGTCCCAAGGCCTCTCGGTGCACCTCCTCGGCCCTCCGGCCGCCATCTCGCCGGGCGGGGGCTCCCTCGGCCGGGGGCGCCCGCCCTCACCGACGCCAAAACATCAAACCGTCAAAACCGCACGCGCTCTGACAGACCCGACACCGACACCGAAACCGACTATAAACGACGTCCTCGCGACCATTACCGCTCGCTCTAGTTCTCGCGCATTCTTTCCTTCCGCAAACGAACGTTTTCCTTTTTTTCTTTTCTTTTTTTAACAAAATGTAAACATTTTTGAGAAATTTAAAAACGCACAAAATTGCATTCCAACATAAGACTCGTCGAGTTCTCGTTTGATTCGTAATTTAATATTCGATCCGATTCTAAAGTGGATTTTTAAAGTAACTAATTTATATCCCGTTCGCGATATTGATATCGGTCGTTTTATTTTTAAGATTTATTATCATACTCGTGTCGTAAATTTATTTCAATTATTACGAATTAATTAAATAATTTCAAGTTATAATATTTTCAAATTAATTTTTTTCGCTATTGAAATAAATAATTATTTGAATAAAACGATTAAACGAACGAATTACGCGATTTCAAATAATCAATTTTTTTTTCGATAAAATTGACATCAATTATTATAGAAAAAATAATTTTACTAATTATTAATTAATCAGCATTATAATACTTTGAAATCTTTTAATCTTTATTTATTTATTGTACTGTTTAAAAAATAAATTCTCAAATGTTAACCTTATACACGATTAAACGTTTTATTTATTTTCTTTTGTAAGCCTTAGTTCAAAACGAACTAATACATTTTTAAAATAAGACTTAATTATAAATTAACGATTTTAATTTATTCATAAAATAATACGCATAATAAAGTATTATTTTACAAATATTGATACCTATTAACTCGTGTAATAATTATGCGACCATAATTGTGATCGATTTAAAAACCATCCGATAAAGGTCGCACTTTACGCTGTTTAGAAAAACAAATTGACGTTTTATAATTTTTAGGTTGAATAATTGCATTTAAATTTGAACATTAAATTTTTTCTGTAAAAATGCATCATAAGTGATCGCGTAAGTATTTTTACCATTTTACGAACTCGATTGTTTTATCCTGTATAAAATTATTAAATACCGTTTAATTCTTTTATTACTACGTTACCAATTTATTGAAAAACGAAAAAACATTTTTCTGTATGAACATAACTAATCTAACTTTATGTACAAATATAAATGACTTCCATAATTCTTAACGGCGTTCCGTATCGAAAAAATTAGAAAAATCTGATATTTTTATTTTCCATATGTGTTTATTTTACAATATTTTGCTGTTTATTTTAATTTAAACTTTTCTACATTTCAGATTATTCGTGAAATCATTTTTAATATTTAATACAACACTTATATGTTGTACAACAATAAATTGAAACTGTGGTAATTATACATATATTCAAATCATTATACTAATAATTATTTAATTAGTTGCTCTTCTAATTATTTAATTGCAGTACTAATTATTGTTTTCAACAAAAATAGGATTTTAAATGTAATTAGATGTAATATTATTTTTACACATCGCATCTTTATTAGCATGTTAGCTTATATTAGCAATTATTTATGCTATACTTAAAATATGTTTTTTTTTCATATAAAGATTATCATAATGGGAGCTGTGGTTCGACGTGCTTTAGGTGGCGCAATCGGAGCCGTACCCGTAGCTATAACGGCTTTAGAAGTATTCGGCTATGTGGCAAGAGTGGAGGGAAGCAGTATGCAACCGGCGCTTAATCCGGAATGCAATCGTCCCGACTATGTATTCCTTTCTCGTTGGGCAGCTCGCAATTCTGAAGTAAAACGTGGAGACGTCGTATCTTTAGTATCTCCACGGGATCCTCATCAGAAAATAATAAAGCGCGTGGTGGGATTACCCGGTGAAGTAATTCGTACTATTAGTTGGAAACGCTCTCTTGTTCGCCTCCCCGATGGCCATTGTTGGGTTGAAGGTGATCATACCGGTCATACTCTCGATAGTAACTCATTCGGACCGGTTTCATTGGGATTGGTTACGGCCAAAGCGATTTGTATTGTATGGCCACCCAATCGATGGCAGTTTATCTCTTCACAAATCCCCGAAAGAAATGTCATCAGAATATCGTAATATTATTTTCATGAATCTTGTAATTTTCAGCATATTTCTAATGTTGACAGATTGAAAGCATAAATTATATAAATACCCATCTTTTGAATTTATTTTCATTAATTACAGAGATATATTGTTCTTTTCTTTTAATACAACGTTTTTCAAATCATATTAATTTCAGTAGTTATTTATTTAGTATATATCTATTTTAAATTCCAATGGAACATACATTTTATTGTATCCTATTTTACTTATTTTAACCTTTGCAGAACTGATGTTTATTATAATAATTAATAGTTTTACATTATTACATAAGCAACTTAAAATTAGAAATATCTATGTTAATTATGGTGATTATAAATAAATTAAATGATTGTAATTACTTAACTTTCAAACTAACATAAAAGGTAAATTAATTGAATATATTAAATTTCAATGTTTAATATTTCAAATCTTGATAAACGAATTACACGAACGATTTTTTTTTTATAAATATTTTAAGAAAGAAATTATATTTAATTAGTAAATATATTGTTCAATATGGATAAATATTTGTAATGTCTGGATTACCATTATTAAACGATTTGATATATATTTAAGTGCTCAAACTATTTACCATATTTATTTAACAAATTTTATTTTCTAACGTTTGAGTATTTTTTTTTGCATTTAAGAAATAGATTTAAAATTTTGTGATTTTATATATTGGAGTTTTTCATATTAATTTGTTAAAAATAAGTTTTAAAAATAAAATTATTTTAAAACTTATTGATATAAATAACTATATATAAGTTAAAAAAAATTCGTTCTTGTTATAATATATCAAATATAATATTGTTTTGATTAGATCTCAAATATAGACATAATTTAAAGATGGAAGATTATTATTTTATTTTAAAACATACATTTATTTATGTACATTGTAAATTATTGTGAAAAACACTAAAAAAAAACATTTTTAATACAAATTATGTCAAAATCATATTTAACTATGTGTAGAATATAAATTAAACGATTCTAATAATTCTGCTGTTTGTTTATATGAAATACCTCTTCTAATTATATCATAAAAACCAATAACTGACAAGTCCACTACTGTAGAACCAATTCTTGTTTCTTGACGACCATCTCCAAGAATTCCACCATCAAATATTGCTCCTAATTTCGAAAATAACGGTTCAAATTCTTGAACTGACAAGCTCGATGGAACTGAACTCCGATTAGCACTAGTTAAAGCTACTGGAATTTTACAAATATTGCAAACATCTTGAATAAATTTGTAGTCTGGAATTCGAATTCCGATTTTAGTAGTGTGAGGATTTAGATATGGATTATCCAACAATGATGTTTTTTCTAAAACTATCGTTACTGCCCCAGGTAATAAATTTTGAAGTAGCGCATCGGGCAAGTGTGTTGCATCTCCCCATTTTCTTAATTCTTCTAAACTGCTTACACATATTGCAACAGGTTTCATTTCATCTCTATCTTTTATTTCATATAATTTTTTAATTGCATCAGGAGAATTTGCATTACATGCAAGTCCATAAACAGTATCTGTAGGTAACGCGATTATATTTTCTTTGATTATAAGTTCTGCGGCTAGACTTTTAGCTTCCGAATGATCTATATGTAAAATTGGAGTTAATTTATCCAACTTCATATTGAGAGTTTTGTAAGTTCTAGTGTTGATAATTCGAAGATCTCGATATTTTTTAGTAAATATTAAACTAGAATTTTTGAAGCAAGTTTTCAACATAGCCTCGTTAAATATTTCTTAATCCCTCCAGTTATGAGCGCAACAATGATTACAACAACGATAAAACGTGGTCATCGGTTCATCTGCTGAACGGATTTGAAGTTGCATAAAATAAGCTTTTCCATGTGAACATTTTGGGCATACGACGTCGGTGGAATCTACGTTTTCCCAAGCGCTTGCACCACCAATAATAAAATCTAGTTCCTAAAATTTAAAAATTATATAATTAAATACATATTATTTTCTAAACTAATTATAATAATAAAATATTGCATGGATACGATATAACAAAAAAAAAACAAGATTACATTACACTATTGGCTTAACTATAAATCGCCCTAAATATAAAAATACAATGTAGAAAAATGAAGTGATACTTTATGTCATTGCAATGTAAAGTTAAAGATGATGATGGATGAGGGTAGTATGAATGAAAAGAGTATAATTTATGGTCTATGTGAACAGGGAATGTAAACGTTAGGGTTAGCTAAATAAGGCGCTATATTAACAAGAGACAGATAGCGACAAGATAGGGGCAGGTCTTTATTTATATTCGAACTGATATGATCATTTTGATCACAAAAATATTGTTAAAGTTAATTTGATAATTTTATCAACAAACGTATTAAGCAATAATAATAATAATAAACTGATAAATTAATTCCAGGGATTACAGATAAATGTCTATAATCCCCATAAGTTATATAGCAATTTAGTGTGGAAAATGCATGCGTTCCAGTATTAGAAAGTATAACGAATGAAGTGAAATAATGGAGAGAAAAATAAAATAATGACCAATAACGAGTACCGAAAAATATTACATTCTGTAGGTTCACAGATTGGTTAGTCGAGTAAAACATTGAACAGAAAAGATGAGTCATTTGAATGAGTTTTTGTTTTGTGTATAGTAATGAGAAGATAAAGTAAATGTTAGTATTCAATAAATACAAAACTAAAATCGAACTAACCTTCAATTTGGGATACGAGCGATTGCGTAGTTTCTTATTAATGTAAAAAACGTAGGGGCATGAATTACAACTATATCTCAAACGATTTGACAGGCCCTCTTCGACTAAAAGAACATTAGCACACGACGGACAGAACAAAATCATTATATTAACATTATACGGTAATCATTTAGCCGCAGAACACAAGATAAATAAACAACCACGTGCACATAAGAAATCACGTTGCGAACTGACGTACATTTCGTTCCAGATTTTGCAATCCAGTCGGCGACCAATCACCGAGCAGTCCGTTAAAACGATTTGAATCATAATCCAATAGAGTCAATCCAGACTTCTCAAGCCATCACCGTGAGAATTTTGAGCGCGAAAACTTCGGAAGAATTCTTTTAACGTGGCTGTCAACCAATCACAAATCAGTCCATTAAAACGATTAGAATCAGTCCGATAGTCAATCCAGACTTCTCAAGCCATCACCGTGAGAATTTTGAGCGCGAAAACTTCGGAAGAATTCTTTTAACGTGGCTGTCAACCAATCACAAATCAGTCCATTAAAACGATTAGAATCAGTCCGATAGTCAATCCAGACTTCTCAAGCCATCACCACAGAAATTTTAAGCGTAAAAACTTCGGAAGAATCCTTTTAATCTGGCTGTCGACCAATCACAGATCAGTCCGTTAAAACGAATTGAATAATAGTCCGATAGTCAATCCAGACTTCTCAAGGCATTACCGCGGGGGTTTCGGGGAGGGGGGCGAGAACTTCGGGAGAATCCTTTTAACGTGGTTATCAACCAATCACAAATCAGTCCTTTAAAACGATTTGAATTGCACGAATGTCATAATCCGTTAGATTCGCACACATACTTTTGTTGGCTGGCTGTATATGTATAACATTGCGATACACGGCAGACTTCACAAGCCGTTACTGGGCAATCCGTCAGAATCAAAGACAGACCTGTGATGGCTGTGTAAAGCACCTGCGATATAATAAGAATGTTATTTGTTTGAGGCTAGAGATTAAAGAAAATATAAATATCAATCAGAGCATTGATAAACAAAAACGATTGTGCTCTAAAAAATAGGGCAGAAAGAATGGGATGCTATCGACAAGGGATGCTGGATGCATTCGTTCCTTTCCTCTGTCACTTACAGAATGTTTGTAAGGAAAGTAATAATTCTTGATTATTACACTTTTCAGCTTTTGTCATGGTGAAATTAGATCGAAGCTTTTTAGCTTTACTCTGGTTGATTATCCATTCTGTGCTTAGGTATGGAGCAAATGGCACATTACATAATTTAAGAATGTCATTTGCTCTGTAGTTTTTTCAAGACGTTTTGCTTGGTAGATTGATTGAATTGAGTCGTCTTTTTCTTAACCTTGATCTTGTTTCGCGCGAGGAGAATTTCACTTTCATGCGTTTGCACGTTTCTGGTTTTCAAGATGGGACGATCTTGATAGAAGAGCAAGATCTGCTTTTAGGGCATTATAATTTTTAATTTTTATTTTTTAATCTTGTAATTTGCTTGACTTTTTGTAACTCTTCCTATCCTTTTTTTCTTTTTTTTTCCTCTTTTCCTTTCTTCAATTTTTTTTGCCTTTGGGTCTGATTTAGTTGTTTAATCCATTGGTGCGGTTTTTTCTTAACATATACATATGTGTATATGTATGTTAAAAAATAATAAAAATGAAAAAATTGAAATTAAAAAAATAAAATTATAAAAAATATAACAATGTGATCAAAAAGTAAGATGAATTTGTTTATAAAATGTAAATTCTTTATTTATTCTTCCAAATCAATTTCATCCCTTTAAAAGTAATATCCATCTGATAAAATCTTTAATTTTACAATATTTTAGAGAGTTGTTTATATACGTTTTTAGACGATTGTCATTAGACAAATGTCAGTACGATTTAGGTTACATCACGTGTTTGTGTTTTTCTTTTATTTATTTAAATGATTCGATCATCATGAGTTTTAACGTTTTCTCGAGAATTTTTTCCAACTCCACTATCCGTTGTTTGATTAGACCAAATTTGTACATTACCTACATGCCTATTAGGAATTTTTCTAACGAAATTTTGAATGTTAATCTTTCGTTTCGAACGAATGTAATGAAACGATCGTCATTTGTGCAAAAGTTTAACGAATTCTCTTCAGCTTCAGCAGATGTTACATTGTCTAAAAAGAGATCTCATAAGAAACGATATGCGTCAGAAATTGATCCTGATAATATGGAAGACGGTTATTATCCAGTCATAGCTTATGCTACAGCTAAAGAGTATAATTTAGAACAATTAAAAATGGCTCTATTGGAAGAGAAATTATATACTCCTCAAAAGTACTGTTTCGTTTTAATAAATATTTTTTAGTATAATTTTATTTATCAAAGTTAATATTATACTTAACATTATCTAACTTTTGCAATATTTTTTTTTAATAAATTAATTATTATTTAAAGTTGAAAATGATTTATAAAATTTAGGTTCTGGGTATTGATTGGTGATTTAAATTTCAAATAATAAAAAATATTTATATTTTCTTTACTTATAAATTAGCAGCCTGAGTAGTTATCTATAGTTTAAATTCATGATAATTTTTGATTAGTTTTAAAAATATTTTAGATTATTGGAGAATGATCTATCGGATGTTTTATTTGTGACTGCAAAATATAAAATAGGACAAGAGCCTCGCCAAATATTTTTTTTCCGTGAGGGTGCAGCCGTGTTTTGGAATGTTTCCGAACTAGAAGCTAGTAATGTGCTTTCATTTTTAAAATCGTATGAAGATGATTCATATCCTGAGAGCGTAACATTTAGAGAAAAGGAAATGATGCGTTATAAATGTCAAGAACAAGGGTAAACGATTTTAATGTTTTTTTTTTTGAATATATATATTTAGGCTATATTGTTAGATTTTGAAATATTCAATATTTTTCAATTTTGTTACGACAGTACATTATGTAAGTTAGATGGTTCAACATTTCTGTTAAGTAATGATCCAGACAACTTGCTAGAAAAATATACATTTTCTAATGCAATGACACAATCAGTTAAATTGGGAATATGGGAAAATACGCTGGATAAATATGCAGACTCATTGGAAAACATAACTGAAATACTTGAACGAGGAAAACCTATAAAGATGTCCAGAGCAGAAGTATGTTATTATTATTTATTTTTCTTTTAAAAACTAATTTATGTTATCACTGATTATTGATTGCTGATTTTGTGTATGTTAAGGCTTTGAGAAAAACTGGCGCCCTTTTCGCATTAAGACATCATATCAATTTAGACTCCGATTTATTGGATACGCCTGATTTTTATTGGGAAAGAGCTGAACTTGAGACACTTTATGTTAATACGATAGGATATTTTAGTTTAACTCGTCGAACAAGGGTGAGTTGGTTTACATCTTTATTTAATAATCTATTATATATTTTTAAAATTAATTTTATATATAAAAAAAATAGGTGCTTAATGAAAAATTATCACATTGTGCTGAATTAGTGGAATTGGTTGGTGCCCAATTAAGTGACCGACATCACGTTCGTTTAGAGTGGATGATTATTATTCTTATTATGGTAGAAGTAGGATTTGAAACTCTTCACTTTGTTGAAAGATATTGGGAATATTTGCATTAGTTTTGTTTTTGATCTATATATATTGTGATGTTTAAATTTTACTAAATGTAAATTTACATGTAATATTATAATTGTGATATTTTGTTGTTTCTCTCAATAAGCTTATTAATTTCATTACTATTGTGTTTTATATTTTCTATTTTTTTTTCATAAGATTTAAAAATTGTCTTGACTACTATCTTTTTATTTTTTTTTTATATACAACATTTCAATTTTTAAATTGATACTATTTTTGTAAAAAAATATTTTCAAATAAATATAAAAGAAATACTTAATATTTTTAGCATATTTAATGGGAAAGAAGTAAATATTATATCTGAAACTCATAATTATTTTAATGATCAAAATGTAATGTACATACAAATATTTGAAGTTCCAAGAAATTTAAATTTTTGAAAAGTAGGATACTTAAATATATAATTAATATGGTATGTTAAAACATGAAATGGAATTTGCTAAGTGAAGTAGAAATGAAACAACGTATATATACATATAAAACTGTAATTTTTTAAGATTTGAAATTTATAAATTGCCTTTAAAATGATTGTTAAATAAAGGTAGCTACAATTCATGAAACGCTTTATATTGCAATTGAATTATATAGGGGTTACCTGTAATTGTATGTACTTTTTAATTTCAATGTAAACTTTTTATGTAATTCATATTATTAAAGGATTAAAATTGTAAATTTACATCTATGGGAAGTTTAAATTGAAATTAAAAATTACTATTTTTGTAAGTGATACAAAAATAGTTATATACAACGTTGGCCAGTTACGTAGTATGTTCTTTAGTAATATTTTTTTTAATATTTTAGCTAATATATTAATTTAGTTTAAAAATGTAAAATAAATAAAAATATTTCATTTAAATCTATTGAACTGAGGATTTATTATATTCTGAAAAAAATGTAAATCTAGTCAAAATCTCAATGAAATTTTGGATTATTAACGTATATATTTTAATTATGATTTGTTCAATATGTGATTATCTTAAAATGATTTATGTCACAACTAAGTTAAAAGTTATAAATTTATATTAAAATTAAAGAAATATTCACTAGTATATAATTTTATTCATTTATTTTTAATTATGAGTGGATATAATGACTAAATTGCAAATTATATATTTTTAATATATATATATAAAAGTCATTACATATGACATTAGTTGTTTTATAATAAATACTTTATATATATTTATATTTCATTTAAATTTATGGTACTTCCAAATCCATGTCGCTCCACACTGCTTCCGTTTCGCTTTCTTCAGGAGCATTATTATTATCACTTTGAACATTGGTTTCTGTTATTAATTCATATGTGTGGTCTGCATCTTCTACACCTTTAATCATTCATTGTAAATAAATAAACGGAGTATAGATTATACTGAATAATAAGGAATTGAAATTTAATTTATAATATAATTTCCATTATTGTTATAAAATGAAAATTAATATTGAATAAATATAGAAAAAAATCATCATTATTTTTTTTTACTTTTTGGATTATCAAACAATTTGGAAATTGTTTTCTTATGCTATTTTTTTTTAATTAATATCGAAAGGAAAATTTTAAATTTACTAAACGAGTACCATTAATAAGGGGAGATTACTATATCATTATATAATTTTATTGTTTGTCATTATATAATTATTAACGACAATTTAATTATCAACATTTTTATATTATTCACTTTATATTACCTTGTTCAGCATTCGAAGGTGTCGCGCCAGAAGTTTGAGCTTGTTGTGTTGTAGGTGTTTTATCAAGTCTAGCCAGTGCATCTAAAGCTCTTCTACTTCCAGGTTCAAGTGCTAATGCAGCACCATAGTGTTGTACTGCTTGTTCTGCACCAGTTACACCACCTTTTCTTGCCCAAGCTTCTCCCAAGGCTTGGTGTAATGCAGATGATGGAAAGGCTGAAACCTAAAAAAAAATGAAATAAATAAAAATAAGTTTTTTTCAATTTATAAAATAGGTAATATTACTTGTTTTTCCAATAATTCAATTGCTGTTTGAGAATCTTCTTCAGTATCTATTAGACGAGCAAGTGCTAAAGCAGCTGGCAAATAACGATCATCTACTAAGAGTGCTCTTTCTAAGAGAACTTTGGCACGGGAAGCTGCTCCAACTTCATCTTCTTTTAACAAAATATTTGCATATAACTGTAGAAGAAAAATATATTAAATTTATTTAATATAGTAATGTTAATTTGAAAAATAAATTAAAGTTACCGTTAAAGCCCGGGGTGAATTACTAAATTGTCTACAACATTCAATTGAAACTGCAACTGCTTGTCGAGGACGTCGAAGAGCAATATGAGCTTCCGCTAAACCAGAATATGTTTCATATCTGTCAGGAGCTACTTCATTAGCTTCACGAAAATGTTCTAATGCTTGTGTATACTTTTTCATATTCATTAAAATATTCCCTATTGAAATTGACTTATATGTTATATTATTACAATAAATTAAAAGTAAAACACTTGTTCAGTTTTTATACCTTTTAAAATTAATGCTTCAGGATTTCTTGGTTCAATATAGCATGCTTTTTGAGCAAGATACGCGGCAATAAGCAATTTACGACGGTCTACATGTAAATGTGCCAATGTTAACCAATGATGTATTGTATATTCTGATGATGGCAACGATGGTGGAACTAGTACTTCCGCTCTTTCACGCAATCTACCTTCACGTGAAAGACATGCTGCGTAAGCATCAAGTCCACGTAACAACAACGGGTCTGCTGCATGAGCCTTTAATAATAAATCCAGTAATTACAAAAAAATCTAAAATAATATCATAATATATTTTTGTAATTACCCTTTGAAAAGCAGCAACAGCTTGTTTATATTCACCAGAATAATAATACACTTCTCCTAAAGCTACTAATACTGTTGAACATCCTCTTAATGGAGCACTAGGTTTATCTAATGCACGTAAAGCACGAGACGCAGCATTCCAATCACCACTTCTAGCACGTCCTATAGCCTCTATCCAAGCTGCTATTATACCAGCACTATTCCACGCAGATACATCAGATGCAGCTGAGAAAATAATATATGTATAAATCAATTGATTGTTAATTGAGTAGCACAAGTATTATTGAATATAATACCAGTAGTCATAACATCTAACACAGTGGAAGCATTGACTCCTAAAGCTAATAAGCGTTCTGCAGCTTCTAATGCTAATGGACAAGCTTTTAATGCGGCTTTATAGGCAGATATTGCTTGAGCAGATAAACCGCCACGATCATATGCTTGTCCTAGGCCCATGTTAATTTTTGCAGTGCGTTGTTTAGCTGTATTTATAAAATTAATACGTATTGTATAATATTAATGAATTAAAAATATTTTGACATTTTTCAAAACAGATATTTATAAGATTTAATTTATATCTATTTTGATATACATATTTTTTATTTTAAAATCATTATGAAATTAGAAAATTTAAAAATGATAAATATGAAACTTATTAATTACTAAAAAAACACGAAATTTTAATCATTGTGATTATAATACTACCTGGTATGCTTTGTAATATATCAATGGAATCCTGAGGTTGATTCATATGAAGATAACAAAGATGTATTTTATATTTTATTTCAGCTTCACATTGAAATTCTTTAGTGGTTTCTTGTGGTTTAACAGAACCTCTAGGTTTAAGTATAGATTTTCGCAATTGCAACGCTCTAAAATTAAGAACAAACAATTTAATTGTAAAACTACTATGAAAAAAATGGAAATAATTCATATAATTAGATTTACTTCTTATATATTGATTCCGCCTTTCTGTATTGCTGAACCTTCATCAGCGCATCACCGTAATAACAATATGTTTGGAATGTTTCTTGAGGAGTCACATATTCACCAAAATTATTTTCATTAATACTAATTACCATAGTCGCCTGAAATAAGCCAATTATTTATGAATATCATTAATTTTAAGAATTATAAATGGACGTAGTGTAACTAACCAATGTAATAACATTTGAGTACAATTCCTCATCATACAGATTTTTTACTTGATCAAATAAAGTTACCATTTTAGCAATCAATTTGACAGTTACTTCGATGACTGTTATATCATTTTTAAAGTAACATTTGGCCATAACAGACAAATATACGTTCATAACCTAAACATGCTCTTTTATAAAAAACGATTTAAGTGTTCATTAATTTTATATTTTTAATATATTTGACTTTAATAATATAAATTAGAACACCAAATAACATTATTTTTATTAAATCAAATAATTATTATTGTTAATATCTTTAAAGTAAAAAATATTAATTATTGTAAAAATCATATCAAAAAGAATGTTTTACCATTAAATATAAAAATACAAGTATAAAATATTTTATTTAAATTTTAAGTAAATTATGTATTTTAAAAATAATAATGTTATTTAATTTTATTAAAAAAATGATTTCAAATATTTTTAATCATTAATTTTTTAAATAATATAATTTTATTTTTAATCTAATATCTATTATTAGAAGATTAATATAATAAATTGTTTAATAATAATAAAATTTCAAATACTTATTATACAAATTATAAATATAAAAAATATATTATTTTATAAATTACAAATATAATAAATTGTAAACATATAAAATTACTTTATATATTTTGGATTTAAAAAAATAGCTATCATCACACTACGATATAATAAATATAATTTAGTATTAAAAATGAATATATACACATATAAATACTATTAATATTGATAAAGAAAGGCACATAAAAAAATTGATATATAATCGTATGCTTTTATTTTGTATTTGCGTCAATAATTGTTGATTGTGCAAAGTTTTAACTGCGATTGCTTTTGAATTACAATTCGTCAGTGTGTTTATATAGCATCATATTTAATTAATTGATTCAAATTTAATTCAAAAGTTTTGTAGCTCTAAATAATAATAGATTCGTTGAGAATATTCCGAGTAAGAAATCTTGAGGACTTTTTATTATTGTAAAATTATCAAAATTTAGATATTAAATATATTTCTAAAGCGATTATATACGTATATATATATATATATATATATATATATATATATATATATATATATATATATATATATATATATATGAATATATATATATATATATATATATGTATATATATATATATATATATATATATATGTATATATATATATATATATATATATATATATATATATATATATATATATATAAATTATTTTGTCTAATGATAAATGATTTATTTTTTCTTTAACGTTTTTAATCAACGTTCGTCTTTTGAATGTAATTTTATTATTTTAATTTTGTAATAGAAATAATATCAAATAAAATATCAATTCGTTGAAACGTTTTCATTTTAGGTATATTTAGATTTTATGTAACCGCATATGGATTTAATGTTAATCCTTTTACATTTTCACGCCTTTTTCGCAAAAGTTTTCAAGCGACACCGTGCAGTTTTCATTTATATACGTGTCCTTTTAATTTGTTTTTCCCGCTCGAGTTTCCTTTTTCGCTCCGTTTCCCGTTTTCCTTTCGTGGAAAAGCTCTCGGTCGACTTTCTAATTAGCCGCGTCTATGACAATTTTTTTTTGTAATCTCCATTTATTTCTTATTTGCATCGCAATCATTGTAACTGAAGTCGTATGTATAATTTAACATAAAAAAATATGCGTTATTAAAGCTGTGCTGAAAGCTTTTTTTGTTTGAAATAATGTGATATTAATTATGTTTATTAATTATTTCAATTTTTCAAACGATCATAAATATATATATATATATATATATATATATATATATATATATATATATATATATATATATAGCGCCGACGTCATACTTTTATCGTGTATAAAATATCACGTTCGAATGCTACCTTATTTGTACAATTAAATATTAAATGACCTTTAAAACTCAAAATATACATCATCGTAATGTTGGCATTCAATTTATTATTATAAGTTTTCCTGTAAAATATTTAAGCATTTACGATTCACTTTTTGCTTCGATTTCTATCAATTTTTGACAGCTGCGATATGGTTATAAGCGCGAACACGGCGATAGTTTTCGTAACCCTAATTTTATACATTTTTTTAAATATGATTTTTTTTAATTCTAATATTTTTTTCTATAATCGTTAATTAATTAATTAGGATTTATTATTTTTTATTTGTTTTATTTTAATAATATTTTTTTTCACTTTTTATTTTTAAATTCATTTCGATAAAATTTGACATTTTTATGTTTATACCAAAAATGTTGAATTAAATTTATGTATTTATATTTGTTAAATATTAAAAAAAAGTTTTTTTTTATTAATTTAAATTGCTTTATGTAATGAACAAAATTTGAATTTAATTTAATTGATTTTTTTCAACAAATACCATATATAAATAGGTAATTATTAAATAGACTTTTGTTAATATTTATGAATCTGAAATTATTTAAAAAAATATTAGAACCTAGAATTTTTTAATATTGTATATATAAAGTGTATGATACCATGATCGTTAAATATGTTGTTATGACAATTAGATAAACGCCAGTCTAAAGGTTATAGGAAGGGGTTGTGTCGCATTTCACCGCGCGTTCTTTAATTTGTCTTTATATTACTTCTTATCTATCAAAGATCATTTGAATAATTATCAAAAATTTTAAGGTATTGTAAAATTGTTTTTACATATAGATGTTTTAAATCAGATGAGAAATTATTATTATTATTCATATATTATTACTATTACTACAAGTTTTTTGATTATATATGATTTTCTAAGCATGCAAAAAAAAGATTTGATGGATTTGTTTATAAAATATAAGATTTTGATATGAATACTGAATACTTCTTTGTTGATATCTTATAATCGTTAGGTAAGTTGTTAATTTTTGTTACTTTTGATCATTATTATGTTACTTTTACAACATTTATACGAAAAAGTTAAATACGGCTGGCTTATGCAAATATTTTAATTTCAATAATAATCAATAAAGACTCAATCTGTATTTAGAATATAATTATAAATAATCTATTTTCCATAATTATTATATATTGTATATAAATATGATCCTTAATAAATATTGTTTACTATTAATATCAAATAACAATTCATTAATTAAATAATTATTATAACATTTAAGTACTTTAAATGATTTATTTTAAATCAAATTATGTATTATAAAATTATTGTCTGAATTTGAAACTAAAAGTTAAAGCTGTACTCGTTGATAATTTGTTAGCTTAGTGAATATATAAAAAGTTTTATAATATTAAAATATATTGGTCTTCTTTGAAAGAGAAAGGTTTATGATGTGAGAAAAAACGTCAAAACATGCAAACATAAATATATTATATACATTATATATGACAAAATATTAAAACAATAATTATATATATATATATATATATATATATATATATATATATATATGTATATATATATTTATATATATGTATATATATATATATATATATATATATATGTATATATATGCATATATATATATATATATATATATATATATATATATATATATATATATATATATATATTATAAATGTTATATAATTTTTAATCGCTCGTTTTAATTACTTATTATTCCCATCTCGTTTTATCGATGATTGAGCACCTGCTCAATTTATTGAAGCCGAATATTCATTCGTATTCACGATTGCGGCGGAAAATTCGAATCCATCCCCATTTTCCTCGATGGTTTTCCCGTTAGTGGTGCGATTTGAATATTTTATCGGATGTTTCTTGTGAATAAACATATTTTTGCGGTCGTGACACTTTCGCGTAAACTCGAATTTTCCTCTTCCTTTTTGGTCCTCGTTTTGTTTTTATATTATTTTCTTTATTTTTTACGGGAACCGAGCTACGGTTATTTTTCGGCTTTGTATTATTATTATTTTTTTGTTGGGATGTTTCTTCTCGTATAAATTGTTGTCCCTCTTTTTTGTCGGAATGTTATAATAATTTATTTATTTGTTGCCGTTTATGAGGTATTCGGATGTGCGTTGAAAAAAATGCGGTTTAACTTAAGTCATCACGTAGAAGAAATTTTCCTTATGCAAATGAATATTTATGATCTTTCCTTTTTACGGAAAAAAACGAATGCGTCTTATATATATATATATATATATATATATATATATATATATATATATATATATATATATGTGTGTGTGTGTGTGTGTATTATATATAAAATATTTTTATAAAATTAAAAATTGAAAAATATTGATATAAATTATTTGATTTAATTTTTCGACTAATTGAATTGTTTAATTTATTTTAATATAAAAAAATGTAAAGAATATAAAAATCTTAATTAAATATTGTATTTTGATTTATTAAGTTTATAAGAAAATGATTTGATATTTTTTTAGTTAATTCATTTTTTAATATTATTTTCATGAAAATAAATTAATATTTTAGCTATTTCTCCGATATTCGAGCATCGTCTTATCGTATCGCATAGAAATTATAATATAATAAAATACTTCCCAGTATAAATTAAAAATTATAATCAAGAATAAAAGCCCACAGGGGTGCGCTTAATTTCCGTTTTGCATCTTATTTAAAATTAATCCGTACGATTCGCAAGAATTTCGCGCCGATGAAAGTAAAAAAAAAAATAATAATAATAATACAACCACAAACAACAACAACAACAACAACAGCAAAAAAACATCACAAAATGCCAACAACAAATCCGTAAACGACTCAAAGGATTTTAATATTATTAATTTAATTTTGACAATTTCGCCCCACTTTCGACGATGAAGAACAAACAGACCGCTCATTATGTTCAATTTTTAATTAATTTCCGAGCAACGAACGCTATATATATGTAAATTGGAATAAAATTTCGCGAATCATTCGACGCCGAAGGGCTTGAAAAGGGCGGAAAGCGGAGGGAGGCTTTTTCGGTTGAAAACTTCAACCAAAAAAGCCTTTTACACGGTATTTATTAATTATGTTACATGTGCTTAATAAGTTTTCGGTACATAATCAACGTCGTCAAAAGACCACGATGCGAAACACGAATATTTTGCGCGCGAACGAATCGACCTTTTGTACCCCAAATAAGATTTAATTAAAATCCATACGTACAAGCACTCGATTACGTTTTTTTTTCTCTTATAGGTTGTTGCGTGTAATTCGATTAATAATTAATAATTTACAATTTTGAGATGATCGGTTTAATAAATCGGATCTATAAGCTCTCTTACGCTAATCGAGAGTTGTGAAATAATCGAAATGTTTTAATTTTAAGTGATCTGTTAGTAATGATCATTTTTTTATTTTTATATAAAATTTATTTTTAACGTGTCAAAATATATATTAGAATTATATTTTTTTTAATAAAATAAAGTATGAACAGTAAAGTAGAATACTTTAATACTTAATTATAAAAATCTTGAATAAAATAATATTTTGTGCAATGTTGAAAATCGATATTATTCATGAACGTCTTTAAATTATAATATATGTATATCATATACCCGTATTAAATATATTTAATATTTTTTCGATATTGTGAATTAATAAATTATCTTTTTTTAATAGAGTTAAAATATTTTTATTTTATATATTTAACATATATATGAATTGATAAGAATTTATTAGTCAATATATAATGCTTATAAATCATATTTTTCTTTTTTAAAATTTTTATATGAAAAATTATTTATTACACACATATTATATATTTTCTATTTTTAATTTGTTGTAATTTATACCGTAAATTTTGTATTTTAGGGTTGTTTTTAATCTTTTAAACTTTAGAGAAAAATCGCAGTGCTATTATTATAGCAGTCAGCAAATGTAAATGTGAAGTACGTGTTCGTTTTATTTCCGAGTCGGTTTATGACACTGTTTCTCAAATGCAAATTTCAGTTTTATATTCAACCGCAAACATACACACACACACACATATATATATATATATGTTTACTCGTTTATGAATTTGGATACGAATTAAAAATTTATAGAGGATGTGTGCGTTTGTTGCAGATCGTAAACGGTGCATATTTAGGTTTTTGTCTTTAGTCGACGTGAATTTATATAACAGAAAGGGGTTGAAGAGAAAAAAAAAGGGAACGATATCGGAAGTTTGAAAGGAAACGATGATGAAAAAGGGAAAAGTGCGGGAAAATGAAAGGAAAAAATAAATACGAAAGCGCCGAAACGTATTCTTTTCTATTATTTGAAAGCGCGTCGTGAGTGAAAAAAATATATAGTAGAAAATGTGCCGGAAAATAATAAACGTTTTTCCTATGTTTCGACGTAAAATATCTTGACGAGTATTATATTTAATTGTAAATAAATAATGAAGCGAACATTGAATTTAAATTAAATATATTGATTTCATTTTTTTTTGTATACGCAAAATTAACATATTTTAGAATGATAAGTATATGAAAATAAAGGTATCAATATTTAAATAATATTATATTATTTTAAGCATTTTGATTACAATACACAATAAGGTATGCGTTAAAATTCTATTGCTCAGAATAAAATTTAATATTATGAAGCGACAAAAATATGTGCATTCAAGGGTTGGTATTATCATAGGGGTTTTTCGTCAGGGTGGTGAAGTAGACTCTTACAAAGGTGATGTATATATATATATTTATATATATATATATATATATATATATATATATATATATATATATATATATATATATATATATATATATGTAGGTATGTATATATATAAGAGTTTTCATTGCGTGATAATGGGAGAGAAAACGCGCGCGAAAAACGACGAGTTGACGACTCATACCCCATTTTCGACGTTTGTTATTAAAACCATCGGAGATGATGATGATGATGAGAAAAAGGGAAGAGAGGAAACAAAGTGGAAGCGTCTGCGAGAAGATGTTCAGAACTTTGTGCGCGCGCGCGTGCGTGCGTGTGTGTTTATGGAACAATTACCGGGGGTGCTATTCACCCACTTTCAGAACTCAATTTGGACAAAAAGATGCGCCAATATCACAGGTTAATGGTAAAGCATGTTGTAAACGATCATAATAACGAGTGTTATTATATATATATATATATATATATATATATATATATATTTATTTTTATTGAAAAAATTATATTATATCATATAAATTTTATAATGTATGATAAATTGAATAAAAAATAACACCATTCGAGTGCTACCCACGGCGGAGTTAGCATTATATATATATATATATATATATATATATATATATATATATATATATATATATATATATATATATATATATATTATAATTAGCTTAATTTGAATATTACATATATATTCTTCTATGAGTTTAGAAATAAAAAATATTAATAAATAAAAAAAAATATAAAATGTAATATAATGAAAAGTTTTCATTTGCAATATTTTTTATTATACTTGCCGGAAAAGTCCTGTGGATCGGTTTATGACTGTCTTCAGGTTCTGGTGTTGGAAAGAGATATTTTTCATTTTTATATCAAACGTAGAAGTCATTTTACTTTGGATGAAATGAATAGCAAGCAATATATAATTATCAAATAACATGTTTCTTAAAAAACATATACATAAAATATATTTTTCTAAGAAAATAGAAAATTTCATTTGCGGAAAGCTTGGAAAATTGTCACGAAAATATAATGGCCACTTTATGTCGTATACACACAAACACACACACGTTATGTGTATAAATATAGTTTGAACTTTTGTGGTTCTTCAGTTGAAAAAACGAATTGTTCTATTTAAGTGCTTTCAACCTTCTTTTCACTTCATTGCATTTATTTTCGCTTATATTCGTTTAGTTAGAAGAAAATAATAGCGCAATTGCGCTATAATTTATTTTAGCTTCCTCTTTGTAAGATTTCATATATATATATATATATATATATATATATATATATATATATATATATATATATATACATTTTATATATTGCCGTTTTATTCGCGGTTGAACCAACAGTGTATTTCTTAATCCGGAATTAACTATTAACAAATGGTTACGATATTTAAACTTGAGAAACTACGAATGCATTTAATTGGAAATAATTGAGCGCTTTTAATTCTCTTGAATTGAAGTTAGTTTTCTCGGTTTTTAAGACTTCAATATTAAACGTCTGATAAAATTTACTTTTGTTCGTTTTCGACTTTAATTTGCTCTTTTAAGTAATTTTGCAAATTTTGCAGTATATACCATATATATATATATATATATATATATATATATATATATATATATCTGATTTTTGGTTGATGTATTATAATTGTGAAAAAAATAATATAAATATTTATAAATAAAGATATATATATATATATATATATATATATATATATATATATATATATATATATATAATGAAATAGGAGCATGCTTTAAGTGGCGTGGTTATTTTAGTTGAGCACTCGTTGGGTATCTGAAGAAAGTCGTTTTTGTTGGTTTCGGATGAAAAGGCCACATGGACGAAAATTAGAGCCGAAGTTGTTCAAAGGCGGAAAAGATGAAGAGTTTTCCGCTTTTCAATGTAAATTAAATCTTGTTTAACAGCCGCGGTACCCGAGTGAAGAGCAAATGTTTGCCGTTATGCTCGCAAAAAAGGTGAGAACAATGCTCACTCTCTCTCACCACGCTTTTTGTCCACATTTTATTGTTCGTTCGAGCTTTACAAACACTTTCCAAATTTACATGAAGTGTTGAAATTTTATCTAAAAATAGTGTACATAAATAGAGGCGATCTAATTTTTTTTAAATATTTGTATTATGAATAAATTTCTAGCGATTACGTTTTTTTTGTTTTTAGAAAAGTTTGATCATTTTAACTCTGACCTAAATTTCAACTGTCAATTTTAACATTGAATGGAAAATTTACTCCATCATCGTTTGCGATATTATCTTGAACCTGGTATTTTCTATTCGTTCAAAACCCTAATTGTCCCCAACCTTGCTTTCGTCTCGTCTAATAAACTTTCTTCACGTTAATTTCTCTTTATTTCTCGTTCATTTCGAGTTTCAGAGTCGCACTTTGATCTTTTTATTTAATAATCATTCGAAATTCTCATTTTGTTCGCCGGTAATATCTTATCCATTAGTCAATGTTTCGCTCGTGCAAAACGGCTACCTTTGCACGACTTCATTCTTGCTTTCAGCCGTTTATTATAATCGAATTAAATGCGAAAAAGGCAACTCCTCCTCTAATATGTTGATCGATCGAAAATGAAAGAATGTATAATTTCCTTTTAATATTATTATATATAACGAAATTATTTCTATTGATGACTCTTGAAATGTTGTTAAGCAAAAAAAAAAAGATCCAAATTGAAATAGAAATAAAGGTAGCACTTTTAAATTTTAACAATAATATATATATATATAGTTTGTGAATCGTTTAAGTTTTCATTGTGATTTATCATAAATTTGATATGTTTATGTCGAATTTTTCACCACCGATCGATTTCAGGAGTTGAAATTAAAATTCAATGTCCGCGTCGTCGATTCAAATTTCATCATATATTAATGAACTTTTCAAAGCGCTAACAAATTTAAATATTAATTCGACACGAAATTGATCATACAACCGTTTAATTGAATTCATCGAATAATATTTGATGAAAATTAAAATCTAGTAATTAACAATTATCGATTTATTATTATTATTATTATTATAGTTTACGATATATATGATGTCGAATTCGAGTCCTTAAAAAAAGGATGTGAAAAATAAATATGACTATATTTATAAGTAAATATAAAATGTGTACATTTTTCTTTTATAAAATTTCAATATAAAGCAACTCGCTAAATTAAAGAAAAAAAATTCTTTGAAAATCGTATTTTCTTTCTATTTTTTATTATTCAATAAAATCATTTCATACGTGCGATATTTTTTTGTATTTATTTGTAAGAAAGTATATTCTTTCAGTAAAACTGTATCGATTAAGGGAGGAGGAATTTTATGTAAATTTACTTATATTTTATTTTATTGTTCAACGAATTCGTTTCATATACACAATATTTTATGTTTACAAATTCAATATATGAAAGAATATTGTTGAATATTTTTATTTACTTTTCAACACATTTGCATATTTTAAATGGTAATAATTTATTACTTATCGTCATAGTTAAAAGTCATAGTGATTTCGTTCTATATCTGAAAATATTTTTTAAATTTTTTTTTTGACCTACAAATATTTTAGCCGTTTGAAGTCAACTGTAGAAAACGTCATGTATTTTTTTTTATTCAAATTAATGCATCCGTTTTTCCGATAATAAATTACGTTTATTCGTCAATTATTTTAATTTTTTCATTTTTTGAGAAAAAAATATATAAAAATATCGTTATTAAATAAGTGTACGGAAGTATAAAAACGAACGAACTCATTGGAAAAACTATAAAAAAAAAACAAACAAGACTATGCATTGATTTAATGCATATATAGCGGCGAGGAAAATCGAATTACTTTTTTTTTTCACCGACGCGTTTGCCGATTTTATTTTCAATTTCACCTGAAAAACGGCACCGTACACGAAATATAGTATATGGTCGGAGTTTATTGCCTTTGGATGCAGCGTTTTCTCACTATCATATTTCAAATTGAAAAAGCGTCGTCAATCGGAAGTGACCTGAATAGATTCCATCGGTGGTTTCCTAGAATACTACAGAACGAATCACAAAAGGCTAGAATGCTATGCATAGACTTTTTTATATACTCCATAGTTTCGTAATAGAAAATCGGGACAAAAGACTGATTTTCTTGCTAATATTTTTTTTTTGTTAAATAGTCGATATTATCACACTAGTTGGTGATTAAAGTATTTATTATATAATATAATATTATAAAATACTTTATGAATGTATATACGTTGAATTAAATATTGGAATTATTATTTTTTCAATCAGTATATAATTATTAAAATATTTGTATTAATATATTATTAGTAGAAATAAACTTATAAATATAGCAGTAAAATCTTTCAAAATAATTGAATATAGATTTAGATTGAAAAATTAGCATGAAAAACAAAATTTAAACGTAGATTTTCATCGAAAATTGATTGAAATTTTGAGAAAAGATTGAAGGAGAATTAAATTAATGATAGATAAATGCGTTAAAATAAGACAAATATATCAGAAATTATAGATGCATAAAATTCAAGATTTTTATTTTGAGTTTAATACAGCTAATTTTTATTCTTATATTTTATGTATGTTTATAATATTGGATTCTTTTTTAATTTTAAATGGTTTCGTATCTGGTCAAAGACCAGAGTCGTATCTGGTCTTTGACCAGATACGACTTTTGTGCTCATCAAGAAGATGATATTCCTTGAAAAGTTTCCACGTGGAACGAGTTGTCTCATTTAGATATTTACACGAAACGAACAATATAAAGTGAAGGTCGAACTTTTATCATATACCGTTTAGTAGATGTATTTTTGTTGGTAGATAATGAGTGCTTTTTTTTTTAATCAAATCTAGAAAATTATCTATGTAATGAATAGCATAGATCAGAGCTATTTAATTATTTTGTATAATTGCGGTTCGGAAGTAATTGTTGATTTAGTTAATAATGATTTAACACTAAATAACAGAAGTGTTTTAATTTATTTTTATTTATTATATTTTTATTGATATATGATAAGGTGATCAACCGTCCTTTTTTAAGCTATATCCTCCTCTGAAAAGTGTCATTTATAACAATATTCCGCATGATATTCGTCGAAATTTTGACCACATTATATTATAGCGCATCATTGTATTATATTAATTATAAACAAATTGATCATCTTACATATGATGAATGTGATTTCTCATATAAAATATCATCGATATTTTATATGAGAAAGATGTCAGCGTTAGTTTAGCGTATTCGAAATTGGAAAAACGTTCATTTAACACATTATATATATGAAATCGTTGTCTTAAATAGTGGATAAACGGCGTTTAAATTGGCACTGAAGGGGTTGGTTTGTTATTGTCGATCGTTAAGTAACATCTGGTGCAAGTAAAGGCTTTTTGGCTATGGCGTTTCATGCGGGCACTAATTGCGGACAATCGCACGTGTCTCCTCGTAAATTATAACAACGTATCATTCGAAATTTGTACGTGATTCGCAGACGAAAATTACACCAAAATCGCATCCGGGAACGTTTTAGCACATCGTTCCCAATTTCTTATATATATATATATATATATATATATATATATGTATATATATATTATATGTATGTATATATAATGTTCGAATTGAAAGTGGTTTTTGTCCATTCGATGATACGTTTTTCCTGTAAGATGTGGATGTGGTCATTATTATTCACTATCGTAATTTAAAATGTGATCTTTTAATCACAATCAAATACTATAATATTAGTCATTAAAAAAAAATTGGTAATTCGTATAGTGTCGTTTTTTTTTTTTTTTACTTTTAGTATATGCAGTTTTAATGTATGTATAATTTATATGTATTATATAATAAAAATAATTAAATCAAAATATTGGTTCATATTTAACTGTTAGTAAAAATGAGAACTTATTAAACTTTTGTCTTTGATAAAAAATAATTTATGTGATTTCGGAATTAGCAAACTCTTTAAATATATTTTTAATTGTATTTTTGTTGTGTATAATGGTTCTAAATAGATTTCAGTTTAAATTGACACTTATTTTATTATGACATTTTGTCTTTTTATTATAGATTTTAATTTTACAAAATTACAGTACGTGGAATAGCAGTTAAATTTATCCAATTATTTTCAATCTTTCTCAGTCTATTTTAATCAATAAATAACTCATTGAAACATTAGCCAGAAATTTTAGATAATTTTTATATTTAAACATTTGTATCGGAATAAATTTGATAAATATTATTTTAATCAATAAATATTAAAAAAAAATCAATTATTTTTGCTTAATCAATATATTATTTAATTTTACGACGTTAAAATAAAACTCATCGGATAGCTGCACTTGAAAACTTCTGTTCGGGACAGTTGTTTGAAATAATTGTTTATTTTACATTCGAAACTAACTGCTGAAAATTCGATTTCAGAATTCGGTTTCACAGTTTGAGAAAACTATATATTTCACATTGAAAGTTAAACGCGTGGGAATTAAAGAAGCAATTTTCTAAAATTTAATGTTTTAAAATTTAATATTTCAGTTAAAATAATGCAAATAAATACAATAATAAAATTTATATATAATTTTATATTCCATTATAAATTTTCAATAGATAAGTTAATGGTTTTTCATTGTCTTTTTTCATATGTGAAAATTGGAATCGGCGATTATATTCCAAAAATTTAATATATGAATCAATCGTTTTTTTATATAATATTTTTTAATGATTTTACTAATTTAAATTATATTAAATTAAATCATCTTGCATATTATTTTAATTTTATAAAGTCGATCAATAATAACAAAACGACAATCGTATTCATCGAAATAAGCAAACGTTTATTTTGATGTTTCAAAATACGAATTTAAAACTTTTGCTCAAACCGTTTTAGGGGTCCAAAATAATCACAATGAACGAAGGAATGACAAGGGGGTCTATATTTAAATACGCATTCGACCAATATTTAGAATTAAATATAAAATAATTTCAACAACCGTTAGATATATATTTTTCTACGCTTCCTCGTTTGTATTTCAGTCAGTCAAAAAAAAAATCGACAGTTAATATCGGAAATTAAATTTTTATTTTTAAGATGGACATCTTAATATTTATTTAGTATAAAAATGTGACGAAAATTTTAATATTTCAGATTTTTTAATTAATTAATTTTATATGATATATTTTTTTTTATATTTGTTTTAATTCAGAAGGTTTGATGTATTATCAATATATAATATTTATTGATTTTATATGCCATCAATGTTTGATAAATTTCAACGTTATCAACGCATATAAAATAAACGTATATTTTTAACATTTTTTTTTATATTAATTAAAAAAAACAATGCGAACCGGCGTTTGAATAACACTGTATTAACGTAGTTTATCTCTTGTTTCGTACGGAATAAAACCGAGAAAAGTTTAAAATTCCATTCGCACAGAGTTAATTTTAAATCAAATAAACTTTTATTGTTGTATTTTTTTTTCATTTATTCGCAATTTAACCAATGTATGAGAAATAAACACACACACATATATATATAAACGTTAATAGAACTCGTACAATTTTTTTTTAATTTCGTTCGAATCAATATTGTCAGTATATCGAAAACCCTCGAAGCCTTCCATATATTCGGCGTTATCCTTTTTTCTGACTTTTTTTTTTATTTTTTGCTTTTACTTCTGCTTCATTTGCATTCAACGAGAAAATGATTGCGTTGTAAAATGAGCGAATTTTACGACGGAACATCTCACGAGTGGAACTTTACGAGGAACATAAGGGAAAAAAAGAATACTCATAAAACGTCTATTATATGTTTTACATGTGGAATACTTGTATCTATAGTACAATTTGAAGTACGCAATTTCAATGTTGTTCTATGGAATAAATAGAAATTTTATTCCATAGAACAATATGCATACATACTATTATATATATATATATATATATATATATATATATATATATATATATATATATATATATATATGAGGTAACACTTAGGTAATATTTTTGTAAATATATATATATTTATTTAAGAAAAAAAATATTTTTACTGAATATTCAGTTAATTTTCCGGCAGATCATTCGCTCTTCATTATTATTGTGTTCTTCTAATTAGTAAACCGAGTAATTTATATTCGAATGTTCGTAGTCGAGCGGTGGTTTTAATTCAATTTGCTAAGGAGAAATTTTACCATTTGTAGGAAGTTGTGCATCGAATGCGGCAACTTTTCCTCACGAACCATTTCGAACGTGGAACACAATTATACAGGGTGCTTCATGCACGTTATAATTGAATCGCGTTGATGAAATTTAAAAATGAAATATTTTGATGTCACATAAATATATGGGGTTTCGATTTTATTTTTTTCTCGTTCACAAAATATTTATTATATACATTTTTTACTAATAAACTAAACCAGACATTATTTTTTTAGTGATTTATAAATCAACACACATGTGCATTCTATTTAGAAATGTCGTTTATATATTTTTAAAATATCAATCGATATGATAAAAGTTCTGCATTAAAATTTGACATAGTGTATAGGAAAAAAGTGTTTTTTTTTCTGTAGTATTTTTGAGTAATTAAAAAAGTAAAAATAAGATTTTATATATAAAAAATGATAACTAAATTTAAGTATTGCTGTATGAAAAAGTCTATTGTACGCACTCGTATCGTTCGGTACGTGATTCGCTTTTTTCGTGGTAGCACCCTGTATATGTCACGGACGACTTTCACAATACTAGACAAATTGGATAAACTACATACGAGCGTGGTACGTGTGGGCATAGTAATCAACGAAAGCCTCAATTTTCTCCATTCCGACGGTGAAAAGTAGGGAAAAATCCGGAAAAGCTTCGGGCGAATTTCGTATTTGCTGATTTTTCTTTGTATGCATGCGACCGTTTCGCTGCAACCGTCGTATTAATCGTCAATAAAAAGTCAAATTTAACTATAGAAAAACGTTATTAAATTATAAAATCTAGTCGTTATTAAAATTTTATTCCATATATTGTATAAAAAATATTTTAAAATCTATTTTTATCGTGAAATATTGAAACGATATTACAGTTTTATATTATTATGCTTTCGGATGAAAGCGTTCTGATAACTTTTGAATACTGAACATTTGTTTCATCGACATATTTCCTTTAGTCACTGAATGTGTTACGTAATATTCTTAACGAGCTTTAACGTTTCGTACACACGGCATATGAAAGGTTGGAATAAGTTATTAGGTGTACATCAAAAGAGTTATTGAGTAACTTTAGACATCACTAGCGTTTCGAGAGGCGTTTTAAAGTTCCTTTGATCTAAGACGAGAGAGGATTTTTCGAAGATTCCCGGAAAGGTGAGGATATGTTTGCTATATAAAGAAAAGCTTTGAGAAAGGGAAAAGTTCATTTCATATACTTTTTATGCAACGTTCCGTTTTTCATAGAGCTTATCGTACGATTTGGAATTGATTGAAAATATTCGTAGATTCTATTTACATAT
The DNA here is from genome assembly GCA_024500535.1 of Leptonema lineaticorne. NCBI lineage: Eukaryota > Metazoa > Arthropoda > Insecta > Trichoptera > Hydropsychidae > Leptonema > Leptonema lineaticorne. The sequence goes on along the minus strand of JANIJI010000014.1, from coordinate 8,078,670 downwards.
TGTGGATTTCTTATCTTTCACATTTATATAATATATAAATTTTGATAACGTACAAAAAAATAATAATATATTGTATTATGTAAAATGACGTTATATATATATATATATATATATATATATATATATATATATATATATATAGAAAAAAGAGGGAAAGTTTTTCGAACACGTTTAAAAATATCCGTTGAAAGGAGAATAAAATCGAAATATGGAAAAGGCGGGAAAACGAAAAAGGGGGAAAAAATTGAAATCACGTCAGGTTTTTACCGCATTCGACCGGTTTTTAGGTTGTTCGCATTCAAATCTCGACCGGAAAAGGTACAGTCGGAAAACCGCCATTTTATCCGGTTCTGTTCGGGTACTTGTCACCCCATACGGGTCGAATGACATTTTTGCCCACTTTTATTCCTTTCCTATATGGTATATATATACGACCAAATATATTACACACACACACACACACACACATATATATATATATATATATACATTTATATATACAGCCATATATATATACACTCTTGTTTATACACAGGTTTCATTCTATTTTACTTACTCATAGGGTGTATAGAAAAAAATGGATATATGCGTAAAAAAATGATATATTAATAAAAGATAAATTTATTAAAAAAATAATTTATAATTGCAAAATTAATTAATAGGATTAATCTTGATATTATAAATTGACACTTTACTTTATAATCGCTGTAAAATTTTAAATATGCAAAATTTTATTTCGATTACATTTTAGAAAGTGGTCGAAAAATCTCCCAACAAACTAACAAATAGTTCAAGTTAAATAAAAGTGTGTAGAACACCTTAATAAACTTTTGAAAAATATATTAATAGATGACTATATTAATTATGCATCATTTACATCATACAAACTGCAAAAATCTATTATATATATATATATATATATATATATATATATATATATATATATATATATATATATATATATGCGTATGAATTTTTCCATTGAATTGGTTACGGCGTCAGGTGTGTATTGTTTTATTGATTTATTACTTTAAGTGGCACAAATTTGATTGATTTACAAACTGCCCTCGGATATATAAAGCAATTTATCAGACGCAATTGCTGCCCCCTTATATATCATTAATCGATTATATATTTAAATATATATATATATATATTTTTTTAAATTCCACTGATTCTCGTAAATTTAATTATTCGTCGATTTTCATTGTGTAGTAGTAGTGTGTAATTTGTTGGTATTCGAATAAATAATATTTAACCGGCGGGTATTTTTTGGCTTATTTGAATAATGGAAATTTTGTGCTTTATTGGTAATTGAAGGATTTATTTAAATGCGATTTTCCCATTTACAAACCACCAAATAACGACAATAATATATATAATAAATGAATTCAGGATAATAGAACATTATATATATATATATATATATATATATATATATATATATATATAATTTATAATATTGTTTAATTTATATATAATTAAACTAATATAATATCATTCAATATTGATGATTCGATAAAATTAAATTAATATAGTATATAATATAAAAGTAAGTATTTATTATGTTTGTCAACGGGATAATATTAAATATTTCATAATAAATTGTCAGTAATCTAAAGCATTACTCAATTAAAATATAATAAATCAAAATAAATCCCTTTTATAAAATAATGTAATACCTGAGCAATAATCGAAATATTAAATAAAATTTCATCGAGTTCATCATATTTTTGTTTTATATAATATAAAGCTGATAAAGTAAAAGTTTTAATATTTATTATATTAAACGATCTTTTTTTTTTGGAAAATCGTCGAATTTATTATATAATTTTAAAGAAATATCGTTTACTTCTTAGAAAGGAATTTTATATCAAATAACTGCAGTTGATAAATTATATATATATATATATATATATATATATATATATATATATCAGCATTCAATATAAGTATTAATAATTTATTTTAATTATTATTTTTTATGTAATTTATTTGTATAAATATGTGAGAAATATATTTTATTATTATTATTATTTATTTGAAGAATGATTTTGCATTTTTAAAATAAATTTCAGTAAAAATAATTATTTCAAAATTAATAAAATAATTTAAGATACAATTTTATATTTTTTTTAAATTTCAAAATCAAAACTAAACAGATTGAGAATATCAGAAGTTCAACACACTTCAATCGCTGAACACGTACAAGAGAATAACATTTATTTTCGGAAGAAAATTCAACACGAATCGATTATTATTATATATTTTTTTTAGTAAATAAAACAGTTGAACCCGAGGGGGTCCTGTCATTACTTTTTAATGATGTGTTCACATGTCGAAAATTTTGAACATCAAAACGTGTATAAATCAAAATTTGCCAATATATTTTTTTATTTGTACTTTTATACTTGTTGTGTGTGTGTGTGTGTGTGTGTGTATAAAGATATATGCATGAATGATCTGAAATATGCCCAAGGCACTTCGGTGCTCGCTGAAAATTTTCAGTAAAGTATTTTATTCTATATAATAATAATATTCAGTGACGACTCGTCTATGAAAGTCGACTGAAAGCAACGCGAAAAATATTTAATTATATAGAGATAATATAACGGCATTTTCATAATTTATGATGTTGTTTTGACGGTTATGACTCTAATTAGATAGATTTTGAAAGAAAAATTCATCTTATATATATATATATATATATATATGGCTGAAAAGCAAAGAAAACGTTTTGAATATCCGAAACCGAGTAATTCGTTGAAAACCCGGAAAATTACACATTTTCAACAATTTTATTTCTCTTCAATTTTTTTTCTATTATTATTTCGATTTTATAAATAGCGTTATTTTGCAAAAAAAAATATTGCAGAATATTTTTCATGTAAATGATTTTGAAAAGCAAAAATATGGTCAAATTTTTGGTTCAATTGATTTATTTTATATCAACCCTATTAATTTTCAAAGGAAACGTAAATTTATATTTTTCTCTAGAATATTAAATAATGTATAACCTCTATATATTTATTTTATAATTATATAATTTTTATATTTATTTATTATTATTTTTACGGATATTTATAATGCAAAATATTTTATTATATAAAAAATACATTATTTTCTATTTAATATAGAAGAAATATTATATATGATAAATCTATAATAAAATTTTTATTTATTACATAATAATTTTAAATTTGATATATATTTATATTAATATTTTATGAAATGATGCTTTAGAAAAAAAAATATATGAAGAATGATAAATAAAATATTATATTTGACGGTTTCAAGTTTTTGATTATGAAACATTGCGATAGATCGCGAGCTGCCACTGCACGCAAAACTGAATATATTCGTGTAAAAGATATTATTTTCGTAAAAACTTTTTCTTTATATTGCACAACAGTGGGCTGATGTATGACGACAAGTGCTATGTAAAATATCGAATATTTTACTAGGCCGTAGAACGTTCACGCATGAAAACGCTTGATGGATTGTCGTCTTAACTGGAGCATCGATATTATCCTGAAGTTAATTGAAAAAGTTAAAGGATACTCGACGATGGATGAGGGAGATTAAATTTTCCCGAAATATCAATCCTGAAACTAATGTCCGAAAAACGTAACTCTCGTCAGATGGATCGCTTCAGGTTTCAGCAATGTTTGTATATTTGATGTGCGATATACGTTTCAGTACATTTTTTTTTCGCTATTCAATTTTAATCTTTAAATCTATAAAAATCTAATCTTTAAAATATAATATTTCTTTAAATATTATATTTTACTTTGCAGAACTAGAACTAGAGTTGAAAAAATTAATTTTATTTTTAAGTTTGCTACTTCATGATTTTGTTATAAATCGAATGTTACGCTAGAATGGGACGTTCAATTTGCATGTGATTCGTTTTGCTACTTTATAACGGCGCTTCTCAAATTGTGAAACGCGAATCGGTAAGTGTGGCGTGAAAATTTTATTCAGCATCACGTTACCTTTATATCGAATTTTCCTGAACATAATGAAAAATACAGTATAATAAAACAGGTTAATCTATCGTATTCTACAAAAAAAAAAACATCATATTATTTATATTTAAATAGAATAAAAATTGAGAATCAATTTTTATATTTTATTATCTATGATTCGATTAAAATGTATATAAAGCTATTTATATATACAATATATATAAATATTCCACATAAAAAATCGAATCATCAGTTTTGCATTAAAAATAATCACATTCATAAAAATATAAAAAAATATCAGTACACGTATTATTATGGGAAAATTACGAATTAATCTTTTAATCGATTATTATAAGGGAATAGTCGTGGTATGAAAATAATAACTTTATCCCAGTATTAATATATGTATATCGCATTACTTACAATTTGAAATTCACTAATGGATATCGCATGTTTACCCCCTTGACACATTTATGCGATATTAATATTAATATACGCTTTCAAATATAATCGGATTATTGTAATTTTCTTTTATATAGTGCATAGATGTTAAAGCGTATGTCACATTATGGAAACGTTGCGGTGTTTGCAACGTGTCGCACTTCATTATTAATAATGTTGTAGCTCAAAAAATTTTTTTTACCCACTTACACACACACACCCATATATATATATATATATATATATATATATATATATATATATATATATATATATATAATTATGGTTATGAAAAGTATGATATATCGCTTTTATAGCCGTACCTTGAGAAGCCAGCTGTCAAAATCTAAGAAAATCAAAGCAAAATTGGATCGTAAATGTTGAAATATTTTATATGAAATTATATATAATAGTAATAAGTTAAAATTCGGCATAGTAGGGATCTATATTTTGAGTTTTAATGATCATTTAAGATTGAATTATAAAAATAAAGTAGCATTTCATGAAAAAAAAAACATTATATCTCGCGCCACTCTATTGAATCTTCCATCATATATAAATGATGTATAGCGATGTTAATAGATTTTATATGTAAAATTTGGATTAATTTTTGTTCAGAATTTAATTACAGTCTTTATTTTATTTGATGTTAATTATACAAAACAACTATTTTAAATCGTCAAGGGATGATAATATAAATTTTAACTCGACGTTCAGCACCAGTGACACTGGGTCTGGTTCCCATATGAATTCGTGTTAGCAAAACTACCCGAATTCGTAAAAGGGTTTGTGTTATCGGACCCAATTCGATAGGGTATGAGGGATATAGAGGTTCTAGATCTTATAGATCAGAGACTTTTAGGATCTATTAAATTGGAAAGGTTTTGAGGCTTCTGGGAAGGGGGTGAAAATTGAGGCAACGAATTGCCAGACATTAGATAATCTGGACAATTAACCCCGGCTCAGGGCGGACCTGGGCGGGCTTTTGTTACTGTGTACGTCACCCTAATAAATTATCAGGGCACTTCCTAGAGGATATGTCCACGGATTTATGAACAGTTTGATTTTGGGGCTTACCACTTTTTCGAAAGATAAACGTCGCTCGGACCGCACCTGATTTATTGCGGTACACTAATTTTATATGACTCGTATCCCTCGGGAACATTATGCGACCTACGTTTTCCACTTATGATATTAAATACGTTCACTTGCCAGTAGGAAAAAAATCTCTTGGGTTTTTATTACGAGATCGTCATACGCGTATCGAAAATATCATCGACAGGTTAAATAGATTTATTTTTATATTTAATAAATTATTACTTAAAAAAGGTTTCAGAAAAACTGATTTATTTATTTAGTATGATATTATATCGATAATTATTATTTTTAATTAATATATATGTATTGAGAAATTTAAGAATTTCTCACAGTCGTCATTTGTTCGCATTGAAAAAAAAAATATCCTTATTTATATTATATTTCACGGTATTTTGATATTTCGTGAAAACCATTAAGAAAAAGGTTAAATGTAATTTAATTCGGGCGAAAGAACTCGTCATTAATTCGTTTATTAAAGAAATATCAGAATACCGGCTATAAATATCGATGTTTAAATTCAGGGGTAGTCAACTAATTTATCATTCATATATTTTTTTTTTTTGATTAAAATGTATTTTAAAATTTTCATAACAAATTTTTTGTTAATGTTTCAAGTTTACTGTACTCACATTTTTGTGAATCATATGTAATTATTATAATAAAATGAATTTTTATGACGTAATAATGTTAACAACATTTTAATTACCGTTATCATGCGACAGACACACCTTCTGTTTTCACGCTATATCAACATTAAAATGTGTATGTTCACTGAAAAAAAAATTAATAACGATATTTTCATACTGAAAAAATAGTTTTCTTTTCATAACACGATAATTTTGAATATTTAACATACTCGTTGATTCATTCATGAAATAGAATTAAAAAAGTGATTTCATAATATATATAAAACTATTGCAGGATTTATTTAATTTACAATAATATTAGTTAAAAAATTATATTATTTCTTACAAATATTTCTGCAGATTCGTTGTTTTTTCTTTCATTTGACAGCTTTCATACTTTTGTTAGGATATTTAGTAGATTTTTACGGTGAATTTGAATGCAACCTTCAATTTATCTATGTCTTATATATATAAAAAAACATGTCCTTCAGAAGTTTTGAAAAGTCTTATCACGGCTATCGTAAGAATTGTTATCGCTTAGAGCAAAGTGCGAATAAAGTACGTCACTTAGAAGATGCTTAAAGAAGAACTAGGAAAAAAAAAACATTTCCGATAAGAAATATCTACGATTCGTAGCATTTTGTGAATTCCAGAATTTCTTCTGAAAAGATTGTAGATATTGCAAACATGCACGATAAAAAATGAAATCTGACACTTGGGAAAATTCAAAAGGATTTTCTAATCTTTTTTTTTTATTTTTTTTTCGGAGCTTAAAAATATATCGTTAAATATTTTTTGTCGTATATCTATTTGCGAGCAGTTTAGATGCAATTTTGTTCTAAAATGTCATTTTTATTAATTACAGCTTAATGTTAAAACCTTTTTATGTCCTCAAAATAAAACGCAATGCTTCGAAAAAAATGATTTTCTACCATTTGTAATACCATATATTCATATAAAAAGGAATCATTCACAACTCATTTTTGAGATATTTTGAATTAATGTGAATAAAATATAAATGGTGAATAAAAACATACTATTAAAATTATAAGTTTATATATTATAATTGTAGATATGAAATTAAACTATTATATGAACAAAATATAATAGTTTAGAACTTTTTGGGTTCAGATACGTTCTTATCAAATTCACTTTTGAATAAAAAATATTTATATATGATACTATATACACATATATGTACTATTTATTATTTGCTCTGTACTTTAAAACGAACATTATTTTTCAATTCATGATAATTAATCACGTCTATTTATATTTATCTTAAATTTTTCCAATACACTTTAATTTCCAATACTCTAATAGTGAATATTTTTATATAATTGCCATATTTCAAATAAAAATATTAAATATAATAAAACGAGTTAATTATTTTCGATCGCGCCTGTATAATGTCACGTTTAAGCGTTATATTATATAATATGATATTATATAATGCGTAGCGCGAAGAAAAATTTTCCATATTGTAATAATATTTTAATGAAAATCGTTAACCGCGTCCGGAAAAACTTCGAGCGTCGAACCGATGATTTATTTTCCGGCAATGTCGAATTCTTTACCGGAAAATATTTCGTACGTTTTTAACATTATATATATGGTATATAATAATATATTACCGAGCGGAATGTATAACAATTTATATATATATATATATATATATATATATATATATATATATATATATATATATCATATATATTTAATACATATGAATGTGTATGTGCGAATATATTTTAATATTAAACGAATTCGGTTAATCCGAAAAAGCGGTACACTTATGATTCGTACTTAAGGAAAAATAATTTATCGCCGGAATTTAATCTAATATTTTTCATATAATGCGCAATATATTATGCGCTTCTTTTCATTTTTACGCTTTTTCTCGCATTATTCATAAAATGTGAAAAAAATCGCCTTTGTTCAATTATTTTCGTAATATATATATATATATATATATATATATATATATATATATATATATATATATATATATATAAGTACACTTGTACATTTTATATGTGTGTGTAAAGCGACCTTTATTTTTTTATTCATTGAAATTTAAATTATTATCTTGTATCGTCCGAGAGATTATAAATGTTGGATTTATATAAAGCGTAATAATATTTTTTTTATTATTATTATTTTTGCGAAAGTTTACGAGTCGATGTCGTATTTTATAAATACGATATTAATTTTACGAATTTTGTTTTAAATTTATATTAGTATTTTTTTTTTCAACGATTTATAAAAGATATTATCGTTCAAAATTGTTGGATAACTTATTTATTATATAATTTATTTTTATTAAAATTTTATGACGAATAAAAATGATTAAAATAACTATTTAATAAAACTTGTATTTAAAAATTTATCATAGAAGACTTTAAATATAGTTCAAATTTCAAAAATTTCTATAATTTTATATACTATATTTTATGTGAAAATAATATATCGTTATTTTTAAACAGAAAAAAAAATAATGGGGAAAGTGGATAAAAAGGGTGTAATTATAAAATATTTTTTACACATAATAGTTGTAAAATTTTAATAAATTAATTAATCGGCACTAATTGACAAATCTAATAATTGATTCCTGTATTATCATCAACAATGAGTAATTATGCAAAATTACAACTCAATTATATATTGAAATATGGTAGAAAAATCGATTACAAAGATTGAAAAAACAATGTAAGTTAAATAAAAGTGTAAAAATATTGGAACTTGTGATATCGAATAGCGGCAACCAATCTAAATAAAATAATTCTTTTCAAAATGAAAATCTTTTTAATGTTATCACACTTTAATTGCTACTAAATGGGTTCTTTATTTGTAATTAGAGATATCATTACGAAATTTAGTATTATATTCACATCAATTCTACAAATATCCGAAATTCTCGGAATTATTCCATGTTATTAATGGCTTCTAAGAAGGGTTGTTACATTTATAGCAACTGTTTTTATTAGCCACTATTAGCTTTTTTCTATGAAATTCGACACGGAAAAAGTCAGTAATAATAGTTAGAATTTGGGTTCATTATTTTCTTAATTTTCATTATTTAAATAAAAAAAAAAACATGTTTCAAGACGGCTACATTTGTATATATTTCATCATTAAGTAAATTACATTGTCTAAGGTTTATATTGTTTTTACACATATATTTCTATTTTTTTTTTGAACTTTCTGTTGTAGACTGTTTACAAATCGATTGCACTCAATCAAAATTTATCAAGAATAAAGATCTCATTAGAAAACAAGATATTTAATGTCCGAATCTATCCATCGTTTCGACGCTAATCGACCATATATACTTTTTCCTTTTCACGGATCGAATGCAATCGAGCAAATCGCACGATATATATATATATATATATATATATATATATATATATATATATATATATATATATATATATATATACAGGATTCGATACTATTAATAAATGAATCCCGGAAAAATCCGTATCGTGAAATTTTTCCCTGGAAAAACGGTCGCCAATTTTTCCCCGTTTGGTTCGAAACGGTCGAATTTTGTGAATTTCGTCGACTTCGTAAATATGTTTTCACGGTTTGTTTGTCCGCGTGCGAGCGCGTAACTCGCTCGCAAATTACGGCATTTAATCCGTAAAACAAAGTAGGCTTCCGGTGAAAATTCGCAGCGCGTAAAATACGAAACGAGCTACTATGGGGCCATTGTGCGATTTCAACAATGCATATATATATGCATATATATATATATATATATATATATATATATATATATATATATATATATATATATATATAATACTTTACCTGAAGAAGAATCGACTCCAAAATACAATCGCATTGAAGTACCCTATTGTAAATATAATTTAGTCCGTTTTTTAATATAATTATATATATATATATATATATATATATATATATATATATATATATATATATATATATATATATATATATATATATATATATACATATGAATCTATTCTCAGAAAATAATAATTAAAAATATATTTTAATAGCACTAAAAGGGTAATTTTTATAGTTGGATATACCTTAAATAAAATATTAATATAAAAGTAAAAAAAAACATTTAAATCAATATCAAATAACCGAATTAAAACGTTTGCATATAGTAAAATTCGAAAGGTTAATTTAAATATTTATATATGATTTGGTCGTAATGATGTCAAATATAACCATAATATTTCTGATATTTTTTTAATATTATTTTTAATCGTTATTATGATAGATTATATAAAATTTATTATTTTTATTGTTAAAAAATCATATATGCATTTAAAATGCTAGTGCTAAAACGCCGTCGCCGCCGTCAGTGTCACATTTTGTTGTGTTAAATGCAATTTTATTTTTTTGATAATAATTTTATATATTATATATATATATATATATATATGAAATTTAGTATGAAATGCGAATAATAAATTAATTAAAACCAATTTTGCGACATTCGATACGCGTCATCCGATTTCGTACGCTTCATAGTATAACAGTGCGAATTATAAAATTAATAATAATATATTGTGAATTAATATTACAATAATATAAAGTTAATGAGCTTTTATAAGCATGCCTTTGGCGCAAGTTAATAAATCACGTTTCCCATAGGGAAGACGCCATATAATGGTCCCTTATAATGCTGAATCAGTAACGTTTTGTATTACTATGTGAGTATTCGCAAAACTAAGCGTATTTTATCGTTTCCAACAAATTTTATTATTATATATATATATTTTGCGTATATATATATATATATATATATATATATATATATATATATATATATATATATATATATCGTAGAAAATTTCTTTTATTCGCTATAATATATTATATATTCTGATTAATATATATATTCGTCCTAAAATTAATTATATTATATTATTATTATTATTATTATTAAAATGTAGTCCAGAATTTTGGTGTTAATATTGAAATATTTTTATTTCAGTGCTATAAGTTCATTAATAAATATTTTGAACAATGCAATAAAATTAAACTAATTTGGTTTAAATTTATTTAGTTTATGAAACTATTGTTTCATATATAAAAATAATTATATGGTGTCTATTTAGTATTCATGTTCTTGAATTTATACTATAAAATATAAATTACTTCTAATGGAAATATTATAATTATTTATTATTTTAGACAAATAAATGAAATTATTTAAGTATAATAAATGAAATCAATATAAAAATGGACGTAAAATAAAATAAATATGTACACAGATTGAAAATAGTCAGCAATTATTTGGACCAGAGGTTTTAAATATTTTTAAACTGTATATTCAAATAGAAAATTTTAAAAATTAATCGTTTTTCGTATATTTTTTTTATATCACCTGCATCATCATATTTTATTAATTAATTTTGTTAGTTCATTACCATATTATTATAAGTGAATTAATTATTATTTAACATGAAAATTCATAGAAAAAAACAGCAGTATATATATATATATATATAAATTTGCGGAAAATTAATTAAGCCGTTATATTTTTACGTACGATTCGAATTTTCAACCGAAATCCGACTCGAATCGACTCGATTTTTTGAAGAGAAACTTTTACGACGACAGCAGCAAACTGCACACAAATGTTACCAAATTCTAAAGAGGGGTTCCGACTGCGAGGGTTCCAATTAATTCCGGAAACAAGGGCGGTTTAGAGGGGTGAGCGTTCGATGGGAGGGGCGAGGGTCTCTTTCCAATTTTCACTGTTCCTCGTCGTACAGGTGGAATTTTCCTCGAAACTCGTCTAATTAAAATCGTCACTTGGAAAACTTTTGCGTTATTTTGATGAACCTTCGACTGCGTCTTCGAGGACCTGCCAACTTTTGCGTTCGTATATAAGATTGAAAAGTTTAAAACAGAACATGGTTAATTAATTTTTTATTCTGGATGCTTTTTATATTTATTTTTTTTTTCTTGAAGAAAAATGAAGTGTTTTTTTTTCAAATTAAACTATATAAAACTTATTAAATTTTAACCTATATATAACCGAAAACCACTGATTTATTTTAAATATTATATATAAAATAATAAAATTAAAATTAATATTGATATTATTTATTGGGAAAAAAAGAAAACTCAATTTTTTTAAATAAATGCCTTCGTTATTTATTTATTTATCAATTAGTTCTATTTACAATTGTGATTGTTATTTAAACATACAGTATATATTAACTAAATTAATCCATTAATTAATTTTTTTTCTTTTATTTTAAATACATAATCCGATAATTGTTGTTTAATTTCATTCTTCAAATAATTATATATATATATATATATATATATATTCAACTAGTTCTATTATTAACTGCTAAATCATCATTAATTGTTTATAATTATTTTATTATTATTATTATTATTATTATAATTATTATCATTAAATAAAGAAGATATGAATATTTTTTGATATAACATTTTTTTTCATTGTATATAAAATTACAATAAAACATTTAAAATTACGACCACTGACGTTAATTGTGTCACATTAAAAAAATAATTCATCATTGTATGTATGATTATGAATTATGAACGTTTTCTTTTCAATGAATGATTATGTATCGATATTATTGCTTAAGGCAATTAAGCAGTGGCGTCACTAGGGGATGCAGATTCATATATTTTTTTTATATATCAATCACTATTGATTATTATAGATTTTAATTTAATTTTATTTTAAAACATGATATTATATTTATAATTTACGAAGAAATATTATAAGATATAATTATAAATTATATGTATTTTTCAAATCATAAAATTATATTGATTATAAAAATCGTTTAATATTTATATGATTTTTTTAATCAATATAATTTTAAATATAGATTCATATAAAAAACGAATCTTTTCTACTGTGATATAAAATGAAATAATTAATATAATGGTTGGTTATAACCCTAGTGACGCCACTGAATTTACTACAAAATTTTTGAATATATTAATACATTTTGTTTAAATTATATATTGAAATTGTCATGGCACTGTAAATAAAAAAAGAAACTTAATTATAATAGTAATATTTGGCATATTTAAAAAAAAATATATATGTAATATTTTCGTTTGCACGACAAATTCTTAATATATAAAAATATTATATTTATAAAGAAAAATAAACGCGATAAATGAATAAAATAAATCACTAAATATGACGCATAATGATAATTATAATGATAATCGTTAATGAGATTTCATTCCAATTATAAATGCATGATCGTTCGCAATTGTAGTCTTTTTTTTTATTCATTTCAAAAGTGACACAACTCAGAGAGCACTGAACCGAGTTGTGTCACTCGCGAAGCTGTAGTGCGACCAGTGTGCATCGCGATTTTGAATAAAATTAATGACATCAATGATATGTCAAAATAAGAATGAGATGTGTCATTATTATTATTATTTTTGTTTTTGTTTTTAGACGAAGATGAACTGGGGTCCATTTTTGGAGCAAGATTTGGCCAGGCAACTCTCGATGCTGGTCGAATTGCTGGATCCCGTTGGATAATCGTCGTCTTCATCATCAGGTGTGATCCTTAACCATTTTCCGTGGCAATGAGGTGCTGAAAGCGCTGAAAATCTTGTCGATTTAGACATGACTCCGTGACCTTGGCATCTCCAATCCAAGCTTTTCCTCAAAGCTTCGCTTTCGCATTTCACGCAAACCCGTTCACCTGCAATTATGCGAATTATTTTTCATTAAATAGAGTATAATATTATTTTTTTTTGTATTGAATAACAAGTTTATAAAATATATCCTATTTGATAACATTATATATAATATATGAAACATACCTTCTTGCAATGTTTTATACGTGGTTTCTTTTCGGCAAGCTTTCGACGCTTTCAGAATCTCAAATTCCACACAGTATCTGCAAATATACGTAAAAATATTCTATATTAAACACAAAATTGAACAAACACAACGCGAAAAAAATATGAAAGTAAATTTTTGAAACAGTTAAACGTCGTCAAGTTTAGAAAACTGATTTGAATAAGACTACGCAGCTCCGTTTAAATTTGAATAAAAACAGAAAGAATGCTAAAATTCAGCTTTAACGATCCCCCTTTAAGTCATACGATACACAATATTATTATATATATAAATATATTTGCGCATAATATACGTACAAAGAATAAATGAGGTGTCTGAAATGCTGAATAAATTTGTATGAAAATTTGCGTCGACGTTACATTTCAGCGTTATTCGATTATTTAATTTGCGCACTTCATATGAGTGACATACGCGTTAATTAGCAATTATATCCTATTTTACTGATGGATCAAATGATATAAAACTTTTATTTTATATTTATTAAAATATTGCAATGTAAAATTTGTGCGTTATAATATAAAATTCTATCAGGAATTCTGTAAGGAAGAATCGGCGATACTTTAAATCTTACAGTTTTATGTTTTTTAAAATTAATTTAATTTTTATCAGATTTAATCGAGTTATGATTAAAATGGTATATTTCATACGAGAAAAGTGATTTTTTTTATATAGACTTTTATATATAGTTTTACAATATTTAGTATTTAAAATAAATTTTAGTAATATTTTAAACGTGTTACTTTTGCTATGTTGCTAATTAATTGTTATAAATCATTGAATAACAATATTAAAGTATTGTTAGTTAAAACATTTAATATTAAAATAATATTTAAATATTTCAATATAAAAATATTGCAGAAAATATATATAAAAATAAATGATTATATGCTAAAAAAATATACCAGTCACAATTTACATTCATTTTCCATTTCACGACAATAAACGTTTTTATGATGAAGACGCTAAATATAATACAAACGACACGTCATCTATGAAGAATAATCCAACAAAAAAAAAAAAATAATAATAATTTCATCTATATTCGAGCTCAAGGGGGTAAAATTGAGGGGGTTAAAGGTAATTGAGGGTAGTAAAAAGAGAAGACGAGTGCGAAATAAAAACGTTTTTTTTTCTACCCCGCCACGTAGGGTAAATAAATAAAAAATATGAATGTATATATGAAAAATACGTGTAATACTTTATGCATGTGTAAAAAAAAAGCGAGTAAACATACGTATGAACCTTCGCACGTATAAAAAGCATAAAAAATTAGTCTCGTATTTTTATGTAAATGCCGTTGAAAATTAGAACGCGAAAGGCTAACCGAATAAGCGAGCGTGAAAACTGAAAATACACGAAAAAAAATATATATATATATATATGCAGTACCTTCTAATTATTTCTGTAATTAACAACGTGTTTGATTCGTATATACATATATATAATAAAAATATAAATTAAAATTTTATAATAATTTTCGATATTTCGGTTAATAAACTGTAGAAACCCTCGTTGACGATGGTCGCAAATGGGAAACTTCCACCACTGACAGACTGGACTTTTCGTCGTTTAGGGCATTAAGGTCTGGCTTTTGATGCCCATTAGGGTCACATACACGACTATTGAAACGGCCCTTTGTCTGCGAAGGGTTTTGTGTATTATGCTTATATTTATAGGTTCCTATTTCAAGTTCGTATTCCTAGCACGCGCTTCTCGTTTGCATATATACCTATATATATATATATATATATATATATATATATATATATATATATATATATATATATATATATATATATATATATATATTGTAAATATGTAAACTCCTTTATATTTGACATATGTGTGTGTATGTTTATCATTTAAATAATTTAATTTGTTAATAGCGAGTTTATAAAACTCATCGTATGATAAACGTGTACAGAATAAATAATTCAGTATTAAATTTTATTTATTTTTATATCAGCAGTATAATAGTATTTTCAGAATCAAACCATTTTTCATGATTCTGTTATATTTTTACAATATTCTAGTAATCAGTTATACTCGAATAAATGCATAATGATTAAAGTAGAAAATATATATTTTTATAAAAAGATTTTTAAGAGCAAAATAAATCTCAGTCTATTGCTACTATTTGAAATTTAAATATAGTTGTGCTTCAACTATAAAACTTTTTTTCGTACTTTAGTTATGAACTCAATATTAAAATATGAACCGCGATATTTTCGAATACTGAATATTGTATATTATATAATCATAATTATTTATTTTATGAATTTTCTAAGTCGAAGTATTATTATATATTAACAATACTTATATATATATATATATATATATATATATATATATATATATATATATATATATATATTTATCTAGTAATACGCTTTGAATTCGAGTATAATTTATGACAGTTTTGCATATCTCAGACATTCTTAGATAGCTGTCTCGTTTGTTCAAACCGAAAATCGACAAACGTAAAGGTGCAAGTATATAAAATAATATATATATATATATACATATATAGGATGTCTTTATGGAAAACAAGGCCTCGGAAACAACCATCTAATTGGTTTCCGCTTTATACACCGTCGACGTACATCGAAATCGCGTTTTGCCTTTCGTCCTCATTGATTGATGTCGTCGTATCACGCGAATCATGCATAAAACTCGTCCCCCACACATCAACGAATGTGTTTTTTTTTCTTCTCGTATTCAAGACGAGAGACAATTTTTTCCAGAAAAAATGAGAATGTAAAAAAGAAAAGAAAATATAGGAGAAACTTTCGTCGCTTTGATTGACAGCGACAGAGAAAAGAGAATCGACACACGATGAAACGAATCGTGATGGACACTTCGCTATTTTTTGGTGACGACGTATTGAATTATTTTTTCGATGTTATCGTGTAGAATTAATATGTGCAAGATTATAAAATGTATTTGTCAAAAAGTGGATCGATTTATTTGATTGGATGCATGTGATATGAAATTTTCAATCTTGATCACTAGTATTCTATATATGTGAGATATTATATATGGATATAAATTTTACAAAATAAATCTTTACACAACGCAAAAACGCGAAATAATAGTGAATTTACGCTACTAGAATTAACGTTCGAACAATAAAATTCCCCGTTTTCCCGAGGAAAATGCAATCAAATTAATTGCAGCGAATTTCCGAGAGCGCGAAGTGGTGTAGGAAACTTTTCACGGAAGAAGAAATCCCGTCGTTTTTAAAGAGGAAAAATTCTTTCTCGTTTTAAACGTTCAAAGGGAAAAGAATGCCTCCGAAAAGAAAAGAAAATGTATGAACGAGTGAGAAAGAGTGTGTGTGTGTGTGTGTGTGAGAGAGAGAGAGAGAGGAGAAAAAGGTATATAAAAGGCCCATGGGTGAAAATGTGAGGACGGAGTTGGTGGAAACGAGATAAGCGTCCATTTTCATTAGGAAAAGTTGACGTTTATTAGCGACGCTTAGCGAGAAGAATTAATTCGTTAAAAGGCAGATATCGATGCAGTGGCGACCTGGGAAAATTTATGAGGAGTCAGAAAAGGCTGTACCGTGAATTACTATGATTAATAACTCTGTATATATATATATATATATATATATATATATATATATATATATATATATATATATATATATATATATATATATATATAGACGGTATAATGTTATAGAAGTGGAACGAAGTAATGGATGATATGAACATACTTATTTATACGTAACACAGTAATAATGTTATATAGAATAGCTAAAATCGTAGAATGAAGGAAAATTATTATATATAAAATATATATTTTAATATTATATATAATGTTTGTATGTCAAATTTGATGATTTGTAAAATAAATTCAACATTTTATAGATCAAAATTAACGATTTTTGATATATATAATAATTAGTATTTTTTAAAGCTTTAAAACGAGAAAGAAAAATAGCAAATATTTATAATATAATATAATATACTATATAAGCTTTCATTGCACATTTTTCACTTACAATTTAATATATAATATATTTTTAATTAATTATTTTTTACTAAAATTTTTTAATTATTTTTTTGTATTTTATATAAAAAAAATGTTTTCTTTTATTATACAAATGTAGAAAATTGCAATCTTTCGTTATTTTTCATATTTTCGTAATACATGATTTTTATTTTTTCGATTATTTTTTCAAAATAAAATTAACAATATTTTATTTCTTTCATTTTGATCGATTATATTGTCTTTAAACACAGTGGATATTCACAAAAGGGAATCGATTTTTGATAAGGAAGAAATGTCTGCGTCGCGGATTTAACAGACGGCTTCACCTTACGCTTTCGAATTTATTTTTATTGTAAATTCGGGATCTTTTATGTAAACGATTCGTATTGCATGTGACGTGAATAAACTTCACACCATATCCCTTGTTTTCCTTCGGGGATACGAAATAGAAAAATAAACAAAAGCCTTATTCCTCGATACCCATACACACACACACACACACACACATATATATATATATATATATATATATATATAAAGTGGTATATATACATATATATTTATATATTATTAAACGTATGTTGAACAATAGAGTGGGGGAGGATTATGAATGTTTTATAAACATGTAAGGATAGGTACGAGCGTGCTTAAAATATTTTGTATGTATGCATACTTGAGAAGCACTATTTTCTATTGACGCAGCACTTTGCTTCGCTTCAATGAAAAAGCAACGGCAGAGGGGAGGGGGGGGAGCAAAACCCGGTAAAAAGGTTGAGAAACATCGGTCTTTAAACTCGAGTATTTTACGACGCTGACAAAGAAGGATTTTTAAATGGAGTGAATGTTTATGGATTTTTTCCACTTATATTTCTTTAAATTTATATATATATATATATATATATATATATATATATATATATATATATATATATATATATAAGAATTTTGTTTATATGAGCCAATTGTCTTATAATAAATTAAAAGATTCGCCAAAATATATTTATACTAGTGGACCCTTGTACGAGTTCGTACTGGGTTTCGCCGTATGTGTTAAATACATCATTTGCATTACACACAAACTTATATCGAAGACGTATATTTTGAGTTGTAAAGATTATTTAAAATTAAATTGTAGAAATAAAGTAGCATTTGAGAGTGACACCAGCGGCGGCGGCGTTCGTTTGAAGCTAAAATTTAATGTACATGATGATTATATAGATTACTATGGACTATTTATACTAATATTATTTATTTTTTGTTATAAATTTATATATATATATATATAAATTAACGACTATATGTTCCGATATTCAAAAACGGAACGGTTCAATATAATAACTTAATTGAAAAGCATTAAACGCGAAAGGCTGATTTGCATGTAAGGGCGTTTCCCGAAAATCTGTCCCGGATTTAACTAAAACCTTAACTTAAGTCTAACTTAACTCGGTCTAAGTTCTGCGCGAAATGTTCCATCCACTTGACAAAACCTTATTCAATACAATGCAGTATTAAATACGAGGTTTCATCCGTTATCATTACAATATAAAATGCAAATGCGTATATTCATTTACATGTCCCATTGTTTGTTTGCAAATTCATAATTTTATATTTAATAATGGACATAATCATATATCAAATCAATTATATCACACTTTTAACGAGTTCTTCTTTTTAATACATCTTCTTCTTTAAAAAAAATGTTTGAAAAATATAATTGGTGAATAAACGAATGGTATATTAAAATAGAAATTATCACAATTTTACTGTAATTTTTAACGAAAAATAACGTGGTAAATATGAAATATTTTAAGGCATAATATTGTAATTTGCCGAGCGGAAAGCATTTTGAGGCTTTCCTGCGCGAAACCGAGCACAATGCTCAAGAAACGCACGAAGGTTTTCGCGCTAAATCACCCGGTCTTGAAGTGTCATTGTGGACAAATGTCGACAGTCGATGGCTTGCAGACGGTTTAAATCCGGCACGTCTCCAAGTCGATTATTACGAGGTGGAGTAGCATTGTTTCGACGATATACCTTCGAAGACCTTGGCTTCCCCTTCACGTGTCTTGAAAGATCGACGAGTGCCTCTCGGCGTACGCGAGATCGATATTTCGCGGAAATATTATATATGTATAGATAGTAACAATATTTATCCACGGATAAATATTGGATTCCGGACGATCATCCTGAAGGATTAAGTCGTTGAGAAAATTCGGCGGAAATAAAAACATTTTCAACGGATGAAATAATATTGAATCAATATTGAATTGTGTCTAGGATGACTTTCATATTTGGTATAATAATTTCCGCTATATAATAGAAATTACAATTATATTATTGGATAAAATAATAACTATTACTCTACATTGTATAATATATAATCGGTTAAAATCGTATATAAATGTTTATAATTAACTTATAATAACTTTTTTGTGTTTTCAATTGAATTACAATGGCAGAATCATAAAAAATGTTTTAGAAAGTCGAGAATGTAAATATTTGAGAAAAATAAAGTTTTCAGTGAGGGTTGTGACGTCATAGAAAGCTTGTTTCGCGTGAATCTTTCTGAAAAAATGAAGAAAACTATGCTTAAAAATTGTTATTTTAACATTATTGAGATAGTAAAAGATCTCAGTATTAATTTAGGAAAAAAATCTAATGAAAAAATTCTATCGATTTATCCGTGTTAAATTTGATCACATGATATGACTTAGACCACTTTCATAATTATGGACAAATGTATATATATATATATATATATATATATATATATATATATATATATATATATATATATATATATAATTTTAAGTATTGACTAATATGTTATATAAATTTATTATATATTATATATAAAAAAAAAATTATACACGATAACGTCTATGAATTACAAGAATCGATTATGTTTATAAATTTCTCGTCTCGCACCCTTATGAAATATGAATTCGGTTATAAATATGAAGCAAAGATCAAAGGTGAAACGTGAGAGGTTTCACGAGTGCGCGCTCAGAGAGATTAGGAAAAATCCCAGTTTTATAGCTTAGTTTCCGTGCAAAAAGCCTAATTCGAATTCGTAAGCAACATATGCTGAAAATTTCGCGGATTATTCGGATTACACGTATTGAAAATCTGTAATTCCCATTAAAATATCCAACGGTTCGAATCGCTATGTTTGAACGTAGCGAATTACCAAGTTTCGTAATAAGTCGCCCTTTTCAGGATACTTTTCATTTTATTTCCTGAAGTGATCCAACTATATCTATTTATTATAGAATAATCGAATTGAATTTTAACATATTTATATATATAAATTATATTATAAAATTTGAATTATATTATATTTCAGTATTCAAATAATATATAATATAATAATCAATATTATTTTGACCTAATTTCAAAGTTTAAAATACTTTTATATTATATTATTTCGTTCGGATTTAGATTAATTAAAATGTATTTTATATGTCGTTAGAAGTAAAGAGTTTTGATTGCGCGATCCGTTCAAATGTTCGTATCGTGTATTTATTTCTTGTTGAACTTTTCCGCGAGTTAAAAATGGAGTCGAACTCTAGAATCCAGTGGAAAAGTTAAAGTTTACCGTGAGAAGAAAATAGTTCGATAACTCGCCACTTTAAACAAGTTTTCTCATCCTCTGAAAACCCCGTATAAAAATATATATTTGTCTTTTTAGCTTACACACGAATGATTTTTCTATGCTGAAAATTTTATATATGCAGTTTGAAGGGGTTGAAAAATTAATTTTTTTTTGTTAATATTATTATATTTATTTTACGATTTTCACCGTCTATATTTTATATAACTATTATTGTGGTTTTCGCGACGTTTATTTCTTACCCCCCTCATGAATATTTTATTTTGAACTTTTTCCTTCGAGCAATTACATTAAAATACGTAAAATCGAGCAAGAGAAAAAAAAAAGTGAAGGCGTAATGAAGGCGAAATATCTCTCGGAATAAAACTTATTTAAATGTAGCGGAAAACGAAACGAAATTGATATACATTATCAAAGAACTAAGTGCAAAACGGAAGCGGAAATTAACCAAGTTAACGCCGCCTTTTTTATATTTTAGAAATTTCGTCGAAACAAAAATACGCAGTTAAAAGACAAGCAAAGGTCTCACTGTGAACTTTTTTTCTGCGATATATATATATATATATATATATATATATATATATATATATATAAGTATATTTATAAAAATATATAAAGGGTGAGATTTTTTTTTACTGAATTCAACTGAAAAGTCCGCCTCGGTTTCGTTGTGTAAATAACAGACGTCGAGTAGAGAAGATAACAGTAAATAAAAAAAGATTCTTTTTTTCGTTTCTTTTTATTATTCATAGAGTGTATTCAAAGTAAGGTGAACGTCTTTCGAGATTATAGATGCGCGACCGTTTAAATCAGTAGCATTCAACCTTTTTCACGCATTCAATAATAATGAATATATATATATATATATATATATATATATATATATATATACAAAAAAATATTTTTTTAAATAAAAACTGAGTTATATCGTAATATATTATGGATATTATATATAAAATGCTAGAGCTGAATGAACGAGACCACCGTCGCCGCCGAAGTCACGCTCAAATGATACTTTATTTTTATATATTTTAATGTACAATATTGCAACATTTATGATCCTTTTCGCCTGTACTTAAAGACAAAAAATATCAAATTAATTTAAAATTATAAAAACACTGATGGACCCGTGTGCGAATTTGTACACGGGTCCACTTGTATTTTTATTATAATTTTAAATGAATATTTATTATATGATGAAGTTTATATATGTTTAACATATGACTATTTTTTAATTTAAAAAAAATTGTAAATGGTTCTTAATTTCTAAAACTACTGGCAATTCACAGACTTTGTAATTAATGGATTGATTGTATAGGGTACTTCTGGTTAACGCCAGACCATAAACATAATTCCTACGGGACCTGCTTTTGAAGCAAAATCCTCGTTGCAATTGACGTGAATGGGATTCGTAAAATATGAATATCGAATTTCTGGATACAATGTGGCCTTTAAAGGCAACGAGACATAAATATGATTTTGGTTTTAGCCGGGATTGCTTTATTATAGTTAAAAGTCCAGTTTAAACTTTGACATGTTAATCAAACGCGTTATAATAATTGCGTCGTAAATCGTATAGGCGTTCATTTGAAAAATTAGTTTCAGCACTATTTCAATACATAAATTATATTTTTAATTAAAAAATATTGAAAATCCATATTCGTGCCTATCGATAATGATAATATATAAATTACATAGATTATGAATCCGTTTCGGAAAATGGCAGTTTTTCTTCTTATCCGTTTTTAGACACTTTGCGTGAAAATTTTTGGCTTTTGTACAATGAAAAACGTTTTCTGACGCTGGTATTTTTTTTTTTGCTCTTTCGTATTGTAATCGAATTCGGAATTCCACAATCGATTACCCACTTCTGTACTATTTCATAGTAACGAAAGGTAGTTTACTGCGTACCACTATAATAGAGTAATTTATCATTGTAATACAGGTTTGCTAAGAGTTTTCATGTGATTTTCTGCACGAAAATCATTTATATTTACTTTACGAAATTGAAAAATACACATTATATTATATATAATCGATATAATCATGTATAAAATATTATTATTAATGTTTATTTTAAAAATTCAGAATTTTATAATATATTTTTTAAGCGACTTATAATAATATATATTTTAAATTATTCCATTATATTATAGTATAAAAATTTAATATCTACGTTAAAATATTTCTAGGCTTGGCACCTTGGACTGCAATTTTCCATTCTTTTCACAGCTTCGTGATTCGCGCTTCGTTAAACGAAACGTTCGCGTCTACGACGTCTCGTTTTACGACGTCCTTCGTGGCTATGTCGTTGAAAATGAGTTTTTCGCCAGAAAAAAAAAATGAAAAAAAACCCGCCCATTTTACAATGTCTACGAGGCAACGTTGTATTATGCGAACACTTATTAGTTTCTGACAAGCTCTTCATATTTTCCAACACTGAAAATTTCTTTTATATATTTTTTATATAATATAATGAAATCATCTTATGTATATATATTATATATATATATATATATATATATATATATATATATATATATATATATATATATATATATATATATATATATATATAAATGTCAATTTATTTTCGACACAATAAAAATATTGATATTAAAAATGTGTATATTTTTAGAAATTGTTTCGTTGTTCAAACACGTACTATTTTTTTTTATTATTTAAATGAAAATTGCGTTACAAATTATTGCTGACGTCCCGTTGAGCCTACGAAACGACTTCATTGTTTTTCGTCGGACGAATTTATTTCCTTAGGGATGAAACGAGCTTCAGCAAAAAGGTTGAGGGAAAGAAGGGTGTGTAAAGAGTGAGGGGAGAGGGAAAGGTGTAGGATATAATTTATTCGTTCCCTTTCATTCGTTACAATGATAACTATTCCGCATTAACAGGTGTGTTCTGGCAACGATTTTCTTAGGAAGGCTTCCAGGAAGGATATATTTGTCTGTTTCTTAAGGAAGAATGGCGCCATTGTTTGACTGGGTTTTATCTCGAAGATTAGATTTTATTCACTGCTAAGTGCGCCATGCAGATCTGCTAAAGACATTTTCCTATTTGTTTCTTATATTTATATATATATATACCTTAAAATAATAGATAAGACAATAAAAAGGTAGAAAAATCTATCAAAAACCACCACACCAAGTGACGTAAATTTTATATCATCAAAGAGATTAGATTTTATCATATATACATAAAATACTAGCGCCGATAAGAGGTGGTGGTGTAACATTTTTTTTTTGTCAAATGCTATGTAATTTTCTTAATTGAATCATAAATGATCTTTATAATCCAAAATAGAGATCCTTGCCATGCTGAAGTTCAAATTATTACTACCATATATGATCATGTAAAATATTTCAGCATTTTAGATTTTGACAGTTGGCCTATTAATGCCATACTTTTTGTCTAACATTTTAACGCAACAAAACTATATTTTTCATTACCATAATTATATATATATTTTTTATATACGATTTTAAATATTAATATTTTTTCTATTTACATCATTTAAATTATTTAGCATTTATTATTTTTCATTTGTTTTATTTTAAAGATATTTAATTTGAAATTTATTTCGATTATATCAGATATATATAATAAAAAAAAATGTACATAATATGTATAAATAATTTGAATGAGTTACGTGAATAATATAAGGCAATTATTGTAGCGTTCGCCATAATTTCTTACCAGTAAAATTTAACGTTTCTTCCACGCACGCAAACCTCATTATCAACGAAAGTGGGGGGGGGGAGGGATGTTATTCAAAGAATTCCACAATATTTTTTTTCATTCATCCCCTACTCAAAAAAACCGCCCCCTTTTTCACATTTCTACCCAACGTACATTTCCTACTTTTCGTTCTTTATTGTAAAAAAAAAAAATAAAAAAAAATAAAAAAAAATCGCGAGTGCTCGATTATGTTCTCACGTCGTAATTCAGTTTTCGCGTTGAAGCCAAAATTGCTTATTATTCCCGGTACATTCTAGTTATAAAGGCGCGGTTCAAACTCGATTATGAAAGCGAAGAAAATTTATATATATATATATATATATAATATTTTTTTTTGAAGAAAAAAAAATTTTTTTTCATGGTACCCCCTGCGATTTACCCTTAGTTGTGCGCGTTTTTCTCCCCCGAGGATACGTTTTTGAGAATCGCCACCGATTCGAGGTTGGATCGTTAGTGGAATTGAGTAAGAAAAAAAAGGTGTTCGTTAAATTCGAAATCGAATTATACTATATATTTTTATTATTTGGAGTTGAAATGATAGCTATATTGGCTGGGTTTAATTAAATTTATTTAATTTTTAATACGATTTTATATATTTATATATAAAATGTAATATGATAAAAGTGAAAATGTAATTCGAGAGTTTCGAAAATATTCTTATATAAATGAATATAAATTTTAAAAATTTTCATTTTATATTTTTTATTTTAATATACTAAAAAAATCTAAATTATTAAAAAAATTTTTTTCACATACATATAATATTATATATGTGAAAAAAATGTTTTAATATATTCGTAATTAAAAATATATATATTAAAAATAAAAATTTACAATTTTAGTAAAAATTCTTTAAATTAATTTTTCGTATAACTATATAATTATTTGCATTGCCTGTGACATTTATATAATGTATAGACAAACAAAAATCAATAATTGTGCGAATCGCTTTTTAAGTTTGAGATTTCTGCGTCAATAATCATTCATAATTAATATACTTTTCTTCACAGTATATTTTTTAAAGCTCTCTCTTGATTTTCGAGTGATTTTCAAACATTAAACACATTCATTAATCACTCAGCACGATTTAATAAACGATCTCGACTAAAATAAATTATTATATAAGAATCAAATAGGCGTCGATTTTATATATATACTATTCAGATTACATAATAATAATTTTCTTTTTGTAAATATTTATTAAAAAATAAGATTAATTAAAACCGTTATAGAAATTTTGATAAGCGTTAAAATTCAAAAAAAAAATGAAAAGCAAATTTAGTTTTATATAAATGAAATAAAAAATATTCGGTTAAATGTGAAATAAAAAGCTAAATACATGACGCAATTAATTTCATGACTCGCAAAAACTTACCATTTATTACGTGAAAGCTTTAACTTTTTGCGTCGCTTCCCGCTTTTAATAACTCCAGTGAAAGCTCGATATGAAGACTTTCACTAGATAATATACTAGTTTAAGCTCGTATAGCGAATTATATGTGAGTGTGTGCGCGCGTAACGTTCTCCATAAAAAGAGATTATGAGTTAATTCAAAACGATATAAAAGTATTTTTCTTTGTATGGAGGATTCATTAACACGTTATAAGCGGGGAAATATGATATATAATTAATTACTTTACCCGAAAGTTTTTATCAAGCTTTAATATTATAAATTATGTTAAAACGTTATAAATGTAATACGTTAATAAAACGATTTAATTTAAATTAAATTTTTTGTACAACATAACAAAAAATATTAAATCGACTTAATATTTATACTTACATAATTTTTAATCATATTTTATATATTGTTATATAATATTTATAATTCATTTTATCAGTGACATACATATATTATTAAAAATATAATATTTTCGAGGTCTGCTTTTGCACGTTTAAGCATCATTTCAACGAAGGCAGTATAAATGCGAAATTCTAGCATTAAAGCGTCAAAAAAGACGAAAACCACGCGAGATAAAATCCCGCAAAAATGTTCACAGCCACATTATTAAGGCCGTACATTGCTTTTAAAGGTTCTATGCTCCCCCTTTTTTTTTCATCATTTTATACGAGAAGAAAAAAAATTTTTTTTTCGAACAACTTACATTATATATGTTATATTTATGTACAATATTAAAAAAAATAATATTTGTGATGTTTATTATTATTTTTTTTAATATTATACATTAAAATGAGATTTATTATTTTTGCCATATTTAATAAAATAGTTAGTAAATATAGTAAGTAGTATATATATTTTTTTGTGGTAATATTTTATAAATGTGTATGTTTTTTTTTTATAAAAATCGTAGTCGCTGAAAATTATTATTGTAAGAAAAATTTCTTGTAAGAATGTTTTTATTCCATTTTCACGTATATAAATTGTTTTTGTAGAGAAGTTAAATTTATATAATAAAGCAAATAACAAATAGTATATATTGAAATATATATATATATATATATATATATATATATATATATATATATATATATATATATATATTATATAATAAATAAAACTTATATAATAAATTAAAAATATATAATAAATTAAAAATATTTTCATCATAAAAGTACACGTTTCATTTATTGAAAAAAAATATAATTAAAATATGATATACAAGTAAAGAAAATCAAGGTTTTTTTAAATGAAAATATAAAATGTTATCATATAAAACTTATAGATGAATATGAAGTTGGCGCGCTTTCGTTTCGGGTCTAAAAGGAAATTCTTCAATATTCCTTCGGAAAATTGTTTCAATATTATCGGAAAATTGTTTTCGGTGAAACTTTTAATAACGATTCCTTTATTGAATTTCAGATTCAATTCTAATATTCGTTTCATTACGCGCTGATGTATTTTGACAAAATTTCAGCAATAAAACTGTCTCCTTTTTCCAATTTCGTCTGCCTCAAATTTATAAGTGTTGACAATATATATTTTTTTTAATCAAAATTAATTTATTTATATAATTACAAATTTTTACAATATTTTTACATACAAAATATATTTGGTATGATTTTTTTTTCATTTTTATAATTCTTATTTTCTAAATATTTTTTACGGGCGTTAAAATGATCATTAATTTGGCCTATTTTCTTTCAAAGCGGTAAAATAAAAGGTAATAGACAAGAACAAGATTTTAAACTTGTGATGGTTTATTTTTACTTTGTAACATCGTATTAATTGGATATAACGCGTCTTTCAGAGTATTTCTTAATTGGTGTCTACGAATGTTACTACGTTGTTACGATTGAAGCAAAGCGGAAAATCCTCTTCTAATGTAATATTATATTATACGATATATACAAAAAGTAAGAGAAAAAAATATTTAATATGTACTATTAATATAAACGAATGAATACAATTCTTAAAAATAAAATAAAAATTCTTCCAAATTTTTTGAACACTGCATATATTATATATTATATAGTGAAAGTTTTATATATTTTAGAACACTCATTTTATATTTAATCTTCAACTCTTATATTGAGTAGTTTAATTTTTTTTTATAATATTAAAGTTAGAGGATTAACTTACTCTTTTTGCGGCGTCATCTCAGGATCTTCGGGATTTCTTAATCTCAGATTATTTCTGATATCTTCGGTTTGATTTATTTTTCTGCTTTCAGATAACGATGCCGGTAACAACATTGCGATTTCTGAAATTAAAAATTAATTATAATACATAATATACATATATTTATATATATTTAGATTTTTTTTTTAATTTTCAATATATTTATTTAAATTTAATATCTGAATTTTTTTATGAATAAAATATTTCTTAAGTAAATTTTGTAAGAATGTATATTTCTGGTTTTATTAAATGTATATCCAGATTACGCGGATTAATTTATACATATATCTAGATATTTATGTTGAGGGGAGAAGCGGTCAATATTTGGTTAACATTGGAGGAAAGACGATCTCTAATTATAAGAAGACAAACAAAACTCTAGGCGCTCTTAAGATTTAAGCTTCAGGGCGTTTCGATAGGTTTCGTACTAAAACTTTACTTTAAATTAGCTGCTCTCCAAAAGCGTTACATTGCACAAATTAAATATTTACATTTAAGTATTGTTAAACCGTTACAATATCAACACAAAAAAAAAATCTATTTTTCTAACGTTCAAATAGAATGATTATTGATGGTTTTATTCATAATATATCAGTAGAAAAATTTGAAAATAGTTTAATGTTGTCTATGAAGTCAATTATATATTGACCCTTTGCAGTCGAGATATTTTGTAGTGTTTTTCATGAATTTTTTAGTTTTAATTTAAAATTATTATATATACAAATTATAAAAATTATTATATATACAAATTATACTTCTGCTGTTTGATGGTTTTATATAGATTTATCTGTTTATTAAAAAAAAAACAGTTTTCGTCACCATTTTAGAAATTTTATTAAAAAACAATATGTTAAGTTATAATGACCTACACAATCGTTTTATTATATCTTATTTTTAATGATTGAAAATTTTAAAGTAATCCTTATGCCAAGATTGTTAAGTTTGAACTGTGAAAAGTTTCAAAGTTTCAATGCCGAAAATGTAGTTCGATTTGTAGTTACTATACGTACATGATAAGAAAATTTTATCTCTATTTCTATTTAAATGGGTATTATTTTAGTCTTCATAATATTATTACAAAAAAATGAGTATGTGAATTATTTATAAAGAAATTAATATAAATAATTCAAGTAGTGACCGAACGTTAATAAATTTTAATACGATAAAATTTATAGAATCGACATAACAATAGTTATAAAGCAATGTTTAATAACTTTATGATGTGCGATAGTTATTAGTGTAAAATAACATTAATATCACTATTCGTACTTGATTGTTTAATAGTTTATATCGTGTAATTAAGGCGAATATGCGCAACTTTAAACGTCGTTTCAGATATGCAACCCCGGGGCTGTTTTATACTTCACGTATGCAATTTTCGCAACAATTAAACCAGTGTAAGGAAACAACGCTAAATTTCACCCCTTTGAAACATATTTAGACACTATCTCTAAAACGGTGTGTAAAAGCGTTTTAAACATATTAACACTACAACGTTGTAAACTTGTGCGAAAAACGTGTTCAGGATGTATTAAGAAAATTGTATATAAATTATATTGCATAGTATAAAATAATCAAAAATTAATTGTTTTCTTTTTAAAGAAAAAAAAATGTTTTATCATACTTTGAAATATATTAGATACGATCTAATGTGGTGTGTGAAACGTTTTAAACACATTTAACCATTTGAACTAGTACTGAAAACGTGTTCAAGATGTATTAAGAAACTGTATATTGTACTATAAAATAGTTAAAAATTAATTATTTTTAATAAAAAAATATTCTATTATACTTTAAAATATATTAGACAATATCTATAGTGGTTTGTAAAGCGTTTTAAACACATTCACCTTTGAAAATTTGTAAGAAAAACGTGTTTAGAATGTATTACGAAATTTTTTATAAATTATATTGCACTATACCATAAAATAGTTAAAAATTAATTATTTTAAATAAAAAAAATGTTATATTATATTTTCATACATTGATTAATATTTTTACATATATTTAAAATCATGTAAAATTTGAATTTTATGATATAAATTCAATTTTAGACGTTAAATTAATGTATATTTTTTTTAGATTTTACCATATTATTATGCATTTTAAAAAAATATTTTAATATAAAATTATATTTAAAAATATGTAAATGCTATTAAAGATGCAACCTTCCGCTCTATTATATTTATTTTTTACGTTAAAAGCTTGCATAAATAGAAAAATGTTAAACGAAGATCAGTATAAAATTACATAAAACTTATCTTTTTTTTTTAAATACAAAATTTAAAACAGCAAAGAAATTTTAATTAATATTATCATACAGATTTTTAATGAAATAAGATCAAATTTCTAGTTAGATTTCAAATGAATAAAAAAGAAATTAAAGTGTTAACCGTTATTGTTCAATTGATAAGCGATAAAATTGAATCGTCAACTTAATATCGAATTATCGCCGCGCCACGTTGACATCGAGAGTTGCTTAACATCGATAATAAGATAAAAGACATTCAAAATTAAGAAGCATTATCCACAATCAAATATATTTAATCTGATAAAAAGACGGTTTACAAGCGAATTCTTAAGCAAGAAAACGGGGGAGGGGGAGGTTTGGTTTGCTCCCGGATTTTACGATCAGATACGGCAGTGTTTTCGTTTTGTCTCGCAGAACGTTTAATTAAATTTATCTCGGTTAACGAACGATTTGATATTTATTCAATTAGAAAACGTAAAACGGAATAGCGACGTCGTTAACCTTCGAGAAACGTCGCCCGTTAAGAAGTATGAATTTCTTCGGCAACTTTTAATAAGCTTGGTTCGCACGCGCGCAATTATTACAATGTATATATATATATATATATATATATATATATATATATAGTAGGTAATTATATGTTTATTATTTCAAAATATATGTTAGAGATTGCTAATCTTTTTATAGCACAATACAAATTTTTTTCAAGATATTATAATCTTGTGAGTAATATTTATGCTAGATCTTAATTATTGCATTTTTTTAATAAAAATTAGACGAAAACATACTAAAAATTTTATAAATTTATCATTTAAAAAAGTTTAATTTATTCATAGTATATCAACAAAAATCTACTGTAAAAATTTCATTAAATTTAAAATGTTGACACAAAGTTTTTCGTGTAACAGAGTCAAGAGTTTCATACTTATCTTTCTTTTATTCTTGAATAATTTCATATATCACTCTATTTTTATGTATTTCGAGTAAGTAAAAATATTTTTATATTAAAATATCAACAATAATCTACTATCGAAATTATATATAATTGAATCAAAGTTATTCATATAATCATTTTTTTTTAATAATATTATATATTAGCATATTTCGAGTAAGTGAAATATTTTTTACTACTAAAATATCAACAATAATCTATTATCAAAGTTAAATAATTGAGCTCTTTAAAATTTAACATTATCGAATCAAAGTTTTTTATTTAGTCTAGTTGATAGTTTATTTTTAATTCCATATATCGTTTTTTTTAGTTTAACTGTACTAAAGGCTAGACTTTATATTTCAAAAAAAAGTATGTGCTATTTAATTATTTATTAAATTAAATTAAACAACATATCATTTTGTATGATTTTCTATAGAAAAACTAACAGATTTATCGCCGGTTTATAATAATGCGTATATTTTTAACGCGGAATTTTAAACATCGGAATTTAAAAGCGTTGTTTGTTATCGGAACGACGCCGTATCTCGAGATTAAAACCGGAACTCGCGCATCCCCCTAATTAGTTTTTGTTTTGTCCCCGGGTATAAACAGCGCGCGTTTCCAAAAACCCGGGAATAGTGTCGGATAAAGGTCGCCGAAATGATGGTGTTTAATTAAAGTCACCGAATTCCGTTGAACCGACGCTCCTTTTTCCCTCGCGTTAATCCGGCACATCGTCCGCTAAGATACGCCGGAGCTGAGTCGACGGCGACTAATCAATGTCTACAGAATGTCGTAAAATATATAATATGTATATATACAGAATTTTCGTAAATACTATTGTATTATACCATATAATTCTATTTAACAATTTAAAATTAATATTATTAACCATTTGCACGCGAAAAGTATCATTTGGTTACCACTTGCTACGAGTTAATGACTATTTAATTTATTTTTAACGAATTCCTATACTCTTTTTATATAATATTATGACGTGTAAAATGATATTTTTTAAGTGGAAATAAGATTTTCTTATCTTAAATTAATCCGCAACTATTTAACTACAAACCGAACTGCATTTTCGGTAATGAAACTTTAATTTTTTTTGTGGTTCAAACTTGACAATCTTGTCAGAAAGATTACTCTAAAGTATATATATATATATATATATATATAATATGTGAATTATTAGGGAAACGTTCTACGTATGTTGAGGAAAGTGCGTTCGTTTTACCCATAAAGCAAATTATATCCGTTCCGATTTTGCGGGTCGATAATTAACGAGCGTCTGATTGATTGGATCTGGAGCTGTTCGAACCCTGAATTTCCGAATTTATTGCGATACTGACTAATTGTGGACGATGTCACGTCGTTTTGGCAGTTACGAAGATCTGCAATCTTTCACTGATTGAGTTATGGTGTTTTCCATAAAGCGATTTCATTTATTCAATTTATATAAAAGGCGATCAACATTTTTTTTTTGCGGTGAAAAGTGGGGACACGACGAAGTTTTTGAGAACGAGTATCGAAAAAATTCCTTGATCTTGAGATCGACTCCAAAAAAAAAAATTTTTTTTATCAGTTTAGAAACTCTCAAAATTTGTTTAACACAAAAATTTATAAAAAAAGAACAAAATGGAGGACAAAAAGAGAACTATATTCTCAACAAGAAAACTGTTGGTCACCATAATTTATATAAATATATAATAATTATTTTTTAACAACTAATTATTCACTTTATAATGCTTATTTAGACATCGTACAGTATTGCGAGAATTTTGAATAAAGAAAATAATTAATCACCAAAAGTCGAGTACACTAGCTGAATTTAGATTTATTATTTACTTCATTGTTATGGGGGGAGGGGAGGGGGGCAGCTAACAAAATGTCGAATGAATTAAACTCAAAATAAAAATGTATAATTAGATCGGAACAAGTAGATGATGTATACGGTTTAATTATGCAATCGTGAATTAAATATAATGGATTTTTGTCGGAAATTGTCCGAAACAGGTGTTATGGGGTGCGCGAAAGCAGTCGTTTCCAAATTAATAATACCCTTAAATTTAATTATCCCCTAATTAAAATATGATTCTCGACAGCGTTTCGACTTTTGAATTTGTATTACGTTTGTGAAATTATTAATGGGATTTATTAAGTTAATTAGCGGACGACGACGTCACGATTCGGATTATTTATTATTAATGAAACGTGATCAAAAAATATAATTTACAATATTGACAGGCGAAATTCACGTAAAAATTATATTTGAAATTGAATCTACTTTAGAATTTTCCTTATATATATATATATATATATATATATATATATATATATATATATATGTGTGTGTGTGTGTGTGTGATAGTAAATATTTGCGTATCCCGCTTTTCGTGCATGATTTGTATACAACATGGGTGTCAAATTCAGGTTTTATGTGGGGTAGATCTGGCATATAAATCACTCTTGAAGGGTGTGTATAAGAGACAAAACAGCCAAAAGGGCTGCATTTATGGTACTTTCGCTTTAAAAGTGACATAGCTCAAAATAACGACTTCATTGTCAAACAAACTGTACTAACAATGAAATAATGCGATCATTATTCATATAAAAGTATTATTCGTAATTTTTAATTCAATTAGTTATCACTAGTTTTTTTTTTATATGACATGTTAAAGTATGAATAATTTTTATTAAAATTGTGTTATAATAATATATGATATGTACGCTTTGAAAGCTTGCGCTTCGGTCACATTATTGTTTGTGACTTGTTTTTTGTCACTTTTTGGGTGGGAATGCGCCTTTATACTTGTCGCTAATGGCCGTTCGAACCATCTGGGAACAAAGCAGTTTTTGCTTGCATTTGCTTATCTAAAGTGCCATAAAATAGGTCTTAGTCTATGTATTGAAATTTTATATACAGCAACATTATAATGTACGTTAATTTTGCAAGTTGGATATCGCCAGAAAAAAATATATAATAAATTATATACAAATATCTTTGATAAGTTAAAGGTTTAAGTTAAAAACTTGTTAATTAATCTTTTATTTAAATCGTTATTATTTAATCTGATTATTCTCTAGACTATGAAATATGTTTAATGTTAATATATTATAAATATAATGAAGTGTAGTTTTTAAAGTATGCCAAATATTATTCAATTAGAGATGTTAACAATTTGTAGTGTTTTTTTTTTAATATAGATAAATTAAGAAGAAACAACCTTTATTTTAATTTTGCGTAAAAATGTCTGCGATTACACCTCCATTTTAATATATTAACAATAATATTTTACAATTATTTTAGAGTTTTTCGAGAAAATTTTTCTCTTAAAAATTCACAAAATTTCAGTTCATACAACTTAATTAAGATATGAATGCGAATAAAAAATGATTAAGTAGAAAATTATATTAATATTAATTATTAAAATATCGTAGTTTATAATATTTCATGAATTTTAATAACAACATATAAATATAAAAATATGTCTAGAGTAGCTATATATTTTTGATAATTAATTTTTAAATGATATTTTTATTTTTGACTTGAATTATCGACTGTGGGTAAGAAATTCGATTTTGCGGTTTATGGTATGTGAATATACATATATAGAGGGTGAACGTAAAGCAGGTTCAAGTTAACCATTGTTAGTTACGTTCAAGGAGTCGCAATAGTCCTAAGTCTATGTGCCTGATTGAGGACTTTTGCAAACTCGCAACAATCGGCCATTACGACGATTAATGGTCTGCGGATCGAATCGAGACGATTTCGCAAACAAAGACATCGTTTATTATCGTTAATTGGCTCGAAGGGATTTTCGGACTCGATAAATTATTTGAAACAGCCCCATTCGACGTCCCATTGTAATATTAATAACCTTGTTTTTTTTATTATTATTATTATTATTTCTGCATTATTTTAATCGAATCCTCATCCTTTCATCTTCATCTGTGACATTGATTAAAACGGTTAAAGTTCTCGTGGATTATATTTGCGGTTACCAAACAAAGGATACCATTTGTTACGAATGATGATCGTCATTATTCTGATGTACGTTTTCAATCCTTGATAAAGATTATCAATTACGACACGTTCTGAGAATAGTTCAATATATAACAGCGCCATCTATCTGCGAGATTTCAATCAAATTCATATATAATAAAATTGAAAAATAAATTATATATATATATATATATATATATAATAAAGTAATTAAAGAGAAAATGTAAGATAATAAATCATTACAATGCGAAAGAACTGATTTGTCAGTGAAGAAAATCAATGAAAGTTTGAAAATTAAAATATGACAGCGAAACGTATCAAAACTAATTTAAACGAATGTTTCAGCTGAAAACTTTCGAAACTGAAACGTATAAACATAACGCACGAGTAGACGTCGTATAATTTTCGACGGCGGGACGCGGGAGGGAGAGGGGAGGGGGTGCGAGGCACGAAATGGGAAAATTTTCGTTCGAAAACTTTTTTACGTAAATTTTCTAAATTACTCCACTTTTAATTTGTATCAATGAAAATTAGTCGCGTTTAAAATGCGCAAGTGAAATTTTATAGAATTTAATTTGTAAAGTTGATTTTGAAAAATTAAACGCAATAATTAATTGCTTTATAAACAAGTATTTTATCATACTTCAAGCGATGTTTTATATATAATAAATAATTTTAAACTGTATTTTTCAATGCTGTAATATGAATGTGGCTAATGATATATGCACTGTGAAAAATGATCTTCAGAAACATATTCGAGTATATTAAATTATATATACGACGTCTATATAATCGTTCGAAGCGGTTGATTAATGTTTGAAATCTGAAAATGAGACCATTTTTCAAGTTCTTTGTGTCCGATGCGACTACTTTTCACTTAGTTAAAATTCAACTGACCCATCTTTCAAACATCTGCCCACTTACATTTTACCCTCGGTGGCAAAAGGGAACAAACGATCGCACCCGGCAAAAAGATACACGGACGTGATAGACAGTATATAGAGATACGGTCCCGAGATAGATGTGAAACCTCTGGAAAATCTCGGGACGAAAATTTCAACGGTTCATCGCAGTGAATTTTCCGAAAGGGTTGTTTAACTCTTTCACGCTATTTAATCCCGAAGGTTTCGCGTGCTGCATTGTTGTCCCGTGGAACCTTTTGCTTTTGCTATTATCGCACGTTTCAATAGGACGCCGTTCGAATTTATCTTTATACAAGTTTTCAATACTTTTTTTTTTTTGTTGACGTTGTTCTATTCTATGCGTTTTACATTTTGCTGAAAACAAAAACGATTGATACGTATAAAGGGTTGCGAAATGTTTGAAAAGTATACACTATACAGTCGATAAGAAAAAAATTGGATTGAAAATTTTACGAATTATTTTTATCAAAAATTATAATATGAAATATTTTAAATATTAACGACTATAGGATATTATATGAATTAAAATCGTTCTAAATCGTCTTCACAATTATTTGATTCAATATCGTTTATCAAATTGACAATAAATGTAAATGTTAATAAAATTATTTAAATATGTATGATTTGAAAAAAAAAATGGTCAAGTGAAATAATTTGTATGATATGATAATTTTGATAAAATAAATCATAAATTCTGTATTTTGATAAACATTTCGATTTGCAAACTTTTATTTTTTACATAAAATTAAATAAACACTTATTTTATAGGCTTTAATTTTACTTGATATTGTTTAATTATTTTCTATATCTTTAACTAAAAATTTTGTCTCGTGGTCATCGTATTAAATTAATTCTGAAGAACGAGATTCTTCTTGGAAAGATTTTTATAAAATGATTTTAATGCATTTTTTAATCAATAGAAAATGGAAAAAAAATATTTTTGAGTACAAAACAAATTTTTATTATTATTTCTAATTTTAAATTTTACTAAACGATTTTTAATATTTTTTTTTATCAATATATGTAAAAAGAGTAATAACAACTTCATATTATATATTTATATATATAAATATTGAAGAAATAATATGTAATGTGACCTGTATTTTTTAATTAAACCGAATCAAATTGGTGGAATGCAATTCGTTCTTCATTTTATGCGATGAAAAACGTTTTCTTATTTAATATCCTATCTTCCCGAGGGAATTTCATCTCTGGAATGAAATCAATTGCTCTAGAACCGAATCTGTGTTGGTGAATCTGAATTTTTCCCTTGTACCTAATGCGAAAAGAAAAGCTACACTGGAAAAAAATCTCATTTCGATTTTTTCTACGACTTCAATTATTTTTCTAATTTAATTTTAATTAAGTACACGTATGTAGATTGTTCAATTATCGAGAGTTGTAATATGAATAATTTGCAATACTAATATTATATATCTGATAATATATAATTAATCATCTAAACGAGGGTTACTAATGATCATAAAACAAACACTATAAAGATATATACTATATATAGAATATGACTCATTATTTTTATATTATTTATTATAAAATACGACATATTTTCTTTAATCGAATTCTATAAATAAGAATGGAAAAAATAGAGTATCGTTATAAAAAAAAAAAAATTCCTAGGCCATCCGCTTGGATTGCAAACTAAATTTTCCACTATTTTCCCATTCTCCGTATCTAAACCTTACTTTTCGTTACCGATGAAATCGTGCGAAGGGATAAGGGTTTACCCAGGAACGGTTCCCGAAATTACGTGTCGGCCATTACACTTTGAAAAGCGTTAGTCACCCTGTCAATACGGGCAAGTTGGAGTTTGACAGTTATTTAGAAATTGTTTCGCGGTCCCTTTCTAGTTGTAGAGGCAGTGGCCCCGACGTGCTGTAGCGCGCCTTCGTTCCTCCGCTTTCGTCTCTCTTCCATCCCCGCTCTTCCCTGTCCGCCCCTTTTTACGTCACTTCCGCACGTCCGCTTTCGCGTTTTCCGGTTTGACGGTTTGCGGTCGTTAAACGGAAAACCGCCCATCGCCGCCCATCCAACTTAACGTGTGGAAAATAATTAACACTCCGCCGTGTCAATTTCAAACCCGTATCCGTTTTATTGTGAGAAGGTAGTATAAAAAGATACAATCTTTTTCAATACAAATTCAATATAAAGTATATATATATATATATAGTAATTTGTTCAAAATATTCATGATATTTTCGAATTTTAATAATACAACTATACTTTATAAATAAATGACGTTCTCAAATAATTTTATATACTGCTTATATTGTCGTATAATATTAAAAATAAAATTTATTATTTTTACCCCTTGCTGTTGTATCGCTGTGAAGTGGACAATCTCCACCTTGACAAGCTCGTCTTTGTAATAATCCAGGACAACGTCTTCCTCCATGTTGAGGAGCTCTAGCAACCCTTCTCGATCTAGACATTGTTCCTGGTCCACAGGAAGAATCACAGGATGACCAAGGACCCCAAGCTGTCACTAAGCAGTCAACAACTGAAATTAAAATAAAAAAAATATTATAAAAAAATATATACATATATATTATATTTATATACGTATAATGTATTATACAAGGTGGCTGAATTCAATTAAGTATAGGTCGTGAAAAACTTCTTCAAATTGGCTTAACGGGCGAAATCGTATTTTTCGCGATTTCTACCCTTAACACCCACAACAGCCCCTGCTGAGAACTTACAACCGCGATACAGCGTCGTTTTTCTCACTTTCATCTAGATATTTTATCCGTTCGGAAAAATCTTACACAATACGAGCGCGGATCGAACGGGAAGTTAGTCGGAAAATTATTGAAAAACTTGCCGATGATACTACAATCGCATTATAATAAGTTAGACTTTGTTGATGTGGCGTTTTTATTTTTTTTATATAGTATTTTTTTTTCATCCTATTTCGTTATTCGTTTTCGAGTTGCAGTATAGGAAAAGTTGATGGAAAACTCGAAATCGCCGAAGTTTTATAACTGTATTCGTATAGAATATTCTATTTGAAGTACTTTTTTCAAGATTGGCATATAAAATTTAACATTAATAAAAATTGTATTACTATATATTAATATAAATGATTAAGGATCGATTAAAATTATTTTTTTTAGCTCAAATAAATATGAAAAAAATGTATTTTTTATAAATTTTTATTCAATAATTTAATGTTAAAAAATATCTATAGGACAAATATTGAAAATTGAATGTCAACAAAAGCTATATTGTAGTCAATTTTATATTATTATTCGTAAATAGACGTAAAATATATTTCGATTTATTACGAAAGGGTACAAAATTTCAGACCTATAAATCTCGACGACCGGGTCGTGTTCAGTATTAATTGAAACAAATTCACCGAATTAAATCCTAGTGTATTTCTGAAGATGTGAATTTAAGATATTAACGCTCGACCGAATTTTCGCGTGATTTATAAACGGTCCATAAATTTTATAAATAACAATTTGAATAACTTCAACATTGTGTATTAAACGTATATAATGCATTTATTATACGGTATATTACGTGAGTTTGTACTGTTTGCATTGTATTATATATGTATATATATATATAATATGGTTTTCATGTTGTATTACATATATAATAATTTGAAAAAAATATATATATATATATATAATATTATCCGGAAAAATGGTATACTTTTCATTTTTCTGCCTAAGACGTTTTCACGGTGAATAAATATCATGTTAATTTTTTTTTCTCTACTTGTCGAAGAAAGAAAAAATAGGAAAATACTTCCGTATATAAGAATGTAATATTGTTTATAATGAGTTTTTGACGTTGAAAAATAAGAAAATGTATATATTTTAATACCGATTTATGGAAAGGTTGTCATAATATAAATTAAAGAAGTATTTTTATAAATGATCAAAATTAATTTTCACTTCTGTAAATGTGTTATAAATAGGAATATTTTTAATATTAAATAATCATATTTTAAATCAATACTTTTTACGATATTTTTTTTCTTTCGTAACATTATTATTTATTATTATAAAAAATTGAATCAATAAATTTTTCGTATATGTTTTATTTTTATTGTAAAAAATGCCTAATAATTAATATTTACATAATTATTTAAAAAATATAAAATATTGATTCTTATTATGTTTAAAATGGAAATTAAATACTGGAAATATTACACGTCAATTAAATATTACACTAGTCAAATATAGATTTAATAATATATAGTAAATAAATAATTCGATATTGTAGTATTTATTTCATAAATAATCAATTAGGGAATATTTGTTATATATATATATATATATATATATATATATATATATATATATATATATATATATATATATATATATATATATATATATATATATATATATATATAATATATATATATGAATATATCTAAATATGAATTATAATAAATTACATTCGGGTATCATGATTTCGTCAATTTTTTTTATAGCTATAAATTTCGACATTTTCTTAGGATTTTCGTTCGAATGCGACGTTTATTTATCTATTTCTATCGTCTTCTTTCTTTTCGCAATTTTTTTTGAAGGATTTCGAAGAATATTGCTGGTCGAGCCGTTTTTCGACGACGCAAAATGATGGATATCTATTTAATCAGCCGTGATATCGGACGCCGGTACGAAAGTTCGACGGATAACCTTTCCAATGAAAGGAAAAGGAATATATATATATATATATATATATATGTGTATATGAAAAAAAGCAAAATAAAATAAGGCTCTTATATATCGATAAGGGGGCATTGTTTGGGGCATAAAGTACCAAATTGAAATTGATTCAATAAGCGAAAAAATGTCAGACATCCCTCGTCTTCTTCTTTTTCTTTCATTTTTTTTCTTTTTTTTTTCATCTAGGCTATTCTGCTTTATTTTATCGACATCCCTTAGCAAAATAAGCTTGAAAAAAAAAGACGACGTCAAAGTAAGAAATTATGAATAAAATCTCATATGTACATTATGGTATATATATATTATATATGTATAATATATATGAAAAAGTGCATTTATTTTATAACAACTTTTAAATGTTAATAAATTTTATTTTAATATACATAAATATATTTCGAATATTTAATGAAGATAATCTTATAGGGGGTTTTTTTAAATCCTTTGAAAAAAAATCGACTATGAAAATAATGTTACAAAGCGCTGGATATATGCGGTTTGTTTATGAACTTTAACCGTATTTATATTTCGACTCAAAAAAATATGAAAAAACAAATAAGGTATATATGATGTAGTTTTCAAAAAAAAAAATAAGGATAAAAATATTACTATGTAGACTTCCCTAGGGAGCTTTCGCGCACCGTAATATTTTACCGTTGTTTTTAATGGCTTTTCGCATTTTACCTGGCAATTTTTAATAATTTCACTGGAAAATACGAGCTTTCGATGTATTTTATTTCCGTGCCTTTCTAATATCGCCGACATCGAAGTTTGTTTTTGCGTTGCGCAGTTCTCTCCTTTTGCTTTATTTTTGTTTTGTTGTTGTTGTTGTTGTATTTTTTTGTTGTGTTTTTTTTTTGTTTAACCCCACCTCGGTTCAACTTTCGAAGCGTGTCGTGAAAGTTGTTTGTTTGTTTTATTCGATATCGAACTTTTCGGACGCGAAATTAAATTAATTAATCAACCGAAAATTATTTTAAAATTTATCCGATTCGAATTTTCGCGACGATGAATCTCTAAAAAATTATTATGATATTTATTTATATTATTTGTAATATATTATTTTAATTTGTATCAAATTATTAATATAGATTCTCATTAAATTTTTATATATCATTTAAATAACAAAATGAATTAAAAAATATATATTGTGATACACAATATTACACATTCTCTATACAAAATGAATATTTATATATGTTGTCGCTATATTAAAATATATATATATATATATATATATATATATATATTGCATAACGGAAATATTCTAGTATCTTTTCAGTATATATATATATATATATATATATATATATATATATATATATCTGTATGAAGGGTGTATAAAATATTTCCATTTAGGAAGGCAATTCAGGTATCTTAGAATCAGAATAGGTACTACAAGATGAAAAAGGACAAAAAAACGATTAGATTCTTTTCTCGTCTATCGATCAAAACTCGTCAAATGTCCTTTTGATTACAGTCAAGGTGGAGAATAAAACTGAGAATATCAGGGGTTGCAGATTTTGTGCAACAATATCGATTGTTTTTATAGAAATATTTTTTTTTAAATCATCACATTGATGTATTATGTATAATGTTATAATATTTTTTTTATAACATGTGTATTTTAATGAAATTTTAAAAAAAAATTATATAGAAAAATTTAACACCCCTGACTTTAGATGTAAGCGAAGACATGGGTAAATGTGGGTGATTTTCGCCGAACCGTAGTCGGCGGTTGATGGTGAAAAAGGCGGAAGCGGATGGAAAAGGAGAAGACCGTGATGAAGAAGACGAGGACCTTCGATGGTGGAAAGAGTCCCTTCTTTCACTGTATGCTACCCACCAATCCAATTAATTTCTCAGGATGGAAGCATTCGTCTTCCGCTTTTGTTTTTCATTTCGGTGGAAACATTCATTTCCCGTCACCCTTTTTCCTGTTGGATATGCGCACGCGCGATATTACACACTTCCGGTGTGAAAAAATATTTTTTTGCTTCCACTTCATAACCGTGAAATGTCGCATTACGTTCTATTTATTCTATATAATTTTCCGCAACATTCTTTCGCCTCTGTATTATTAAACGATGTTTACGATTTTCACAATATATTCTAATATTATTATTATATTATATATTACATAATAATATAATCAGCGATGAAAATTATTCATGGCTTTAAGATATTTCAATAATTTTATATCATTAAGAATTTACGAGAAAACGGCGCATCTAAAATTTATATTATATAATATTATAAATTTAATATAATATTCTCGAAAACATGTAGTTAAATTATTTTCATTTAATTTAAAATATTTTAAGTATAAAGTAATTTATTTTTCATATCAATTTTTTTTTATTAACAAAAACTGATGGCGAAATATTTTTAATATAATATAACATTTATAGACGAATATTTGGTGTATTCAAGTTTTTGTTAGATAGATAAACTATGTTTTTATATAGAAATGCCGGAAATATAGAAAAAATGCTACCTCTTTTTCTATATTATTTTGTAAACTTTTCCAAATATTTTTATA
The DNA here is from genome assembly GCA_024500535.1 of Leptonema lineaticorne. Lineage (NCBI taxonomy): Eukaryota > Metazoa > Arthropoda > Insecta > Trichoptera > Hydropsychidae > Leptonema > Leptonema lineaticorne. Next base: position 8,034,369 of record JANIJI010000014.1, on the reverse strand, counting down.
AATATTTTTTTATTAAGCTGAATTGTTGATGAAAATTATATATTTATTTGATTCAAAGTTCTAACCAACATAAAACTCGTTAGACGCCATTCAAATATTATATTATTAATATAAATTCTGAAATATATATATATATATATATATATATATATATATATATATATATATACATATATTTATATCAATATTTTATATTACAAAGAAATAATATAAATAAAATAATAAAAAATTGAAAATATATAAATCGTGTATGCATTATTATGTAATATAATAAATTATATTTAAGCATGCACACGTGGAAAATTTTATAACAATGTACTAAATCGCTTTCCATCTACGTCGAGAGCATTTTACACGAGGACCGTTTTCCGGAAAACTCTTAAAAACTTCCCCTTTCACATTTCCACGCGTTGAAAAGCGTTTTTCCCCATCTTCCCATCTGAATACTGCGGGAGTTTAAATCGATGTAAATATAATCGGATCCGAGAAAATCTACGTCGATTAATTTCTACTTTTAATTAATTTCCACATAGTAATCGCATCGGCAATGAAAAATTTCATTCAAGACGATTTTTCTTTTTTAGTAACGTTCGTTTTTTTTTATTTTAGGGAAAATAGATGGCGATTTTTCTCGGTAGTTAAAGAATTTAATTATGTAATAAATTAAATGTTTGGAGTATCGTTTTAATTTTGTAAAAAGGAAAAATATGAGAATGAAAGATAATTTTAGATGGATTCGATTTTATTGTTATATGACGTTAACACATTTCGATGAAACGATCTCAACAATCAACTATGGAGGTTTCGCAGCGTGGAAAGCCCCATTATTTATTTTTCCGCGCATATTTATTTTATGAAGACGTATTATTTTCTGGATGAGAGTGGAAACGAAACGAAATGAATATGAAATGAACTATGTATCATCATCCGAGACGAGAAGATAAATTTTCGTCGGTTTTGCTTCGGGTGCTTTCGCGCGGAAATAATTTACTTCGTAACCGTTACCTTGGTGCCGTTCGTTACTAGTTACTGAAATATGGTAATTGTATATATATATATATATATATATATATATATATATATATATATATATATATATATATATTTATATATATATATATATATATATATATATATTTATATATATATATATATATATATATATATATATATTTATATATATATATATATATATATATATATATATATATATATGTCTGTATGTGTGTGTGTGTACAAGACGATTAGAAGCATCAAAATATATGTGATGAAGATGAAAGATGGATTTTTTTATGTTTGAGTCAAATGAAGCGATAAATATTTTCATTAATATATATATATTTTAAATTTTAATTATTGTAAATTTACACTTGAGGATTTAAAATATTTTTATAATTAAATTTTCCATTTTAAATTAAATTTACAAGACATGAATATTGATTTATGTATGTTGAAATTTGTAGGTAATAGTTATACGTTATACAAAAGTATAATATATAAATAGTTTATATTTTACTACGATTAATAAATATTATCTAATATAAATTAAATGAATAAAATTGGTATTTTTCTTCGATAATATATTATTAATTATATATTTGTACTTGTACAAACTACTTTTTTATTATAAATATGAAGTAGAACATGTTAAAAATATTTTTTTATACGTTCAAATACTTATAATAAAATAAAAAGTTTTAGCTTTGAAATTTATTATTTTTATAGTAAAGATAAAATTATATATCAAAGTCAATTGAAAAACGTAAAAAAATATTTTTTTAGTATACAAATATATTTTTTTGTTTTTTTTTGAAAAATGACACTATTTTGTATTTTAGAAGATAATTTATAAATGTGATGAATTATTGTTTGATGATATATACTTTTATCCCTATAAAGCTTTATTTTTTTCAACTAAAATAAAATTAATATTGTTATAGTATAATATATATATATCATATATATATATATATATATATATATATATATATATATATATATATATATATGTATTATATATTTTTTCGTATTATATATATAATAATAGTATTGCAGAATAACCTTCAACATTTTACAAAATAATATACAACAGTAAATTTAATCTTATTGTAGAATAAATTTAATTTTTTTTCATATGAACGAAAAATACACACACATATAATAATAATAATAACAATAATACGAGGGAAAATGTTGACGTCGAAGACGCGATTTTCGCAATATGCGCACGCAAGCCGAAAGAAAAGCGAACACGTTTCGTTCGCTTAAAAACGACATAAATTTTCGCGAGATTTTCCGACGGCGGTCGAAGGTTTTCCCGAGCCGTTCGCACCCGAGATTTTCCCGCCGCGAAAACCTTATACGGAAATTCATAACACACACACACACACAAATAAATACGTCGCGGAAATTTCATCATAGTAGAGCGTGAATTATTTAAACAATTTCCGAGAGCGCGATGTCGAGTTTGTGTTTTGGTGACGCGCTACCAAATTTTCCACGATAGTTTTATGACCTTAATTGATATATATACATATATATACATATATATGTATATATATGTATATATATATATATATATATATATATATATATATATATATATATATATATATACATATATATCAGGAATAGTCAAGGTTTTTGATCCCTGCGGGTGATTTATTATTTTTTTAATTATAAACTGCGATCTATCATCGTATTATATGTTAGATGATCATATTGAAAGTAATAATTTAAAGTTTAAAATAAATATATCTAATATTATTATTTATTTATTATTAAATTATTTTTGCACATTCATTTATTTTTTTAATATTAGTACGAATTAAATATGTTTACATATCATACAGTTAGGGCAATCAAAAATAGTTACGTTTCAGCTACTTGTATATTCTAAGAAAAACTCGTTTTTTGATGAATAATACCATTTAAAAACTAAAAAAAAATATTTGTATTTTAAATGAATATGGTATTTTTTAATCAAAAATTTAATATAATTGACATTTGTCGCGTATTTTTCTGAAAAAAAAATTCATTTCAAAAATGAAATATTATATGTCATAAATTTGTTAGAAAAAAAGTGATTTTCAAAAATAGCTTCTATAAAATATTTCTCTAGAACGGATATAATTAAACTTTTAATTTCTATTTGTGATCTATTATAATAAACAATGCAGTATTTTAAAAGTAGAAATAAATTTTAATTAATATACAATATTATTTTATTTAAACAATACTAAACGATAATGTATTCATTAATGATACATGTATGGTATATAAATAAATATTAATTAAAGACAAAATTCTGACATATATAATTTTTGAAATATCGATACAATAGTATAATAAAATATTTTAATATAAATATTAATATAATAGTCGTGTCGTTCAAAAATGATAAATAAAACATTACGATATGGGATTTTACGGGATAACAAGTGTTTTATATGTATGCGACATGAACGACATCGTTTTTAGGGACGTTTATTGTTATTGTAAGGGAATAGGAAAAGTGAAATGTGACGACACGATCCAATATCGTACGACACGTTCCCTTATAAACCCATATAAACGTGCAATATATCAGTGTTTCTCAAATGGATTCGTCTACAAAAGAAAATCGTCCATTTTCCGCACGCAAAAAAAATGATACGTTTCAAACGAACCATATCATTATGAATATATATATATATATATATATATAAATCGATTCGTATTACTAATATTATTATATTATTGCCTTTCACGTGCATAAATGTTTTCGTATGCCTTTTTCAGATATGTTGCTAAAGTAATTCGGTAGCGGTTTTGGAATCCCTTAAGAGGCGTATTAATCCCTTAATCTGAACGTCGTTTCGCTTTTTCCGAGCAAAGGGCGCGGAACCAATTAAAATTTGAACCTTTTATAACCCAATACGCTTAGTTAAAAAGTTTTATGTGTCATATTAATGCGTGTTAATCTCGACGATAGTAGATTGCCGTTCTATAGATGGTACAGGATTACCGATGTTTACCTGAATGTTTTATATATTTTTTTTTATTGTAAATTATCGGAATTATTATGAATATTTATTACGTATGATTTTGATATATATAATGAATGAAAAATTGTTTGAATTAATTTAAAATATTTTTTTGCGATTAATTTTGTATTAAAATTCTTTACTTTTTTACTTCAAATAGTAAAAAGACGAATGATAGCTTTAATTATAACAATAATCGTTATTTTTAAATAACTTATATTATAATATATTTTTTGGGATTATTTTAGACAGTAAAATATAACGTAATAATTTTTGAATATTTATACAATTTTGATTGTACTTGGAAATATAAATATGGTTTATATTTGATAGATAAAGTTGTAATAAAAAATTTATTCGAAATTTTCTAAAAGAAAACTTTAAAAAACGATATATTTTTCTTCAGTTTTCTTATAATCTATTCGATATTAAAATTTATTAATTATTTTTTGTACAATCGAATAATTTAATTCGTACGTATGAAAATGGGAAAAATCTACTGATGCTTTTCCGATTATAGTTTTCATCACGGCATGGTATCGTAATTTTCCAGGGGTTTAAAACTGCTTCCACTCGAAATGCTGCACGCATAAATAAAACATAACACTCCCACCCCCCCTCCTTTTTAGGTTGGATAACGTAATTTTAATTAATGATTTAGAGCTTCTCAGCATGCCCTTAATGCGTTTGTCGGCGAAAATGTCGTAAACACCTTCGCCGAGACCGAATTCTGGTCGAGGAAATTCTTCACCATCTCGAAGAACCCCTGGTAACAACCGCCCAACAGCCAAAGTCTTACCTGTAATTAAACGTAATGTCCTCGGTGTTACGGTTCCGTTGAGTAATGCGTGCAGGGGTGGCCAACGTCGGTTTGCGGCCTCCATATTTTACCCTGAATACAATAAAGGTTACCGCGGATCCGTGCTTCGTTTAGACGCAGAGAGCTATTTTCCTCGTTTTTTTTTCACTCAACCCCCTATTAAAAGTGAAAAACCGTGTTTTGCTTAAAATATTATTAACAAATTACGACAATTTTTAAATAATAAATAACACTCTTAATTATATATATATATATATATATATATATATATATATTATTTTACAATAATAAAACAATCATAAATATAATTTTTATTATATCTAATAATCTGATATTAATGTGTTGTGTTTTTTTTCATAAATATAAATAAAACGTTGAATAAAATATAAAACATTAAAAGAAAGAAATGATCAAACGGAAGATTAAAGTAAAAAAGAAATACAATAGAAACGTAGAATAAAAAGAGACTGTAGAAAGAATTTTTTTTTTATCTCCGCTGAAAATCCTGATGAAAATATAATGAAAAATTTTACAGAGAATTATTTTCAACCGTAAAAGAAACGACGCATATTTTCAAGGTAAAAAGGGTATATGTCGATTAATAAATCTTAATTATGCAAAATTTCTTATAAAAATTTTTCGTATTTTATTTCGCGCACAATAAATATATGCGCGTTCGGCATTATTCGCATTGCCTGTAACATATATAAACCGGTTCTTTGTTGTTAAAATCGTGCAGAGCAAATCTTCTGCACCGATACACACGTCGATACACATCCTGAATGAATGAACAGCCTTAAAAAGTAAATTCGCATTCACGTCCAAGGCATATTAATATTTTAAATATATACATATATATATATAAAAGGACTACAATAATGTCTTAAATAAACCGTGTAAAACGTATAAATAAAATCATATATATATATATATATTTTTTTTTTTAAACATATAAATTATTCTAATAGTCGGATTTAGCGTTTGTCATCATTAATGGCGATTTTACCACAATCGCCATTAACATTAACATGTTGAGTCACGGATGTTGAAACCTTAGAAAGCAAGACGAATGCGTCGCTAACCATTTCATTACAAAGCTAATGTCATGCGACAAAGATCACTAAATAACGTGTTATTCAGTCCGATGCCAAAGAGCACAAGTGCAATCTCAAAATATACACGAAAAAAAAATAAACAACACAATATAAACTGGAAACTAAACGCGTTGATTTCTATTTAATATGATAATATGTTTGAAAATGTTGATTATTGTTGTTAAAATCATAAATTATAAATGGTCATATATATATATGTATATTTTCATTAAAACTTTTTTTCAACTTTGGTTCACTTTATTCTAACTTATATTTTTCCATATAGGAAGAAACTGTTACGGTAAACATAGTCTGTTGAAAATAGACCAAGATAGAATAGTACGCGCTCTGAATAAATTATATATACCGTTTTATACGCGAGTATACAGGATGTTTGTTTTTTTTAATACAATTTTTAAGATAATTTAATGCATACGAATGATGATAAATTTAATATTTCGATGCTATATGATAAATTATATATAGAATTGAATGTTTGTTTATTTTCTTAATTTTGAAATTTATGATATATGTATATATTAATAATAATAATTAATATGAAAAATGGTAGAAAAAAATATCTGGTAACTTGGTATTCATACGGATGAATGTTACCATTATTGAATACTGTGATACATATATATAGTAGGAAAAATTGGATATTTTCTATTTTTTTTTTTACCAACACCTATCCCGCGTTTTCGTGTCGTTATTCCGTAGCCATTTTTTGGAAAAATTGACTGGAAAATTTGGTCATAAATTGTCTATATCCCAGGAGGAAAAGCGCGATATTGTCCGGCTCTGTCGCGCGCATAAACCGCACAGCGGTGGTTGCCAAACTGTGGCGCGCGCTCTGATAAATAGTGCAATAAGGTCGGAAGGCTTTATGTAATCTTTGTCGGCTTTATAGCGTTACTATAATTTAAAAGTTGTCTTTTTCACGTTTCAAATACTGTGAATTATTACTATTTTTTTTTTACATTATAATAATATATTTTTTATAATTTATTATAAAATATTTTTTTTTAATATTTAAACTGATATAAATGTGTTATATTTCTGAATAAACATTATATTACTTAATGTATTATATATGTAAAATAATTCATACTAGAGACTATAGTATATTTAATATTGTTTAACTTCATGGATTAAATATATAATAAATATAATATACGACGGTAGATTAAGTTAGATTATAAACTTAAGTTTGTCGATAAAGTTAAGCATGATGATATTAAGTCAATAGCTTAACATTTTTCGAAAATTATAATCTCTTATATATATATATATATATATATATAAATATATATATATATATATATATATATATATATATATATATAATGTATTACGTAAAATTTTATATATAAATATTTAATTTGCCGATAGCGGATTTCAAAAGAAAATTACGACAAAGAGAGAAAATTAAATATTTCCAATGAAAACGAATTTTCCGACCATCATCCACTTTGAAACCACTAATCGCGAGTCCCTTTTCTATTTTATCTTTAATTACGTGAGATAATATTTAAACTCAACTTTTATCAACCTCAAATACATTGACGAGAAGGCCATCCTATATTACACACATATATATATATATATATATATATATATATATATATTTATATACTATTATATATATATATATATATATATATATATATATATATATATACATGCATGCAAATGATCTGGATAGTTCATTGTCGGCTTTCCACAAGGTTCTCCCGGAAAAGCGAAGGTTTTCCCGGAATGGATATATCATCTGGACGAAGCACCCACCTGTCATGTCCAGCTAAAAGGTATATTGTATCCATTTTAACCCCCTCAGGTTTATGTGGCACGACAATTTCGTATCGACCCGTTTAGTGCGGTGAACTGTGTAAACGACGATCACTCGTACACCGAATAATATATATATATATATATATATATATATATATATATATATATATATATATATATATATTCATAGTATAAATATAAGGTAATGGCCTTTTGTCGGCGTTAAGGCCTTATGCGGTTTCCATTATGTTTATTTTCGCGTGAAAAACCGCGTCGCACAAGCGAATTTTTGGCCCGTTACTCTATTTTCGTCCAATGATTTTGTTTTCAGAGCACAATTTTGGAATGGATTTAATATTTTCAATTACATATATGAATGTGATAATATACGTAATAAAATAAAAAAATATAAATATTTCTAAATATACTATGAATATTTATATCCATATATTATCGTTCGGTTATCACTTTGATTAATGCGAAAATTTAATACTTGGCAATAACTATTTATATTAATTTGTTTGTAACAAAATTTCATATTTCTACCAAAGTGTTTTTGATTTAAAGTTGATAATCTAAACTTAAAATTAGGATTGAAATTTAATTGATTTGGATTGAAATTTAAAATCCAAATTTTAAATTTCTATAAACCTGGAATGATAAAATAATTATGTAAATCACTATACCTATATATAAAATTTTTAAGAAAATTTCTGAAATTCTATCTATCTTTAGAAATTTTTTCAATAAATTCATATAATCTATATAAACCACGAAATAGTACAGATATATAAAATATTGAAATATTTTATTTTTTTATAACAATTTTAAGTTTGTAGTTAAAAAAATTGCTAACAACGCTACAAAACGTTTCAAGTGCAAAGTGATATATAATACATATATAAAATATCTTGTGAATTAAATATTATAATATATATATATATATATATATATATATTTCTTGTTTTAAAATAAATATACTAGGATTAAAACTTAATATGTGTTATAATAAAACAAAAATATCAACTATCGATCGAATCAAATGTTAACTATCAACCAAACTACGAAAATTATTATCATATAATATTACATTTTCATGAAAAAAAAAATATATTAGTTTAATAAAAAAAAAATGTTGCTATATTAAATATTAATTAAATAATTCTAATAAAAATATTGGATATATAAATGATTGCGTTAAAAATATAATTATACGTTCAAATATATATGGATGGATTTTTTTATGATTTTAATTCAACTTAATAAAATTTTTCATAATTAAAAATATTAATGTAATCTTGGAAAAAATACATAATAAATATTATCTTAGTAAATTTTGCTTTAAATTTTCTTTTATGATATTAAAATTTAATGAAAAATGATTTTTTTTTTATAAAAGTGGATTATGTGAAAATTGACATCCATCTTCATACAATTCAGAGTATGAAATATTTACATATTTGTACCGGTTTTTTAAGGCTTCGTCGTTCAGCACTCATTTATTTTTATTATTATTTTTTATACGTCATTGCAAAGCAATATTTTTCGGCCCCCTTTTTTTCCAAAAAAAAAAAAAATAATAATAATAATATAAAACCTCTTTTTACAGTATGCCGACGGATTTAAAGAGATTTACCAAATAACGCGCACCGTGCAATGAATAGAATTTCAACTCGTAAAAAGTGCGGCCTTTCAATATGCGGCTCTCCCCTCGCTGCGCGCTTTTCATACGTTTGAGACTAAGCGGAAAAACGTGTGTGCGTTGCGGTTTTTCCCTTATTTTCCGCGAACCTTTTTTTTTTCTTTTCTATCCCGCTCTCGTATTTAGCGTCTGACGATTTAAATGCGAATATTTTTCAATGAGATAATAGTCTATGTAAAGCGAAATTTTATACTATATATAGAAAAACGTGTTTCCGAATTTTTGCGTTTAATTCGTTTAACGGTTTTCAAATTTTTATTTTTGTCCAACATTATTTATTACAGACGATGTATTTCGGATAAATTTTATATTTTCCTTCATATTTTAAAACTGTTACGTTTTTAATATTATATATTATTAATTATATAATAGAAATAATAATCTTATATATAAAAAAATACAATAATAGAAAAAATAATTAAATTTAAAGAGGTTTTAATTAATTTCTTTGAATAATTCCACGTTTATTGTTATAAATTTGAAAAAATATATTTATATTAATAACGTTTTATAATCCACAATTATTTTTATTATGTTGTAATTATTAGAATTAATATTAAATATTATATAAATATATATTTGAATATTTAAGAAATTACATTTGATATTTTTCATTAATTTTATTAAATAGAAATTAGTACTACTTTTATCTTTTAATTATTATATTTTTTTCTAAGAAAAACAATTAATTCCTAAAGCACAAAGGCTACAAAAAATATCTAATATTAAAATAGATAATAAGATTTTTTGATATAAATGAAATTTATATAATTATATTTATTAAATGAAAATTTTATATATTATATATGGATATATCGAATTAGTATTTATATTTTTCGCAATAATGTGCAAAATAAACACGTTTTCTGCTGAATTTAATTAATCCACATTACTATATTTTCGCGTCAAAATCGTCTTTAGGTCACTGTCACTCCGGAAAAGCGACGAAAATAAATAAATATAAATGTCAAGTGTCACTTGCTACGTGACATAACCGTGCAAATATATATATATATATATATATATATATATATATATATATATATACACTGTGGAAAATCTCGTACGTGTTTCGCAGACTTGGCTTTTTATACCACAGCCGCCTACCCTTTAATATAAGGGTGCGTTCATACAAAAATATAATAAATAAATTAATTAATTAATAAACTCTCGACAAACGCGTATTGAGATACTTATATCGATATGAATATTATTACATGAAAGGAGGCAAAAATGAAAAAAAAAAATATATATATATATATATCCGATCGCTTTTACTGGCGATAACAGAACCATTAATCATATGGCGTCGAGTAATTCTTCGGGAAAAACATCGAACGATTTTCCCCTTATTATATCGAATATAATATAAAATCTGTATTGAAATTGATAATTAAATATCGTTTTCATACGCGAAAGAAACGATAGATGAAATTAGATTTTTTTTTCAATATTATTGCGCTATATGTTAAAGGAAATTACGTTTATTATATATATATATATATATATATATATATATATATATATATATATATATATATATATATATATATATATATATATCATAAAAAGATGTAAAGAGATAAATTATATTAAAAAAAATGAAATATTAGTTTTCTTTCTTTGATGTAATAGAAAGAAACGTGTTGATTTAATTTTTTTGCCAATAACACATTCGATGAATTTTCTCAGACTGACGAATTTAATGAAAAAAATCGAGACGTAATAAAATCCGTCGACTATCAATATCAATATATATATATATATATATATATATATATATATATATATATATATATATATATATATATATATATATATATATATATATATATATAAAATGAAAAGTTTTCCTCGATTAATTTCGGCGTTGAAGAATCGTGTGCTTCAATCGATAAAATAAATTTGTATTAGATATTGAAATTTTCGGTTTACTTTTTCATGGATATGCGAACGGTGAAAATGAGAAAATTTCATTTTTTTCCTTTTTCATTTTCAATTCTATGTACTTTTGGCAAATTTAAGTTTAAACAACGACTTATTGAAAGAAAAATCTATTTATAAAATCGCTCTTATTATTTAATATCCGTCATATTATTGAAATCGATCAATTAATAATTAAATATAAAAATTATATTTTAATATTATAATATTTTGTTAAATTCTATATTTGTCAGCTTTATATATAATATGTATTAAATATTTATTGTGACAGAAGGAAAATTCCGAGAAAATATAATTGTATCATTAAGAAATGTTTTCAGTAACACTTCATTATAAATTTAATATTATTATAAATAAATTATAATTCGAATATGAAACGAATTTAATTTAAAATATTTTTTTCGCTATTTATAATATTTTATTATTATTATTTTGACATTAATATAGATAAATATTTGATGTAATATTTTAAAATATATATTTGTTTTAAACACTGTAAATAAATAAACAAATGAATTGTTAATTTCAATTTTTCTATTTATAAATTTAAAGAATATATAAAAAGTTATAAATATAAATTTACCGTGATAAAAGTATTTTTTAAATCATTTCCACTGCAATAAATGTATATATATATATATATATATATATATATATATATATATTTTTTTTCAATTTATATTTTAAAATTTCAGTTAGCTTTTAAAATCATATATATATATATATATATATATATATATATAAATGTGATGTTGTGTTTTTTCATAATAAATAAATAAACGACAACATCAAAAGTCCACTCAATAATTTGTAGCTTAAATTCAAAATAATACACATTTTTTTAAGCGCAAATATACACACATATATACATATATATATATATATATATATATATATATATATATATATATATTAAAATAACGTAAATTCAGTGGTAAAAAAAATAATGTTATCACCGGCAACAGTATAATATTGTCAATAGTGCTTCAACAAAAGCCACAGTAAAATACGTCGAAAAAAAAACCGGGTACGTCTGCGCCAACGATCGTTTTTCCGCTCTCGACTTATTTTTCCGTTTTTCCATTTTTTTTTCTTTATTTACCTTGGCGAAAAATCGGAGTTTTCGCACAGAAACGGGAGTATGAGCCACCGGTATTGGGTGTGAGTGAAAACGAGCCCCATCGTGATTGATTAACGGTGGACGGTGGTAAAAATGGGGGACGGGTTCACTCGGACCCCCGTTCCCCATTTTTGCGTCGAAAAGAAATATTGTCTTTTAGCGCGACCGTCTTTTTGCATTGTTTCAGAAAATATGATTGTCGGTGAAATAAACCAGACCCACCCCAAGCTGTCATTGCACGTTTCGAATATAAACAAAGACGCGCGTACCGTTAATATATTGAATTATGTATAAAATAATGTTATAATTTTTTATTTTATTTTATATTTATATATTTAAAGCTGACGATGACCGATTTTTCTTTATTTTATATAATATTTATTGTTTTTTTTTTTAATAAAAACGAATTTCAGAAATATTTCGTTGACGTTTATCATCTTTGATAAAATGCGAGGAAAATTATCTTTGGCGAAATTCGGAAATGATTTTATTTTTTGTTGTCGGCGACGATGAAGGAAGGCAATTCAAAACCACCCTAAAAATTTCGCCTTCGCGCTAAATATATTTGACGATTATAAAAATATAATGGAATAAGAAAAATGTGTCAAAATGCATTAAATTCTGTGAAGCATCAATTTTTATATAAATTTCGATCATATTTGATCGCAATGAAAAATTAATAATATCATAAATTTAAAAAATAATTATAAACTAAATATTGAAAGTGTTACTTTATATATTATAAAATATATCGCACTTCAATATAAATATCATCCAAATTAAAACTATCGAATCAAAAATCGTTTTTTTTTTCGACAATTTCCTAATGTCTAATAAAATATAAATTTTGCTTACTCGTTCATTATAATTGACAATACACGAATCGATCGATTAATGGCAATTTGTTAATTAAAATTTTACAGTGACACCTATGCGTAATTTTTTTTATTTTTTTTTTATTTTTCAATTAGGACGTTATTCACGTGAATGTGCGTCGTACGTACCGCAGTTCCAACAATGGGTTCATTATTGATTGTCAGCCATCGTATAGCCAACGGTTAGAAACGAACGTCTACATTCAAAAAGGGACACAAGTACATATATTTTCATTAAGTTTTCCTATGGCTATATACGAATAGATAGACAGAAATAACCACGGCAAGGAAACGAAATTATTTACGGGAACATTCGAACAACCACCTTCACCATCATCCCTTAATATGTGCTTTAGATAAACGACTCTTCATCCCCTTTAAACATTCGGCCTCATATCAACATATATTCTACAAGATGGGGGGGAGGGGGTGAATTGGTGAACTATTAACGGAATAGCTATCTTGTTTTCGGGATCGCAACATGCGTTTACAACAGCGCAAATAACAATTTAAATCGCAAATATTCGTCGTTTATACGTCAAACACGATATTCATTAATCTCTCGTGTTTTGTGTGTGTGTGTGTGTGTTTAAATATCTATTCGATGTTGTTATTATGGGAAGAAAATGTTGTGATCGTTAAGGCTGTTATCGTACTATCCATAAATATTGATGTCTATATTGAAGTCGTTTAGTTTAATATACGTTATATAAATATATGAATAATATTAAGCAATTCAATGGTATGGTAATAAATGTTTCTTTTTTGAATTACTAAATGCTGGTTTTATTTTTTTTTTATGAAAATTGGTTATTAGTTATTGTCAAAATTTATCGTTTTTTTTTCTTGAAAGTTTATATGAGAATCATAATATCAGTATTCAAGTAATCGATAGAAAAAATAGCAATATATTAACTATAATATATAAATATGGAATAAATAAAATAGTAATGTAATAGATTTTTAATTAGATCAAGTCATCGGATTTATATTAAATTTTTAAACAAATTTTATTTTTATAGAAAAAAATAATTGTTGCATTTTTATATATATATATATATTTCATAGTAATTTAATAAAAATAATGTATCGAAAAATTTGATATGGATAAATGAATTGATATTGTTTAAAATAATAGAAAATATTTTTCAATTTAAAGTCTTTGTTTGATACTGATTTTGCTAAAATATTATAGATATAAAATTTTATTTTATTTCTATTCAAAGAAATCTAATCTAATATAAGTTAAATTACGTCCATTCGACAAAATATATTAAAAAAAATACAAAATATCGACTCAAGGTTCTAAATATCCTATATATAATATAAAATAAGTCAAAATAGTGAACGAAAACGATTTTTTTCTTTTGAAAAAAAAAACGCGTTGACGATTTCTGACTGATAGAGGTTGACGATTTCTGACTGAATATTTTTTTTTCTCTCTCTCTCGAAACGTCAACACGCTCTACAATCAATCTCGACCTTGAAGTAGTTTTACCGTGACGTTTGCCGCGACGATAACCGAGCGCCGGTTTCCGACCGATAAAAAAAAAAAGGTTGTCAACTTCTGACTGAAATCCAAAGACTGTCTGAGGTAATCAATCACGTTCGGTGTCACGTGACGGCTGAATTAGGAACGTTTCAATTGTCGATAACCCCGCACTGTCGACCGAGTTTTCTCTGAATATTTTTTTTTTTCAGCTTTCTCTCATTTCAGCATTTCCATTATAAGTACTTGTAATAATATATTTGAAAATATATATTACGATTAATAAGTTTCTATTAGTCGAATTAATAATAAAATTTAGTACATTATCATTAAAATAAATATGCTGAAATTCATAAATAATATAATAATATTATATGACTTTTTCTTAAAGTATTTTAAATTACACAATTTATTTTTATTTTATTCTAAAAAATCAACTATGTACATTATATTGATATTTTTATATCATTAATATAAATATAATAATCGAATAATTTAAATACGGAAACTTTTTTGACATACCGTACCCGTATTAGAATATCGTTTTATATTCTAAATCGGCTACGTTCCGTTTATGTCGATTATTTATTGTTTTCTGACACGATATCGTCGCGGCAATTTTGATATTTTACGATTTTATTTCACGAATATATATATATATATATATATATATATATATATATATATATATATATATTATTGCACAATAATATATATTGTAAAACATTGTTCGAGAGTAAAATAATAATAATAATAAAAAGAAAAAAATAAGTCCCGATTCTTTTCGACAATTTATGACGTTTGAATCGTCGATAAGGCAAAGGATTTAAATGCGGTTTATCACGACATTTTGTTTTACCGTTTCTAGAATATAAACGTAATTCCGAAATCCTTTATATATATATATATATATATATATATATATATATATATATATATATATATAATATAATACAATCTCATATGTATTTATTAGTTTTTCATTTTATTATTATAGAAAAAAATATTTTATATATATACTTTCAAATCATATGAATTATGCTTGTTTTAATGTTAATATTTTTAATTAATTCTGACATTAAAATTTCATATAAAATGATATATTTTATTGTTTTTAAAATATTTTAAAAACAGTCTCAATAATATATCGATTAATTATACGACTATTTTGAGTCACCATTACACTCAAACACACCCTATAATAGTAGCGATAAATCATAATCAAATTTATGTCAGAGTCGGTTTGTGAATAAATTGTTAATATACTTACACACACACACACACACACACATATATATATATATATATATATATATATATATATATATATATATATATTCTTTCGAGTTACTCGAATAAAGTTTCGAAGCGTGTATTAACTTGTATATAGTTTGAGCTTTCCAAGAATACAAATTGAGAAAACTGATTCCAGGCTATGTACACAATGTGTACTATCATGATGTACTAAAATATATGTATATATATATATAGCCGAATTAATTATGTATTAATAATTGAAAGCTGGAATTGAAGGAAATCGAGGCTGAGATGAAGGAAATGAGATAGAGCGGGAATTCTTAATCGTTGTTCCGCGAACTCGTTAACTTATTCCATTGAGCATTAAATTCAATTAATTGTTGCGCATTAACGTCACTAAATCCATTTTAATCCTATTTTAATATGATCAGTATAAAAAATATATATTATGAAAATTATATTCAATATTTTTCGTATGAAAATATTTGAGTTGAAAATTTTGAATTTTATCATAGTATTTTTTTTTATATACAAATGCAAACGTCAGTATATATTGATATTTTTTTAATATATTAAATCGATTCACGTCATTGAAAAGGTTGTGAATTTCTGATATATATATATATATATATATATATATATATATATATATATATATATATATATATATATATATATATATATATAGTGGATAATCGAACGTCTCGACAACGAGCAAACTGACAAGACTAGCTGAACTTACACGAGTTGAATTTAACATTCGCTGGCATGGAAGGAGGTCTTAAGAAACTTGGTACAATTTTGGAAATGTTTCGGTCATGTAAAATGTATCGGAGGCTTCGTAACACGTACCGTTGAAACCTTCGAAAGTCACGTCGTCAAACGACGAGTTAACCGTCACAGTTAAAACAATAAACCCAATAAACCGTTGACGGTATTAAAAACTATGACGGTCCGCACTTTCAATTACTAATTTGTATGTAATTTATTCAACGATGTTCTGTTGCGTTAATTTCGTTTCGTATTATAACATTAAAAGTGACTTTTGAAATTCATGAAATTGTATATTGAATTATATAAAGTGTTCGTTGTTTTTTTTTTTTTTAACAATAAACGACGTAAAATATAAAGTTTTATTCTGTTCTCTGTTCGTAGTTTTGAGATAAAATACGACGTGACCTAGTAAAATATGGCGAGCAAAATGCAAAATGTTATTTTCAGTTTTATTTTTTTATATGACTCAGTGTTTTTAGTGTTGGAAGAAATTTTTAAAATTTCAGTTAAAATTTTGTGGTTAATCTTGGATGAAATTATTAATAAGGTGATCAATCGTTCTCATCTGAAAAATGTCCTTTTAAATGTTCAACAATATCTCGATTCGTCATCATTAAAATCTAGTCCCTTTATATTTAATAATTAAAATGATATATTTTTTTTCATTTTATATAAACTGGTCACCTTATAATTAATATAGTTTAAAATTACTCTTTAAGTTAATATTTCAATTTTAATATCGCAGTCATTATTTATTGTTTGACATTTTTTTTTTATTTCTACATCGTCTCTTGAAAGTTTTCAACAACACAGCTTGTTAGAATTAACACGATAATCCGGGGCAGTTTTAAATGTGGCGGTTCTCTGTTGTCACATCGCAGTACCAGATGGTTTTAATAAATGACATTAAACCTCTAGATTTCCAATATATGTATATATATATATATATATATATAAAACATTATTGATATTTAGAATTTTATATTTAAATTTTCAAAATATATATTTATCGTAATAATGTCAATTTATGTGTCTTATCACAGATGAAACGAGAAATTGAAAAAAATAAAAATCTTTCCGTACGAAATCCCTTCAGGACGAAACCTATTTATAAAATTGAAAAGTAGCACGGAATCCCTTTTTCGGTGCACGCGGAAACACAACAGTACCGTAATACCTTCAGATTCCGAGGATAAGAAGGTTAAAAAAAAAAAGGACATGTTCACCTTCCGTAACCCGAGGTATATATGGAACAGTTACTTAAATTGTATACTGCAGCTCTCGAGGGGGCCTCCGAAGCTTTTATTTGAAGTTCTCGAATATTTGTAAGGCGGAATATATATATATGTCTGATTCTCGTGCTTTTTTTTAAATAAGATAAGTTTATTGTTTCCTTCATTTTTTTTTTCAAAGGACACAATGTCTTGATACTATATTATACCTATCTGAGAATCAAAGCTTATTTATAATATACTTTTAAGCAGGTTTGTCAACATTGAATTGAAAATTAATAAATAATATTTATATAAATTAGTAGTGTCATTGTTTTTATATTATAGACCAAGATTTCTTTTGATATTTGATGTACTAATTAAAATATAATATCAAGATATCACATTTTGCGGCTTTATTGGCGAATTTTTTACTCCAAACTTAAAATTATTATACAAAAAATGTATTCTTTTATAAAATGAAGATTTTATGTTTTAACATTTTATACACCACTTCTGTTTAGTAGTTTAAAATAAATATATGAATTTATTGTATAAATTTCTAAACCTAAAAAATAAATAGTTTTTACCACCATTTCAGAATTTTTCTTAAAAAAAAAAACAGTATATTGAGATATAATCTATACAATCGTTTAATCACTCCCTGTTTATAAAGATGAAAGATTTTAACTTTAGTAATCCTTTTGATAAGATTATCTAGTTTGAACTAAAAAAAATAAATAATTCGATTTGTGATTACACAATTGCGGACTATTTTAAGATAAGAAAATCCTTCTCTAAGAAAATAAAAAAGATGTGACTAAACGGCGCCACGGTTTAATATGAGAAAACGTTTCAAAAAAAAAAAAATAAAAAAATAAAATTTATTGTAATGATTTATTTTTTAGTTGAATAGATAGACAGCCCTGTTTTTGCCATCGAACATTTTTATCGGTGCGGCATTTTCAAGACCCCAGTCATTCGCGACAGGGGGTCACCTCTTACAACCAGGTAAAGGAGGATAACTCTGCGGTGTCTGAAGTCGTAAATTTCAAAATAACACACGCCTACGAGAACCTTGCGATACCGGCGTACCACAAAAAGAAGGAAAAAAAAATCAATTATTACTCTGTGGGTTGGATGTCCTTTTTGGCGCAAGAGGTCACAGGTTCGATGCCCCCTGCTGTGTGAAACTACCGATGCACGACGATTCTTTTCTTCCTTGTTCGTTCCACTTTATTTTTTTTTATTTTAAGTCTGATCCTTCATAATTTTCTTTTTTTTTTGTCTTAGCTATAATATAATATTTTCATCTCGTAAATCTTCATTATCACAATGAATGCTTCTGCATAAACGTCGTCTTTTTTTTTCATACTTTCATTCTATCTATTGAATTTTATATATAATATATTATATAATAAGGCTAACGTTGAACGACGATTCAATTAACGATAACGATTATAATAAATATTATTCAGTTCGAAATATTTAGTTCTAGTTTTCGTTTATCAAAGATTCACTTTTAGTCCGTTCGAACAAATCTTTATTAAGCACGATTCTGAAGTACTTGGAAAAAGTTAGACAGGTTCACTTCTGATATCGTTTCCTTTCTTTTTTTCGTTCGACCGATTCTTTTATTATCTACTATTTTTTTTTTCTTTAATTATATCGATAGAACAAAGACAGATCTACGTTTTAAAATAATGAACCGCGTATTCTACTAATTTTCAGTTTATTTTCAATTTAAAAAAAATATATATTATATATTGTAGATTTTTCAATCGAGTTTGACGGTTTCCGATTTCTTTCATTAGAGTCGTCAGGTCTACGTATAAACTTTCAACATTATTTCCATTCTGATGAATTTTAAGGTACCATTATATATTTATATATATATATATATATATATCGGTTATTTAAAACAAATTGTTTAAGTTCGATACTCAGAAAAGCAATTTGTCCATCGGCAAAGGATTATCCGCTAAAGAGAACCGACTAAAGCAAACGCGCCCTAAGTAAAACTCTATGTAAATTTTTGTTATGCAAACTGTCGATTTAACCGTAATGGGGTTAACTTCTTAACCGTTAACGCGAACATAACAAGTCAGATATCCAAGGCTTCATGGGGAGGGGGGTTGGTCGATGGGGTTGGACGGAGAGATGTCATCCTTTCATTTTCCATTTTCTTCCGGGGAACTAATTTTCTCGGATGATGTCAACGTTTCGTCCTTATAAATATTTATGATTCGTGCCGATATTATTTTTTCATTACGTCGTTGACGACCACATCGAATGAACGCTGAATAAATAACATTTATATATCCTTATTTTTAAATATCTATATATTAAAATTTTATTTATTTATATATCGTTGATTATGTTTAATGTCATCAACATTAAAAAAATGAGCTGATTTTGACTCCAATTTATGTATTTTTTTTCATACAAAAAATATTTGCACGTTTCGCTCGTTTACCTCGTTTAAAATAGGACAAACACTCGTGTATTTGTGTGTCTGTATGCGAGTAACGCATTTTTTTAATAGTCTGAATTGAATTGACCACTTGTATAACAACCAACGCACGTTCATTCACTCTGTTTCTGAGAAAATTAACGATAGTGATGCATTATAACCCATTAAGTGGATGAACACTTTCGATTTACTCATTATTATTATTATTATTATTTTCGTTTTACTTTTTTGATTGCTAGGTCGACGAACTCGATTTCCAAAAATAAAAAATAATAATTGATAAAGTACATCCGAGCGTTTTAATTAATCTGGGTTAATATTAATGATGTGTATCCACTTGAAACATGCGTAATTAAAATATTACACTCGAGTGTTTTTCATTCGATATGTATGTAAATGTATCGTATATATATTTAGAAAATAATTACAAATTAACTGATATTAATTAATTTGTAACATGTATTTTTTTTTAAATGCAAAAAATACCGAATCAAGATATCAATTGAATTTTAAATTTTAATTTAAGAAAACTCAATTTGAAACTTAAATATATAATAAAATATTAAATATTTTAGTTAATATATCTATATGAAAGTTAAACGAAATATATATTACCACTAAAGTTTTTAAATCAGTATTATGTTAAATTGTTTAATAATAGACTTGTTATTGTTAAAATTTTGAGTCATTTTCTCTGATTATTTTAATAAACTATCAATGAATTAGATAATTTGAGAAAAACATTATATTTTTATAATTAGTTATCCAGATACATTTATTAAAAATATTATAAGATTGTATATTATTACTAAATAATTCGATATATATTATTTTTTAACAAACCAGTAATTTTCTTTATTTCTTTATTAATATTGATTTCCATCAAATCATTGACTTTTAAATAAAACTTTCATAATTGTTGTATGATTTTGTAAAAACAACTAAATATATCATGAAATAGATAAAGAGATCGTCACTGCAATATTTTTCTATAATTAAAATTAAAAAAAATAATTAATAATAATTAAGTTGAAAGATATAGAATGTTATTTCAGTGTAAAATATTACACATATATAAAAAAAAAATTAATCAATTAAGGTTCAACATTAAACATTACGTTCGAGCATTAAATTTAATAAAAACACATTTTAATTATTACAAACATAGATAGTAGCAATACCATTGATAGCAATAAAAGTAAAAAAAAAAAAAAAACACAGTAACAGTTAAATATTGAATTTAACAACGAAAACACAGTAATAAAAGGTGAATGTCGGCTATTATTTCGCAGATACTTTTGTTCGAAACGTTTTAAACTAATAATCATACTGAATTTCGTTCACGATTTCCCGTATATTAAACTACCCTAAAAGCTCCCTATACAATTTACAAATCTAATTAAATTTAATCGAGAGTTAAAGTTGATAATGTCGACTATAATGCGTACAACGTTAATTGTTTCTACAGTATCATTCTACATATATATTTTAAGTATATATATATATATATATATATATATATATATATATATATATATATATATATATAATATATATAAATATATTTTTTTTAATTAAAAAGCAAAAGTGTAGCGGCGCACGGTTCTCTTACAATAACGACGGATAATGTAATATACATTAGCGTATGAAAGTTTAACGTGAATTCAGAATGTTAAATATAGATATGTATATGTTATGGGCAAAATTGATGGTTACGTTTGAATGTGCGTCAAATTTTGTTATCTAAATTCTACTCTTCTATATAATGAAATTTAAATTCTTAATTTGATAATTGAAAAGTAATATATATATATATATATATATATATATATATATATATATATATATATTATTTAACAATTAAATTTAGGATAATATGATAACAATTTAAATAATATTTATTGTAATTTAATGATATTCATACTTCAATTTTTAAAAATATTAAAATTGGGTAATTTATTAATATTTTTAATAAGAAATAACTTTTTCAAGTTAGATGTTAAGTTTAACAAGGTCAATTTTATAAAAGAAAAATGATCATAAAATAACTATCGACCAAAAAATAATCGAAATTTCTAATCAGATATATCATCCATTATATATAGATAGTACGTTCTTGACTTAGTATTATTATTGATATATAAACAATATTCTAGCTTATATTGTAGAGGTGTGCAATATTTTATTAAATATAATATATACAGTCAAGGTGGTCGTAACTCGTGAACTGACTATGTATGCAATTAAATTATTATATTTTAAAATAATTGATCAAAAATCTCACTCACTACCTGCAATGTATATATATATATATATATATATATATATATATATATATATATATATAATACATGAGGTCATAATGTAAATCTGTACATTGAATATTCCGAAACTGCGGATTCCCGCCCATCGAGAGACGAACGTCTTCTCATCATTAACCATCGCGAAATGGAAGGTGGGCGGAATTCTCGAACGTGAAAATTCCCATAGGGCGCTCGTATGCTTTATTAATTCTCATGTTATATTCATCTCTTTTAATGGTGCTCCCTTATCTTTTCCTTGTTCTCCGAGTTACAAGAGAGTTGAACCTGAACGCATATCATAGAGTTGCACAAGAAGAGCAATAAACCCCTTTTTACTCGAAAACGTTAAAGGGTTGAATATATATAAGCTTATCAGACAACACCTATAATATATATATATATACAGTGTGTATCAAAACAATATGCACATATAGAATCTGTTTACCTGAATTAAATTGTTATTTCAACCATTCAGAAATATTTTGAATATAAGCATTTTCATTCATATTATATATATACAATACTAGATAATTTTTAAATAATTAAAATAAATATTATAAAAAAATCTTTAATATAATATAATATATATTATATTTTTCTTCGTAAAATATTTTATGTTCAGAGCATCCTTCGGATCTTCGCACCCTTAGTAAATATCCCTTTTGCCATACCCATCATATGGTCCTGAATATATAATATAAATTTAATATATATATATATATATATATATATATATATATATATATATATATATATATATATATATATATATATATATATATATATATATATATATATTGGAACAACTATATACAGCTACACGTATATCATAAAATTATATATTACGACATTATTAAAACACTGACTGTGATGTCTTATATTTTTAATATATGCACCCTCTTCTGTGAACGATAAAAATATATTATGAAACTGCAAAAATATTGTATAACATTATATTAAGAATGAAATTTAAATAATTTTATAATTATCGATGTATTATTTTTATATGAAATATTTAATATGTCAAAATATTATTGCATACATTTCATTATTCGGTCGAAATGCATTTCAATTTATTAGAGCGCACTTTGTACGGTTGGTTCGCATAGCTAGTATTCTCATTTATATTCATAAATGTAGATTGTACGCTACTTAACCGAGTGAACTATTTTACAAATGCCAAATATGTATATATAATATATATATATATATATATATATATATATATATATATATATATATATATATGTATGTGTGTGTGTGTGTGTGTGTAATTCGTAGAAAACTGAGCTTTGACTCGGTGAAAGTGAATATTCATATTAAATAATAGTATGATGAAAATTAAATATTATATAGATTTATATATATATCAAAAAAAAAGTATGACACTTGCAAATAGCGATAAATCGAATTAGATTTTCATAGATTTTCATCGAATCCGAACCGCTAATTGAGGTCGAAAAGGGAACAAATCGTCCGCAAGAGCGACGGCACGAATCTCGTTATGGCCAAGAATCCGATTTGTCCTCGGAATGATCGACGTTTTTCACGACGGAAAAGAAGAAAAAAGAAAAGAAAAATGAAGGAAAGCGGGAAAGAAAAGAAATATATATATATATATATATATATATATATATATATATATATATATAAATATAATAAAAATCCCCGATATTGCATTAACGTAATAACTTTCTTCGCGGTCCGCTTATAATCGAGTAATGGCGAAACATCAAACGTTCCTATATATACTTAACGCGGTCGAAGATCAAAAGTCTATATTTATTATACATATAATGATACGTAATATTTTTTTTTGCACCCTATTTCACCCTAATGCTTCTTATACTCGTCGAGTTGATTGGATGTTTTTATTGCAGTCTGTTTTATCTTTTTTTTTTGTTAATCGAACGTATATTATTTATTGTTTTTATTCATGTATAAAAATTCGACAATAGATGGCGTTGTATTATTACTATCGACATTTAAATGAAATTTTATATTATAATTATATATATGAATAGATAAATATTTATGGTATATATATATATATATATATATATATATATATATATATATATATATATATAATTAAATTTTAAAACAGTTTTTAATACAAATAATTGCTTTTTTCAGTATTATTAGATGTTGATTAATAAATGAAAATATACATATATATATATATATATTTTTTTTAAATAAGAACGACCTTAATCGGCGTTCATCCTCTTGCATTAATCGGATTGCTACCGTAGAAAGAGGGGAAGATTCCTCAGTTTGGGACTAATAAGGTTTCAGTCGAAAGTCCCTAGCAGCTTAGCGAACGAACGAAATCCCGGAATTATTTCAAGAACCCCGAAATAAGTTAATACGTGCTCCTTCCACGGCGATTATCCTTCATTTTTCCTCCTTCTCCTCACCAGTTTTGCCTTTTCCTTATTATTTTTCATCTCAAAAAAAAAAAAAAATGAAAACAAGAAAGAAAAGTCTCCCGTTGTCTCCGTCGGTCGGTTTTTTGGCAGATTTTCAATTTGCATTTTGCACCTAGAATCCGGGACGATTTTACACTCGGAAAATTCAAATTATACGCTCGGTTAAATTGCCAGGATGCGGTCGCGGTAAATGCGGATTTCGACAAAGTCGATCTCGCCTAACATGTATAAAAGCAATCGTCTTATAAATTTCAAAACTGAAACATTAACAATTATCATATAAATAAAATTTTACTATATTAATAATGTCTGGGTTATGTATAGGTAAATTTATACGAAAGTAAATTGGGGCAAAATTAGACATTAGCAAATTATTAGTTATCGGTTTAAGTTCTAATTTTGTGCTAACAACACAATTGATGCGAAGCAATTATATACCAAAATAGAACAGGTTATATGCAATAGTGTACATTTACAAGACCGACAATAGCTGGCAATGTTTCGCACAAAGGAACAAGTACACAAATAAAAGGGAATATAGCAGCCACAGAGGCAAAATGGAGCAGAGAATGAGAGTATAGCAGACCAATGAAACCGAGTATAACTACTGGATGAGACAGTAGTGTTGAACCAGTTTAGATATTAACTTGAAATATTTGAATAATAGTATAGCTAACATATACGACTACAACACTGATGATTATAGTACGTAATACTATATATATGATATCGATTTTAATTCGTTAATTAAAAAAAAATATATTATAAAAAGAATTTTGTTGATATTGAATATATTAAAAATTAATAATTAATTGTCACTGATAGATTTATGTATTGTCATCAAGAATGAGCAAGTATGTAAAATTTCATTTCAATTAGATATTAGAAAGTGTTGAAAAAAATAATTACAAGATTCCACTCTGACAAACAAACAAATAAACGGTGCAAGTTGAATAATAAAAAAAAAAAGTGCACGATATGAAATAAAAAGGTTGCCGATCTGAGGTTTCGCCGCAATGTTTGTACAAAATTGCACGGTATTCACGTGTAATATATATTAGTTGAACGTGTGCAATGGTGCGAATTTTAATAATACACGTGCGAAAAGTTCCGAATTCGCACTAGTTGCCGTTGTAACAGGGCAATAAAATGGTAAGTGCAAACCCGGTCCGTCGGGTCAGATTAAAATTGGAATAGTGTTTGAACGCAAAAGTGCATTCGTTTGCAATTCCGACGGTACGTTGTTGGATCAACTTTCACGTAACGGACGATCTCGTATTACGTTCACGTGATTTCACGTGAAACTCTTCTAATCAACTTCACGTCTTATATTATATATATATATATATATATATATATATATATATATATATATATATATATATATATATATATATATATATATATATATATATATATATATATACCATATATACCGAAAATATCTTTCAGAAATTTAAATCAAATTTAATCATATTTATATATACATAATTTATCAATATAATATTATATGTTATATAATAGAATAAATTTTATTTATTATTTTCATATATTATGTGATTTTAATTAATATGAAAAATTTTTTTTTTCAATATTAAAAGTCAATATAAAGTGACGAAATATATATAGCTCAAAAAATATGGATTTTATGATAAACCCATTTTATATGTTTTTTTATAAATTAAATTTATTCATTTTTATCTCAATTACACATCTGTTTTATATAATATTCAATCCAAATATGTAAATAAAAAATCGAATTATATATATATATATATATATATATATATATATATATATATATATATATATATAAAGTAATAATAATTCTATCTACATTCTAATGAGAGTACGATTCGAAAGAAAATTACTTCAATATTCTTTTGACTTTTGCGGTTCGTATTTTTGATGTCCCCCTATTTATTTCATTTTTTTTTGCGCGCGCAAAATATCTTCCCATCGGTGTTTTTCCTCATTTTTTTCCTTCCTTATTACTGGCATTTCTGTCTCCGATTCTAAGCATTTTCAACACGTCGAACACGACCAAAAAAAAAAAAAAAATACCGCACGTTTTACGGTGAAAAAAAAATTCATAGAAACATCTGGAAAAAAGGGAAAAATTGAAGTCGACGCGGATATACAGGGTGACTTTTTTTTTTGTTTTTTTCTCTCTTACATTTTACTTCTTCTTTTTTCGATTTTTTTTTCTTGGTATTTGTTCTCCTTCCGTTCCGTATTTCCATTGAGTCTTCGTTCACTCATAGGACCCCGAAAGTCGAAAATGTGTACCGAGGCGAAAGGCAAGCATTGTTCCCGCAAAACGTACACGAAAGAAAAGACATTTCCATATAATTTGTATACGAAAGAGGGATCTTTCGACGTATTCTTCCAACCCTCCTATTCTAATATATATTTACATACCGCCTCGGTTCTAATTTCGAGAATTTTATAATTAAAATCTGATGGAAAACGAACGAAACGATGTTCATTTTGTACGTCGACAAAGTAGATGTGTTCTTTGTGTTCACCGAGTTTATTCTAATAGTTATTATTTATTTTGTATCATTGAAACGCTCGTTTATTTGGTTTCTTTTAACGAGAAATTGTCAACGTTGAGTAAGAAGCATGTTTATATTTATTGGCTTTTTGTGTTGTTGTTTTTTTTATCTTTTCGCGCTAATATAATTGCAATTGATGTTTTTGTGCTAAGAAATTCAAGTAGAAACATTTGTAATAATACTTAATGGAATTGTAAATTATTCTAGTCGTTGCTAATTATTTTCTATAATAATAATATATTCGTGTTTTTATATAATAATGACAGTTATATATTATTTTAATTATATGGATATTTACATAAATATATTTGTCAAATAATATCTAAAGATTATACGTGAAACAAATATATCATTGAAACTAAAATCAAAAATATTGGTCACGTCTTTAAAAAAATTGATTTATTTTATTATATATAATATAATTTATATTTTAATTTGAATTTCTTTTTTTGAAAAAAAAATAAAATTGATTAATTAAATTCATTTTTAAATATATATGAAAAAATTCATCAATATACGGAGTCAAAATTAAATAAAAATTTTTTAAAAATATATAAATTAGTATATATATATATATATATATATATATATATATATATATAATATAATTATAATATAAAATATTTTTTAAAATTAATTTAGATGTCATTTTATATAGATTAATTGAAATGTTTTCTATTGATCTTTAACCTTATTTTAGGATTTCTCTAAAAATAGAATCTAATTAATCTTAAACAAAAAAAATAAATCGAAAAACCACATAAGAAGATATATAAGCAACGGAAAAAGAGCAAAGTTAACTAAAGAAGCAAACAATCGTGAGAGGCGAGATTGTTTGATATATTACTTGCAGGTTCAGGTTATTTATTTCGGTAACAAAAATCTGCAAAGTAAATAAATTTTCAACTGAAATAAACAGTTCGTTGTATTCGCGCCAAAACTTTTTTTCATTAAATAATTTCATAAATTAAAACATAATATATAACACTGTGATCAAAAAGTAAGATGAATCTGTTTATAAAATGTTAATTCTTTATTTATTCTTTCAAATCAATTTCATTCCCTTAAAAGTAATCCCCGTCCGATAAAACGCACTTTTACCAATGCTTTTTCCAGTCCTCGTATAGTCTTCAAGACCTTCTTCGATTCGGTTTTTATCTTCACATTGGCCTTTTGAGTTTGCCGAATAGCCAAAAGTCGCACGGAGCCAAATCAGACGAATACGGTGATTGCGTCGGAGATAATTAAAGTTTATGAAAAACAGACGCTTGGAAAATATTATAGACAGTCCTACCAACCTAGTAAATTAAACTACAATTTAATTCTTTCTAATGCCCGGGAGTTTTAAATGACAATTTCACCTTACTTTTTGATCACAGTAGTATATTTATATCGATAGGTATTAATATTTTAAAGTGCATTAGTCGTTTTTTATATATACAAATATTGTGTTTTTCGATTGATACGAAAGACGTAGGCCTTTTCGGTCACGGTGTGTCATTTGTTAACGTCAAAGCAAGATTACTCCCTAAGCGTCACGTGAATGAAAAAGGAGAAAAATAAAAAAAAAGATCGGTTTTATCGTCGAAGTATTCCACAGGATAAAGTGTGTCCTGTTGCCGGTATAGAAACGTGTTCTGGAATTCGAAATGCATTTCGACCGTCGTCATCCGAAAATGACAATTTCGTGGAATATTTCAAACCCTGAAAACCGTCGCCATTTTATTCTTTCTTTCTTTCTTGCATTGAAAACAATGGAGGCCGTTTTGAAACGCGACACGAAAAAGGCTGATTTTGTTCACGAATATACCGTGAAAATATTCGTCTTCATAGTGAAATATTCTATATTTTGTTGTTGTGTTTGTGTATTTTTTTTTTATTTCTATATACTACGTTTTTGTTTTTGTTTTTCGATTTCTTTTCAACGTTCTCCGTTTGTTCTCGAAATACTAAGGAACATATTTGCGCTGTGATTGTGTTCTTTGTTTATGGAACAATAGGAGAATAAGTTTGAAGATTGCTATGCAAATAATTATGAGCGAAATATTTTAAAATATATCTATATGTATTTTTTTTATAATATATAAATATTACAAATAATCACACATAAGACCATACATAATTTAATTTTGCTTATGAAAATATATCGGAATTAATAATCATTAATTTAAATATATTTTTTATAATATTTTAAAATTAATTTAATTTTTAAAAATAATCATTATAAACTAATTTGATATAGAAAAAAGGATAAACGTTAGAAAAAATGTATATTATTAATACATTCGGAAACTATATTTTTTATTATTTATAATAATTATAACGAGTAAATGAATATTAAAATTACAAAATATTTATTTAATGTAACCATAGTAAATTTATAACACGAGATGCCACTGGTTTTAACCATATATTTATTATATATAAAATCTAAATATATATATATATATATATATATATATGTATTATATATAAAGCGATAGCTATAAAGATTTCTTATTTCAGCATTAAAGTTTAAATTACAATCTCGCTTTTTAAACATTATAAGTTGTTTTTTTTTATATACAAAACTTACTTTAAAAAGCTGAAATGAGTTTTAATACAATTCTCTACGTTGAAAGAGATAAATTTTTTAATTATATAGAAAATATAAAAAAATAATATAATAACCTTTCAATATTCATTAAAGCGAGTGATGAAAAAACCGCGTTCTGATTATTTTGTTCTCGGAAAGTTATCAATTTAATTATTATAAAACGGATCGATTACATCAAAAATTTATATATATATATATTAAAGAAAAAAAACTAATATAATATTATATTAAAAAAAAAAAAATAAAATGACATTATTATGATATCGCTATTCTAAAAAAAAAATAAATAAAAAGAAATCCCGTCTACGACACACTAATAATTTAATCCTCGTGACCGGAAAATCCTCGGATTTCACTCGGGTCTCGTTTTTAACTTTTCACTTTATTAAACTTGCAAAAGTTCGATTTTACTCCGGATCTTTTACTTAAGTCGAAAGCCGTATTTATTATATAGCCACACGTAGATACGTTAACGGTTGAAAATTTTCGACGATAAAAGCTTTAAAGTTCTCCGCGTGGATATCGAAAGTCCTTTTTTTTATCATCGAGCTTCTCGACAAGCTTTATAATGGTGAAAAAAAAATATATATATATACCGACGGTGTCAATTTTCATCGAGTTTTTCGGCCGTTGAGTTTGAACTGCGTATTATATTAACATTTTTACGGACACATTAACATGTTATTTAATATTTATCCATTTATTTTTTATCAAGGCAACTTTGAAACTAACCGCTGAATATTTTAATAATATAAAAATATCGCGGTTAATTTAAACATACAACTATGAGAACTAATCAACCAGTGGTAAAACGCTTTTAGAAGGAAGCTTTTATTTTGCTTTTTTTCTTTCTCTCTCCTCTCCCACCCCACCCCCCCGTAATTTACTATTTTAACGAATCGTCTCGGAGTGTAATTAAAGACAATTGCTAATGTCGTAAAGAGTGAAACTAAATTGAAAGCAATTTATTGTATCTCAACAATTACATGTACTCTTGATTAATTGGACAATTCATCCGATGAACCTTTTAAATGCAATGAGATTAGATTATCAGTACAGTCAACTCTCTTTACTGTGTAATTAATCAAACAAAGCCCCCTGTAAAATAATTTTTTTTTTCTTTATATATATATATATATATATATATATATAATTTTCTAAAATAAATACGTAAATGAAAATGTTTAACGTTTTCACAATATGAAATGAC
Source organism: Leptonema lineaticorne (assembly GCA_024500535.1). Lineage (NCBI taxonomy): Eukaryota > Metazoa > Arthropoda > Insecta > Trichoptera > Hydropsychidae > Leptonema > Leptonema lineaticorne. Next base: position 8,002,695 of record JANIJI010000014.1, on the reverse strand, counting down.
AAATATATGAGAAAGAAAACAAATCGACTATAAGTTTAATAAAAAAAGTATATAAATTATTACAATAATATTTATTGTATGACCGGTTTTATTTATGAAATGAAAATACAATATATATTGTTGACGTAAAAGTATTTCGCACTAAATAAACATATCGAACAATATATAGGAAAATTTCACAATAAAAACGTATAATTTTCAATGCTAACAAACTCAATTTTCTAGTTCGGTGTTTTTTCAACGATCTATTATTATTATATAATAGCATCTTTTCAATTTTCTATAATTTTGAAATTAATTTATTTTGTAAAAAAAAAATATTTAATGTTTATAAAAATATGATAGAAAATTATAATATATTAGCAATCATTTTGAATATTATTTATGAAACAGAGACTTGAATGAATTAATATATCAGAGATAATAAATTAATTTATTATAAAAAAATCAAATCTTTTCTATGTGTAGTCAATAGAGTAATATTTATTATATGAATATTTATAAAAAAATATTTAAATTCATATTAATATTTATTCAATTATTTTAGATGAAACGATAGATAAAGGGATAACGTTTATTGAAATTTATCTATTTTCGTTATAAGAAAAGGGGAAACTTGCAAATAATTTCTTTCGATTATATTTTAAAACTGGGGTGGCGCAGGAGGGGGGGGTACATTTTTATTACGAAACTTAACATAATTCCGTCGAAAAGTTTTTCGTTCATGTTATTAAATGCTGGAAACGAAATCGTTTGATCTCATCGAGGGATTATGGAAATAAATGGTACTGATCCGATAAAACTTTTTAAATATATATATTTCTATATATAATAAAATAAAAATAAATCAATTTTTATAACACTAAAATTACATATTATTTTAAATAAAATTTTTATTTAATTATACATATATAGTAAAATTGAGAAACATCGCTTCGCAGGACGAAGACGAATCAGTTAACATTTATTAAATAAATACGCTACTATTATACGGTATAAAAGTTTTTCCTAGAAATCCATTTCAATTTTGTTTATATTGAATACTTGCATTATATATTACATTACATACACACCGTACGAAACACAGCCTTCATACCAATATCCGATACATTTTTTTTTCAACTATTACATATTTTAAAAAGTCTAATCATATTTCGATATACTTAGCAAATATCGTATAAAAAGTTTTCCCGAGTATATATTCAAACACGCGCGCGCGTATGTATGTATGTATGTATGTGCTTGTATAACTTTAATCTTGCAAACTTATGGGGATTTATGTTGACTTGAGTAAAAACCTTTTTCCTCTCATAGATCAATGAACACACAACTTTATATGACCAACCCACGAATATTGAAACATACTTTCATATCGGCACAAAACTTTGTTATAATAAAATATACAACCCCTGACCGCTATCGAATTATAATATTACGTCGTAAATAAATAAAAAAACACACATATTTCATAATATCGATATATATATATATATATATATATATATATATATATATATATATATATATATATATATATATTTATAAAATTATGTAAAAAGTGTAATATTAATATTCATTTATTACATCAAAATTATACATGAATATTGATCCAAATTTATCTATATTCATATAAAAATGTCCACATTAGATATATTATATATATAAAAGTTTGTTATTTAGATATTTGTAATGAAAAGTGTTGAAGGTTCATTCTCTATCTAACCAAATCAACCTTCGTCATACAGTATCTCTATATTTTCACGTGAAAATTTCGAGATATATCTGGACAAAATCACCACGAATGTGTAATTTTCATTAATTTCAAAGGATTTATACGACGATTATGCGAATAATGCAAATAATACATATTCATGCGCACTGAAAACTTTTCATGTATTATATTATATTTATATATATATATATTTATACGTAAGGAAGCCGGAAAAGCGTTTCGACATTTCCACCGGGAAAATTCTCCGACGTTGGCAAAACTTCTCAGTACATTTACTAGACAAAACGACGCTTAATCATGATAAGCTTTATTGGCAATAAAGTTAATTAGAAGAGCCGAATTCTCACAATGGTACCCCGTTATTATTATTTTTTTTTCTTCTGCTTCATTCAATCTTTTTCTCCTTTTCATCTCATTTTAACCAGGGGTCGTTAAGGAGACGATAAAGCGTCTGAAAATACATTTTATATATTTTTTCTACGCCGTCGGTTAGATTATTTGAGGCTTTTTTTACGGCACGAAAGATGAAAATTTTGATCCGACAAAAAGTTATAATGCAATTCTCGACCGTTTTTAATTCGCGTTTATTTTAAAATCTTATTTTCTTTCATAATATTAAAACCTATCTGATTATTAATCATTTACAATAACAATACACGCTTTAAAATGTATTTTATTATAATTAAAATTTTAAAATATCTACTAAATTGGATTAGAAATAAGTGCTAAGATATATTGTTAATTCAATAAATTTTGATCCTTTTAAAATATACATTTAGAAGTTGTAAAAAAAGTTATACTCTCACTTCTGAGACATTCGAGTAACAGATGCGGAAAGACACTAAAGGCGGAAAAGCTGAAAATAATAATAAAAGTTTCTCTAGATTCGTGTAAGTTTTCATTGAGACGCTTTTTGCATATTTAACTCGTATATATGCAAATTTCTAGCGTGTGTGTTTGTCCTTATATCTCCCAGGATACGCATTGAATTTTTATATATAGTTATATTGGGAAGTGTTGACATTTAAACGTTACGAATTAACAAAAAAAAATACTGAAAAATATACAACTAATATATTAAAATTTATTATATGATAAATTCTGTATTTTCAGATGTTTGAAACGACTATTTTTATATGAGATTATCTAAAATGTGAAAATTTTTCTTAGATAACGTAAATGAAATTTTCTCGCACGATAGTCGAGGTACGAAAGTCGAGGACCGCGGGCACGTTTTATACACAATTTCCGTGCAATTTGTTACCTCAAAGAGAAACGATGGAAAGAAGGGGGCGATTCTGTGTAGGTTTTCGGATTTAACGTCTTACATTGAATAGGTCTTTGGCCATAAAGCGGTAACAAAACGCCCAACCTCCTCCAATTTTTTTTTTCGAAACACGTTTATGAAGCAATCCACTTTCGCGTTATTATTATGACGATATAAAATACTGCAATAAAACGGTGAGTTGTGGCAATTTTTGAATTCCCCGAGGGTGTCTCATAAATTTTGAACGTATTCAAAGTTTTAAAGGGACGAGCTTTTATTTCGGTCATTTTTTATACTGCGTGTCTATTTTGACAAAAATCTATTAGAACTGCATATTGTTAATATATAATAGTGCTATTCTTTTTTATATATAAATTATTAATTAACATACTATTATTCATGCTATAATTTGTGTTTTTGACTATGCGAAATTTTCTCATCTCTTTCATGACATTATACATTATTTTTCGAGTTAATTTTCATGCAAAACTCAAAAAGACCCAAGACACTCTTTCGTTCCGCGGAAAAAGAATTTTCTTTTTTTTTTCTTTAAACACACGCGAGAAGAATTTCACTATCGCGAAGGCTTCATCTGAAATAACGCGTTACGTACATTTTTCTCTTGTGACTGAAAAATAAAAATAAAAACGAAAGTCTTACCCCGGAAAAGCCTGGAAAGTGAAAGAGCGGAATAAAGCGCGTTATTTATTTAGAAGCTATCACCGTTTCAGTCGTTATGACACAACCATAAAGTGGAAAACTTGGCGGAAATCCGGTTTTGAACGAGGGAAAACTACCATTAGATTAAAAAATACATACACACACACACACACACACACACACATATATATATATATATATATATATATATATATTCAAGACCCTTTTCAAAAAAAAACTATCATTATTCTTTATGAATCTAGTTTTTTTTTAATCTAAATAATGATTCATATTTTATTAGAACAAAAATGATATCTCTAATATATTATAAGTATACCGTAATTAAAGATAAGCTTAAAAATTATGATATATAAAACAAACATACTATATATCAATTTGATTCATAGTATAATCATTAAAAAATTGACAATTTTTAATGAGAAAAATTATAGAAAGGAAAAAGTTTTTCAAAGATTTCAATAGATTGACAGATTTTGCGGACGAGTCGATCAATTTTTTTTAATTGGTGTTTTAATTAAAATCCTTTTTTGATATTCGATATTTGATCCGGACGTTAAAAACGTTAAACAAATCGCGGATATAATACGCTGAAATTCTTATATTAAATTATGAAAACGGATTCCGATTAAATACAACTTTTAATTGCGAAAACGTTCGTCTTTCTTTGTCATAATTATTATTATTATTATTATTTTTTTTTTTTTTGGAGCCGAACGAACAACTCGAAACAACTCGAAAGCGAAGATGTGGAATTAAGTTGTGCCGTTAACTTGTTGTATATAATTCGGCGTTATTATATTACGTCCGCTCTCCAACTTATATATTATGTGAATATAACAACTTTTTGAAATAGTATTCGAAAAAGGTGTTCATGTTCTAAAAATAATTATTTAAAAATTTGTAATATATTATATTACAAATGTTGAGCGAAAATAATAAAATTAAATTATGATGAAAGACCACCGACGCGTAACTAAAATAAGCAGCCACATCTTTCCACATGATTTACCAACGTTGTTTATATATATATATATATATATATATATATATATATATATATATATATATATATATATATGAAAATAAAAAACCAGGCCACTTTCAATTGTGCCAGGGGTTGAAGCTAAAAGTTACGTGACCGTGCATAAATCTTCCACAAAGGCTTCTCACTTTCGCCACCATTTCACCTTTAAGGGACAAAACGGCGGAACTAGAATGAAAAAATTCTGATATTTTCCGAAAAAAGCCTCCTTAGACCACTCGCAGTAGGCTTTGTCTAGTAGGGTAAAAAAAAAATTCTTACCGAATAATGTCGCAGTTCAACAGTCAAGGTTATTTTTGAACCACTATTTTGTGTCGATAAGAAGTATAAAATTATTATTTTTTAAATATTTGAAACATTTTTTTTAATATATGCATTTAATACTATACTAAAATATTAACATATTTTTCACTACGGCTATTTTTGAAAATATTAATGATGACTTTCATATAAAATTATTATTAATTATTCAACAGTCAAATTTAATTTTTGAAAAATTTATATCATTCTGTTTTTTTAAACATTATATTATAAAAATAATATAAAAACATTATTTGCAGTTAAAAGGTTTCCGATTCCTCGATCGAAAAAATCCATACCAAAAGGCGTATTCAATGGGAATTTAGTGATTCCTTTTAAATAAAAAATATAGGAATTATATATATATATATATATATATATATATATATATATATATATATATATATATATATATATATATATATATATATATATATATATATATATATATATATATATATATATATATATATATAATACTTTTTTAAAACATCTGCCAATTTTGCATTCAAAAGCAAAAATTCCTATTTCGTTCGAAAAAAAAAATGTTTTCCAAATAAACAGAAGCCTTCCCGACGCTTTTCTTTGAAGAAAAACCAGCGCTTTTCGCATTTTTTTCCCCCGCGTAAATTGAAAATGGAATTCTAATCTTGTCCATTGCAATATTTATATTATTATGATTCGCGAAACGTTTTCCGTTCAAAAGGTATATTTTCAATGTAAACGAACGATCGGAATATTTTCAAAGATTAAAATTTTCATAATTTATTATAATTTCAATATTTTTAATTGTAGGATATTTTAAAATCTTTTAATTTAAATAAAAATACAGACACATTTTTGCCACACGTATAAAATAATTTATTATTTTATATTAAATATATATCAAATTTGTCATAGATTTCAGATGTAAAAGAAAAAAACAATATTTTTGGAATCGATTTTTAATTAAAATTATTATAATTTCATAGAATAATTATTTTTAAATTATTTAGTTTTTTCATAAAATTCGTTATTAAAAGTACTTGATATTTTATATAATAGACTTCTTATTTGAGTATTTTTTTTTTATAAAGAGAATATAAAATTATCGTCCATTAATATATTTTTAATAAAATGGATTACATAAAAGATAATTAAATCTCTGTGTAAAACATTTTTTCGTCAATTTAAATTAATCAAAAACGATATAATATATAAATATTATAATAAAAATAATTAATTCCGCGATTTTATTCTGATATTTTTAATATATTTATTTAACATACGAAACGCTAATCAAAATCTAATTAAATAAATAGAATTTAACAATTGAGTTGAAAATGAACGAACAAATAAAATAATCACATTTAACACTTTAAAGACATTGCGAAAAGGTTAAACGTAGTGCGGTGACCACATTAAATATTCACAGAAAACCATTAAAAAAAAAAGGGAAATGGATGGTATTTATGACGATCTTTTTTAGGTGAACCCCTATCTCCCTTCTCCCTTCTCCCCCCCAAAAAAAGAAACAAAAAAAATACAAAACAACCGACACGGTCAACACTTAAAATATTTACGATAACAATAGGACAGAGAAAGGGTTAGGACAAACAGTACGGTGACAAGATACATCCATTGTTTCAATAATAATATGGTAAATAATGGACGACCGAAGGGGTACAATGGCTTTTCGTCACGGCAACCCTATAATTTTTGACATTTTCAAAAATACACATAGCATTAAAAAAAAAAGACAAGAACCGTCATTTATTAAGCGAAAAAAAAATCTTATATATGTATGGTATATATTTGGGGGTTGAAAAAGGTGATTTGTACCACCCACTACCCACAAATGTACGAGTTCGCTTTTTTCGAACCCTCGTTCTGATTAATTCGATTCGTATGTTAATTAATTTTCACTTCTTATTTAATTAAAATCTGAGATGTTGAACCGTTTTCGTGGAATATTAAAAAAATATATATACAAAATTAATTATCGAACCATCGGGAATAAATTCAACAAACGAAATATATGCTTTTAATATTAATTAAAATAGAATAATATATATATATATATATATATATATATATATATATATATTTCATAAAAATGTTTTATTTAGTTCGACAACAGTGTTTGAAATTTAAATTATGCAATCAAATCGCTGCAAATCGTGACCCAGAATCGCGCGTGCTCAAGATTTAAACATATTTTTACCCCATTCTACGTATCCTAGATATATGCTAGTTGAAAAAAAAAATATATATATATACCTCAAAGGAGCAGTAGGCTCACGTGAAGATTTCTGATGGAAACAAAATGGGAACGAACCGAAACGATTGCTCCTTTATGATAAAATTGTACCGCTGCAGGAAACGTTCACTTCGTCCTTTTTTCACATCCTGTAAAGCGACCTTCTCTGTCTCATTGTTGGTCTTATCTGGCGGTAAAAACGTCTGCCATTGTGTCACAACAACAAAAGTGGAAATAAATCACCTGCCGAATAAACACAATGGCGCGAACGAAACAACATTGTCGCTTACCAAAAAAAAAAAATGGAAAAAAAAATCGAAAAATGGTACATGGGAGGTCGTACATGTGCAAAATTTCTAATTCTTTCCTGTACGCGATTCGAATCTCTTTGTTTGTATTAAGAATCGAACCTACTAAGACATTGTATTACTTTTAAGGCTGAAATGGAGAATATGTGACCTTAAAACCTCGAGTGGCCTTTTGAACTAACAAGTATGAACTATTATATACTTATGGTATTTTATATATGAAATCAAGTTTTTCATCATTTTTTTTTAAGTCGCTATCAATTTAACTCACCTAAGTTTAGTTATCGATATCCGTAATATAGATATAATTCAATACTTTAAATTCCATATTTTATAAAAAATGAATAAGAAGATATGATCTACATAATGCAAAAGAAATTTATATATGTTGAGATTAATTTTATATTCCATATAATTAATTGTTGCTCAGATTTATCGTCGACAAAATTACACGACGTACATTTTACAACACGTCCGCGAATTTCGTACAAATATTTGGAATGAAGCTATCCTACGAAGGGTTTTTCGGGACGAACCCTTTTCTGGATAACCCTAAAATCTCGAAGCAAACGCACACATATATACAACGAATCATCTGGCATTATAACTTGATTTATAAGCGACCAAAAAAAAAATTATGCGAATACCGCGAATTCATCCATTGTCCTATCGCATATTATGTATATATAAAAAAAATTGTGAAAATAATCTATATATTTATATATTAATATTTCAAAAAAAAAAAATTCGGAAATTTGATGAGAAAATTCCTGGCCGTATGTTTCGAATAGCTTCACCTTTTGTCGAAGGCTCTATTTTCGCCGCGAAGGTTCTGGTGCGGTTTTCCGAAAACTTCGAAATTGTTACGAATTTCGGCATATTTTGCAATATTTCCCGAATGGCGCATTGCACGTGTACGGCCATAAATTAACTAGACTCGACCCTTTTTGTATAATCTGCGCATAATAAATCACACAACTTTACAGTGCGTCGCGGGTCAACTGAAAAGTTACCGAACAATGCATTAATAATATTTTCACGATTGACAATTTTGTACGGTGAAACGAATTAATATAATAATTAATTTATAATTTTTTTATTATATGCGTTATAATCGATCGTATATCGTTTAATTTTATTTTTTTTTATAACAAATAATAATTTCGACTTAATGTAGTCAAAGATTAATCTTGTCATTATTTTATTATGGATATCAAATATTTTATTTTATAGCCATTTAAATTATTCATATCATAAAGCTTTAATTGCTGATATAATAATACAAATATAAACTCTTTTTTTATAATATATAATACACAATAGAGATTATTTTTTATAATTTTAATATGTAATTAAAAATATATATATGTAATAAAATATTTTATTTACGTGTGTAAAAAAAAAGTGGTAAAATTTTGCATGTAATACAAATTCGTATAAAATAATACAGAATAATGTAAAATAATTTAAAATTTAACTACCGAAATGTACAACGTTTACGGTCTGTACGAGTTTTAAGCATATTTTCCAAAAATGAACTTTTACACGGGATATGCCGGTTCGTACCCTCGCCGTCACGTACATCAAACTTTCAATATACTTTTATTATTATGCATACGTGTGTATACGTTTAAAATAAATATTTGTTTTCTTTTTCTTTTTTTTTTTCAGGAAAAAGGTACGGTAATTTCACGTCGTAAAATCGGTAGTTGCGAAAAAGAGGGATAGAAATATATATATATATATATATATATATATATATATATATTCGCATATGAAAATTTGGTTTAGCGTTCACTCGAATTCGCATAAAAACAGTCGTCATAAAATCGGGGTTAACTGTATTTTTATTTCTCCGACGTTGTGAGTTACGAGCCACCGTTTGCATATCATAAATTTATAAACGTACTAGTCGCAGTCTTTAAAGGTTGACTTTGACGGCGGTAAGGGGTGAGATGGGGGAAGGGGTGGAGGAGAGGAGGGGGCGGCGCATTTCAGGGGTTAAAAACTCCGATTTAATTTCGAGAGAGACTCGTAAAATGCGAATAAAACGACAACAGGCGAACCGTTCGACGTATATAAAAAGTCGATTCGTGATTATCAAGAGTGGAATTTAACCCCCCCACCCCCCCATGTAATCGATTTATTATCGAACATTTCGTTACAAAAATAAAAAGATGGATTTAAGTCGTATTTAAATATTTTTTATTATATATTATAATTGAAAATAAATCAATAATATGTTAACGAATAATATTATGAATTGATTACAACTGTCTACTGTTCAAAAACCGGTATTGAAAATAATTAATTATTAATATAAAAAGTACAATGTAAATAATTAAATAATTATATTATTATATCTACAAATGATATAATAATATAATTATTTTCTTTAATAACAACCTTTTTTTGGGGATATTTTTTATTTCTATATTAAAATTATTATACATATAAATTAATGTATAAGATTTTATGTTTTAACATTTTAGTTGTTTAGTGGTTTCATATAGAATATATGAATTTATTGAAAAAAATTCCAAATAAAAAAAAATATATTTTCATCACCATTTTAATTTTTTTTTTAAAACAGTGTATAGAAGTATACTAATCTATATAATCGTTTTATTATTTCGTATTTATAAAAAAAATAAAATTTAGATATAATGACTAAAATATACTATTAATAAATATTTGAAATTCAAGAAAAGAAATTTTTATCAAATAATTATAATTGAAAATTTTCATCTATTATATATAAAAAAGTAGTTTTTTTTGTATATATAATTTTTATGCTGCTAAATAAAAATACATTTGATAAATTAAAACGTATCAATTACGATATATGGATTCATTGAGTATCAATTGCAGAGATATTCAATCTTTTAATTATGAAATTTACTTTGCCTATCATTATATTATGAAATTTCATATTCTAATATTTTGAATCAACTTTTGCATTAAATATTATTTAGCAAAATCGCGAAAAAAAACTGTAAAGAATCTAAATACGGCATGATTGATTGAAATTGTTCAATTAATTATTCCTTATCTCTTTGACATTTTACCTTCGGGACTGAAAATCAAACCAACATTGACAAATTACCGCACGTTCGATAAATACCGCGAACACGACGGGTGAACTTCGATGAAAAACCAAAAAAAAAAAAATAACAGTACAAATTTTTCGACCCTTAGATTTTCCAAAACGAAAAAAAAACAAATAAATAAAGCGAACGCCGCAAAACGAATCGAAACAGAAAAAAAAATGAAAAAAAAGCGCCGCCATTTTCGGGTACGGATCGTTGTTGATTAATGTTATAAACGCTTTTTCCCGCGAGCTTTCTCACAACAAACAATCTTTCCGATTTCGTACGCAATAATATAAACAAAGCGAGCTTTGGCGGAAAAAGCTCGCGAGCGATTTTTCATCTGTGTCGGTCGGAAAAATCGCGCGATACACTTTTTTTTTGCGGCAATGAACGCTCGATTGAAATCGTTCGACGGATAATTCGATTGAAATCCGAGCCGCGGACTTTGAAGCGGCGGTCCGCGGTCGACATGCGGACCGTCGAATGTTTTCGCATTAATGCAATCGTATGAAATAGAATTTTATTGAAAAAAATCTACATATAAATTAATAAATTCAGCACACTCGAAAATCAAAGATTTTAATTTATATTTATAATTTTATATTACATTAAAAATTATTTTAAATCAAATATTTTTTTATTCATTCATATAAAAAAATCCATTTATAAGTATGAAAAATCACAAAGAATAATAGTTATTGAAGATTAATTTCAGCATTTTAATATGACATTACACGCAAATGTCTCTCGAAAGCATAGAATTAAAATGACGTGTTTTATTTATGTTGGTCATAACGAATGTTACGTATGATATATTATATTACAATTTTATATAAAAAAAATATTGTATAATAATAGAAAAAAGGAGTATATTTTTTTTAATAATGAAAAATATGACGTGAATATAAAAAAGACGGACATAAATTTATATTAAAAATGACGGCGCTGTATTCGAATTTCACAAGTGGTTTAATTTATTATATAGTTTATTTATAAAATAAAATTATTTATATATTATTATTTTTCACTTTAAAGATGTTTAAATATCGGTTCATACTGATTTTTTTTATTTAGTTAATAGTTATGAAAAAAAAATATATCGATTATATAATTTATTTTACTTTGTGCGGAAATCGCCAAAATAAACTGATATTATAATATTGATTATTGGCATATTATATATATATATATATATATATATATATGATTTAAATATTAATTTATATTTATAAAAAGTCAATATTATACCAGTATGGATTATTGGTATATTACATATATATATATATATATATATATATATATATATATATATATATATATATATATATATATATATATATACGTAGTTTTGCATCCCTGGCAAAAGTTGGTTACGAATAGAACTATTCTAAAATAATAATAGTAATAGCAGTAGGAAAACTCACCACCGCAAGCGTCTTTGAAGTCGGTGCAGCAATCTCCAAGTTTTAAACAGGCATGGTCGCAATAACAGGGCTTATCGTTGAGATCCTCGACGATCGCATTGAGGGGTGCATTCTGGACAACGCAGGAGGAATCCCTTCCGGGACAACACAGTTTAGCTTCCCTACAGGATCCACCCAAACACGGTGAACTCAAATAGGATAATGCGCACAAACACCAAACTACCGCGACCCGCAATTGCATGCTGACGATATACCACTTTGCCTCCTAAAATAAACAAAAACATATACGAATAAAATAAATATATACGTTTAATAATAACGTACGACATCACGGTTTGACAAACTGTTTGACGTCAACAGATTTATTATGCGCCGGCGGTTTTGAGCCTCTTAATTGCCAGCGGTTAGATTGAATGCTCTCAATATTTATAATATATATGTATATAAAATTAAATTTGTATTTAGATATATAATATAATACTGATATGAATATATTCGTGGTGAATAATTCACTTTTTTTTCAGCAATCTATATATATGGTGAAACTGTATATTAAGAATTCTCAACAGGGTTCATGTAGATCTTTAGGGGTTGATGGATTTTTGAGAAGGGTATTCGAGATTCGAGTGGTCTATTGAAGTTTGATAGAAAAATTCTTAGATTCTTAAAATAAATTTATTTATATATATATATATATATATATATATATATATATATATATATAATTATTAAAACTATTCTTATTAAACAGTCTATTTAAATATAAATATGACAATATAAAGTTAAAATATTAAAATATATATCTTGATATTATCAAAATACGATGGAATAAATATTTATCAACATTGAAAAAAAATCAATATATTTTAATATCATAAAAAAAATTGCCGTTCGTATGATATTTTTTTTATATATACTTTTTTCTATTCTGAACCTGTGTTTAATAAATCAATACATTTATATAATGTCATACATGAACCCGAACTATCGATTATAAAAGTTACAAGACAGCCCTAGTATCGTTTAAGGGTATCGTATTACGTAAATTGACTTTACGTGTACTTATAAAGAACACATTTAACCCTTCAACGCCCTATTGTTAAATTTACAGCGATTTTCGTGCGAGTTTATATGATAAATAGTTGAAAAAGTGTGGATATTTTTAATACATTTCCGCGTTTATTTTTCATTATATAATATATATGTATATATATATATATATATATATATATATATATATATATACAATATAATAGATTATATAGCTGAATACTACTTTTCATTTTAAGGTTCAACTCCCGATGGTGTGATAAACGAAAAAATAAGATTTATCAGGGTAAAGGGAAAATGTACTTATATATATATATATATATATATATATATATATATATATATATATATATATATATATATATATATATGAGTATATAATGAAAGAATCTTCAATGAAGGATTGCTGCGTCATTATATTATATTACTATTTACACACACATATTTATATAAAGATTATTTGAACACTGAAATTTAGATATATATGTAATATTTTATATATAAAATATATCAAATATAATTCAATAATATAATGATATACGAAATCTGTCAGCAAAGATTGAAAATAGAACATTATATAATTAATTCATATTTTTATTATTGAATATTGAAAATATCTTTATACTATATAAAATACGATATGCAATTAAATTATATAGCGAAATCAAAACTATTTTATATTTCAGCGGATTCGTTTCATTCAAAAGCGCGCTCGTTAATCAGCCCTACAGCATGGCGGGGCACGAACGTTTTAAAAATATAACCGAAAGCGATCGATAGCGGCGTCTAGAAATAGTATCGCGAAATGGAAGAAAGTTCTTTTTTTCTTCTTCTTCTTCTTCTACTTCGTCTTTTTCTTTTTCTGTTGTATATTGTAAGACGACGAAACGGAAAATTTGCAATTTATAAGATAGCGACCGTTGAAATTTTCCTTTGTAAATTGAAAATCGAACGGAAAACAAACGTCTGATTCTACGTGAAATATGTAAACGAAATATCTGTACGATAATTTGAATTTTTATTTATTTTGTGTTTTTTTTTAATACAGTGATTAAATTATATTTTAATGATAATCAATATTTTTGTCAATCGTCTACAAAATAATTTATCTCTTTATAAATGGTTTAAATATTTTTTTAAGGTCGTAATTTATATATGTATATATATATATATATGATGAAAATTTTTAATAGCTTTTTAATAAATAAAATCAATTGAAAACTTAGTACGAAGTAGTAGAAGATCAATTAGACTGTGCGAATAAAGTATGCATCCAGTGTAACCACAGCCTGAGAATAATTAACGAGTATCGAGTTCAATTTATTTCCTTTATTCACACACACACACACACAAACATACATATAGAGATAGATTGATATATATATATATATATATATATATATATATATATACACGTAAAAAGAGAGTCCGACGACAAAAGTTTCTCAAACATCTAGAACAATTAAATAATTCTCTATTCATTCTAGTGCGTTTATTGTAGCTAGCTCGCTGTACGAAAAAGAGAGTAGACAGGCGCTGGTTTCAACGAAACAATTAAGAAAGTATCGTTCCCGTTTGAATATAATATCGGCTTGGATGGATGAAGAAGGACGAGACTTTCGTCTTGAAGTTTTTAACAGTTGCAAAACCGACGACTCGTCCTTTTTCAACCCTCCATCTACTTGCTCTTCTCTCATTCCTACTATATATTATTGTTTCGCATCCTTTGCGTACCCCCATTTAAAAGACTATTCGTAAGCATTATAAAGAGGATATATTTAGACAATTCGAGGGATGGGCGGGGGAATACAACCTGTTTATATAATATTACACGTTAATGATTTATGTTCGCATTTCAGATTATGTTTTCAAAACTTTTTCCGATCCAAACCGACGGACGTTATATATGGTTATCTGGTTATAAAAGTTTGAAAAACTCTAAACAAAAATAATATAATACAATATTTTGTAAAGTATTGAAAATTTTAATTTATAATATAATATTTCTAATTCTGATTCTAAAAATATACAATATGTTAGATAATATATATATATATATGGTATATATAACCGACGATCCTCAAATATAATTTATATATATTTCATTGCGTTTAAATATGAAAAAGTGACTCCATTAATCTCAATATATGTAATAATGAAAAACGTTTAGCTCGTTTCAAAGATGATTTGTAAGAGCGACCTTTTTCGCCTTTTTTTCTCGACCCCTCTCCCCCCCCCTCTACACAAACCAAAGCCTCCGTTAGAAAAATAAAAACATATTATTATTATATTTTTATATATGTTATATTATAATATATATATATATATATATATATATATATATATATATATATACATATGTCCAGATGGCGATTTTTATAACGAAAATATCTCTACGTCCGTTGCGGATTATTTTATTATATTAACGACCCTTAAAGTAAGAAAAGGGGGATGGAGGAATATCATAGGACTTATTTTCATGAGGGGCACACTTTTACGATTTTCTTCTTCAGCGCGGAAAATTTACTCCGACTCGCCGAAAAATCTAAATGAAAAAATATATTCGAAGAAATTGCCACCGGCTTTTCTCTACAATATCGTTATTTTTCTTCGTGTCGCTTTTTTCCCTTTGCGCTTTTAATCCGTTAAGCTCGGTTATTGCGAGCTCGAAATGGAAATGTCCTATATTTTTTTTTTCATACTGTTAACACATTTAAGTATATTAAAATGAAATATTGAATTTTTTTTATGCCGTGAATGAGTTGAATATGAATCGTTTATTATTATTTTTTTTCTACTTCTGTTATTATTTTCATCTTGCGCTGCGCTATTTTAAACTTTCAAGAAACATTCATAATTTTTGTACAATTACTATATATATATATATATATCAAATAAGTTCAAAATGAAATTTAATTTAAAGAGTTTTACTTAGCTATTTTAGCAATAAAAGTTTTATACATTTCATATATTTTCTCATTTCACAATAAATCAATTTTGCATTATATAAATATAATTTCAATATATCATTAAATATATATTAAATGATTTTACATTAAAAAAAAGATATTAGAAATTATATATAAATAATTTATTTATTTTATTATGAAACATATTGTTTTTACAATCTATATATAAAAAAATATTTATATTGAATTTTATTAGTATAATATATAAAGAAATGATTTATGGCGTTTTTAAAAATTACCAATTAAAATTAATTCATTCGACTATAAAAAATAATAAAAAAAAAAGTGTACAATCGGCCGATAAAACACACGTTCACTTAATTAAATAACCGGTTCGTGTTTTCATATATAAAAATTTAGCAATAATCCGTGTTTATTATGCATTAGCATAAATAAATAAATATCAAACGCAATTTATATTTTATTAAAAAAAAATAAAACGATCAAAATTATCGGTCTCATGCAAATTTTCCATTTCCAAAAAAAAAAAATAATAATAATAATAAAAATCACCGCTATTACCCAATTAAATTTCCCCATACTGTAATTACGAACGTGAAAAAAAATATGTAAAGAAATACGGGGGGGGGTTATAAGGCGGGGGGAGGTGAGGTGGGGGGAGTGAAAAACGTGAACGGCTGAAAAGCGACAAAAATTTCAGTCACGACAGCCTTAATTAAAAATTGCCGCTAAGCTTTTACGAGAGCAAGTTCATAAATTGAATTTTACATTTTAGAGATTTTCCACGAGATCCCGCCCGCCTCCCCCCGTTTGTCGACGTCTTTTCCTCTCCGTTCGCCCCCCCCTCCCTGCCGCGTTATGAAGTTTTGAAAATTTTCCGATTTATACGGTTATAACGTGCATTACCGTTATTGCTGCCACGTTGCAAAATAAGTGTGACCATCCGTTCGGAAAAGTTTCGGTACTTTTAAGTTAATTGCATCTTGCAGTTTTACTCCGAACTTAATGTGAATAATCCTCGTCAGTGTCAACGAAGCGTGAATATAGCCTTAACTATTGTATGAAACTATTATATAAAACATATACAGTGTGTTTCAATAGTATATTTAAATATTTTATTAATAATTTAATATTGAACTTGTTTTATTTGTGATGATAAAATATGACAAAAAATATTTAAAATTAAAATAATGAATTTTATCATCAATATAAAACACGAATATATGAATAGGATCAAAATAAAAAAAATCGTAATTTCATTATTTTTGTTCCAAAAAAAAAATTCCTTCACAAAAATAATGTTTAAAAAAAAACACTCATTTTTTTCATGAATCATTAAGTTTCCATAAATTATAATTTTTAAAATTAATCATTTCGCCCTTTGAAATGCTGAAAAAAAAATGTGATTCTCATAAAATATTTATGAAACTTTGTCGGATTTCGCAGTGTAAAAATTTAATTTAAAATGTTATGCGAACGATTAAATTTTACTTTCGGTTGAATGTTTTTCAGCATATTTTTTTTACTTGTTGTTTTGCAGACAAAACCTGCTCGTAAAATATTTGATTATATAATTTTTTTTTCATTAAGATACAATAATGTTTAATTAAAATAGTTCAACAAAGCCGAATAATAATGAATATTTATAACATTGGAGTTCTTTTAAAGGTGAATGAAATATTTATAATTGAAAATTTGTAATTATATATATATATATATATATATATATATATATATATATATATATATATATATATTGTATTAAATTATATATTTTTATTAATATTATTAGTTTTTATTTAGTAATTGTATGATGAAAGATTTATAAAATAGTTTAAAATTTCCGTTCGAATGCACGATAAAATCGAACTACTGCTGCTGAAAACAAAACGAATAATTTGAAATTCTACCGATGGCTGAAAAGCTTTGCATACAAAAACACAAAGGATTTGCGAGATTGCTTGTAAATACCGCACGAATTGTTACAAGGCAGATACAAACCGGAAACGAGCAAAAGAGGGGATGAAAAAAGCAAATAAATCCACTGAAAAATAAAAAAATACGCTGAAAACTGTTGAATATTTGCTTTATTTTTTTTCTCACTCTGTATATATATATTTATATAGAAGTTACTGCATATCAAAAAAAAATAAAAATCGCACTATTTGCACATTATATTGAATAAGCCAATATTGGATCATTAAAATCCGCGCTCGATTCCCAGTTGAATATGTGAATTTGTAAATAGTAAATCGGTTAATATTCAATATTGACACTTTTTTTTTAGTATCAAGAGACGATTTTAATGTTTATGATAATATAAAACGATTTATATGAAAAAATTGCAAATATAAATATATCTAGATTTTTAAGCATTTATCTAAATTATATTATTTAGATATGTGATATTATTTCGGTGATCATTATTATTTATTTGAAATGTTTTTGTATTTTCCATGTCTGCCTCATATGTATATCAGATATGGCTATTATAGTAAATTGTTTTCACTAAATAATATTGTAACTATGTCACATACTTGTAAATTAATCGCATTAATTATAAAGTTTAAACTTCCCGGAATACTTTCGACATATTTTAATAAGAAAAAGGAAAAAAAATCATATTATTACAAATTTTAAATTTTAATATTTTTTTATCATGTAAATATTTCTTATATCTAACCATAGTAAATTTATAACAATACAGCTATTTATTTAATTGAATCTTAAATTTCTAAATATACTTCAATTTTATTCATTGTGTTTTTTAAATCACAATTATATTAATATTGACTAATTATTTGATCAAAAATTTTCATTTAAAATATTTTAGAAAATTATATACAAAATCATATTGATTTATAAATCATTATTTAGAATTTTTATTATTAATTTTGCACACACCCTATAATATAAATATATAGATATTAAAAATAAACATGCAATATAAATCACCTACAATTTTAACGGTATTTTTTAATTATCACATATTATGGTTAATATCCGTTGAGACCCAATAAATATATTCGCGAGGGTAAAAAATATAAATGGTCAAAATTAAGTTTACACGCGGATTTTTAATATACGTATATAAAAAAAACATACACACACACACACACACACACACACATACACACCAGAGGTTTTTAATTCACAAGCGTACAATATTATTATTATTGCGAATGCGCCGCTTGAAATATTCTAGGGAAAAATAATAAGCGACTGCGTGTCGTTAAGGGGCGTTAAACTCGGGGGCCGCATTTCACCCGACTCGGGTCTCTGTTGGGATATTAAAAAGTTTTTCCGCGTTTTTATTATTATTACGGGAACGTTTTGCGCCAACAAAACAACGCCAAAATTGAGTGATTAATAATAAATTACGTGTTAAAATTGTACGAAATTCTTGACGATAGATCAAAAGGGTACAAATGCGAGAAACGAACAATCGAAAAATTCGATTTAAAAAAAAACATATTGAAATTATTTTTATTATTATTATTGATTTTTTTTATAATAAATCGAAATTAATGTGTGCTGTTAATTAATATCTCTATGCAATTAATTTATTTAACGATGTAATGACACGAAATATAATAGTTTTGTTTGATATAATTAAATATCGATCCATGTCTACGAAAATGATATTAATATTTCTTAATTGAAATATATTACGTATACGTGAATATTTAAAATAGGCGAGAATTCAATATTCTAAAATGGATTTAATAATTAATAGAACGTTATTTACAAATAATAACGTCTATTTCAACAAAACGCCCGTTTAAAAATTGTTTTAATTTTATACAATGTTGACATTTTCAATATAGCACAATTTATTGTATAAAGTTTTCATGAACAAATTTCGTTTAAAGCACGTAATATTAATATATATATATATATATATATATATATATATATATATATATATATATATATATATATATATACAAAATAAACAAATTTATTTATCAGATATAATAAATATTCATAGTAAATAGATTTTTTTTCGTTAATTAAATTTAATTTTAATAGATGTTATAATAAAAATATTTTTTTTAATAAAAAATATAATTAAAAACATTAATAGAAATAAATTAATTTCCAAGTAAAATATTAAAATATATTTTCTATGTACTTTCATTATATAAAATTATATATATGTATCTTGAGAAATGCTGTAAAATTTTATAAGTATTAAAACAACCTCAGTAAAACTGTATAAAGGAAAATTTCTTCGTTAAGAGAACTATTTTTTTTTTCAGAAGCTTTCAGTGAATAGCGACGTAAATTTGCACGTCAACTACATTCGAGGATAATAACGATGTTAGCTGAAACACAAGGGTTGTTTGAACTGTGTCTAGTTTTGGTTCACTTGTTGACATATGATAATTAGTCGCGGTGATTATCAACACGAAACACAGCTTCTGAACAACAAAAGATCGTTTCTTTATACGAAAAAAGCTTAATAACGATTTTTCAACGCGAAGCTTTTCACTATTAATTTCAAAGAGAAATAATTAAAAAAAATCTCGAATTCAATCGAAATCATATGCGAAAATTTTTTTTATTAATATTTATATACAATATATTGAAAATACTTTTAAAACGTCGTTTCGGGTCAACATTTTATTTTTTTTTATCCATTTTCACTTTGAAAATTGAATCCTTATCTGCATTTCTGAAAGTTATAAAACATCCATAAACAGGCGAGTGCTTCGGTGAAAGTTTCAGCGGCACCATTATTCCTTGTCATTGTTAACTTTTAGCGATTTAAATCAACCGTAAACTCTCTTTCATTTTATTTTTATTTCTTTTCACGAGCTTAAAAATACATAATTTCAATACAACTTCTTATATTACTATTCGTTAAATGTAATATACTATATAAATATAAACAATATTTTTTAAAACTATTTTCATAACAATGAATAATTTTCTATCGTCTATATATATATATATATATATATATATATATATATATATATATATAACTAAAAGTTAAAAAAAAATGATTATGTAGAATGAAAAGCACTCTAGAGTAGCATTCAAGCTTGAATGATATAACGTAAAAGTCGTATATTTTCCAATATAACCATCTATGAAAATCTACACGGACCTCGTAGTGAGCAAATACGTTTATATAAACGAATGAAAAAACATAAAAAGCCACGTTACTCGAAATCGAGGATATGTGTAAATATCCTGAAACGAATAAATTATTCAACCTGTTACCCCGATCGAAGTTACGCAGCTGAACGCGAAATATATATATATATATATATATATATATATATATATATGTATATATAAAATCGAGATCGAAAATCGGTTAATGTGAAAACGTTGAAAATGAAAGAATAAAAAAACGTAAAACGCAGTTAAAAATATAAAAATAAAAGTAACCGAGTTTTGATTTATCGACGTTACGTGAAAATTTTTTAACCATTATGAGCTTAACGCGTGCCGTTGCAGCTTTCGCGAATCGGAAAAATGTCGCAATTTCGCTCGATTTCCTCGCTTTTCTTTTTTATTTTTATTATTATTCTTATTCTTTACGCGGGTTTTTCCTTCAATTTCCCATGCGAGATGAGTCCATAGAGAGAGAGAGAGAGTAGAGTTTTTTTTCCTTGGAAAATATCTCAAAGATGCGTACATCAAAACTCACTTTCGCCATTTATATACGTGGAAAACTTGACAATTTTCGCGATGGAACACGCATCTCATCGAATGCTCTCAGTTTACTTCGACTTTTTATATAAATAAAATAATAATAATAATATCTAGATTTTACAACAATCAATATATAGATAAAATTGATTTTTTCTAAAGAAAATTTTTAATTTTTTCATTCTATTTATGATTTTTAATCCATTTATTTAGATATAAAAAGTCTATAATATAATAAAAAAAATATTCTTTTGAAGCTGTAAATCTAGCCTTGACCTTTTACATGTAAATTAAAAGCCTTTTATTCTTTTTCCATTATGTTAGAGTATTTTCGCATAATTTAAATTTTTTTTTACATTTATATACATCTAAACGAGTTAAAACATTTTTGAGTATAAAATATTAATGTTATTAATTCTTTAGAATAACAGAAAAATTTTAGTAGAAAATTGTTATAGTGATAATCATTTTTTTGTCCTTTTAATAATAATCAATTTGATTAATAAAAATAAAAAAAATGATAGTCATATATATATATATATATATATATATATATATATATATATATATATATATATATATATATATATATATAAAGCGTTGAAATCCTCGTAATATCATTTTTATATTTTCATCCTTCATTAATGATAAAATATCGTTTCTTATAAAATTTTGTCTTGTCTTTGTTTTTTCGAATTTTTTCTACCTCATCGACAATTCATGAAAAAGAGTCGTTTAAAAATTTATATATTTTTGAACATCTATATATATATATATATATATATATATATATATATATATATATATGCAGTATAACAAAATGGAAATTACTTGGAAATTTTCCATACGCGGCAACTTTCATGTATATTGCGATTTTCTTTCTTTTTTTTCACCAGCTGTTGTATGATAAACTAGATACAACACGACAGATATTTAAACACATTTCTATTTATAATTTAAATTGTTAAACAATTACCTGTTTTTACATTTGCTACGACATTAAAAAGTAGCTTTATATAATAAATATAACAATAATAATAATTCTGCTCTTTCAATACTCTTTATATATTTTTTTTCTGGGTATGTGCAAAAAAACTTTTGATTTTTTTGAGTGTGTTCATATAAAACACACATTGTGTGTAATATTATTTAGATTATTTCATGCGTTTCTGAATAAATGTTACATTTTTCAGACGTTTACATTCATAACAAAGTTATACATAACATTTGCATAGTGATGCATAAAACAGTTCCTTTCTATTATTTTCCATCTGAGCTAAAATAACATATGGAAATTTTATTTTCAAATATAGAATTTGATGTACAATATTATATCATAATCTGATTTATTTTTATAAAACAAAATTTATGTATGCGAATTTTTTTTATTTATATCTGGATACGGCTTTTGTATTTGCTATGATATAGAGACGACCATTGCGGATTTGAACGTTAAACGAGAGTATCCTTCGATAAATAAAGCATGAATTAAATCGAACTTTATCGTCCATAATGTGGCGTCACATTTTCGTGACAGTAGGAAAAGCGTTTTCGGTGAAAACTTTGGAAAACGCTATCGGATCAAAAGAGGTAACACAGTAAACTCCGGATATCTGCCGAAAACACGACACGTTTCTTGAAGACGTTTTAAATTCAATCGAATCGCCGAAACCGCAAACGTGGACGACCATAAGTCACGGCTTTTAACTTACAAATTCGGGGTCGTTCGAGGAAAAACAAAAAAAAAAAAAAAGCACCCCCCCCCTTCCACCGAAAACCGAAAAACCAACATGGTAAAAAACGGGCGACGGTTTTTTTCCCATAAAATTCCCATTCGAGGACGTCCTCGAGGAAACGCCTTCGCAGTAATTGAATCGGAAAGGTAGACCCTTCAGAGGGTCCACTCTTCGCGACCCTTTGTCTATCTTGTTTTAACACGACGGACGAAGGTTTTTATTTTTATTTTTTATTATTATTATTATTTTTTGTTATTCCCTCTTTAACCCTTTACCGGCGTATCGAACTAAAAGTGGTTATACGTTATTAATATAATGCGGTGCAACCTTGTAATTATCAGAGCCGACCCCGGTAAGTTTTCGTAGTAAAAGGTGTTTTTCGCGTGATTAAGTTATCCAACTTTGACGTTCGTTATGAAAACTTTTAGTATATATATATATATATATATATATATATATATATATATATTCAACTATATATAACAAGGATTTAGTTTATGTCTAATGCATGTAACTTATATAGTGTATCATAATTTGAGTAATAATTCCGTTAAATTGATTTTCAATTAAAACCATTATCAAAGTATATATATGTAATAAATATAATATATCGCTATATTAATCAAATTTTAAAAGCGCGTTAGTCTCTCTCGTTTAACACGGTCAATTTGTTTTTTAAAAAAATATCGTATTAAATTAACAGTGTAATTAAATAAAAATCAATATAAATTTATATTGTTTTTTTTTTAGTTATAAAATAGAACCACATAAAATAAGTCTGTATTGAACAAAAGATGGCGTTAAATTATCGTCGAGTATTGTATTATTTGAAATATTATTTTATAAATAATTTAATTAATTCATATAATTTTTTATAATAATATTATTTAAAAACTATTCAATTTTTTTATATTAAAATAATAATTAAATTATGACGTATTTCAATAGGAATTAAAGAGAATATTTCTTGAAGCAAAAAAATATTTCATTTTTAAATTAATTAATCATTGAATAAAAAATCTAATTATTTTTCATATTTATCAACAATTATTTATATATTTAAATAAAATTTTTAAATATAATAAACAGACTTGAAACGGAATCGGCGTCAAGATTACAAGTACATTGTCAAGATCACAATTAGAAAGAAAGAAGGTAGTGCACGACACACGGGTCGAGACTGCAACTTCAGCCGGGGTTAATTGGACCCCGGCTCGCACTCGAAAGGGTTAATAAGAATAAGGAGAACGCCCTAAAAAGACACGACGTATAAAAGCATGCCACACTACACGCGACATTATGCTAAGTGCCGCCTTCCTCACCCCTCCCCCATCCCGTTTTTCAAAAGTGTGCCCCACGTGTGTCCGCTAATAAAGCCTTATAATAACAGTATAATGTCTGAACGCATTAGGCTACCTTTTCACGCTGATGTATTTCATTATTACACGTTATTACCGTTCAATTTTCACAGCGAACCACTCGACGATGTTACACATTTTTTTTAATATTTTTTTATACATATATATATATATATATATATATATGTATGCGTGTGTGTGTGTGTGTACAATCAGTAGAAGAGGGCGAATTTTCCAGTGGTGGAATTTATTTTGCGGGTCGCACTTCCGTTAAATTCGATTCTCGTTTGCGGAACTTTATTAATTCGCAGGCCGTGTTTGGATTCAATTTCGAATACACAGCTGAACTCGAAAACGGAATATTTTTTTTTCTAAATTATTATTTTTTATGCTAAATTGTATTTAATACGTATATATGCAGGAATATAATATAGGTGTTTTTAGATTCTATATATATATATATATATATATATATATATATATATATATATAATATTTTTTTACAATTGATTTTTGTGTATTCATATTTGAAAATCGATTAAATTAAGTATCATGAAAAATATTAATATATAAATATTGTACAATAAATTTTTATTTAATAAAAACAATGTATATAAATATATATAAAAATTCTTAAATAATATTTAAAGAAATTCTGATGTTTTATAAAGTAAAAAAAATAATAAAATAAATATTTTGTAATATTAAGATCAAGAGATATTGAAATAGATCAAAAATATAAAAATGTAAATATTCAACGATGATATAACAAGTTTATCATATATTTAACAGCTATAAATTTGTGTATAAAATACTATAACATTTTATAATATGAATACGTTACACGTATATATAATACATACAAACATTTACGTTTAAGAATACGTGACGATGCTTTAAAATTGTTCAGAGTTGTTCGCGACTTTAGTGGAATTCTACGCAGCGACTTGAAAACGCTGCAAAATTCAAAATGCGCAAACATTGTTAGCAAAGATTTTGAACAGTGACACCTCGGGAAAATGGGGAAAACGGTACATCCTGTTAATCTGTGAAAAACTTCGCAAACGATCGTTCATAATAAAAATTGATATAACGACAATAATCGCATTTTATATAATTTTTATATTATATTGATTTTTCATATGAAATAAATTGCTAAAACAAAATCAGATCAAAGCAAAATAAATACTTGCATAATATGTATATAAAAAAATCGTACTTTGAAATCCAATTATCGAATTTCGAGTATCAATATATATATATGGTATATGTATAAAATTCGAGTGTTCGCTTCAATCAAAAAAAAAAAAAGATACTTTTCTTTTGACGTGTCAAGGAATAAAATCGTAAATATAAGCGAACTCGATCGTCAATATGATATCGGGTCCAGTAAATGCTCGAAGCCTTCCAGTTAAGTGATTGATTACCCTGTGTAGGGGTTAACTTGGCAATATTTCATTGAGCGCTTGTAAAACTTGGACCCAAAGAATTGTATGCGAGTGGGTGGCGGGTGGTAATTTTGGCGAGAAAATAACGTATGTTTTTAATATGTCATAATGGATACGTGTTCGTGATAAACACGTAATAAGGATTTATATAATAATATTTATATAATTGAAGACATTTATATACATATTAAAAAAATATATAAAATTACATTATATACCATATATATATATTTTAATTAAATTTTCTTATATAACAATTTATATCAAAGATATAAAATGAGTTAAACTACGTCATACTTGTTAAATAATTTTCAGATATTTAAGTTTCATATGAAAATAAAAAAATTATGACACTCTGAGCAATTTTTAAAACTTGTAAAGCAAATTTTAAAACTTTAAATAATGTAGAAAAAAAATAAAAACTTTAAAACGTGCAACATGCTTAAAAGTTTTAATACGTGTTTTAATATAATATTAAATTCTTACTTGGTAGGGTTATTATTATCTTTTTTTTTTATTTTCAGTCTGAGAATACATGGTCTAAGTTTCGTTTAATACATAATTTATGTACATAGTAACAAAAATCGTTTGTTCAACCTGTGTGTGTGCGTGTGTGCGTGTGTGTATGTAGAAATATTCTTTTGAAACATACAACAAAGTAAAACACCATAGAGTTGTTCAGCAAGTTTGAAAGCTGAAATTGAAATTCATGTTTCATATATAATTTTAAAACGTACAAAAAAAATATTTTTTATATAAAAATACTTTAATCTAACTATTGATATAATTTTAAAAGTAATGATATATTTTTTTTTAACTTGGCATTTTTCTCGCAGAAATTAATTTTTAAAAATGATTTGAAAAAAAATCGGTTAATTTTATCAGATATCGATCGCAGTTCAGGAAGTTTCCCGGAGGAAATTAGTACTTCGAACATCCACACAGCCTGAAGCTAGTTCATCTTTGATGATAGCAAAATTAAGACATTTGATCAAAGCGGCTTCATCAACCACAAAATCAGTTATTCAACAACAACAACAAACCAGTGATCTCAACTGACACAACTTTGATTCAAATTCAAATACGTCATCCGTCAGAATCATTCGATTTTTTTATACTATTATATTATTAAAAAAAATCTAATATTTATTTATATAAATTTCGCCGTTAATCGATTGCGTATTTAAATCGTATAAATTGAACTATAATTTCGTAAATCGACGATAAACGTCCGAATATCCTTATTTATTATTACTTATACCATATGATAATGAACGTCGTTAGCCGTATAACGATTTTTATATCAGATAATTACCTAAATACACACACACACACACACATATATATATATATATATATATATATATATATATATATATATATATATATTTATAGAGACATGTAGATAAAATTTTATGTGCTATAACGCTTTAGATTCATATAAAGTTAATGGACGAAGCAGTTCAATTAACAACGTGCGGTTTCATTGACACGCTTCGTATGAATTCAAAGGATTATTCGGTTAGTTTAACATTATCATTGAGGTTGTATTTTAATATATACAAGTTTGTCTAACGAATGTGCGAGTTTTGCTCGCGTGCGTCACGCTCTTATTTTATTTTATTTTTTTTTTTATATCAGAAAAATATGTTCTTTGTATTGTTAAAATGGACGGTCTGAAAATTTTTAACGGGTCGCAATGATTGGAATACAAAGTCGCAATATCGACATTGTGCACTTTGTGCTCCAGTAAATTGGTGACTGATGCCGTTTTGTTTAAAATCTATATATAACCGAACATTGTACAAAATTTGTATATAAATATTTTTATTTATTTATTTTTTTCAATTTAAATATGAAATTTTCTTTCAAAGATAATATTGTATTTTATTATATATTTATAACAATATCATAGTCATGTGCAAAATTTTAATTGGCATACGTTAAAAAATAATATGAAATATAAAATAATTGTCCATTGTATTAATATATGAAAGTTAAAATGAAGTTATATCGTGCTAAAATATTAATTGCAACCATTTATATAAAATGTAAGTATAATAAAATAAATTCAAAAGAATCGATCACATAAATTCAATTATATTTTAAGTATGAAAATTCTAAATCAAATCTTTGTGTAATAAAAAAAAATACTAGACGTTCTAAAAATTTAATTCTGTATAAAATATAGCAAAAAATCAATATCTATTGTAGTAATAAATCAAATAACGTAATGAATAATCACTCGATATTTTACGTATTTGTCAATGTCATAAGTTCAATTTATAATATTCTTATTCCAAATATTATAAAAGTTGTAAAAAAAATATTAAAACTTTATCTCCTTAAAAAATGAAATACATTCAGAAAAAAATATTTTTTATAATAAATACGTATTATAAATAGATGATAATTTGTACGAAATTTTAAACAGACACTTTATATGTTAAACGTAATAATAATAGAATTGATATTTTCAGCGTGAATTTATACCGCAAAATAAAATTTTCACACTGAATTTCCGTGTTAAGCGAGTTACTCTATAAAAATATTTACATTGAAATATAGAGCGAGCTTTTAAAATCGAAACCAAATTTGATTATATGGGGAAAAAAAGGCATCACAAAAAAAATTCACATTCTGCGAGTTATTTTTTTTAGTGTGAAAATGAAAAAATATATTATATATATATATATATATATATATATATATATATATATATATATATATATATATATATATATATATATATATATATATACATAATATAAATATCGATTAACGTGAAACGGAATTATAGCTGAAAATATGGCAGTTATTAAATTATATTGCATATATGGCTATTTATTATGAAATATTAATAATACGATTATGTGCATTTAAATTTTGAACATATGTATTTTTCGTTTATAAAAATGGTGTTATATTATAAAAATGATATTTTAAGTTAAATGAAAGC
This sequence comes from Leptonema lineaticorne, assembly GCA_024500535.1. Taxonomy (NCBI): domain Eukaryota; kingdom Metazoa; phylum Arthropoda; class Insecta; order Trichoptera; family Hydropsychidae; genus Leptonema; species Leptonema lineaticorne. Next base: position 7,973,462 of record JANIJI010000014.1, on the reverse strand, counting down.
AGTTAAAAATAACAATTTCAACAAATATATTATACTTTTTAATTTAAAAACGATTAAATTAAAATATAACTTGTAAAAGTGTTCTTCAAAATATAAATATTATTAAAGTAAATTAGATTAGTAGAAGAAAAAATAATTTTTATTCTATCTAGTTATATACAAAAGTTAGTCTAAAAATAATGCAATATATCATAATTTAATATAAAAATAGTAATCAATATTATCGATTTTTTTTCAATTATATTCTTTAAAGCTGTTTAACATTTTTTTATTAATCAAATTACATATATATATATATATATATATATATATATATATATATATATATTTTTAAATCTATATCAAAATATTATGTGCATTCAAAATTTCATATAAATCACTCAAAATACGTATTCAATATATATTATCAAAAATTCGTATATTAAAAAAAAATCTAAATTAATATAAAAATATCGTATCGTATTAAATTCAGTGCATTAAAAAAAATTATAAAGAAAATTCCAAAATAAAAATAAAATAAAGTTTCGAAAAGTGTATGTAAATACCGGAAATTTGAAGCAACGTCGGACAGCACGCGTCCGAACTACTCCACGAACTGGAGATGAATGATTCGAATTCGGAGCGCTACTCCGACTTCCACTACCGCCGCCGAAAACCGACATCGAAATCACTACAATCAAAGCTTTCCTAGCTATATATATATATATGTACATATATATATATATACATATATATATATACATATATATATATATATATATATATATATATATATATATATATATATACATATATGTATATATACATATATATATATATATATATATATATATATATATATATATATATATATTTCTATATTTATGTAAAAGTAGTAAAAAATAAAATTAACTTAGAGATATATCAGTAATTGCTATACGAACGAGTATGACTTCCGTTCAGAAAAAAATAACCCGAGTTCGAAATCTACATAGAAATGTCACTTGCATATAATTTTTTTTCTACAAAAAAAAACACACACACACACACATTTTCATTATTTTAACCCTGTGCACTCGAAAAACGTTTCGCAGCATTATTGGTGAATGTTTTAAATATAAACGTTAATATTATTATATATAAAATTCAATGTAAAAACTTTAGACATTTTATATATTTTTATTGTTTAGTGGTTTTATATACAATAGAATATATGGATTTATTGAACAAATTTCTAAATCTAAAAAAAAATAATTTTTGCAACCATTTTAGAAATTTTCTTAATAAAACAATATATTGAAGTATAGTGATTTACACAATCATTTTATTATTCCATATTTATAAGGATTAAAATTTTTATCTTTAATAATCCTTCTAGCAAGATTGTCAAGTTTCAAAGTTTCAATGCCGAAAATGCAGTTCGGTAATTGCGGACTAATTTAAGATAAGAAAACCTTCTCTCTATTTCAAAAAAGTGTCCTTTACATTTCATAATATTATACAAAAAGAGTATGAAAAGTTTTCACATTAATCCAAGTAGTGATCAAACGGCACTTCTCGCATGCAAAGGGTTAAATATGATAACACTAATATATATTATACTAATATTAAATGTATTTAAGAATATTTTTTTATTAAATCCGAGATCGAAAACCTTTTTTTTTTCAACAATAAAAAAAAATATTAGTGCTGGTTAAACTCATTTATTAATGGATTTGACTCGTCAACTCGTCTGGCTCATTAACACGCATCACTGAACTTCCCTTTGACATTAAAACCTTTTTATATTTACAGACACATACATTTTTATTATTGAGATTAATTCACGTATTTTGTACAATAAATATAATATATTAATATTATAATTATAAATTTATATCATTGAGTTCGAGTAACATTTTCGCCGTTAAATTATTCGATATGTTTTGAACATAAATTTACATCTAAATTTTGTTCGCGAGTGAAATGGAATCGAAAACACATACAAGACTTTACATCTAAACGTAACTTTAGCTAAGTTCTCATCTGTTAGTTAAAATTAAACAACTTTGAATATAATTAACACATATATATATATAGTGATGTTTTCAGATGAGGACAACACAAAACCGCAACGATATACAATATAATAATATATGTTAAATACGAATATAATGTTACGTTTCTCGTACGATGTTAATTATTAATTTGAATATAAAAATAAAAATTGATTTTTAAAATCAATGCAACAAACAGATGGCGCTTTGTCGGCGGCGACGTTCGACCGTGTGAATGCTGCTTTACATTTCAATTTTGTTTCTGATGAACGGAATCGAAACGTAAATACTTTTTTCTACGTGTATTTATTATATGTGCATAGCATGCAAAGAGTTGTAAAAACTCGTTATTATACGCAAACACTGTTAACGAGAGATGATGGGTTTTTCGCTTTTTATTTTATTTTATTTTATGTTTTTTTTTTCGCGTTCGTTTTTCTTTTTTCCGGTTATTTTTTCCTTTTTTTTTTTTTGTTCATTTCGGTTTGCTTCCGAAGTACGTACTGCGATTTTGCTAAATTGGCTCGACACGTATGTATGTATATGTAAAAAAATAAATGTTGAAAAAATTGTAGAACGTAGTGTTTGCAAGTCGTAAATCTCAATGTGCTATCATCATTTATTTGTATTAGTGAAATATTAATATAGACCGTGGCGCCATCTAGCGTCGCGTATCAAACGATTATTGAAATCATTTCTTCATTAATAATAATCATGATGCATAATTATTAATTGTGGTGATGCACTTTTTATTATGATATATTATTATGCTTAAATTTCATATATAATTTTGAAATTCAATTTTTTCGACCACTTTCCAATATTCCAATTAAGTTGAAATTTTGCATACTAATACACTAATCAATCAACAATTTTATTAATTAATTGATCAATTAGTGATAATTATTTACTCAACTGCACTCAAAATAAAATAATTTGTATTCTAAAATCTATAATATATATATTTTTAAATTCATTATTAATTTGCATTAACTATATCAACTAAAACTAATGATTAAAAATTTAATAGAAATCATAAATTTATAATATATATATTTGTATGTGTGTGTGTAAATTTCTTCAATTATTCTTCGAATTCAACACTTTATTTTTCTAATCATCCGTTTATTTTTCAAAGATTTGTTACGAAATAGAAAAAGTGAGTTCAATAGTTAAAAAGCATAAAAAATATGAAGAGTTTTCCTTCAAATGTACCATTTTATTTTTCTAAAGATTTAATTTTAGATATAAAAAGACGAGATTCCTTGCATATAAGGGTGGAAATGATACACACACACACACACGTATGGTATATATATATATATATATATATATATATATATATATATATATATATATATATATAAAGACATTCGAATGAAAAGAAATATATGAAAAAGAGAGAGTGCTATAAAATAATATATAATAGTTCACCGCTATTTTATATTAGACGTCATATAATATCTTATACTTTTTAATTACTTTGTTGTCAGGGTAACACAGTCCAGACATGAAAAATTTCAATTTTAGTCCATATTATAGATCGTTTTCTTTAACGTCTCGGAAAATTTTAGTTACTACGATCATGGAACGTAAAATTGAATTTCTCATTTCAATATCCATTTTTCAAGATCAGACGTATTAAGCAATATTTTTCATTATTTTTTATGCGCGTTGACTTTTCCTTTTTATGCGGCCCACATTTTTATTATTATTATTTTTGACGGTGCCACGACACTTTTTTTATATATATTATATAGATATATATATATTTTTTTATTTCGAACACGGCTTACTCAGCATAGTTTAATGGAATAGTTTGTCATCGGCCGTCGTATCTCGGTTCGAGCACAATGGAAAAATCATTTTTCTTTCATTTTCCTCGTCGTTTTTTTTCCTATCGTTCTTGTCCCGACGGAAATTCAATTTAGAACTCGATGTACGATCATTTTCAATATTTTTATTCTATTTTCTTCCAATATTTTTGAATTATTTTTGAACTTAACAAATATTTTTTAATTCGACTATAATTATAATTGTTTTTAATGCATTTTCAAAAGTATAATTTTTATGTCAAATATTAATTATTTTTAATATATTATTATTATTTTTTAATTTTATGTTAAACATTCATTAATTTATTATGAAAATATTAATTAACAAGAAACATTCTAATTCGGAATTAAGATAGTATTCAAAAAAAATATTTATATATATACAATTTTCAAAAAAAAAAAAAAAAAAAATATATATATATATATATATATATATATATATATATATACTAATATAGTTAAAATTTCCTAAACGAAAACGTTCCTCAAGGAGTGCGAGATTGCTTTTTTAAGGAAATGAACCCGTCGTGTCTCGCGGTATTTTTTTTTTCTTTTTCTCCATCTTCTTTCTTTTCACAAAACGTTTCCGAGGTTAAGAAAAATAGCGAAAAAAAAAGTGCGACGTGTCGCTCTTTTTTTTTGGGTCATTCCGTACCTAGAAAGCCTCCCATAGACGCCCAACATCAACCTCCACCGAATTTTCCGCGTCTCGCCGCAATTGAGATAAACGACGTGCGACCGCCTCGACTGAAGGACTATTAATAAAAATCCGATTTGCGGAAGCTTTTTTGTTCATTTTCTTTTCGGCAATTTTTTCTTCTTTTTCTTTGCTCGCTTTTCCGCGCTTTCGCTTCGTCGCCACGGGGTCTGAGCCTTGTTCCGTTCGTTTTTTAGATTTTTTTTTATTCTTACCCCTAGCGCGCTCATTGAACGTATATATATATATATATATTTGCCCTTTCCGCCCTTCAGACCGCCCATTCGCTTTAACGTTTCCGAATGAAGTTCGGCCGCCGTGCAAAGTGCGTTGACAAAGTTTTTCCTTGAAACGAAACGATTCTTCTCTTTCAAAAGCCTAAAAGTAAAGGAAAAAATCGAATTGCACTCGATGAAAATGAACAAAAAAAGTGAAAATTTGACCGAAATCGAACCGAAAAAAGAAAGTTTAGTAAACGCTCGTTTACCCCCTTTTTATAATATTTTAATGGCTTAGTAACTGTTATATACCATATATTCACGTATAATTTTTATTCATTATTTTCGTTTTATTCGTAAGATTTTCTGTTATGAAATAAATCATACAAAATTGATTTTTTTTAACTTTTAAACAATAAATAGTATAAAAAAGAACAATTATAAAATATCAAAATTATGATTATAAATTATCACGATGAACTCAATCTTTATAAAACTATAGAAAACTTTTTATCCAATATAATATTAAAAAATAAACTATATATATGGTATATATTCACATTTTTTTTCTAATATTTAAATAAAATTAATAAATTTATTTATTAAAAATTGCGAAAAAAATATTTAAATATAAAATATAGTATATTGATGCGTACGTGTATCATTTAAAAAATATGTTTATTCAATATTTTCAGGACAAAATTTAAATAAATATTTATATTTATTATATCGTATAAAATTAAACTTATAAAATAAAGGATTTAACATTTATATATAATATTAAACGATCTCGCTTTAGGCGAAACAATATTGAAATTCAATATCCGATTTTTTTCCCCTCAAAATATTCAAATATAAATTATGGATATATTATAGACAATTTTAATTATACCTATAAAAACAATAATGATTAATTAATTTTTATATATATATATATATATATATATATATATATATATATATATTTATTATAGAACGTATAGTATTTTAATTATTTTTGATAAATTTAATTATTATTTTTTTATTATATTATATTTTGGAAAATTTCAGGTAATATTGTTCATAGTGCTGAATGTAGTTTTCTGTACATGCCTAAAATATGGTATGAAAGCTCGGCATGAGGTCGTCACACACTGGGCTAATATAATATTATATATTCGAAATAATATCGTTCTTGCTGTACATCATTTTATGTATTGTACTTTCCATAATATGACGTGAAAGAGTACAATATAATAAAATATGACCATTGATAAGCAGACACGTTCAAAATGATACATTTTATAGCGGTCTTAATATTATATATATATATATATATATATATATATATATATATATATATATATATATATATATATATATAGGTGTAACTAAATATTATATGTACTTGTAGAATAAGTGATTTTATTTAGTTTATATTGATGAAAGACAATGAATAGACGTATACAATTGCGTTATATTTTTTATTAAAAAAAAATAGATTACCGAAAATTATAATATAATTATATATGTAATTCATTAGCATATCCAATATCATGAAATTTCTGTCTTTATTTTTCAGTAATTTTTAATATAGATTAATTTCACTTTGTACATATTTACTTAATTTTTACATTTTTTTTCTACATTATATAAAAAAAACGTTTATATTTTTTGCTATTTCCTTTGAATCCCTGAAGATATTAATATTCTAATGCAGAATCTTTTTATTCTACAAATCTTGACAAACTTTTTAATCCGACTATTTTTTATTCATAACATGCAAGAAAAAAATATTGAATAATAAGTTGTCATTTGATTTTCTTATAGAAAATTTATTTTTATAGATGATCTATATAATGAAAAAGATCAAAACTTTTTACTTCAAATTGTTTCTAAAAATAAATATTAATTTTAATAATAATTTTTTTTTGCATATTATACAATTTTAAAAGAGTATTATTATTGTATTTTAAATTAAAATTTAAAACAGTTTTATATTCGATGAACCGCCAAAAATAAAATACGTGACATTATAAACAAGCACAATTTTTAAAATTTAATCACACAAAAAGCACAAATAAATTTTGAATTTATTACACACGCACCAACAACTAAACTGTTCACAGTTATCTAATATTTATATATATATATATATATATATATATAGATATTATATATATATAAAGTCAAAAATATTACATAGTATATAGAGTATAATATATAAAAAAAGAATTATTCCAACTTTTTCAGTCTGTTGAACATTTGTTAATGACACATTGTCTACGCACTTGTAAAATGTACTTTTTGACATTTCAAATTTCATTTTCAAATAAATACACGCACACACACAATCAAGCAATTATATTTTTATATATAAATATGTGCGTGTGTGTATGTAAAATTTTCCAGCAAGCTGAAAAGTTCACAACGCGCCCAAAATGTATTCAAATGGAAGCATCGCCTTCATTTGCATTTATAATATTTGCGCACTTTCGTAATATTTGCTTATGTGTAATAAAACTTTTACGACGAGTCTTGTTACGATATTAACTCGGATTTCTTCATTATTCTCATCGTTTCGTATAAATTACATACACACATACATATATATATATTAATATATATTTCATGTCGCTTATGTTATATTATTATATTATATTAGATATTACGGCATTCGCATTACGAGCGTCTTAACAGCGTCAGAAAAAAAAAGATAACCGAAAGGTTAACTTTTAGGATACTATAAAAGTGCGATAATTTTTTTTCCATATTCATACTGTTTTTCATATACAATTCTATATTTGATATTTTTAAATATATATATATATATATATATATATATATATATATAAAATAAAAAAATAATTTTTAATATATTATATAATATATAATTTTAATATTTTTGAGTAGTGTCATTATTCATGCTTGAGTGCGATATAATATAATTTTCCGAGAATCATAAGTCTGGTCTTAAAAGTTACGACGTAGCAAATATAATTATAACTTATTTAATAAAAGTTCAATGAAAATGTGTTTCTTATGAAGCGTGATATTATTATATATATTATATAATATATTATGTATATATATATATAGATAAAATACTTGAAATAAAAACGATATCGTCAATTATAATAACATTAAATCGTTTCGAATAAACGGGCTGGTTTTTCAGGCGGCTGAAAAAAAAATGAAACGAGCAATGACTGCGAAAGTTAATCGAGTTAACACCGTAGAACATCTTAACTCGTCTGGCAGACCGTAAAAAAACCCCGGCAGTGAACGGGTCAAATAGAATAATAATAAAATTATAACAAAAAGACCGAAAAGAATGGATGGGAAGGGGGAGGGATGAAAAAAAAATTAAGGGAAGAAAAGCAACACAGTGGAAAAGAAACGATAAAACTGAGAGCTATGCAAGTTGTTAACTTAAATTCGCAGTACGAATTTAATTGAGTGGTCAAAAAGCGTTCTCGTTACGAAAACTTTTTTATCCTTTGAAATTTAGCTTTGGTGCGGTTTTTGTATTTTTTTAAATTTTTTTTTTTAAGCATAGAGTATTTTAAAAAAGTCTACAAAATCACTCAAATAAAATAATACGATATTTTACGTAAATAATTGTGAATAATAAAATAATTATTTTTACATAAATCGAACGATAAAATTATATAAGTTATTGAAAATATTATTTTTCCATTTTATAAATTAAATATCCATTTCAAAAACACTTTGTAAAAAGGATTGCTATATAAATTTCTTATTTTTTTTTCTATTTCGTTTGAACTGATTTTATTGATTTATTTCACAGAATATTATTTATTTGTTTGTTTTCAAGTATGCCTTTGTTCTATCTTTAGCTAGTTTTCCTTTGCTACTTTTATTTTTATTATTATTTCTCATATGTGTTTTTATTATTTCTTTTTTATTTAAATACCATTTTTCTCTGTATATTTTTTTTCATATTTGAAGGTTGATGAGCCAAAAAATAACCATGAAAATCCAGAATATTGTTATTATTTTAATTTTTAAAAATCATATTCTAAGATAAATTTGAGAAAAATATTTACAATATAAAACTTTTACTTATATAAAAAAAAATGAGAACGAATTAATTATTAATCATATATTAAAATGTGTCATTTTTAACGATATAAATCGCAAATTTCATTTAATATGAATATAAAAATAAAATATTTATTTATTTTAATAATAGTCCAAAAATTATAAATTCTCTCCATTTATATAAAAGTGTATCATATTAAAATAAAATATGTTATTATTTTAATATTCAATCATAATATTGAATTTCGTCGAATATTTTAAATATTTTTTTTAAATAAATATAAAACTAATTTTCTTTCATGCGAATAATAAATATTTTTTCCTTTAGAAAATTCTAAATTTTCCATTATATCAAAAAAAAATATGTTGCGATTTTCTTTTATGAAATTTTCTTTCGCGTTTTATAAATATTTTTTTTATTGTCGGATTTTAAATTATTATTAAAAATCATACAATTATATGCAAATAAAGTATAATGTTAAATTTTTATTCAGATTAAGCGATCCGTTGAATACATTTTAAATACTAGAAAGAAATACGAAAGACTATCAAATTAGTATGCAAAGTAGACGACGAAACTTGAAATTAAGACCGAAAAATTGACCTGAATAGTGTCGATCGAGGAACAGAATATCGGGTCCAGAATACGAGATCGCGATCACAATAACCGAAAGTCAATTATGATCCGAATTAAATTTGTCGACGGACGAATTAAATGCAAAAAAAAAAAAATGTGGAACCTCTTTTGAACCGTTTATAAAACGGCGCGAAATTGTATAAAAATTATGGCCGTTTTTAAGTTTTAATTGTATCCGATATGACGGCGCATAAAAGTTAACTAGATTGCCTAAAGTTAACTAGAAAAATTGTCAAATACGACTATTTCGGTACAATATATTTTGTAAGCGATTTTCCGTCGGAAAAACACGAACGGGAAAATAGTAAGAGAAGAAAGAAAGCGGAAAAGGGAAAAGAAAAGTCGCGCAGATATCGGAAAATATCGATCGATTGTGTAAAATTTTTGTACAGTGTTTGTTTTCATTTTTTTTTTTTTTTGAAAATGAATTGATTATAAGTATTTATAATTTTATTCATCTATATATAGTCTTGATTTGTCTAATTTTTGTGATTAATTATATATGAAATCTATATATTTTAATACAAACGTCTAAATACGACCTTTCTTTGTTTGGCGAAGTAAACTCAATTCACCTTATTTTAAATGATTAAATATTATTAACTTATAATTTGCTTCATTTTATAAGTATAATGATTTCACAAATAACTAATGCATAAATATGTATGAAAATGATTTTAGAAGATATACTTACATAAATTTAAAAAAATCAATAAACTAGCGAATATATTTATAATACGATAAATAGAATATTTTTACAGTTGAAAATTTCATAATATTAACACTAAAAAAATATATTGATATGGAAAATTTGGAATTGCAATCGAATTTTGATTAAATATTTGTTTAATGAACGAGCGAATAAATAATAAAATCGATATTTACACACTTTTCGTTATGATTAAATATAATATATAATATTTATATCAGAAAAGTTAAACATGTTTGCCGATTCAAGTATATAATTAGAATAAATATTGGTTTTCATCTCTTTATAGCGTTTCTTTAATAAATTGTAGATAAATAAATAAACCATATAATAATTGAAGTTCCTTCCTGCGAAATATCTTCTCGAGAAATATTATATATATATATATATATATATATATATATATATATATATATATATATATATATATATATATATATATATATATATATTACAAATATTTTTAGTAAAACATAATCATTAAAAATAATATTTTAACGAAGTCGCATTTGCTTACTTATTATTAAATCGTGAATTTAAACCTGAAATAGCAATTTAACTAAAAATAATAATAGCACTTATAAATATATAATTTTAATAACTAAAATTGCATATTAAAAAAAAATTTAACAACACTAAAAACGGTCTAAAATTGCTTATAATTAAAATATTTTTTTCTCACTAACGACTCTAAAAAGATAATTTCTAATTACGCGGCTTATTTTTTTTTTTTTTTTTTGATAATCGCGTAAAAAGGCATTTTTAATTTTGCATATTTTTCAATTACCATTTTAATCGCAATCATCGCGGATAATTAAATTAAAATTATAATTGATTTATAAAACGAGTCACGAGATTATTTTTCATGGTTAAATATGATTAAATTATCATCAATTACGATTTTTAATCGAAGACTAATTTTAAACTCGTTGCGGTTTTTTTTAATTTAAAATATTCTTAATAAAAATGATGCAATATTTTTAATAAGAATATATTATTATTATTATATATATATTTTTGCGTATTGTTTTATATATAATAATTCAGAGAATAATATATATTAGTATGTAATTATTAATAAAATTCTTTGAAAATTAGAATTCATATTCTTATCTAATATAATAATGTATGAATAATTTTAATATTTATTATATAAATAAAATAATATTATTATGTCGCGTTCGAAATTAATATATAAAACTAATTTCAGTTTCAACGGGATCGAGTTTCACGTGAAAATGGGAATAATGACGTTTCATTATTATGCATTAATGCGTGTGAATATTTAAATTCCCCGGGAATACAAGCATTACATATGCTAATCGAACGCATCTTCCCGTCAAATTATTTATTAATTTGACACGACACGTGTATATTCTGTCACCGAATAATATATATTAATGGTTCTCAAAGTGTCTAAATTACGTACGGTTTAATATTCGGCGACGTGTCGTCGTAGTCCATTTTTCAAAGTTTATCGATAATAATAATAATTTAGTTCGATTTGAATAATGTTAATAATACAATTATGTGTTGTATATTTTCATATTCCATATATATATATATATATATATATATATATATATATATAAATATATATAATTTATATTGAAATCCGACATCCAAAAATTATATATGACCTTTGATTTCTTCGAAAGTATTTATATAAATCAAAATTTTGATAAAAATATTTTTTTATTAATATCATTGTCTCATTTCACATCTTATTGTGCACGAATTTCATTCGACGAATCTACTTGTTCTCAATAAATTATATAATTTTATTAAAAAAATTCCAATACATAGTTTTTCAATCGTGTTTCTAATTTTAACTTCAAATTTCGTATATTTATATTATTTTAACTCTAGATTTCATAGTAAATTACTATATTTAATAATCACACTTCAAAATGAACATTATTACAATTCATAATAGAATAAATTTAAATTATTTTTGAATATATATAAAAAAAATATTAAAAATTCGTACGTAACTCGTATTATACTTTAACATAAATAACGACCATCTAAAACATCATTAAATATTATATAATATTTTTTTTAAATATTATTTCAATACACAATAGATTCGAAAATAAGCGTTTTCTTATATTATATATAAAATACTAATATTAGCCTACCTTAGAATCGATAAGCATAATAAAAAAATACGACAGTCATCCGCGTGTTATCGTCGAATGTTTGAAGGGATATTCTCATCCCTTATATCGCTTATATTATTCTTCTTTTTCTCCCATAATATATAAATATATATATATATAGAAAAAATCCCTTCAAAAGCGACGTGTGAAATGATGAAAACGTCGCTTCTTTATCAGGTGATGATACGGTGTCCAGTAGCCGTCGGGATAAACCGTACAAAAGGATATATCTTCTGGCACAAAGGACACCGTTTGTCCGTATGGACCTTTATTCTTTCAGACGTTCGTATTTTCAGCACTGTGTGCGAATACGAATCCGCTGAAACCGATTCTCGAATATATCGTGAAAACGCTCTATGAAAAGAAAGCGCGAAAAATATCCCGGTGTGTATTGTGAATACGTGCGCGGGCAACGAATGCGTCACGGAGCTTTTGAACGGGCTTAATGGAGCTTTCGAGTGTGTTATTACGTGAAGCGTTTTTCTGGTTTTGCACTCGTCGCGTTTCGGTTTGAATAATGTCGTAGGTTTTTATTTATTTATATATTTTTTTTCAAGTTGTTACCGTATTTATCATTGATCAAACTGTGAAGATAAATCATATAGTGTGATATAATAATTTTATAATTTTTTATTATATATAATAAAATATATTTTTATTTATTTTTTCACATAATATACAAATTTCATTGATTTAAAATTCATACACACAAGGATTTCTTCTCTCTCCACTAAAACACTACTTATAATTGTTTCATATGTCACTTGTTGGTTACCCCTGATTTAATCTATCACATAAAAGACGAATTCTATATATGGATTTTAAATCTGAAAGAAAAATATTTTCATATATCAAAAAATAAAAATGATAGATTATTTTTAATAAATAAATTAACATCATCTTTATTAAGATTATAAAAATTATACTAGATAAAATTTTTAGTATTTTTTATAAATATGATATTATTAATATTTAAATCGATTTTTTTTATTTATTATATAAGATAAAAAATCAATACATAATTTAAATTTATTTTATATTTTTTAAATTTATCTATAATACAATATGATTTTTATTTATAAAACGAGTCATCAGTCCTATGATCACTTTTGACAACACAATATTATATAACATTCTAATTTATATTCAATAATAATAATAATAATAATAATGTTGCACTTCATTTACAATATTTCAACATTCAAGCCCGTGCATATTTATAGCGCAATCATTGCCATCGAAATTGTACATTCGAGTTAATTAACCGCACAATTAAAACGACACAAAAAAAAATGAAAATAAAATAAAAACAAAATTATTATTATTGTATACTATTATATTAAACTTTTGCCGTTCGTTCAAAATGCGTAAATCGCGTTATTCATTAAATCCGAAATCTCGTCGCATTTATCTGGATTCGTATAAATTATGCGGTTTTAAGCGCGCAATTTTCGAAGCAAACTCATTAACGCAATTTAAACGATTTCTACACCCTCTCATCCCTTATTTTCTACCCTGTATCGCCTTCTATATATATATATATATATATATATATATATATATATTATACAATAACATCCTCTATCATCCGATTTCACCCGTAATGAATGCAACAAATCGAACTATTGCAGCGCGATAATTATTCGATAACAATTCGACATTATTTATTGTAAATAGACGAAATGTCGATGATTTACCATTTCTAAATAAACCGTTTTAATTACATCGAAAATCATCTGTATATTCGCAATTTATATAATATAATAAAAAAAAATAAAAATAAATTGTGAATTATCAACAATCGATTATCAATTATATATTATATCTGAATGGATATGGAATATAAAAATATACGTTAAGTAATTTAAAATATATTTTATATTTATATATTTAAATGTATAAAATTGACAATCAATTTCTGAGTTAATTTAATTTATTTTATAAAAAAATATGAGCGTTTTCTTATTGCAATCATAGCATTTTATTACCTTATCAAACTTTATAAATTGAAACATTAAAGGTTAACTAAAATATATATATTTTTTTTAAATAAAAATTAAAATAAAGTAATATATAATTAAAATTGTATATGTATATATATAAAAAACTAAAATTAATATCATTTGAAAAAAAAAATTTACAACACGATTCAAAACGATTATCTTTAAATTCGCCACTGATTACAAGCGTTAATTAATAAACGAAAAATAAGCATTTTTTTTTATAAAAAAAAATATATATATTAATTCAAATACACAATAATAACACTTAAAATACAAATATAGGTATTTTAACCTCGTGACTAATTTTGCAAAAAAAAAAAATACTCAAACATTAAGCGCTCGGTATTTGAACACGTGTCGGTAGAAATTAAAATAATCATTACGATTTCGGGTAAAAGGGCACTTTTATATAATTGAAAAGCGTCGCATTTACAACAATACAACGACACTCGTTCTGCGATAAAAATATATTAAACATATAATATTATTATTTAATTGCGTCGCCCTTATAATTACCGTTTCGAAAAGATGCCGATTATTAGGTTTGTTTATTTATTTTTTTAATCATGATTTCATCTCTTGCTAGAGCAGTGTTTCTCAAAGTTTATATATATATATATATATATATCGAGTTAATAAAAATAATGCTGATGATGTATAAAAGTATAAACGACACTAAGAAGAAATTGATTTATAATCAACAATAGAACAGGGCAAATATTGAATAATATCATGCATAATACGAAAATTAGCCATATTTGATCGTTAATTTAAATAAATATTTGATCTGTAATAATATATAGATATAGGAATGTTCAATAATTCATTCTGAGATATTTAATTGATTTTACTCAAATATGCAGAATTAATTAAAATTGAAAATGTATTTTAAGTGTCGTTGATATTTAATTTACATATATTTAAACATTTAAATAAAATTTTAAACGCATATAAATTTTTTAATCTATATGATTTAATTAAAATATTTTAACTAATATTATTATCACTATATATTTAAACTATTTCATTTTTAATAAATTAAATCATTCAATGCAAAATATATATATTTAAAATTCTTATTGTATTTTTCAATATATAATAAATCCAACAAAATCAAAATCGTAATATAATCATAGCACAATAAAATGTATGAAAATAGCATTAAATCCTTTCATAAAATATACTAAATTATATAATTTTAGATCATCAAAATTCTGTTTATTATTATTATATGGTATTTAAATTTTGGCTTTCATTTCATATATTGAATAAACATGTACTATTTTCGATTTTCACATTATATGAACAGAAAATTTATGTATATATATATATATATATATATATATATATATATATATATATACATATCGTTGCGATGAAATCGTCTTTCAGCTGAAACCGAAAAGGAGGGAAATATTCGGAAAATGCAATTTGCATCGTCATCCATATATTTTATGGCTATCATACATCACGCCTCTTCGAATAGTTCGACAGAATGGAAACCTGAAAAAAAAACACAAAAAATAATAAACAAAATTCACAACTCAAAAATACGTACGCATACTTTTGTGTCACAACGATAGGGCACGATTTTTCGTGATTTTGAAACAGTTTAAAAATCAATTCTGTCCGTTGAAAATAAAAAGTTGTTTTTTTATTATAAATTCAATTTAGCGTTTTTTTTTATTAATCAATGATAAAATATATTATATAATGTAATGTTAATTATTCGGATTATTAATATAAAATTTTTAAATAAATTTTATTGTAATAATTAATATATTTGAAATCGTTTACATTGAATTGATCACCGAATACTAGAAAAACCTATCGTCATTGAACAATGAAGTATAAAAAAAAAGTTAAAACTACGATAGAACTTTTATCGTCTATTAAAGTAAGCGAGATTACAGAAGCAGGGTAGATATTTTACAAGGGGTTAAATATCGTTCTCTAATCGGACAATTCAAAGGGATAAAATTGAGGAAAAGCGTGAAATCGGACTCAAAAAAAAAAACAGATTTTCAGATTGAAAAACACCAGAGAATGAACTGAAACCACCGATTTTCAAATATTATTTTAATATTTTTTTATATATAATAAATCTACTGCATATTATATTATAATATATTTAATATTCATGCGTATTAAATATCATTAGTATTGACATATATCGTATGAAAGGCAATCTCGTTCGATCCATAATTCGAATTTCCATTCTATTCCTGTATCGACAAAACGATAATCCCATAATTATTAATGATATATGACATGACATTGTATACAATATGGTAATATTATTGACATTATACAAGGTCAGTTCAATCGTGATAATAATTCACAAACATTTGACATGTTAAGCGTATCATGATATACTATACATTGAAATATTGATCGATAGATATGTAAGATTAAAAGATTAAAAATTATCCCATCATCATCTAAAAATCATTTTAAATAATATATTAAAATAATTTTGATATATATTTTATATGTGTTAAAAATATTTTATTCATACTGTTATTTTTTTTCTACTATAAAAATATTTATTAATTACAACAATAGATGTCATTTTAGATATCGATTTTTTTTATATATATAAAATCATTATATATTAATATAAAAATAAAAACATTGACTTTTAAGAATTACACATAATAAACAATATATGAATAGAGTTTAAATAAAACATTATTCTATCGGTCTTCTTTTTGTGAAATATTTGAAAGAAACTTATTTAATCAAATCCAAAGAAACGAATAACAAACCATAAAAAACTTTATGACCGAGTTTTTATTTTATTTTATTTTGTCTTTTGAACTACCGATAAGAGTCAAACGCAGCTGTTTAAGTGTTATATTATAAATATATATATATATATATATATATATATATATATATATATATATATATATATATATATATATATATATATATATATATATACAGGTCGTTTGCATTATTACTGATTCAGAAGGCCGATTTTCTGCGGTTCGGTCGCAAAACAATGGGACTTTTAATTAAAAAAATATTTTTTTTTATTTTCTCCCTGCAATTCTTTGGCGATCGTGAATCAACCCTCAGAAAGTCAAAGATAAATTTTACGGGGATGTTGAAAAAAAATTATATGTATAATCATAATTTAAATTGCAAATTCGCGCTCTATATTATAATTTTTTTTTTAATTGAAAAACGAAATCAATAATTTTATGTGAACGCCGTGGAAAAAGGGATGAAAATGAAAAAGGTATAATTATTAAAAATAAATCTGTGACTCTAAAAGTTTTAAAACTTGATATTTTGATATCTTTATACGATTATATTGTTAAATTTGCTTCTATTTTTTTTTAGATATAATGACAATTTTAAATATATATTTTTTTATACAAAAAGCAAAAATATTACAAAAATTTGAACTTATAATTCAATATTTAAAAAAATAAATAAATATTCAATAATAAAGTAATATTTTTTTTATTTAAAAAAAAACTTTTACATATATTTTATACTCATAGAATAAAATTTAAGCATTCGATTATACAAATTTGTATGAAATACTTTTAAAAATCTTATTTATTTATTTTTTTCTTAAATAAATCTTTAATCTTGTAAAAAATAATACTTCGATATTAAAATAATTAATTTAACAAATATTATATTAAAAAAATCATATAAATTCTTCTACAATTTTAACATGCATATTTTATTTACCATATATATATATGCAATTAAAAAAATATTTTTTTTTAATTTCCAAATGAAACGGGTCCTTCTATAAAAACCGATATTATACAAAGTAAATTAAAGATAAATCGATGACGGGGGTTGGGAAAAAGGAAATTCTCCACTTCGTTATACAGAGCTTCGAGTTTTAATGTCTTTAATGGATAAAGTTTGAGGAATTTCAATATATCTTTTCCTTAACGACGCACACAAAAACATCTCATATAAAGATAAATTCCCTCCGAAAAAAAAAATCCATGTAATAAAGGTAAGCTGTATTTTAAACCTTTTCCTCTATTTTTTTTTTCTCTTCTTCTTTCTTTCTGAAGAATAGTCAAAATTTATATGCGCTAGCTAACATGAAACTCGTTAAATAATTATCATTAATAATTCAATACTATTAAGTATTAATGATTCATTATATTTAGTTATTTTTATAATCGACTTCTCAAAAATAACCCTTTTACATATTTTAATTCTTATAAACTATAATCTTCTTCATACTTACCGTTATGTATTAACGTTATAATTTGAATATTCAATTTTATAAATACGGCATACATTAATTTTCAATTATCCGTCAATTGACCGATGAATATAAATACAGTTAAAATTAATACACTTCACTATTATAACGCTAAAAAATAAACTAATAATAATCTCATTATCGAATTAAAAATTCTAATATCGTTAGAATCAAAGCGAATATTATAATTTTGTTGCTGATTTAAAAGTTTTATTTTGACCCCGAAACGTTATAAATTTTACATTGCTGCATTCATCATTAGAATATATGTTTTCAAATTGAATTTTTTATACATGAATTACATTCATTATACATTATGTTTACAATTAGTTTTATTTTATTTTATTTGAATTAAATAATATTTTTATGTATATAATATTATATTCAAAAAGTGAAACAAAATTTAATATATTTCACTTGTTTTTTTTCAATTGTTTTAACCTATAATAAAAACAAAGCATTTTATAAACAATTTTTTAAGTAAATATATGAGATTTTTTTTTTGAAAAAAAAAAGTGAAACGTTCATATCTTTTAACCCGACCGCTCGCTTCATATACAAAATACAAGGACCAACCTCATAGTTTTCAGACCGTCGCACATTAAATTAGTTTCATCCTGAAAACGTCCTGAACAGACACGCTCGGGATTTTCACGTAAGCGTCCCGTACACCGGAATTGTACAGTAATGGAACGTAAATTGAGGATTTACCAACGTCGACATGGAGAAAAAAAAATATGGGGAAAAAGAAAAAAATTCAACTGCACTCTGCCCGAAACCTTTTTTTCTTTTTTTTTTGAATTATTTTTTATAATTACTGTTGTAGCTGCTTTTTTTTAATGTCCCGTTTTTTTTGTCTGAATGCGAATAAAAATGGAAAGTATGAAGTTGTTAATGGATTAAGCTGTCGGCCATTTAGTATATCGGCGAATTTTATATATATATATATATATATATATATATATATATATATATATTGCTCGCTTCCGTTTTACAATATAACTGAACAGACAATGGTCACTATTGTTGTGCTTTTAAGGCCGAAGCATTAAATTTTTAGTTTATTTATATTAAAATAAAATTCATATCCCATATATATATATATATATATATATATATATATATATATATATATACGAGCTCATTTTAGCGAGCAACGTCCATTAAAATTAATATAAATATTAATAAACATAAATTATTTTTATATATTTATTCATAATTTATATAATAAATATATATATATATATATATATATATATATATATATATATATATATATATATATATATAAGTGAAACCTTTTTAATGGACGCACATCGACGTTCGATCGATACTAAATTATACCGTCGTTCTTTCTATTGTACGTACAATAAAATAAAATAAAATATAAAAAAAACGATTAAATTTCTAACACACCCCATAACAATGCAGTGGTGTGGGGTGGATAAAATTTTAATTTTGACTCGTTTTTATTTCGATCGATTTTGTTCGCCGGCACGATCTCTCACGCTCGTTACAATTTATATATATATATATATATATATATATATATATATATATATATATATATATATATATATATATATATATATATTTTTATTATTATTTCGACGCGACAAAAGCGAATTTTGCAAAAATTTTACCCTGTAATTTCACAATTTCGCCAGCCGTAATGTTTTTTTTTTTGTATATACAGTCGGTTCTCGACTTACGAAAATGTTTGATTCGGTAACAAAATTAAATTTAATATAATATAATAACAATAATTTAATGATATTTATCTTTAATCAGTCTATATAAATACAAAATTATAAATATAACATGACGTCATATATTCTGATTTATTATATTATTTTCCTATTAAATTTATTACGTGATATCTATTATTAAAATTCAATACACGCCAATGATAATATTCATATTTCAATTTTAAAAATATAATAAATAACCTTTATTTCTGATTGTTTATTATATATTGTTTTATTTTAGTTTGTTTAAGTATTATTACTTAGAATTATAATTATCATCTGAGCGATCGCTTGCAGAAGAAGAATCGAATCGAAGTTTTGGTCATAAGTCAAGATGGTCGTAACTCGAGAACCGCCTGTATATATATGGTATATATATATATATATATATATATATATATATATATATATATATATATATATATATATGTCATTTCACTTTTTTCCATTTCGCGAGGATCAACACGAGAACCTGAACGCCCACCTTTTTCTCCAAAAAGCATCCCCTGTTTAAAACGTGACGACAACATTTCATCAGTTTATTCATTCTGCCCGTTACAATTTCGCCCTCGACCCTACAAAACACACCCCCATTGTACCCCGACTGTACGTATTTTCGTATGCGTACAGTTCTGTTTTTTTTTATTTTTTGAAGGATTTTATTACTTTTTGATACGTTTTTTAATGTGTGTCTTATGTCGAAATAAATTGACGTTTCGAAACGCAAAAAGGGGCGCTTAAAAGCGTTCGTTTGACCGTGCTTTGTTTTACTTTAAAACGGTAGGTTCGTTCAACTCACGAATAATTGTCATAAATTAGGTGTGACAAACCAATGGTTTATTTTATAATTCGAGTCAACTTTTGTAATAATTATATATCGTATATTAAAAACATCGTCAATTATATTTTGTCTTTGTTATATTAAAGTGACTGACTTATTTACAATTCAATATAATTAAAAATTATTTTATTAATTTAAAAATTGATATTTTTAATATAAAATTATTTTGTCGACAGCCAAGCGAGAAATTGTTGAAAAAGATGTTAAGACGACTCTAAGAAAAAAAGGACATTTAGAAGGATACTTTCTAAAAAAGGGCTTACAAAACGAAAATTCTCTTCCTCAAAGAAGAATGTTTGGTCACCTTATTTAAATGTAAGTCAAAATTATATTCCTATAATATAGCTTTTATAAAATTATCGTTAATCTGCTTAATATCTTAGATAAATATTTTTTTTCACTAATTATACTAATACAATTTGAAATTAAAACTTGAATGCAAAGATTTTTTTAAATATTAAAGATATTAATCAAAATTTAAAACCAATTTTCGGTAATATTAAATTCGTTTTTAAAAGCAGAAATGCCGTCAAAGTGAATAAAATAACAAAGGGAATACTTTAAAAACGACATTAGTCGCCGGAGTATAAAATTAACAAAAGTTCTAAAAGTGCATTTTAGAAATTAATATACACTGTAAAATTTATCATCGTTATGTATAAACTTTTCCGTAATATATTTTGAACTGTATTAAAATTTTTATATATGCGATTTCTAAATAATATAATGTAGGTTTATGTAATGACATTTTATATATAATATATTTCGTATTTCTAATATTATGATATAGTTACAACGTAATCTTTCAAAGTTGCAATATGATGCTATTTCATTTGCTTCCATATTGCAATACTGGAAGGTTTTGATGGATGACATCAGATCTCTAGATTAGATAGAAACATGGAGCTTTTCCAATATCATTTATTTTCAGACTTTATTTTATTCTAAAGAGGGTGATATTTTACTTCAAGTTTTTTCAGATATCAAAAAAAAATGCTTTAAACTCGGCATATAAAAATACATACGAGTGATTAACACTATTGTTTCATTATATATATATATATATATATATATATATATATATATATATATTCATTAGACGCGTTTCATGAATAAAAGGTTTAGTAACACTGTCATAAGCCGCACGGATGTATTGTTAATTGCGGACGTGGTTTTTTTTTAAATTGCTGACAGTTGTTTTCATTCAAACGGATAAACGTGTACACATGCATATCGTATATTACAATAAAAATAAAAATAATAATAATAAAAAACACATACACACACTCATTCTGACATTTTAAATTTGTTGCCCGAAAGCGAAATTGTACAGAGCGACCAGAAAAATAAATAAAAAGGCAAAATGGGTTTGGTTGGAAGTGAAAAGACAAAAAATAAAAACCACGAAACGTTTTGATGTTGTGACGTTAGTCGAGGAAACGTCGAAAACTCTCCTCTAATTACGCACGTCAAACTGTTAGTATGTTTACAACGACGAAAATAAATCCTGCGGGGAATAAATGTTTACCCTCTGTTTCCAATTAGCGATCGTAAAATAAGTATACCTCGTGACAAAATTCGGATTTGACAATTTATATCCCCTTTGTGCCGATCTGTGTTTATTTTATTTTTATTTTTTATTTTTTTTATACACTTTATATGTATTGAGTGCAACTTTATGTCTAAATATGTTACATAGGATGTACTCAAAATATTATGAATTTATAATAATTCTATAAATATTTTTATGTAATATATCATATATAGGAACTAAACATGTCATATATTTATATAAAAAAATATAAATAAATTTGATAATGAATTATTTTAAGAATAGCGAAATTAAGCTTTTAGTTTTAATTAATATTTGTCGAGTTCCATTCGAAGTGTTTTCATAGAAAATTCAATATTTTCATCGAGAACTTTGTTTAACAATTAAACTAATAAAATAATCAAAACAAACGGCATAGAATTTCATCAGCGACATTGTTTTATATAAACGAACACTTCTTCCTTCGATTTAATACCGGATTTACTGAAACTATATTAATTTATTTCAGAGCTTACCAACCATTTCTAATTACTGTTTGTTTGTCTCAAAATTTTCTTCATATTTTTTATTGAAATTATCATTTTTAAATATTAAATATTTTTTTCTATATGATATAATTATCGACATTAAATAAAATTTAATATTAGTTCAAAATGGTATTATATTAATATTCTAAAAATACGTATAATAAAAATGGCTGCTTAATAACGAAGAGTTTTAATTAAAACAGGGCAATCATTTTAACAACTACACACCACATTTAACCACCAATTATTTTTGTATAACCATTTAAAAAAATGAAAATAGACAATTTTTCAGTAAATACAAAAATTTATATAAAATTTAAAATATTTTTACTAAATTAATTTACTTAATACATTTTCATAAATATATCAGATCGAAAAACGTATTAAATCAAACAATAAATTTCTCTAAAAATATATTGAAAAAATATCAAGGGATTTGAAAGGATATTTCTAACCAACTGTAACTAACATATCTTAACATTTGAAATAGAAAAGAACGATAGATTTATTATAATCTTATTCACATAATATATACGTATGTATAATATAATCTGATTCAAATATTATTGTGTTTTGAACTGTTTACCTCGTGTAAAGTAAGCGATATGAACACAGAACTGATAAAGTTTTACTTTGAAGCGCGTTAACATTTACGCTAATTCGAATCATTCGCTTCGACAAACTAACTAAATTACTAATTAATTCCGATATATTCTATATTATTGTATAAAACAAGTTTCCTGTGTAAATAATTAATTTTATTCCACTATTCGACGCTAAGTGGCCTTTTATTCGTGCTAAGCGGCGTAACTAAATTTTGGAATATAACTTCATATATAGTTAGACACCGTTCTTAAGTTTAAGTATAATTAAAATTATTACTAAAACACATATTCATTATCATTAATATCATAACAAAAATTAACCCTTTACATTCGAGACGTTTTGAGTTATTTAAAATTATTTTACGTAACTTTTTTTTATATTTTAACATTTTCTCTAAATCTGTTGCTTACCATAGTGATTTTATATAGAATATGTGAATTTAATGAACAAATCTTTAAACCTAAAAAAAAAGTTTTCGTCATCATTTCAAAAATTTTCTTAAATACAGTAAATTGATATATCATGATCTACACAATTGTTTTGTCATTCCGTGTTTACAAGAATTAAAAATTTTCACTTTAGTAATCCTTGTGGTAAAATTATCATATTTGAATCAAAGAAAAAGTTTCAATGCAAAAAAATGCAGTTCGATTTGTGATTACTTATTTGCAGACTAATTTAAAATAAGAGAATCCTCTATTTATTTGAAATATTGTCATTTTACACTTCAAAATATTATACAGAAAAGAGTATGAGAATTCATTTCAAAGAAATTAATATAAATAGTCATTACCGTCCATCGAGTTTTTGCATTAATCTAAGTGATGATCTAACGGCACCTCTCGAGTGCAAAAGGTTAAATTTGATTTTTAAGTATTTTTTTTCATATAATCGAATAGCGTTCATTATGGTGAATAATAAGGAGGCATTCTGAAAATCATATTTCAATATTTTGAAAATATATATTTACAAAAAAAAAAGATTGGGCATAAAGTTTGCTGCCTATCTATAGAAAAATCGTTTCTTTTAAAAGCTACTACATTATTTTTCGTAACGTCTTCCCTTTTTTTTATACATTTTTACTAAAAATACATCGACATTTGATAGCTTTCTCATTACGCACGGATAACTTATTACGACGAAACAATTTCGGCTGCTAAACTTGAAATACGCACATGTAATATATATATATATATATATATATATATATATATACAAAAAAAATTGTATTACGCCACGTTCGAACATCCCTTCGTAAAAATTTAAATAAGGCCGCGTTAAAGGTCTCCATTCAATTTGACACGGGGCGGTGATTCCATAGTGGATCTAATAGATCTCCGGGGGCGTGACCTACAGTATTTTGATCTTAATTTTCTTTCGCTTTTCCTTTTTCTTCTCATACCTCGTTTTTCCTCTTTTTTTTTCATCTACACATCCGAACATCAGAACCGAAGCTCTATCTATCTCGACTTCCACTTTGGACATCTTTTCAAATTTTTACATCGTATAAGAAAAACTGAATTAAATTTCACTTACGTTTTATATTAAATCTATTTACTCTGAAAAATATTTAAAAACATTTCATATATAATATAAATACTTTCACATTTTTAAATAATAGTATTTCATTTTAACGATAGACAGCATTAGAATGTTGCTGTCAACACGCGTTATTAAAAATAGATTTCGATATATCGTATAAATTTGATTTATTAGAATAGCTATCGAATGACAGCTGATATATCAAATTTTCCATATCATACAATATTTTAAATAAAATTTATTTCATCGAATTAAATTTCCATTCAATATTGATCAAATATAATATGTTCAAAGGTTTATTCGGTCTCCATAATATATATATATATATATATATATATATATATATATATATATATATATAATAAGTGTTCGGATATCCGAAAAAATACCGGTGACGAGTTTTACTTTTGGCATTGGTTTTACGACTATGCTATACACGAGAACGACGTCGTAAAATGTGCATCGTCCACAAACAGGACGACTTCATATATTCATAACAATTCCTCATCGAAAATATATTGCTCGGAAGTACGCCGAGTATGAAATATATTTCATTTTGCATGCGAAAAGCACTTATTTAATATTCAAGACTCTGGAAATTCTTACAGAACGACTTCCTTCCTGGACGTCGTGGAAACAATCGATGTGGATTATGAGAGAATTTTATAGTATAAAACTTTCTTGTAAATATACTCACAAATGAAAGATCATTATATTTTTAAATTACTTGCATTATTAGTAAAGCAGTGAAAAATATCATAATAAAAATGTATGAAAATTTTATTCAAATCTGATAAATATTACATTTGTAAAAATAAAGGAACCGATTTAACTTCTATTAAGTTTTTTTATTAAATAACGGCTATAGCTGTCTAAATCGTTGACTATCGTACTTTAAATGACGTCATTAAGTTAAATGAAAGATATATTATAAATACACTATATACAATAAATATCACACAAATACTTTAAAATAAAATGGAGGACAAATACTAGTTGTCAAATATGATCAGTAGATGGCATTGTTATGTTACTCTTAAAATTTATTTCTGTATTTTTACATTTTTTTGCATATAATTTAATATTAATAAAACAATAAAAAAATCTCTTCCCTTATTATCATCAAAGTTTGTTAAAAAATGTGAAATATTAATATATCGACATTTTTTTAAATCTATTTAAATTCCATGGCACTTTAAAAATTTGCTTTTACAAAGGACAAACTTACATTTTGTGTAGAGTGACGTAACATACGTACACACACACACACACACACACACACACACGTGTATGCGAGCGCTAAAAAAATTCCATTGGCAATACGACATGAATGCGCTGAAAAAATCCGAAAACGTTTCTAAAAAAATCCGAAACGCTCCCTGAATAATGAAAAAGGTTCAAACGCTTGATTTTTTAGACCGCATGAAAAATTCGCGTATATCGTATTGTTTTTCAGATTTCGCATAAAACATTTAAACGGATGAGAAAAAAATATTTTTTTTTACGATAAAACAATCTTTAATTTTAGAATAAAAATAATATTTTTCAATCTATATTCTATACATATATAAAAAATGAAACGTAAATATATTATTCATATTGCATCGAATTTGATGCGTCACTACATTTTAATAATAAATTACTATTCTTCGCAGAAATACAGAGTGTCACATAAGAAAAACATTTAGTTATATATATATAGTAATATTAAATCAAAAATATATTTAGAATAAATTCTACAGTATATTTAAAATAATTTTATGAATTATAATTATTATCTGATATCTCGATAGATGTTTTATCAAATTAAATTGAAATATTAGATTCAAAACAACAACTTTATACATAAATTTTTCAAAATGTGATGAAAATTATTCTACACTATCGTATTATTGATTTAGGAAAAAATCATTGAAGATTTTTGTTTTTGTACAAGTTGCAAATCGAAAAAGGCTACAAAGCACCGAATTTATAGTGTAATATTGTTTCGAGATGATCCAGAAATATCGAATCCGAAATATTCGAAACATCCTGTATATAAAAAAGGAGACCCGTAACTAAAGAAGACTCGAGATAAAACGAAAGTGTGATGGAAAGGTGATATGAAGATAATTTCAAATTTATATTCATAATACACCTTTTTCTCGTATATAGGATTACATTTTAGGGCTTACCTATGGCCATTTCAACAAATACATATTGAATATCGCACTTTTTCCCCGTGTATTACACACATACATTTTTACACGTGTTTATGTTAAAAAAAGTGTTAACAATAAGATACATATTATATATATATATATTTATATATATAAATATATCGAAAAATATGTTGCTTTTGTTCCGTTTAATTTAATTTTTCATCGCCGCCCTCATCCTCTTGACACGGCCAGATTTCGATCTCGAAAAATGATTCAATTAGCCTTTTAAATTTTCAGTAATCAAATTTTGCGAGAGAAGAATAAAAAAAAGAAAGAAAGAAGTAACAACTAAACGCCTTGGATCAGAGAGGAAAGAAAGAACGAATAGAATTCATAAATAAAAATTAATGAGACCGAAGAAAGCCTTATTATATATTTTTTTAAGTCCCTTCTCGGGGGCATAAAAAAGATATTAATATCGGTAATAAAATAACAAGGAAAAAATCTATTAGAATAAATTCTCCGAGAAATTCTTTACATATTTTTGCGAAATAAAGAGGGGCGACGTCGATTTTTTATTTCATCATATTTATACAATTATCAATATACGTTTTTTCATTTCATCAATATACATCACAAAATAATATCCTAATATAAAAGTAATTTACGTAAAACGAACAATATTTATTTTTATTATTCAAGATCTATCCTTCACAATTTTTATATATTAAATTTTATGTAAATAAAAAAAATAATTCGTTTAATAAAACTTAATTTCATAGAAAATTAGTAATTTCGACGAGTGCCGCAACGTGACCGCTATGAGCTATTTAAAATCCCCTGAAATTCAATAAACTCTGCGGCTTTAAAATGGATTTATGTGAAAACGATCTGAAAATTCATCGTCTTCGACATTCTCACCACTTTAACCCTGGATGAAACTTAAATTAAAAAAGTAAATCGTGCAACCATTTAATAAATTTTTAAATTTCATCTAAAAGTCCCAATATACATATATAATAAGAGTGCCCAATTTAAATTATATATAGTTAAAAAAATGTTGATTTATTTTTTATTCTCTAAACGGTATTTTTTCATATCATAAAATAAAATTAAGCACCTCCAATCGATACAAACCCGTGTTTACACTAAATCCATTCTCACAAGGATAACGACAGAGCTTTTACTGTGAGCTTTGGTTCGATTGGCCTCGCTCGTTTATGTTTTGTTTTATTCGACGAGACGTCGGCTTTATTGTTTGAGGGTTGGTCGTTTTGGGGTTGGCGATATCTGGCCGCGGTCCGTTGGCCATTTTGGCCGACCGAAAGTAGCCAGATATCGGTCAAAAAATGCGGGAAAAGCGTTCTTTCGAAATCGGGTCGGGTTCAAATGGAACTATCCGGTGCTCCGAGTGCGATAAAAGTTAATAGTGCAGGAAAATAACTGGGAACGAAAATAACCTTTAAAAATTTCATGCGGTTTCGAAAATTATACGCCGTGGTAAATATATATGAAAATGGTGTCTGTGTTTTTTTTTTCAGTCTTTTCAAATTGCAAATAGGCCATTGAGGCTACGTTCGATTCGTGAATCGTTTAAAATTTTATTTTTATATTTTAGTATTACCCATTTTTATACGTAAATATTACAATATATAAAAATAAATAAATCGATCGTCTCAATTCGTATTTCTAACATTTCAAATTTATGGTTCAATTCGTTAAATTCATATTTCAAAGCCGAATAATTATTATTTATTATAATTCTTTTAAAATAATTATGAATGAAAAATAATACAAGAAATTATTACACACATTTCAAATAAGTAATATATTGATTAGTTTCAAAAATCCATTCATATTCTATAATATAATATAAATCTTTTTGAAAACCGATATAACTGACATTTATTAATATGTGAATATATATTATATAACCAATAAATACTTTTATAGTTAAGAAATATAGCATCATATGCAATATTACGGCGATAAATCCACGTTTTATTTTCCACTATATATATATATATATATATATATATATATATATATATATATATATATATATATATCATAAAATGTAACCACAGCTTTACAAATCACCATCAACTACTTGCACAAAGGAATGTCGAATATATATGCATTCCATATTAACATTATGATGTAATATCTGTGTATCTCCAATTAGTGTCACGTGCGACTGACAGGTGACGTTCGTCATAAAATTATGTCATAAATTTTCCACATAATCGACGGCAATTTCACCCTCGAAGATACGATCGACACAAATTTTCAAACGGCACCCCTTGATATCGCTTATAGACATATGACCGTCCGTCGAAGGGTGGTCTTTAATTACAACGAAAGGAAAATTTATTATTCATAATATTTTACGTCGTTTCGAATTTTGATTTTTTCACACTTATCCCTTCTTAGAGGATTGAACATTAATATAATATATAAATTTTAGTCCTAAAAATTAGATAATTTATGAAAATGTCTTAGTTAATTAAGGTGGCCACCCTTTTACAATAAAATGATTATATATTGGAAAAATCATTTATTGAAAATCAGTAAAATAATTTATAGAAATGCGATGGAAAAACCGTTAAAACTATGACGAATTTAAAAAAAATCTCTCAGAATCAATCAAATATGAAAATTCACAAAAAGAGGACATTTTTCAAAGGAGGGCGTCACTTAAAAAAAGAAAGACATTTAGTCACTTTAACTTAATATGTAATATATTATTTTTTTTATAATATTAATAATTGAAAATAAATCGTTTTAAACTGAATGCGCATTATGACGACTCTGACGTCATTCTCAATATGAATTAAGCAACGCAATTATAAACGAACATTTATGTGCAAGATATTTCAATCTATTGACTATTTAATTAAAACTGATACACAGAGTATGAAATACGTTTTGCATCTGTGAATCTAAATTAGTTTCAAAGTATACAACTGCAACATTAATTTATATATATATATATATATATATATATATATATATATATATATATATATATATAATACTATATAAAAATCTAATTTCATATTTATTTAATAATTCAATTTATCACAAAAATCTATCGCAAATATGCATATTATTATGTTAATTTATTCAAGAACACTACGCTTATTACGATATTGCCATATGTAACGCGGTGTTGCCATATGCAACGGAGTGTTGTCATATGTAATACGGTGTTACCATGTGTAACACGGCGTTTCTAAATGTACATTATCGAGCAGATCATTGCATTGTATTCTATATGGCAACATTGTATTATCACATAGCATTATAATCAATGGTCGATTGAATTGATTGATGAATAATTTAATCCCTCGAATCCATATATATAATAACATATATATTTAGTTT
Source organism: Leptonema lineaticorne (assembly GCA_024500535.1). Taxonomy (NCBI): domain Eukaryota; kingdom Metazoa; phylum Arthropoda; class Insecta; order Trichoptera; family Hydropsychidae; genus Leptonema; species Leptonema lineaticorne. The sequence goes on along the minus strand of JANIJI010000014.1, from coordinate 7,942,549 downwards.
TAATTTTATTATATTTGTTATATTGAAATTTACACAATATAAAATATTATGACGTCAGAGATTAAAAAAAATCTTCCGATATTAATCCGATGCTTTTAACATGATTTATATATTTTTTTTTATTCGTCGAATGTTTAACAATGGTTTTGATATGTATGAATAAATCGTTAAGGATAATGATTCGACCAATAAAAATTGTCAAGCACAAAACCCCTTTCAAATCTACGACTCGACATTTTCTTGAACATATTATTCCCAAATCGATCAATATAATAACTTCGCATATATATAATATATATTACATAAACGATATATTAAAATATTAATAAAAAAAAATCTTCAGGTTAATCAAACATAAAGATGATTCGATTATATAGAAAAATATTTTATATTTAGTTTTTTTTATACAGCTTCCGGTTATTTTTTTTTTTTGTACAATATCTAACATATATATAATATATATATAAATTATAAGGTACTTGAAATATTTATATTGGATAAAAAATATGATGATCACACAAATATTATACGAAGAGTTCGTAAACGTTATAATGGTAACTAACCCTCATCATAATATATTATATATAATATAAATTATATCGAATATATAAATAATCAATAGAATAGAAAAAAATATCCGCATTAAACTAGCAATAATTAGCATTGATTAATATAATATTATAATTACAATATTAATCAAATAATATACTCAAACACATCATGATTAGTTCAATGCGTGTAAGCAATCTTAACCACTAAGCTATCACAGATATCAATGTAATATAATAATTATAATAATTTACAAATTGATCATATAAATCGTTACATATTAAATATATATATATATATATATATATATATATATATATATATATATATATATATATATATATATATATATATATATATATATATATATATATAAGAATAGTTAAAATTCATCCCTGTACTCATAGATATGAAAATATTTAAATAAGCACGTATAGTAATGAAATAGTGAGATAGGGGTTTGGGGGATGAAAAAAGGACGATACTCGAAGTGATGTCGACACCCCGTTATCAAGAAATATGATTTGTGTTCGCACCGGTTCTATGAAAGGACCGCGAAATTTATTCCACGGCAAAAGTTTGCTTATCAGCATATTCGATGTGACCGACGCTCGCCGCAAATGCTTTCCCATATCAATTTTACAAAATCGTAAAACCTAAAGAGACGTGCGTTCAAAAACTTGCCGGATTTGCGTCGCATTCGAGTCTCGAGAATGCGCTATGAGCGATCGATGCAATATCATTCAATAGTATAATAATAATAGATAGGAATTGTACAGGAATAGGGAAAAAATTGTACAGGAATTAGGAATCTGTGACCTTAAGTGTGACCTTTTATATTTTTGTGTAGTGTGATTTCTCTGTCTGTGAAAAGTAACCTTTACAATAAAAAAAGCTTCCCACCGCTGATTATATACTTGACTAGCTCTAATTTAATTTTTATACCTTAATAACAAAAATATTAAAAAAAATATATAAATATAATTGAAAGAAGAGTTCGAAAACTTTTCTCCTACACCACTTATATTCGTACGTCCAAAGAAAAAAGACAAGATCTTCCATATATTTTTCAACATAAAACGTTTCTATAGAAGCGGTATTTTCTTTTTTTTCTTTTTCTTTTTCTTTTCTTTTTTTTTTGATGCTGTTTAGGTCTTGTAGTTTTTCGCGTAAATGATGTTATATTTCGTTTTTATACCGGTCAGTCATTTGCCGGAGTTACCTTTCTTCCTTTATCGCATGTACTTTGTATAGTGAATATCCTGAAAAGGCCATTTCTTTATACGATAATGGTTCGTCTGTGTTTTTCGATGTCGGCCATGTGGCTTCCACGAAAAACCACATCATATTTCTGAACAAACCGCAAGAAATTGTATTACCAAGAAGCCAAAAACAGCTCTATTTAATATATATGTCTATGAAAATAATCATCTAAATTGAAAAAAACAACAACGAATTACGTTTATTTTAATATAAAATTTTACACTAGAATATCTTTATGTATGTTTAAATTATTTTTATTATTTACTAGAAAATATTATCAGGATCATTTTGATTGCCTTCAGCGGCGATTTTCCCATATATTTTTACCGTCAGTTCTCTCTCGTGGTTATTTTTACTCTATTCCACTTCTGCAAATTTGAATGCACCTCTTCATATTTCGCAGAATTTCTTACAAAATATAACATTATGATTCAAATGCATGTACGAGTCTCGAGTGTCGCTCGAAAATGCTTATTTTACTCGTCTGCGAGACAAGTGCATTCCTCGCACCGCCACTGAACTCCGTACTGTGGAATGAATAAAATTTTATCCATCAGAAATTATACTTTCAACCCTTGACACATTTTCTAAAATTAAAATCAAATAAATCTTTAATTAAATAGTGAAAAAATCTATGATATCTAAAATGTTATTCTACAAATGTGGCAATAATATATATTTTTTTTGTTTCAAAGAATTTTTGGAAAAAAAAATTGTTGTCCGCCATACATTCTGAAACAATATTAAAGAAATATTCAATTTATTTTTCAATCTCCCTTTATTAGAGTTGTACAAAGTCGTTATTGAAATCAAGTTTTCTCGAACTAAAACACCCGTAAAATGAAAATCGATTCTTTGAAAGCCATATAACCATCGATTCAGTTGTCAATAAAGAGCGGTTTCTTTTAAACGAGTTTTTTTCCAAGAAAACAACACACAACATAATATTGAAAGTTAGTTTTATCACTATTAGTACTAAATATTATGACATTCTATTTTTTTCTTATATATATATATATATATATATATATATATATATAGATATATTATATAATATATAGTCGTTTGTGAGAACGCTTATCGATTTTTCAATGACAAATGAGAAGTTGAAGCGTCGTATTTCGATATCGCAAATGAGAAGTCAACAGTGAAAGCAGGAAGAAATGATTTACGGATTCTGTTCAACGACGCGTCACAAATAACGTCGGCGACTTAATGTTGCGGAAACAAAATAATTTGTCGCTAACAAGTGTAAACCGATGCGAGATACGACGCCGACAACAAAATCGAAATATTTCCCCGTTTTGCGTTCAAATTAGTCAAACCGTCGCAGACAAAAGCTTTTCATTGTGTCACAGAATGTTATTTACATTATTCGTTTGTCCGCAAAATGGGATTGTCATATTATAAAAAAAATACCGTTTGTTCGGATAGATTTCAGCAAATGCTGAAATTTATTTGAAATTTAAAAAAAAATAACTTTAAAAGCGTTTCGATATTTTATTCGATTCATATCGAGAGGCTTAAGTTAACATTGTATATACAGTTATTCTGAATTCCGAGTATTCAATTATTTTTAAAAGTATATATGTCACATATATTACTCTCTATAAGTATATATATATATATATATCTATAATTCCAGATTTAAAGTAAGATTCCATAAGATTTTAAGTCTATGTTGAATTTAATATGAAATTATTTCAGACAAATCTCTCAAAGCATAGAATCAAAGACGTCAACCAACCAAATAAGTCTACATAAATAAGATGTTGAATATTATGCTTTCAATATTCTAAAAATATATATTATATATATTCAACGCTTTGTATTTCAATAGCTGACATTATGAAATATATAAAATCAAAATAATTATTCAAATATATTATATGATAATTCAATGCGATGATTTCATATCGCTTTATTATTTCAAACGTTTTTCAAAGCCAATCTTGTTAGAAAACATCTTCACTATTATTATACGTGATAAAATAATTTCAAATTATTACATTATATAATACACTATTTTTCAGTTAATACATTTATTACATACATCACAATTGAATTACTACTGTATATTAAATATGTACATATTCATAAATCAGCATATATTTGGTTTACAACAACAACAGATCAAAGATCAAATTTCAGAATTACACACATACCCACATATTTTTATAATTATAAATAACTATTTTTATACAAAAAAATACACTTAAATTATGATGAATATATAAATGACTGCATTCTAAAAAATAAAAGTATATAATAATCATTAAATATTTTTTTTATATTATATATAAAAATAAAAAAAATTATATCCTGTTTTTTATATAAGGAAATAAAGGATATTTTTTTCATTTTTTTATAATAGTAAATCATCCTTTCGTATTCCTCCCAGATGTGTAATTCTACATACTCATCCGAATAAAAACAATTTTTCAGACTGGACAGTGGGCAGATCCTGAAACGAATAAAACTGAAACGACATAATAAATTTTCAAGTTTTACACGAAATTACACCGCGATTTATATTATTAACATTCAAGAAAAACGTTCCACAAATAATATTATTATTAATAATAATAATAATTTATTTTTTCATTTATAGCACTCGAACTTGCAGAGGGCAACAGCTCAAAAATTTCATTCTTTATACGATTTTAAATTAGCTATACGCTGCTACGACATATTGGTTTCTATATCGAGATACGCGCCGAAATATTTCAATATCGGAGCCCGTTCATGCTTAATAATACGTGTTGAATGTCAAAGAGAAAATTACTATACGGAAATGTAACGTTCTACGTATTATATTTCCCATTTCTGGATTATTGTTTTCCGGGAATCGACTGCTTCGACTAAGTTTACTATTTACATGTAATTCACCGGTAAACATAAACCGTATTTTGTACGATGGTTTCTAATTATTTCATAGATAAACCCCTTATCATGTTAACTATCATAATGAACGAATTAATTCGTTTTCAAATCAATCAATAAGAATATGACATATGAAAATGTATGTTTTTTTTAATATAAAAAAATAATTAAATATCATTTTTAAATTAATTTTTCACATTAAATTTTGTTCACGTCGAACAGCCATATAAAATCGATTTGCTACAAGTCTAACGATAAAATCGGTTAAAATTCCGCCCTTTCCTTTATAATACATTTATTTGCCCCCGATCCGATTTATATGCAAACGATATCGATAATAAAGATCGCTCACTTTACCCCCTCCCTCCCCCTCCCACACACACACAACCCACAATAAATGAGAATAAAAGACGATGGAGAAGGGAAGGGGGGTAGAAAAAAATTGGCAGAAAAAAAAAGAAAAGTGCATTATTAAGCGCTCGAAGGTCTTAAATCGTACAAAGAACTGAAATATGGTGAAATTTTCAATAAAGTTTCAAATCTTCCACCATTTTCGCTTCTCAGCGTGAGATTTCCATTCGATCTTTTTTTTCCTATTTTACACGTCGAGCTCTTTCAAAGTCATAAAATTGCCGCATATTACATACACACGAATATAGAATAATTTTATTTTTCACCGAATAATGAAAAAAACAATATTTCATTCACAAATATATATATAAATCAGTAACATGAAATTTCTTTCTTCCTAAACTAATTCTTTGAATATCTAATGCAACCAATATAATAAATTATTTATATATTAATAATTAAATATTTTTATATTATAAATTTACACCTTTAAACAAATAAAAACGCCCAACATATATATTTATTTCGAATTATAATAAAAAATGTATAAAGGATATTTTCATCATATAAAGCCCAAAATTATTTTCTCTTAAATACAACACCAAAAATAGATATGAATTTAAATTTTACATTCAAATAATATTAGAATGTAATTTGTTTGCAAAGCTTCCATGATGAAAAAAAAATAGAATTTATATATAAAATATTCCGTTTTACATAATAAAACAGGATACGATTTTAAATTACGTCTTATATATCAGCTGTTTCGAAAATATATACACGCTTAAATAATAAAATATATTAATATTTGTTTTATTAAATTAAATATTTTTTATGTAAATTATTTATTATAATTTACATTAAAATATGTTAATGTGACAATACTATATGCTCTTGATAACTTTTATAAATGAAAAAATATTGGAAAAAAAAACATGTCAGAATATTTAAAAATGGCGTCTCGTTTGAAATCGCCATTTTGCGGAACGTCGCAGTCGTACGTCGAACAAGTTGGAAAGACGGTCCATTCCGGTGTCCGACGAATGTATTTTTCAGCGAGTTTCAATTTCGGCGACCGGAAGAAGAGAAAAAAAAACGGAAAACATGCAGGAAATTGCCGCGCGAGATTTTTCCATTGAAAGCTTTTTCGACGAAACGTGCGAAAGCGAAACGACACTTAATTTTTTTTCTCTATATATATATATATATACACTTTTATTTTCAGTTAAACGACACGAAATGGCGACGCGAAAGCCGCGCTTTTTACGACGCGCACTGAAATAGTTAAAAGCATTGCTTAAAAAAATCTAAATGTGATTTTTTTAACATACACTAAAATTTGTTAAAATTGGTATTGTAAATATCTATTTTTTTATATAAAATTGTTATAATAATAAATAAAAAAGTTTTATTAAAAATTCAAAATTTTATTCTCAATATATACGATAATATATAATAAATATTCGAAGATTATTATATAACTTTTAATTAAAGAAAAACATAAAATTTTAATACTATAAGTCGACAAATTGTTATTATAAGAAAATCTACTTAAAATTTCCATAGTGAAATTGATTAAATGAACTTTTGAATCGTATCAAATTATAATACAATTTTTAATGTATAATATAATAATAAAGTCACCGACTTATTCACAATAAAAAGTAGAATACAATGACATATCATTAAAAATTATTTTATTCATTTGAACGGAGATACTCTATAATATAAAGTGACCAGATTTTGACAATGGCAAAACGGGACATTGTTGAAAAAGATGTGAAGAAAGACTGTCAAAACTTTGACAACTCAAAAGGAGATATATACCAAAAAAAAAAATGACACTTTTTAAAGGAGAACTGTCCTCCTTAAAGGAGAACGATTGGTCACCTTGGTTATAATAATATATTCCATAAAGCAAATCAAATTTCAATGTTGCCATTCGTTATTCGTTATCGCCGTTTGAAATTCGGTGTTGCCATATGAAAAGCGTACTTGTCATATGAAATAATATAAAATATTGCGACTGATTTAAATTACAAATTTCCCATTACGCCCATAAAATATAACTATTTATTTTAAACCGAGACCCGGCAACGTAATTAAATCAAGAAGACGATACGGAATGTATGTCTCAAGCTAAAACATTCACATACATCACGTATGAAACGTGTATGGTGAATTTATTCGATTTTAATCACAGAAGAACAAGTCTGCAAATATTAATTACATAAATTCGCATATTATACGCAACATGACCTATTTTTAGGGTGCGAGCACACTTCGCGACAATGTAACGCTTAAAATATTAATATAATCGAGTCGGTTTGATGCTGAAGCGTCAATTTGACGCGAGCTTTTCTTTTATATACATATATTTATTTTTACTTTGTGAATAACAAAATAAAAACGTGTACATTTTGAGTCGTTTATGCGTTTTATCTTGAGTGTTGTTTGTTTGTGCAGAATTATTTATTTATTCATCGTACGGATTTATTATAAAAAATATTCGAAATTTCACTTCTATATTTCAATGTGTCTGTCGTATCTTATATTTTATGATTATATATATATATATATATATATATATATATATATATATATATATATATATATATATGTGTGTGTGTGTGTGTAATATTTTATTCAAACAACAAACGACGTGTGATGATAGTTTAACAAATTTTAAATCTATCAAATGAAAATTTAAAATTCGGTATCTTTCCTTCGAAAATTTATAAAAAATAATATAATATCGTTATTACACTTAATGTAAAAATTTAAATCACCAAAGGTTAGCAAGAAATAAGAGTTTTCTAAGATAAAATAATAAAATCAATATATATATATATATATATATATATATATATATATATATATATATATATATATATATATATATATATATATATAACATTTTTCAATATTATTCTGTATACACGAATGTAAGCTCGGAAAGCTTTCCTGAAACGAGACTTTCTTACACTTTATTGTTATAAATTTCAGTCTCTCGATTCAAAACTAATGGAAAGGTAAAGAGATATTTTAATGGAAAACGACACATTTTCAAAATAAAAAAAAACTATCGCTATCTTGATTGAAAATGTAATTTAATAACGGTAGATTATATTGAAAACTTCGCTATACCAATAATTTTTCAATCACTATATTTAACAATCGATATTTTTAATAAAATATACGTTGACTGAAAAAGTTACTTTGACGTTAAATTTTTTTTTAATAAAAAATGTTCTTTTCAATTTTTTTTATATATATTTATAATAAAAATACTTAATATTATATAGTTTTTGAAATATATTATATTGTATTTCGATATACAATTTCAAAAAAAAAATAGATATGTCATACGAAAACATTGGTTATAACATGTCTTTTTGAAAATGTTACATGTAAAAAAATATGAAAAAACATGTTACATATATATATATATATATATATATATATATATATATATATATATATATATATATATATATATATATATATATATATATATATATATATATATATATATATATATATATATATATATATATATATATAATATGATTGTTTCTCGTCGGAAAATATCCATTTTAATATTATAAAATGGAAAATAGGAATTCTTTTCTCTACTTCACTGAATAAAATACATACATTAATTTACTAAATAATATGCTATAAAAATAAATATATTCTATGTCTTCCTTTTATTTTTTATATACAAAATAAATATATCAAAAAAAAATAATGATTTTTTTATTATTTATTTTTTACTTAATTACATAATTATAAATGTGATGAAATGATTTCATAAGAAATTTCTATTGAAAATTCATCGTGCAAGTTTTTAATTAAATAATTAGATAATAAAAAATATATTTCGATATATTTAAAAAAAATCGAGGGGAAAAAGCTAAATAAAAAATCACGTGTGATCCAAAAATGGAATGTCGACTCATGTATATTTCTCTGAATATTTATTTATTAACACACACACACACACACACATAAATATATATATATATATATATATATATATATATATATATTTGTGACGCTATTTTCAAATCTGCATGCGCCATTTTTTATGGTGAAATTTTTATTACGCAACGACGACGGCGCAAAAAAATCCGGAAAATGTTAATTCACATATTTTTCCACGTTCGCCCCGATTTTTTTCACTTCGTCGAATTTTCTTTTTTTTTCTCCTCTCGCTCACGAAATCCAATGATTTCACTGTTTTTCTTCTTTCTTTTTTCCTTTTTTTTTTTTGAAAATTTGCGTTAGTGGAATAAACTTGTGAGTAAATCGTGCGTGCTTCAAATATTCGATTTTCCTTTTTTGATGCTTTGAATTCTAATCCGTCGAGAATTTTCTACGTCTGTTTCTTTTTTTTTATCTTTTTCTTTTAATTTAACATGTTGGCTTATATATGAGCTTTTAACTATATTCGTTTTTCATTTATAAAATCAACTACTCTTCGTTCTTTCTTTTTTTTTATATAAAAAACTATATAATTTTTCTACAAAATAAATATATATTTTTTTCAAGTATATATTATATATTAATTTTGAATTTTTATATATTTTTATTACTTTGAAAAAATAATAATTTTAAATAATAATATATATAACTTATTATTATTATATTATTACATTTCTTATAATTCTACATTAAAAGAATTATTTTCACTATAATAATAATAACAATAACAAACATTTTAATGTATGTATATGTACTTACATATAATGTACAAGCCCTAGTGAAAGTATAACTATAATATTAATATTCACCACGAACATATTAACAAAGTTAAAACGATAAACATTATTTGAACATTTTGAATACGAAACTATTTCAGCATTCGTCTAAATTACATTATTTTTGAAATTAATATTATATATATATATATATATATATACGCGTTTAAATTTTGCATTGTCGACAAATGTACGCCAAAAACGTGAAAATATTTATTATATAATAAAGCAAACATATAAACGGAAGAAAGTTGCGAGCAGAATATTCACCACGAAAAACCGAACACGTAAAAAAAAGGGCCATCTTGTTTGAATAATTCACAACGAATATTAATGCCGTACATATATCGGAAATGAGGTCGTCGCTGTTTGCCCTCAAACGAAAAATTCAAAAATAAAAAGTCTCGATAAACAAACGGCGAACACTCTTTTTCCAAAAATAAAAAAAAAACAATGTTGCACGTGTAAACAACTCGGAAAAACTCGGATTTTTCACGGCGGAAAAGCGTCGCGGAAACATCTTCATAACAATGATATGTTGAGTTTCTATTGAAAAAAAAATACCGTTTAACACTAATAAAATTGGATAATATTTATATATCGTATAAAATATATTAATAACAACGTAATAAAAATACTAATGAGAGAGTTAATAGCTTATTTTCTTTCGAAAAATTCTTTATTATAACATAAAGATAATGAGATCTTTTGTCTTTTGAATATTTTTCATCTCATCGCGAAAATTCATTTAAGGCGATTAAAGACCGCAAAAAGGGCATTAGTTTTGAATGCGAAATTAAATAAGATTTATGATCGCGATATCACATAAAACACTCTTGTCATTTTATATAAATAATATTTTTAGCATTCGTTATAATCATAAAAACATTGCTAAAGACTTAGTTTAAAAAGTTATCTATTACGAAATCAATGATTCTATTGTATATAGATTAATATTTTTATTTATTTATATCAAATTACTATGCACGAATTGCATATAGTGGTACACTTGTTTTTAAAAGTATATATATTTTGAAAAAAAATATTAAAAATTGTAATATATATATATATATATATATATATATATATATATATATATATATATATATATATATATATATATATATATATATATAGGTGCGTGTATTTTTGGATGGTGCTGTATATACGTATGTTTGTTCATCCGAACATGAGCAATTTTTCAAACAGAATAGAAACAAGCCGTATCAAAACTGTACCGCAATGAAAAATGCCACAGAGCCCGGGTTACAGCGTTTCCTCTTCATTTATTTATCCTTTACATTTGAGAAAGATTGGAATAATGTAAATAATATATTTTCGCCATTGTGAAAATGTAATACATTCGTATATACAATATTTTTCTCTAGAAATAAATTCAGTTTTGAGATATTGCAAAATTTGTTTCGACATATTTTTTTCAGCTAAAACTCGTATTTTTTTCTCTCTCTTAATATCATATAATATATTTAAAATTAAAAAAAAAACATCTTTATTATATATAATTTTTCATATATAATTAAAAATGTATACTTGGCCTTATAAATATTATTAATGGTAATTTTCTTTACCATTAATAATATTTCCGCTGTTAAATAAACTGTATATGTTATCATTATTTAACATCGTCAATTTGACATTGATTAAATTATTACATATAACGTATGACATACATAATAATGCAATTTGAAAATATCTAAAATATAAATAAATCCACAAAAATATATATATTATATAATATAGAGCTTTATATAGGACATATATTATATTTAAATTATATATGTATATACATTTATATATATAATATATATAAAATTATAATTTTTTGCTTGACAACTCTTACCTATACATCAAAAAAATATTTTCTAATATTTTTAAGCAAGTTGCTTAATAATTCAAATGACTCTTTTGCCATTGTTCTTTTGCATTAATTTAACGTTCATATAAAAACCATGAATTTTAGTGTTAAACTTCAGTGGTGTGGCAGACGGCAATAAGTGAACAATCAATTCACTTCAACATTTTCAGGTGATAGATTTTTTTTTCTTTGGATTCATCATCACCTGAATTTTTGTTTTTGGAATATTCACACGTTTAGATCACAGGAAACATCATCAAAGTAAGTGAAAAAAAATAATAACGATCCCATTTCCGTCATTAGAAAAACGGTCATCTCAACAGAAAAATATTTAATTTCTATTTGAGATCAATTAAAAAATATATTTAAATTTTCCTTTACTGTTTATAATATAATTAATTATAAATATAATTTTGATTTTATAATAACTTTTATAAACAATAAAAAATATAGATGTAAAATTTCATTATGGAAAAGCTCTGCTCAACTTTCATATATATATATATATATATATATATATATATATATATATATATATATATATATATATATATATATATATATATTTATAACATAAATAAATTAAAAGTTAATAGATATATCGGATGAAATAATTGTAATACCTATTATTAAATATTATTAATATTCCAATTATTTTCATATAATATTTTCTACTAATTATATGACGAAAAACATGATGAATTTTTATTTTAAATATATTAAATATATAGTATAATTAATTTTAATTATTTTACAATCAAATTTGATTATTTTAAATGTAATTGGAAATTAATGAAATCGAGTATCGTTTGTTAATTACAACTAAAATAAATATATTTATAACGAATATTTAATTTTTTGAATATATATTGTGTTATTAATATATTTTTTTTATATATCGACATTGGATGAAATACGAAATATATTTAATAAAAATGAACAAATTTATTATATAATTAAAATAAATATTTTTGATGTAGCATATTTTAAAATTCGTATTAATTTTTTTTATATAATAAAAATTGACATGATATATTTTTTTATATTCAAATAAAAATCGTTTCTTAATAATAAAAGGAATAATTATTTTAAAATTCTCATATTTCAAAGTATAATTTTTAAAATGTATGATCATTTTTATGTTTACTTTTTAATATACATTTTATATACAAATAATAATAGTAAAATATTTTTCTATATATTTTAATTTTAATTTTTTACAGAATATATATGAAAAATTATGAAAATTTTATTTCTGATCATAAAGTCTTATATATATTAAAAAAACAATATTTTTATGATATTAAAAAAATCTCTCATAAATAATTCATATTAACGCATTTTTTCAACTTTTATCATCTCTCTTCAGTTTTTCTGAAAATATATATATATATATATATATATATATATATATTTTTTTTTTAACAATCTATAATATCGATAATAAATTTTGAACAGAAAAAAAAGCGTAAAATACAAAATAATACGCTCTACAATCCGCGTTAAGCCTGTAATAACTGATTTATTTTATTTTTTTTTTTAAATGCGAAATATTACAACATTATATTATTCATAATTATAATTAAGCACCGTAATCTTTCATCGGACAATGTCAACGCATCATAAATTATTTATATATTATGTATGAAAAATGTTAATTCATAGATTGGGTCAGGCAGGCGCTTATTAAAAATGCAAATGACACGAGCGCACTTCTCGAACAATTGAAAATTAAATTTCATATATTTGAAAACTCGAAACACTTCCTGCCGTTGAAAAAGGTCGCAGTGTCACCCCGCGTAATATTATTGAACCACATATATATATATTTTTTTTTCAGAGGTCAATCGTACTCGTCTTAATCTGCATAATATTTGAATGGCCCACATTCGACCAATCTAATCTGGATTCGTGTCAAAATTTGTATTATTTTATTTCAAATACGTCCATACAAATTTTTGTATTAATATTTTTTTTTTTTTTGACAAATGAAAATTTCACTTTAAATCAATATTTTAAATTAATTTTAAATAATTTTAATTTACTTATAAATATTTTAATTCAAAATAATAATATTAAATGGAGACAATATATTAACTTAGAATCATAACATATTTAAAATGGATCACGATAAAAAATAATAATAGAGACATTTTTATTGAAAAACGTTTTTTTTAATTTGCCAGTTAAAATATTTTTTTAAGAACGATCTTAATATATTTTTAATAACTTTTTTGAGATTCCGATCATTAATTTGTAATTTAATCCAAAAATTTTTCCTTACATACTAAAAAATAATAAAAAAATCACGAAATAATCAATCTTGTTTTATAATTTAATAAATAAAAATAGATCATCCCAGTTAAAATAAGATAAAGTTAAATTCTTTTTAAAAAAAAAACTATTATATCACAAAATTTTATTATTAAATCTAATTATACATTGTATAATATATCTTAATTCGTATAATTTGAAAAGTATTGTTCTGATTGCTGGTATATAACTTTAAATAATACTAAAATTCACAGTAAATATTCACTTGAAAAAATATAATTAAAAATATGAAATACGAATATCCGTTACAAAATAATTAAATAATAAATTACGTTTGTGTAAAAGGATATATATATATATATATATATATATATATATATATATATATATATATATATATATATATATATATTACTGTATAATTATCAAAGCGAGCAACGCCCGAAATTGTTCTTAGAATACATACGAAATTAGAAATTCTATCTTGCATACTCAATAAGCTTTAGGGTTGACTCTTGAGAATATCAAAAATGAAGATAATCGAATTCTTATCGCTGAAGGGATTCCACGTGCTGTATGTAGTAAATTTAGATTACAAATTACTAACCACGAAGCGAAATTATATTTTATTCTACACATTTCAATGTGTATATATGACTTTTCATCGTCCTGTTTTGCTTTATTGAAAGTCTGCGCGAATCATTTTTCCATTCATAAATAATTCAAATATGATGTAAAACGGAATGTAGCAATCGAAATCCGCAAACCGATTACGATCCTCAAAATATTTATATTCATTATTAAAAAAAAAATAATATTAACAATTAATCCTTTTTATCAGAATGGCACCAACACCACAATACGAAGAAACCTTTCCAGCTGTCAATCCAGGTCATAGATTATCTCATCCTGCACCAGGAGATGAAGTCGTTATAACGGGAATATCTGGTAATTTTCCTGATTCCGACAACGTCTTGGAGTTCAGAGAGAATCTATTCAACAAGGTTCAGTTAAAAACAAGTTCATCAGAATATTATTAGAGTTTTAATTTTGTTATATTAAAATATATATGACATATTTACAGGTGGATTTGATCTCGGACGACGATCGTCGCTGGAATCTGGATCATCCTGAAATCCCACGACGTACTGGAAAAATCAACAATGTCGGTAAATTCGATGCATCATTCTTTGCTGTGCATTTCAAACAAGCTCATACCATGGATCCGATGTGCAGAATTCTTCTAGAGAAAACTTATGAAGCTGTCATCGATGCCGGTTAGATTTTTATTAATAAATATTAAATTATTATCAAAGTCAACCCTATTTTGCAAAATTTTATTATTTCAGGTTTAAATCCAAAAGTGCTGAAAAATTCCAGTACTGGCGTATTTATTGGTTCTTGCTTTTCTGAATCTGAAAAAACGTGGTTCTACGAAAAATTGCAAGTAAATGGCTTCGGTATTACAGGGTGAGACAATTTTCAAATTACGTTATTAAAATTACTTTCAAAATTCTAATTCTGAATATATTTAGTTGTTCTCGTGCTATGTTTGCTAATCGAATCTCATACTGGTTGGGAAGTACTGGACCATCTTATACAATAGATAGTGCCTGCTCAAGTTCTTTATATGCATTGGAACACGCCTTTCGTGCAATAAGAGATGGCCATTGTGATTCTGCTATTGTCGGAGGAGCGAATCTTTGCTTGCATCCTTACGTCTCCCTGCAATTTTCCAGGTAA
This sequence comes from Leptonema lineaticorne, assembly GCA_024500535.1. Classification (NCBI taxonomy): domain Eukaryota; kingdom Metazoa; phylum Arthropoda; class Insecta; order Trichoptera; family Hydropsychidae; genus Leptonema; species Leptonema lineaticorne. Next base: position 7,926,847 of record JANIJI010000014.1, on the reverse strand, counting down.
TAAAACATGCATCATCAAATTATTATAAACAATAAAATGAACCTAATATTATAATTATTATTATTATTTAGATTGGGTGTCTTATCGCCTGATGGCCGTTGCAAAAGTTTTGATAGCGATGGCAAGGGTTATGTGAGAGCTGAAGCCATCAATGTGGTCTTTCTTCAAAAAGCAAAAGATGCCAAGAGGGCATACGTTCAAATATTACACGCAAAAACCAACTGCGACGGTTATAAAGAACAAGGAATAACATATCCTTCTGGAATCATCCAAAGAACGCTTTTGGTCGACTTTTACAAAGAATGCAAAATCAATCCTACCGAATTAGAATTCCTCGAAGCTCACGGAACAGGTACATAAATATGACAAAATGATTTAAAACAGATAAATTTCAAATATTGAAAACCTTATTATACGTTATCGAAGTTATCACAGTGAATTACTTTCTTGACTGACGCTGTTCTACTATTTTTCTTTCGCACAACAATATTACTACTGCTCTAATTTTTTTTTTCTTATAACAATATTACATATGATGTTCTATATAATTGCGAAACTGATTCGCATATTTGACAGACAGACGTACAGGAGGTACGAAATCGACCGTAAACCCTGTCGCATTCATACGCAACCGAATATGTTACAGGATTCAATTATTCCGTTTAAACGAACCTTTCACAAATACGAACCGAATATCGCATTTATATCCGTTCGTCTAATGTTAATTGTATTCGGTTTAAATTAGATGTTCGTTCGAAACTCCACGCCGACAAAGTTTCCCTTTCTACTGTCTGTCCCCGTTGCGAATTGTTATTCGGATGATTCATTCGACTCGTGTTGAATATTCGCATCACTGACTTCTATTATTTTAATATAAACAATATGTATATAACAGTTGATATCCAAAGAGAGCAAATATCCACAACAAAATTGATTTTTTTTTTTATTCATCCAATTGTTAATTTGAATTTTTTTTATAATTATCTTTCAAGGAACCAGAGTGGGTGATCCGGAAGAACTCGCAGCCATCGAAGAAATAATTGTGACTAAAAATCGTAAAGTACCATTAAAACTTGGTTCTGTAAAATCTAACATGGGTCACAGTGAACCGGCTTCGGGACTCTGTTCCGTCGTCAAGGTAAAAAAGCTTTCATCGATTACATTAAATCATATTCATATGATTATACAAGTATCATTATTTTTATAATAGTGAAACTATTATTATTTTGCTTGTTATATTTGATGTTATATCTGTGAAAACGAGGAAGGATGCCGAATAAAACAATGTTGTGGCCGATGAACAAACTCAAACATAGCAATAGCAAATAGAACCCAACTAGGGCGTCCAAAACACACGATCTCTATCTTAATTTACGGATCAAATTTATAATTTCAGATGTGTTTCGCTTACGATACCGGATTTATTCCTCCGAATTTACATTTCGACAATCCAAAAGAAGGAATCCCTTCATTAGTAGATGGAAGAGTACAAGTGATAGTAGAGAAAACACCTTGGAATCGTGGATTGACAGGTATTAACAGTTTTGGTTTCGGAGGTGCCAATGCTCATGTTCTTATGAAAAAATTCGCCAGGGAAAAAGTGCGTATTATAATTCCAATTATATCGTTTAGAAAATTTTATATTTTAAAAAAATTATTGAAAAAAAAATCTCTATACTTCAAGGTTAATAATGGTGCTCCGAAAGATGATTTACCAAGATTAATATGTATCTCGGGAAGAACAGAAGCTGCAGTAAATCGATTTTTAGATGATGCTGAATCTCGTCCTATTGATGTTGAATATGTCGGATTATTGCACAATATCTATGGTGAAAATATCTCGGGACATATTTACAGAGGTTTCACAGTTTTAAGTAAGTATTTATCTATAAAACTTCTCATTCAAAATATTTATTTAACTTATCGTATTTAGACGAAAACCGGCCGTCATATATTTTGCTTGTTCATAGTTAATTACTATACTGTTTAGACCTTCAACAAGCTTTAGAGGCAAAGTCGATACATTAATTAAACTTAATTTTAGTATAAATTTCACAACTAAAAGTTATTAACTAAGTTGTTATTTTAAGCATCACATCACAAAGCGGCAAGAAATCAAAAAACTTATAATTAATTATTATCCAATGCATCCAATATATAAAACAATGTTGTTTTCAGGACCAAAAGGTGAAATCAAGGCAGCGCGTGAGGCCCAATACTTTACTGAAATAAAACGTCCAATTTGGTTCGTATTCAGTGGAATGGGTTCTCAATGGGCTGGTATGGGTACCAAACTTATGAGACTGCCTATATTCGCAGCTGCAATAGAAAAGTATTCAAAATAAAAGTATCATACTTAATCAAGAATTATTTGATCGATAATCTAAATTTTAAATTTTAGATGTCATCAAGTTCTACATCCAAAAGGCATCGATATTACACGCATAATCACCGATCCTGATCCAAAAACTTTTGATAATATACTCAATTCATTTGTGGGCATTGCAGCTATACAAATTGGTCTTTGCGATGTACTTAAAGCTCTCGGAATCGAACCAGATTTTATTATTGGTATTTATCAAATGTTTTAAAACGATTTTATCCAAGGTGATCGATCAACCGTTCTACATTTCGAAAAGCAGTCCTCCTTTTTTTAGATTTAGTCCTCTGTTTTATCCTTATTTTTAAAATGTGTCCTTTTTGTGATAGACAAGACTTTAAGAATTTTTAATCCGATAAAAAGAAGTTTTATTTTGGAATTAACCTCAACATCAAGAATCTTTTCTTCACAATTTTAAAATCTGTTCAACCAATCTTAACGTGTCCCCTTTTTTCAACAAATGATCCTCCACCATGTCCATCTTATTTTATCATATAAAAGTATACTTTTTTGATATTTAAAGGTCACAGTGTCGGTGAATTGGGTTGCGCTTATGCTGATGGATGCTTTAGCGCTGAACAAATGATCCTAGCCGCATATTCTAGAGGTCTTGCAAGTATCGAAACACCTTTCATCAAAGGATCAATGGCTGCTGTCGGTCTGGGATACGAAGAAGTAATTTATTTTATTTTTATTATGAAAATAAAATATTGCGTTATACATATATAAAGCCGTTATTATTGTACATATATGCATGCATTCATAAAATCGTATTTTCAGGTTAAAAATTTATGCCCACCCGATATCGAAATTGCTTGCCACAATGGACCCGATTCCAGTACGATTTCCGGACCCGCTGATTCCATGAGAGCCTTTGTAGCTCACTTGCAGAGCCAAGGTGTATTTGCCAAGGAAGTGCCGTGCTCCAACATTGCATATCACTCCAGATATATCGCTGAAGCAGGTACTTTAACTCGAGAAAGTTTATTATTATTATTATTATTATTCGACGAGTGGTACTTTGTTTTGTTGAAAGCGTCTTAAATATGAATAAACGTACACGTTAACCTTAGTATTTAAATTCCCATTGAGAATACTTGAATTTTATGTTAATATAACTAAAATCGTAATACAATTAGCAACTGGTACCGTTTCTCTTTGAAAAGCACTCAGACTTGTGCATTATCAGCAGAAATTTTCCCTATATATAAACCTACAAGCAAATTCAATAACCGATTCCTCAAACCAAAGTACAATCAAACGATGCAATTCGGTATTAATCGGAGTGAACATAATATTTGTTCAGTTGGTTTCAATTTTGATAGATAATTTCATAAAATAATATACACCTGTATAAATTTTAAATTTATAATTTTAATTGATTAACAATGCATTGTTATTTTAGGACCAACTTTACTGAAATATTTACGCCGCATCATTACTGATCCAAAAAAACGTAGTCCAAAATGGATTTCAACATCTGTTCCAAAACACTTATGGAACGAAAAATCTGCCCAATATTCTTCAGCGGAATATCATACCAACAATTTATTGGTAATTTAATAATTATTTAAATAAATGTTGAAATATTGTCGTTGTTATATTTTTTTTTTATTAATTTCAGAGCCCTGTATTATTTGAGGAATCATCAAAAATGATTCACGGAAATGCCATTACAATAGAAATCGCTCCTCATGGTTTACTCCAAGCTATCTTGAGAAGATCGCTGAAGAAAGACTGTGTGAATGTGGCATTGACCAAACGTGGACACAGTGACAATGTTGAATTTCTCTTGACTTCTATCGGAAAGTAAGTTTTCATATCACAGTTTAAGAACCACTGACATATAATATATAATATGAATAATCGATTTCAAATATTACCAGGTTGTATGAGGTGGGAATTATTCCACAATTGCCCAATATTTATCCAAAAGTCGAATTTCCAGTTTCTAGCGGAACTCCTATGCTCTCTCCTTTAGTTGAATGGGAACACAGCGAGGATTGGTAAGTTGTTGCATAAATTTTCAATTTGGAGCATATTTAAATTTATCATACATATTTTATTCTGTAGATTATTTTATTTTACTCTGCAATGTACGCGCTAATGGAAGATACAATATGCATGACGTGGCTCATTCAGTATTCCAATTAAAGTACCTTCAAGACGAGATTACGCTTAATACAATAATAAATATATACCATAAATCTTCTATATTTTATTGCTATAAATATTTTACGAATGATTTAGTTTAGTAGAAATTAATAATGATATTCAAGTATTTACCTTTGGATTATTATTAGTATAAAACTGGGACGTGGGGAAAATGGGTCATATAAAGTAATATTTGCTGAATGAGCCTTTACTTTTCTGATTTTTATCTGATTCATCAAATGACTCATTTGAAACAAATATTTTACTGTGATTTTGTGTATTTTAGGTATGTAACATCTTACAAAGAACAAAAAAAGATGAAGTCAGGTGAAAGAACAGTGAGAATGTCAATTGTAGATGAAGATATGGAATACATGTCGGGTCACGTTATCGATGGTCTGATAATTTTTTTCCTAATAAAAATAAACTTATTCATTATTTATCTAATATATAATGTATGATTACAGGGCGAAATCTTTACCCAGCAACCGGTTATTTGATATTAGTTTGGGAAACCCTCGGTATGATGGTTGGTGAATTCTACACAGAAATATCGGTCGTATTCGAAAATGTTCGTTTTCAAAGAGCCACAACTATACCTAAAGATGGTACATTAGAATTCATCGTTATGATTCAAAAAGGCAGTGGAAACTTTGAGGTATAAATTTATTGCATTTAAAATACATTTCATTATAATAGACATAATAAAAATATTATTATTTATAGATTGTCGAAAGTGGTGCAGCAATAGTTACTGGTAGAATTTATAGGAAAAAAGATGTATCTCAAGAATACAGACCACTTGCTGAACCCATCGATGAAACCGGAGAATATGTTAGAAATTTGACAACAAAAGATTTCTACAAAGAATTGAGACTCAGAGGATACAATTATTCGTTTGTTCCATTTTTTTTTCGAAACTCTAATAAATTGTTTATTATTGAAAAAAAAACGTATAAACATTTTATAAACTTTATAGAGGATTATTCCGTGGAATTCAATCTTGTAATATGGAAGGAACACGCGGAATTACAAGCTGGGAAAATAACTGGGTAACTTTTATGGATACACTGTTGCAAATATCAATCGTTGGATTAGATACTAGAGGACTTTATGTACCAACAAGAATTGAAAAATTAAGTATCGATTCCGTTAAACATTATGCCGTTTTGTCAGCTATTCCAGATTCTGATATAAAATACCTTCCAATTACTGCTTACAAAGATATCAATGTTATAAGGTAAATATTATAAGTTAGTACAATATATTTTATAAAATAATTTTTACTATTGCATTTCTTTACATGGTTATTGTAGATCTGGTGGAGTTGAAATTCGCGGTGTTGTTGCATCCCCTATAACCAGAAGAAATCCATTAGGTGTGCCAGTTCTTGAAAAATATCAATTTATACCCAATTTTCCAAAATTCAAGATGACTGTCAGTCTTATTATAAGCTTTAAAATATTTTTTTTATAGAATCTTAAATAAAATTATATTTTATATTCCAGGAAAATGATATTTCTCGAGTTCATGTGCAATTAATACTTGAAAATTGTCAAGGTATCAAAGTTAAATCCATTGAACTTGTCGACGAAGCAACTGAACCTGAATCCGAACCTTTTATGCCTAAAATAAGAGATGTCCTAGGAGATACTCCTCTTATTCAAGCTGATTTATTAGTAATCTCCGAAGAAAAATTAGAACTTGGAGAAAACATAACTGTAGAAAATAAAAAAATATCAGGGGAAACTAATACACTCATTTTTATTGGTTCAAAACTTCTCGAAAGACCGTCGGTAACATACTTTCAAATATATATTTCAATATTGATTACATCATTAGAAGTGATAACATATTAGATTTATTTCAAATAATATTTTTATTTTTAAAAGATCATATTAAAACCATATTTTTTAATTGAAAATGTTTTACTGATAGAAATAATATAATATTATATATTAAATTCTTCCACTAATACACATTTTTGTTATTCTAATATATTTAAATTGTAGAACTAAATACAAATATTCTAATTTTAGGTATTAAAAAGCGCTTTAGAATGCTTAAAAGACAAAGCTTTCATAATTTCACGAGAAAGTCTTTCGTTCGATCCTCAAACTACATATACTAACATGGATATTGTGTCTGCAATTAAAACTGTTTCAGAAACAATTGTATTGTTAAGGAAAAAAATTGATCCTAAACCAGCTAGATTTGTTCATATTAAGGATACTGATGAAAACTTTCAATGGATCGACGAGGTAATCGTGTCGATTAATTTTATCGATGAAATTCAAATTATTTAGTCCTTTTTTAATATTTATTTTATTTATTAGATAAAATCTGTAATGAAAGATAATGCAAAACTAATTCTGGTCGCTCAAGGAGAAAAACTTAACGGTATTGTGGGACTTGCTAAATGTTTAAGAGCAGAACCTGGAGGTGAAATCGTCAAATGTGTTAATATTGTTGATTCAACGTGTCCTCCATTTGATCCTGATCTTCAAATATTTGAAGAACAACTGGATAAAGAACTTTCAATGAACATTTTCAAAGATGTATGAAAATGAACCTATCAAACGATTGCAATAGTCATTTTATATAATTATATTTTTATTATAATATTTAAGGGTCAATGGGGAACATATCGTCATATTCTTCTGGAAGACCTGCAAACTATCGATGCTGAACATGCTTACGTCAATATTACTACCAGGGGCGACCTTACAAGTTTACGCTGGATTCAAGGAGATATTGATCCTAAAAAAGATTCATCCGTTGTTCATGTAAGCATTTTCAAATACACACACACACACACACACACATATATATATATATATATATATAATATACTCTTATAAGTATATTAAATGAGTCTAATACAATTACTATGTTCTCCAAATACAGGTTTACTATTCATCTTTGAACTTCCGTGATATAATGACAGCAACAGGTCGCATTACAGCTGAAACAGTTGCCAGAGGAAGACTTGCTCAAGAATGTGTCCAAGGATTAGAGTTCGCAGGAAAAACACCCAGGTATGTCCAATTTTTCAACCAAATAGCAAGAAATGACAAAAATATAGTAATTTTAATTACACAATTACAGTGGTAAACGAGTCATGGGTATGATAGCAAATAGAGGTATGGCTAATGTGGTAAGAGCAGATAATTATTTCACTTGGCCAGTACCTGATGAATGGTCTCTTGAAGATGCAGCCACTGTGCCAGTTATATATGGAACTAGTTTCTACGCTTTGGTAACTTTATAATATATTTAAATTATTTATTAGCTAAAAATAAAATATGAAACTTGCATTAATCCGTTACATTTAGATTATGATTGGTAAATTGAAACATGGCGATAGAGTACTCATCCATGCCGGAAGTGGAGGTGTTGGTCAGGCTGCAATCAATATTTGCCTTAGATATGGCTGTAAGATCTTTACCACAGTTGGAACAGCTGAAAAACGAGCATTTATCAAACGAATCTTCCCTCAACTTAGTGGTAATTTAATATCTAAAATATTTTTCATTCATAAAATAACAGAAATAAAATTTATTTATTTTTAATTTAGATGATAATATTGGATCATCACGTGATACATCTTTTGAAGAACTTGTTATGAAACAAACAAATGGTGAAGGAGTAGATATCGTTTTGAACTCATTGGCTGAAGAAAAACTTCAAGTATTTACATTTCGTGAATAAATATTATATAATGAAATAAAGTAGTTTAATAATTATATTTGTCGATTATTTTAGGCATCAATTCGTTGTTTGGCAACAGGAGGACGCTTTTTGGAAATTGGTAAATTTGACATTGTAAACAATACAAATGTTGGCATACAATTTTTAATTAAAGAAGCTTCATTGCATGGAGTGATGTTGGATATCTTTGACGATGGAAATTCTCTAAAAGAGGTATAATTCAATTTTCAATATCGTATTATAACTAAAAAAAATCAATTTTATTTTAATCTTAATAGGATTTAGCTAAACTTGTTTTAAAAGGAATCCAAGATGGTTCTGTTAAACCAATTTGTAGAACAGTTTTCACTGAAAATGAACTAGAAAAATCCTTCAGATACATGGCGGCTGGTAAACACATTGGAAAAGTTTTATTGAAAATAAGAGATGAAGAACCAAATAAACATGCATTGCCAACAGTTAAAACATTAAAAGCAATTCCAAAGTAATAATAGCTTTATATCGGCATGAACCCAAATATTAAATAATAGTTTTAATTAAACGTTTTTAATTTCAATTTAGATATATGTGTCATAATGAAGATGTATACATAGTAATCGGTGGTCTTGGAGGATTCGGATTGGAATTAGTAGACTGGCTTATACTTCAAGGTGCTAGAAAAATTGTTATCAATTCAAGGAGAGGAGTTTCAAATGGCTATCAATCACTAAGAATTAGGTAAATCTAAAAACGAAAAAACATATAATGTTTTAAGACATTTAAAATTATATTTATTGTAATTTCAGAACTTGGATGTCCTATGGAGTAAATCTTTTAGTAAAAACTGATAATATGTCAACAAAAGAAGGTTGTATAAATCTATTAAAAACAGCTAATTCAATGGGTGTTGTAAAGGCCATCTTCAATCTTGCTGTTATTTTAAAAGATGCCTTATTTGAAAATCAAACTGCTGATACATATAAACAAAGTTTTCTACCGAAGGCTATAGCTACAAAAAATCTTGATATAGAATCAAGAAAATTATGCCCACATTTACAGTAAATAAACTTTAAAAACATTTTACTATATATTTTTAAACACTATAATTTCTACTAATTATAATATAAAATTTAGGGACTTCGTAGTGTTCTCCAGTGTGTCTTGCGGTCGTGGTAATGCTGGACAAACAAATTATGGAATGTCTAATTCAGTCATGGAAATGATCTGTGAAGAAAGGAAAAAAGCTGGCTATCCAGCTCTTGCAATTCAATGGGGTGTCGTTGGAGAGGTTATTTTCTAAACTTTACATACTTTTATCATTTTTTCCTTTTATCTTTATATAAATATCGCTTTCCTAATACTAATAATAGGTTGGCTTGGTGGCGGATATGCAAGAAGAAAACTTCGAAATGGAGATCAGCGGTACGTTGCAACAGAAAATATCTAATTGTCTTTCAGTGTTGGATCAATTCCTCAAACATGCAAAATATCCTATTTTGAGTTCAATGGTCGTTGCTGAGAAAAGAATTGGTGGTACTGGTTGTGGAAGTATTGCTGATTCCATTACTGCTATTATGGGTATGCAATTCATTCAAAAATACATATGCATAAAATTAATTATCACACTTAACCTTTATAATTATTTAACGATTAGGTATTAAAGACATAAAGAAAATATCAATGCAGGCATCACTGGCTGAACTTGGAATGGATTCTATGATGGCAGTAGAAATTAAGCAAACTTTGGAAAGAGATTTTGAAATATTCTTGACTGCACAAGATATAAGAACGTTAACATTTGCTAGGTATAGAATCCTCAAAAAAAAAAATATAGATTTTAAAGCAATATTTTAAACTAATCGTGTTGTTTATAGATTATTAGAATTGACAGTAGAACGCGAAGCAGCAACCAGTACAATGGCAACTAATATTTCTGATGACAGCGCAGGTTTTAAACTTTTAATTCGTAATATTGGAGATGAACTTGTTGCTTCAGAACCATTGGTTGAAATGACTACTATCGTCAGTGACGCAGCTGTTAGTATAAAATCAATATCAATCCAAAATATTTTCATCGAGAATATATATATATATATATATATATATATATATATATATATATATATATATATATATATATATATATATATATATATAATAAAAATAATTTTTTATCAAATATTTTTGAAATATCAAATTTTAGGAGGACGTTATTAGTAAAACAGCAATGATATTTGCTATACCAGGTATTGAAGGAATGGCAAGTTCCTTAGAACCATTATGTAAAAGATTAAAATATAAAGTTACTACACTCCAATTAGGTTATGATTTCGTAGATGAATCAATTCAACAAATTGCTGTTAGACTTTATGAGGTAATAAAATTTTATCAAGGCTTTATATAAAATAAATTTTAAAAAAATAACCAATATAAATATTTATTTACAGTCCATCAAAACACGTTTAAGTTCCAAAACGTTTACGTTATTAGGCTATTCTTATGGAGTTACAATACAATTGGAAATCGCTAGTATTTTAGAAAAAGAAGGTATTTTTATTTTTCTATTATTAACATTATTTCTTGATAGAAATCATCGCATTTAATTGAAATCATCCTTGTTTACAGGTTATGTTGGTAGGATTTTCTGTGTTGACGGATCTCCTGACTTCTTGGAACGTATCACCAAAGCTTATTACGATGTGTCGAATATGAAATTGGTAGAGAACTTGTTACTGTGTAACATTCACGACATTATTGTGGGTAAAAAGGATCCAAATTTGATGACGACATTACTCGAAATTGACGATTGGGATAACAAAGTTGAACACTTCTTGCAACATGTTCCTAGTTCAGTGAAATATTCAAAACAATATCAAAGAGCGCTAGCTCGAGTCACTTTAAGCAGAGTCATATCTATCTTGACATATCAAAGCAAAATGGAAAAACTTAAATCGCAACTTATACTTTTGAGAACTAAAGGCAATCCTAACAATGTTACCATTGATGAGACATATGGACTTCAAAAATATTCTGAAAAACCTATACAAGTACATATGTTGGAAGGAAATCACGCTACCATACTTGAAAACAAAGATTGTTCCAACATCATCAATAGAACAATTGCTGATGTAAATTCATCTAGCAAAACTAATGTCGGATCTGTGGTCGGCATGATTCAATCTACAGCAGAAACCGCAAAGTAATTGAGATGCCATTGAAAACCAATTTCGATCTAAATAACGTTTCATCAGACGTGTTTGCAATTGTCATTTAATGAATAAATACATCCAATAATTTACTCAAAATAAAGCAAAATCCATCAAATTTGGAAATACTCTGATACGTTATGACATTAATAATTGATGGAATTACACGAGCAACATTTTTTCTATTTTTATAATTATATCATATATAAAAGTTTTAAATAAACAATAAATATTTTTTTTGCAAAATTTCGTTTATTTTACTCCAAAATCACCCAGCATGTCAATGGAGGTGCCAATATATATTAATTCTATTGCATCATAACAAGAGAAAAAGCCTATCACAAACAATATATATTTCAACTAGTAATTGAAAGTAGAAACCAATATGGATCAAAAATAATATTTAGAAAATACATATCGTTTTCTAAAATATTGTCATATATAACTCTATAAAAAGAGTTTAATATTTTAAAGTTAAATTTTACTTTGTACTTTTACAATAATAATTTAAACGAACGATAAAATCAATCAATTATCTTTTTTTTTTTTTTTTTTGGTTAAATTGAATAATAAAATAATCCATATATTGACTTAAGAAAAAAGATTACATGATATTTCGCTAAGTATCATTATTAAGAAATAAAAATATTTTAATTTACGTTATAAAAAATGTATTAAATTATATAAATTTAAGGGTTCTTTGCGACGAATTCTTCACCCTTTTTGATGTTCTTTTTCAATTCTGGCAAAGCTTCTTTGAGCAACTGCGTCTCATAATCGTTAAGTTTTCCAATGCCCAAATTTCTCTCGATACCGTTTTTGCCCAAAAGTAAAGGTGAAGCGAAATATGTCGCTTCAGTAATGTCAGACTTAACATAAGCACATTCAACAACGTTTGATTCGCCATTTATGGCTTTAATAAGGCTAAATGCAAATTGAGCTCCAGCATGGGCCATAGAAAGAGTGGCTGATCCAGCTCCGGCTTTAGCTTTCACGACCTTAAAATAAATAAACAAGATTATAAATATTATTAAAAAAACATATATCAAATCCATATGTGTGCTTTGTTTTACTTCAGTTCCGGCATCTTGAATTCTCTTAGTGAGAGCGTCAATTTTAGCTTGATCTAATTTGACAGCAGGTTTACACTGACTAAGCAAAGGAATAATAGTAACTCCAGAGTGTCCACCGATCACAGGGATAGATACTGTTCGTGGATCTACATTGTTAACAGCTCCAATAAAGGCGTGTGATCTGACAACATCCAATGTGGATACTCCAAAAAGACGTTTAGGATCAAATACTCCAGCCTAATAAGTAAAAATCATGTAACTTGAACAATTACAATACTATTAAAAAAAGTTATCGAATTTTAGCATGTTTCTATATAAATATTTTCAATATACAAATTAAGATAAAAACAGGAAGTAAAAAAAGACTTATTAAAATAAAAGACAAAATGTGAGCTAATATAAACAATAAATTTATTATATATACTTTAGTGAGAACTTCGGCGGCAATTGGAACAGTTGAGTTAACAGGATTGGAAATAATTCCAATCATGGCTTTGGGACAAGCTTGAGCGCAAGCTTTAATTAAATCTCGTACAATGGAAGCATTGGTATTGAATAAATCATCGCGTGTCATTCCAGGCTTACGCGGAACACCAGCTGGAATAATAACAACTTCGACACCTGAAATAAAAAAAAAGAGAAATATTTAATATATACAAGCAATTAAGATAACACATATATTAGAATTAATCCCTTTTGTAAAAATAATGTAAAAAAATATATAGCAGAAATAATATAAACAATATGGTCGTAAACAAATAGTGTTATCACAAGTGTGCAAGCAAATATAAAATAAAAAGACAAATAATTCATTATCTTTAAACAATTTAATATAGATATAAATAATATTTTTATCAGAAAATTAATAAAACTTTAAACATTCTGCTATCGTAAAAACAACTTTAATTAAATCAAATATAAAATAAATACTTCACATCTCAGTTTTCTGACAGTAACTAAAAAATACATTTAATTATTTATTGTGATAAAAAAATACACACCTCTCAATGAATCTACAAGTTGATCAGGTCCAGTAAATCCCTTAACTATAGCTGGTGTGTCGATATGTGAAATATCAGCAGCCACACCAGGAGTATAAGGTACGATATCATAAAGATTCAGTTCAGTGACAGATGGGTTTAACTTCATTAACAATGATAATGGTTGACCAATTCCACCACCGGCACCCAAAACGGCAACTTTGCGATTATTCTTTAAAAAATATATTAAGAAAAATTAATTAAAATGAGGACTTTCATCTTAACTGTTTGAATTTAAAAAAAAAACATTAATTTTAAGTTAAATAATTTTGTTGCGATACTGCGTATCTTATCTTATTTTCAAAATCATAGTTAATTATATAACAATAAAAATATATATATAAAATGGTTTATATTGTAAATCTTTATTTAATCTTGGATTTACTAATGAAATTATATTTATTGAATTTATTTTAAAGCCAAAAACATGAAATGATTATATAAATAAAATTATTATACATTATAGTTAATATAAATTTACATCTATAATTATGATAAAATACTTTCAATTGATTATATTTCAATAAATATATTAGATTGTTGAACTATAATAAGTATAATAAAAAAATGTTAAACAAAATAAATACAAATATTGAAATAATACAATTAAAACTTGAATATGTAACTATTTTGAATTATGAAACATCTGAACAAGTTTACAATGTCGTTGAAATTTCAAGGTTATACATAATTAATATTGATATAATATAGTATTAAGATAATAATTATATTTGAAAATATAAAATTGGATGAAAATAGCCATTTAAATTTACTCTTATTTTATAATTTTTCAAATCGAGTATTTAAATTACTCAAAGTATTAAAATTTTAATTTGAAGACATAATCCGACTGACGTAAAAATTACAATTAGAATTAAAAAAAAAGTAAATAACGTTTAATGTTATTATTAGTTAACAATATAAAATTTATAAAAAATATTTGTCGAATTAAAAGATGAAAGTATGAAATAAATAGATAGAAAAGATTTACAATCGAACACACGGAATTAATATTGTTAATACAATTTTAGTAACTATTTCTTGAAAGAAGAATTTTATGGCAATATAATATTTTTTTTGGAAAACACTCATAATAAGAAATTTGATCGATATATTGATATCAAACATGGACTTTATACATACATAAATTATTGTATGCATAAAACTTAATCGTAAAAATGAGTTAATTACAATGAGAAAAAAAACATTATCGATATGCGTTTGCAAAGTATCATATTTACAAATATAAATAGCAAAAAAATATTTTTTTTTAATAAAGTGCTAAGTCAAAGATTTATAGATACGGTATAATTAGCATATTATATAACAAAGATAAACATAGTATAGTGTTAAAATATTAATTGAATTTAATATGACGAAAACTAGAGAATACAACGGAATCCGGTTAAGAAACGTCGAATCGATGTGTCAATTCAAAAATATGACATAAAACACGAAAACGTGACAAATGTTTTTTTTTTTTGAGAAAACGAAAATTTAAAAACAAAAATGTTACGATTCTTTAATGAAAATATTTCGATTAATACCGCATTTGTGGTGGAGAAATTCCTCGAGGAAGCGACGACGGGACGAACGAGTCTGGAAAACATTTTCTTTAATCGATCACCGACACCGAACCGAACCGAAGATGAACCTTAACTGACCTTCACGTTATCACCTTACGTAAACGTCTGCTGACAATTTTTACTCTTAAAATCACACTTTACGACCATAATTGTGTACCGCTTTATTAAATATAATTTAATATTTTAAATCAAATACACATCGTATTATTGTTTTTAAAACGATTTTAACATTATAAAACTCTTAAAAATATATATTCGACCTCTGAATAAATAATAAATATTTTATATATGTATTAAATTGGCGTGGGTGGATTTTGTGAGATTACATGCGATATTTAAAATTATGATTATAGTGTGATTTAAGATAATGTTGATAATGATTATGAAATTTTAATTATATAAAATATATACGCTCACACATTAAAAAAAATCGATTGGCAGCACTGCGTTAATATCGATTTGGCGTTTCGCCGTTGACGTGTGACGGCAGAGGCGGTACGGTGGCCGATTCGTTTTACGAATTAAGTCATCGTCGTCGATATAAAACTAGCAAGAAATATCGGGGCCTCAAATCGAGCCCTCCGCTGAATAAAGGTTAACATCCGCTTCTATTTATTCTTATAGATTCATCATTGTACGGTTTGCCGATAGCGGCACCGCCCCCGTTCTTTTTTAACTTTTGATAATAAATTTTTGTTGTCGTTTGCATTATCGACATATTTTATCGCGAACTACTTTAAAAAATATATATATTTCACATACATTTAGTTAGTATATATATATGTATATAATTATGACCGTCTTAATGTTTCTAACCTAGTTCTTTGAATATCTTGAATCATTTTCGCGAACAGCGAACCATCCTTACCGAATTCTGTTATTGATTGTGATTGTGATATCTTTGATATTGTGCTCCAATATTAATTCATAATAATTTCAATAATATAAATATAACATTATATTTATTAAGGTGTTACAGTTGAAATATTAAAATGAAAAACAAATTTTTGATATAAGCAAAAAATAAAATATCAATAAATTTTACGTTATATATCGCAAATGCTGATCAACATTAATATTGCCACTTCCTTTCCGTTGCGTTGTATAAAATATTAAAATAATATCAATATGTGAAATATTTAAATTTAAACAACCACGAAGTGATAATTAATCAATTAATCCGTTACCATAAATGTGACATTATATAGCCTTATAGTTTATTATTTTGTGTATAATATATTAATTAACCGAGATTGTTTCATCGTTACATGCGAATCTTATCGAAAAAAAATATTTAAAGTGTAATTTTGCAAAATAAATACGCATATACGTATAAAATCATCATAATAAAACGCGCGCAACAATAATAGATGAACAATTATCCGATAAAGTGAACCTATCCATTTTCCTATATTTTTGGTACTATCGTATGCAGACAAATAACAGAACTTTCCTAATAACTTGATATAAAGTAATCGTCGACAAATTTTATTTTATAATTATGAACATTGCATAATATTATGAAAAATGTGTTTTAACCCTTACGATAAATATTTTCTAATAAAAATATACTCTGAATTGCATCTAAACTCTTACCAAATAATATTCACAAAATCTTACGTATTTAGTTTATATCTTAATAAAATTAACATTATAAATGGTAATAGTATTGTCGATTGAATTATGAATGTTTCAAATATTTTCAGAATAATTAAACGTCACCATTCTGTCGCTTGGGTCCAAAATGACAGATTCAAAGTATTTCACGACGACGAAGAAAGGAGAAATTTTTGAATTAAAGTCAGAATTAAACAATGATAAAAAAGAAAAGAAAAAGGAAGCCGTTAAAAAGGTTATTGTTTATTTTTATAGAATTTATGATTATAAAATATAACTTGTGATTTATATAATCACGATTATTACTTAATATCATGTTTTATGTTTATTTTATGTTAATTTCTCTTCTATTATACTTCTTGTGGCTTTAGAAAAACTCACAATTTTGAATTATTACTTTATCAAAAATTTTAATTTAATGAAATTAAATTAAAATTTCTATTAGAATTATCTTTTATATATATTTATTTCTTTATAGGTTATAGCTTCTATGACCGTTGGAAAAGATGTCTCCGCTCTATTTCCAGACGTTGTCAATTGCATGCAAACAGATAATTTGGAGTTGAAGAAGCTGGTGTATTTATATTTAATGAACTATGCTAAATCTCAACCGGATATGGCTATAATGGCAGTTAACACTTTCGTTAAGGTTAGTATTTGAATATTCTAATTTTATAGATATAGTTTTATATATTCTCATGTTAGTTTTTGTTATTAATATGTCATTCTATTTAATACATTCAAATCCTTAATATAATCATTTAATATTTATCTCTGTAATTATAAAATATATTAAATAGAATGATAATAGGATCATGTTATTTCACGTTTGTATCATTTCATTTTACTATTAGTTACATATATATTTCATTAAATTCATTAAGATCTATAGTATACTATTCAACTAGTATTTAGAATGAAATAATTTAAACTTATATTTTTTGATGAAATTTATTAATATATAAGATCTTAATGTATTTTCTTTTTGTTATTAAATCTATGTAAGTTACATAATCATTTTGAATGTGTTTTTTTCTGAGTAAAAACAATATCGAAGCACATAACTTTATTGATGCACTAAGTGTGCGTGTGTGTGACTAGTGTTTTTTTATTTAATTTAATTATTTTATATATTGTGGGGGGATAAGCGTTTTGAATGAAATATTAATTAAATCACTGCATTAAACATCATATTAATCTATCGATGTACCAGAAAAGGGCGCAATTTTTGAAGATTTTCATGTTAAATGTTCTGAAGTTCTATATAAGGATACATAAAAATCTTGGTATAATATTTTAATATACTTCTAATTTACAAAATGTTAATATTTATAGCTGTAAAAGTAATAATAATCTGTACACTTTTGCATATTATTTTAATTATGCTTATAATTTGTAATCTTAATATTAAAAAAAAAGCTAATCCACTTAATAACATAACACATACATAGTAATGGGCAACTGTTACAAAATTTCTTTACTACAAGATGAAAACAAAAAAAAAACAATTTTAAACTTCACTCCTTATTTATCCTAGTTATATGTAATAGATTCATTCATGTTATTTATAAAAGCCGCCAATCATTATATTTTGTATTCATACTAAACTTCACTTTTTATCATCTCCTGTCAAACTTTTTCTATACTTTATTAAAAAAAAATACTAATAATATATTATAGGTATTGATTTTGAAAATTGCTACTCACGTTTTATGCTATAACGATTATCACAGTTATAAATATCTAACATAACATTATATAATGAAAAAAATGCATTAACAATCACTGTAATAAATAATGTCAACTAAATTCAATTTTCATTTAAAAAAATCTATCGTTTATTGGTTTTTACTGGATAACTGCTAAAATGTATATTACAGAAACAATATTTGAAATAAGTTTATCTATTAATTATTAATTTTACATTACTTTTAACTCAAAATTTAAAGTCATCTTTTTGAATATGATACTACTCCAGAATAATATATTTGCGTTAGCGTTAATCATAATTCATTATTATAATGATCACCAAAAATTCTCTGTATTTTTATTTAGCGTATGTTTTTGTATCATATGTATGTGTTTTATCATACAAATTGAATTTCAAGCGAAATTAATTGATCATTATTATTTCAGAAAAATTCTTTTTCTGTAAAATGTAATAAATTATATTATTAATAAAATATTTTTGTAGTATGAAGATGTAAAATATGTTATGTTTTTAGTACTGAGTATGATTTTTATTACTTTTACAGCATAACAGAGCTCAAATATAATATTAAAATATAGAATATATGAACAATTATTTGTGTTTATATGTATTATATATATGTATATTAATAATATAAAAATATTCTACGTTTGATGTGATTTTGTATATGAGCTCTTTCTAACATCATTTTTTTGCATGCATATTCATTTTGAGTCTTTCAATTCTTTTAATTATTACAATTTTTGATATGCATATTTGTCATAAATGTGTAATTTATAGAATCACAAATTTGACAATATTTTTATCGTTATTTGTATTTAATTTTTTGCAAGTAATCTCATTATTTTTGTATCGAGTTTGTAATATTATTTTGCAAATGAAAGTATGTGTTTTAAAATTTTAGACTCAAAATTGTAATATGTATGTTTGTGATTTTATATATTTACATATAATATCTATGATTATTTTCACTTTAAATCATTTATCTCATTTGGAATGCCATTTAAAGACATTTCATTTATATTTATTACAAAAAATAAATTTCACGTTTCGCTCGCAGATTACATATCAATTTACCATCACCTCTTTATTATTTTTTTATCATATATTATTTATTTATATTTATATATTTTCATCATTCTATTATACATATATTCAATTATTCTGTACTTGTGCTAAGCACAGTATCTGTGTTGTGATTCGTGTTCTTTTATATTTTTTTTCTTTTACCTTTTAATGAAAAATCATGGACCATAAGGATTTACCAACCTCCCAGCTTGTCAAGGTAAAAAATATAATTGAAAGAATCATCATTGTTTCGGATATGGAGGGTTTACCTTTATGTGTGTTATTTATAATAATCGTTACTTGTTTACAATTGGCAGTCATAATATTGGTTACTTACTTTTAGGGTAAAAGTATTTGCACTTATAGTATTTATTTACTCATATAGTACATATAATAGTGAGAAATTTTCTAGTATATCGATATATATATATATATATATATATATATATATATTATACAATATTAAAAGTAACATAGAAATTTAATTTCATGCATTTCCTTAAAACTGATATTAACCAAGTTACATGTTTATAATTAATTTATGCGAAAATTTATAAACGTAAAACTTACTATATGAATAAATTGATTATCTTTTCTTATCACTATGAGTGCATACATTATTTTCATTCAATTTGTATTTAATGTATTAATTATATTTTAACTTTCCTAGTTTAAATTTCAGTATTATTACTGCCATGTCTGATTTCTTCTTTTTTATTTGTACATATGTTACATTTAAATTATAATAATAGTGTAATTACTTCTATCGAAAAATCGAGTTATATTTATTATATGTACTTTTGATTTTAATGCAATGTGTGTTTAATTTTTTTATATAACTATATATAAGTCATCATTCATGCTGTATTCATGTATATTTTCAGTATATTATTATCCTTCCATATCCGAAGTTAGTAATTACAGAAAATAATTTGTAGTTGACTTTATATGCATTAAATCTTAACATTTATTATGATACCTTTAGTTTTTTTCTAATGCTATATCAAAAAAATCTTTATCCTTCGATAAATAATTTTCTTCATACTGTTGTGGTAATGATAATTGTCCAAATAAATATTATACCATTTTATATAAACGTTGTACGCATGAAGTCATCTTTACTTAAACCTCTATATTTTAACGTCCGCCTACAATTATTATTTATATTAAGACAATAGCTTTTCGATAATGAACTATATATATTTGCAACATTATTACTGTCGATATTTTTTATGTTACTTTGTAATCGATATTATTATTGATAAAAAAAGTAATTGCTGTCAATTTTATATAAAATTATATTAATGCTGTTTATGATTAATAACAGATGCGATGCTAATTTTGAAATTTAATTTGCATTTTTATAATTTGTTTATATATAATATGGGTATCGGTTTCCTTTTCTTATTCATTTCTCTACTCTGTATATGTATTAATGAGAGCAAGTAAGTTGATATATTTATTTTCATGTATGTATGTTATCATAATCATTGATAATTCCTTGCTTTGTTGATTCTTGTTTAATTCCTGTAATATGTATAACATTATGTATGTAATTCGCTTTTATTGTTCGTTTCAAATTTTGTGTTTCTCAAAATTCTCAAAATTTAGTTTTATAACATGACAAGTCATGGTATTATTTTATTTGCTGTTGCATAAATCTGTAAAGCGAAAGAATAGTTATAAATAGTGAATACCTATCATTCATTTAAACAAATTTTATGGCATTTCATGGGAGTCATTCTGTGGTCTTTTTACTTCTTTTTTTTTCTTTAATTTTGGATATATTAGAAGCCAAATAAATATATATGCTATATATGTTTATTATGACGACAAGTAAAAGTAAAATGGCCTAATTATCATCATAGTGTTTTTTTTTAAATAATAAATACACGTCTTTTATTTAGTTATATTACATAATAAGTAAATAGTGTATATATGTATATCATAAATATATACATATGTATACACAGAATTGATGAATTTCATTAAATATGTTTGTTTTTATTTTATTTTTGTCAGGACTGTGAAGATCCAAATCCGCTTATTCGAGCATTGGCTGTTCGTACCATGGGCTGTATTCGGGTGGATAAAATTACTGAATATTTATGTGAACCTTTGAGGAAATGTCTCAAAGATGAAGATCCTTACGTCAGGAAGACTGCAGCAGTATGCGTTGCAAAACTATACGATATTTCATCCAGTATGGTTGAAGATCAGGTTTATATTTTTAAATTATCATAATTTTATTTTGTTTCTTCACTGGTATTTTATACTTTTTATTGGATTTTTAGGGATTTTTGGATCAATTGAAAGATTTACTCAGCGATTCCAATCCTATGGTTGTGGCGAATGCTGTAGCTGCATTATCAGAAATAAATGAAGCTAGTGTTAGTGGTCATCCATTAGTTGGTAAATAAATGATATATATATATATATATATATATATATATATATATATATATATATATATATATATATATATATATATATATATATTAATAAAAACATAAATAATTTTTTATTTTTTAATTATATACTTTAAAATTTTATTTTAGAAATGAACACTTTAACCATCAATAAACTATTAACCGCTCTGAATGAGTGTACTGAATGGGGTCAAGTGTTTATATTAGATTCTTTGAGCAATTATTCACCAGCAGATCCTCGTGAAGCTCAAAGTATATGTGAAAGAATTACTCCAAGACTTGCTCATGCTAATGCTGCTGTTGTTTTATCAACCGTGAAGGTGTGCTATTTAAATATTTTTTGTAATTTATATGGTTTATTTCATTATAAACAATTTATAATTTAATTTTAGGTATTAATGAAATTAATGGAAGTATTAGCTGGCGAGACTGATTTTTGCGCAAACTTATCGAAGAAACTCGCTCCTCCACTTGTCACACTTTTAAGTGCCGAGCCGGAAGTCCAATATGTTGCTTTACGTAACATTAATCTTATTGTTCAAAAACGTCCTGATATTCTCAAACATGAAATGAAAGTATGTGCAATAAAAAAATCAGCTTACTTTAAATATAATTTAAATTATATTAATTAAAATTACCTTATAATTTTAGGTATTCTTTGTCAAATATAATGATCCAATTTATGTTAAACTTGAAAAACTGGATATTATGATTAGATTAGCAGCCCAAGCTAACATTGCACAAGTTCTTGGAGAATTAAAAGAATATGCAACTGAAGTAGATGTTGATTTTGTTAGAAAAGCCGTTCGTGCTATTGGAAGATGTGCCATTAAGGTCCTTTTTTAACATGATTTTATAATTATCCCACACCAAAGTAAAATTTGGTTTTATAACTTTCTAAATATTTTTAGGTTGAACCTTCTGCTGAACGTTGTGTATCTACATTGCTTGATCTTATTCAAACTAAAGTGAATTATGTTGTACAAGAAGCGATTGTTGTAATAAAAGATATTTTCCGTAAATATCCTAATAAATATGAAAGCATAATTAGTACACTATGCGAAAACTTGGATACGTTGGATGAACCTGAAGCTCGGGCTTCTATGGTATGGATTATTGGTGAATACGCTGAACGTATTGATAACGCTGATGAATTATTAGATTCATTCTTAGAAGGATTCCATGATGAAAATGCTCAAGTAATTTAATATTTTGTATTTCTCAATCATATTTATCATATATTTTTATTTTATTTTATTGTATTTTTTTAAACTTAGGTACAATTACAACTTTTGACGGCAGTCGTAAAATTGTTCCTAAAAAGACCAGCAGATACCCAAGAATTAGTTCAACATGTACTCAGTTTAGCTACACAGGATTCTGATAATCCTGACTTAAGGTATTATCTTCAATACGCACACTCATATATATATATATATATATATATATATATATATATATATATATATATACATACATATATATATATATATATATACATATATATATATATATATATATATATATATATACACATATATATATATATATATATATATATATATATATATATAACTTTTTTTTAATGATTTTCTTAAATTTTATAGAGATCGTGGTTTTATTTACTGGCGTCTTTTATCTACTGATCCAGCGGCAGCGAAAGAAGTTGTACTCGCAGACAAACCACTTATATCTGAGGAAACTGATCTGTTAGAACCTACACTGTTAGATGAACTCATATGTCATATAAGTTCTCTTGCTTCTGTTTATCACAAACCACCAACAGCATTTGTTGAAGGTAAAATTAAACTAAATATGTTTTGCGTTATAAATTAACATTATATTTGTATACATTATACTTTATTGTAAACTATTTTCTGTCAGGAAGAGGTGCTGGCGTTCGAAAATCGCTACCAACAAGACAAGGATCTGCTGACGATCATGCCACTCATACAGATGCACGAGCTACAGTTATTCCAAATCAGGTAAGAAAGACTTTGTAGTACTTGTTTTATAAATGTAATTAATTTTATATTCTTTAAAACATTTTATATCTTATTTATAGGAATCCCTTATTGGAGATTTATTATCAATGGATATTGGAGGTCCACCTCCAGTACCAGTATCTAGCGGCCCACCACCTTCTGCTGGCTTAGATTTGTTGGGAAGCGGTCTTGACGTATTGGTCAGTATTTTATATGTATATATTATACGAAATAATTACAATATCAATAATTATTTATTGATTCACTTATTTATATTAGCTTGGAGGAGTACCGGAACCTTCTGCGTCTAACGTTCCAGCACCGGGTGCTGCTGGTTTATTAGGAGACATATTTGGTACTGCTAATGCTGGTGGCGCTCCAGCTTTACCGCGACAATGTTGGTTACCTGCAGAAAAAGGTAAAGGTTTAGAAATTTGGGGAACATTCAGCCGTCGAGGAGGACAACCTCGAATGGATATCACACTCACAAACAAAGCTATGCAAGCAATGAATGGTTTTGCTATCCAATTAAATAAGAACAGGTATAATTGATATTTTAAATACTTATTATTGCTTACGTTTTTATGATTTTTAACATATTTTTTTATTTCAGTTTTGGTCTAATTCCTGTTGGCGGATTAACTGTAGGAACTTTACAACCTTCTCAGAGTATTGAAACTACATTACCACTTGCAATTACTGGACCTGTACAAAGGATGGAACCATTGAATAATCTTCAAGTTAGTATATGCACTTATAAATATTTTTCCATTATATGTTCGTATGTGTGTGTGTGTATTTATAATAATTATTTACATATTTTAGGTTGCCATTAAAAATAATGTAGACGTATTCTACTTTGCATGTCTTGTCCATCCACAAATGTATTTTACTGAAGATGGTCATTTGGATAAACGAGTTTTCCTTACCACATGGAAAGAAATTCCGGCAGCTAACGAAGTCCAATATAATCTTAAAGGAATTCAAGCTACGGCCGATGCTATCACCAATAAAATGACTATTAATAACATATTTACGATTGCGAAACGAAACGTCGAAGGACAAGATATGCTTTATCAGTCATTAAAATTAACTAACAACATATGGGTGTTGCTCGAGTTGAAACTCCAACCCGGTAATCCTGATGCAACTCTAAGTTTAAAATCTAGAAGCGTAGAAGTGGCGCCAATTATATATCAAGCTTACGAAGCTATTTTAAAATCTAATTAAAAATACTATAACACTGTAAATTTAAGTATATAGAACAAACGTTTTTTTATGTGAAGACGTAGAACATGTTTCATATATATCAAATGATGTTATCGTTATAAATTGTTTATCTAATTATATATTATAAAAAGGAAACTCGAAATTGAAATGAATCTATCATTTTATCATTCTCAGTTGTTGAACTTAATCCATTCCATTTGTATATCGAACATTTCACGTATTAGTATGTATGTATATGCATTGTAATAAAATGTTATAAAATATATGATATAAAGCATTAAAATTTATTTATCTAATATTTTTTTTTTGATAATTATAATTTTGTTAACTATTTCTGATTCATTAGAAATAAACGAAAATTAGCCGATTTTTTTTAATAAATTAATTTCATTGTTTTTTTTTTTTAGGGAGAAATAAAATAAAATATGTCAATCTTTATATATATATATATATATATTTAATGTTTCTTAGATTATGTCTACAATTTTATAATACGAACATATATTTGTATTAAACGATTATAAAAAAAAAACATACGGACAAAATAATGGTCGTATATTCGTCTGTTGCGACAGTTTATTATGAAAGCGGGAAGCGCAGTACAGGTGGTTGTCAGTTGCGGTCGTTCTTTCGGTGTTTGTTGTTCGGCAACGCGTTATACGTGAAAGTGTCACGAGATGCTGGTGCGGGATCCTCGTGGCGAATTCTACGACAAATTAGCCACCAGCGGACACGTCTGTCACCTCTTTTATTATATATATATATATATAATTTATATTATTTTCTTAACTTTGTTTTTCATACTGCATCATGTCTTCAAATTTGCCGTTTATGACATTTTTGATTTGAATCTTTATATTTTTACTTTATTTTCTTTTTCTTAATCCTGAAAATAATAACGTTTATTTTTTCTAGTTATTTATAATTACTTTATTATAAATTCATATTCTGATGATGCGAATCCTTTTATTTAGGTTCGGCGATTAATGAAAATTTTTCAAATATAATATACTTAATGCTTTTTTTTATTCATTTAAATAATGAAAGAATAATTGTATAAAGTATTTGTTTTTTTTTTTTATTTTTATAATTAATTTTTAGTAATAACAGGTTTATGATCAAATTGAACTTTTATATATAATTTTATATTTTATTTCAGAGAATTCTTTTACTAGTAAATTATGATATCGACGGTATATGCGCTTGCAAAATTCTTCAATCTTTATTTAAATGCGACAATATAGCATATACTTTGGTACCGGTGAAAGGAATAACGGATTTAAAAACCGCTTACGACGAAAACTGTCAGGAGATTAAATATGCCGTACTTCTTAATTGTGGTGGAACGATAGATATTGTCGATTTGCTACAACCGGAAGAAAATGTAGTATTTTATGTTTTTGACTCTCATAAACCCACCGATGTGTGCAATATATATAGTGATGGACAGGTATATATGTTTAGTTATTTTAATTTTTATATTATAACGAATCAACTAATCATTATATTATGCTATAATTTTTTATTTCCAGGTACAAGTATTATGGAGTGATTCTGAGGAAAATGTTCCAAATTTTGAAGATATTTTTAAAAACGATGAAGATGTATATGATTTTTTTTTATTTTAACTACTTTTTTTTCTTTCGGTTTACGTTTTTTTTTTCTATTTCAGTCGGAACCAGAAGTGAATGAAGATAATGAAGAATTAGATAGTGAAGATGAATCCGCTAAAGAAAGTAGAATAGAAAAATTACAAAGGACCGCTGAAGAATCGGCCCGAAAGCGACGTGAAAAACGAATATGGGAAGATAATAGAAATAAGCTCATGTTTGATTATACGCAATTCAGCTTTTATAGTCGATCGGTAAAATAGGTTAAGTTTACAATCAATTTATATACGAAATTCAGTATAATTTAAATATTTTCTGTATTTAGAGTGCTATCATAATGTTTGAGTTAGCATGGAAACTTTCTAAAGACAATAGTGATTTACTTTGGTGGGCTATAGTTGGTTTAACGGAACAAATTTTGCTTGAAAAAATTGAAAATTCACAATACGTGTTGGAAACTGGAACGCTACAATCTCACATCACACGTTTATCATATAATAATCAAGAACACCAACAGGTACCATTTAATAATCAAAATTTTAATATTTTTATTTCTTTAAAACTAAATAAATATTTTTCGATAAACCAAAATTTAATATACATTATATAAATTAAAACAAATTGTATATCTAGGCAACTACTTCAATGGCCATAACTCTAGATAAAGATGTGAGATTAGCACTTTATAGACATTGGAATGTTGAGGCTTCACTTCGATATTCTGCATATTCAGCTTCTAAATTAAAATTATGGACTCTCAATGGTGAAAAGAAACTTTATCAATTATTAGTAGATATGGGGTAATTATATCACAATTATTCTTATTTTTATAATATTCTTTCTGTTTTTATGTACATATATAAATTTTTTTTTTTCATTTTATATAGATTACCTTTGGTGCAGGCTCGCCAGACATTTAATTCAATGGATTTACAATTAAGAAAAGAATTTTTAACCTCATTAGAACGATTAGCAGAAAAATACTCGTTACCTGACATAATATTTATCTCTTTTAATTTAAAACATGGATATAAAAATAGATTTTGTGCTTCTGATGTTGTATATGCTTTACTCGCTATACTTGAACATGTGAGTATTTTATGTTTATTTAATATATATATATATATATATATATATATATATATATACGTACATATATATATACGTACGTGTGCGTGTATACTAGAAACAATCGTTTATTTTAGGGCATCGATAATTCCTCTGATGAGAATCAAAAGTTTCAAAACGCATTAGATGCTTTATCTCGATGTAACGGAGATTTATTGAGAAAAGGTATTGACGTAGCAAAGAAAATTTTAATGAGCGGAGGCAGAATTATACAAACGTCTATGGAAAGTCATCTTATAGTTAATATGGGTCCCTTTTTATATTTGACGTTGCAATCGGTAAATATTTATTTATTTTTATAAGTGGATGTTTATAGACATTTTTTTATTAGAAACTATAACTAAATTATTTAGTAAACGTTATTATAATTATGTAATATTTCAGAATGTTAGTGACAAATTTATTTATGGAGAACCGCATTGGTTAGGAGTGTTGGCAAGATGGGCATTACGTTCTCGAGGACGTACATCTTTACCATTACTTGTTGCTGCAAATTTAACATCTGGAATTTGTATATTACTCGGTATTCCACCACTCGCCGACGATTCTGCCAGGAAGTAAGATCAGCATTTTTCAGCCATTTGCAACTATTTCTAATCGTTTAATTTAAAAACGTAATATTAATTTTCCAGCTTATTCGGTAAAGCGTTCGAACAGGCTGCTATTAAATCGAATTTAAACGTTTCCCTCGATTATTTCGATTCTTCCATTATGATGGTTCAATCGGAGGACATCAATAAATTTTTGGACGCTTTAACATCGCTGCTCGGTTAAAATATAAAAAAAAAATACTTTATTGTGTTGTGTAAATATAAACTAAATAATATGTGAATAATCGTGTGTGAGTACAATTTTTGCAAATACTATCATATTCATATCATCTGATTAGGAATTAAAACAATTATTTTTATATATATTATTCAAGAATATACCTTTTTGAAAGCACTCAAAAATTTATACAATATATCAATTACTATATTCAATATTTGGTGTAAACAGTGATTTGTAAAATTGAGCATTTACTATATATGAGCAGTTATAAAACTATATGTACAAGTAATATTATATAAAATTATTTTGGCAAGCATGAATAAAACTGCATAGATCGTTTCAGTGAATGTTGAGATAAATACATTTTAAACATTATTTATATTATTAGATGAAATGATTTTTATATGGTTAGTCAAATGTGTAAGTTTTCGAAATTTGTATTTTTTTTAATATTTAATGATCTCTAGTGTTATAGTTTTTTTTATTAATTAAAATTAAATAGTATTTCATATTTTTATAATAAATTAATTATTAATATTTGCATGAGGCTGACTGGAAAAAATGTTATTCGTCGTTCTTTCGAGCAAATCTTTGACATAATTCTTTTAAAGCAATATTTATTAGGTTGAGATTGAAAAATCACTTAAATTTATTTATTTAATTTGTATATATATATATACTCAATTGTATATTGTCTTTTTCACATATATATGCATTTATTTGTGTGTTGTATAAGGATAATTTTTTTTAAAGAAATAAATTAACAAAACAATATTATTAAAAATTTTGTAATTTCCTTCTCGGTTGACGTTTATTTAAACATTTATATGTTTCATTATTTTTTCTATGAATTTTCGTGTAAAATCTATTAAAATTTTCTATCACATCTGATGCCCTAAACCTACATGGTTTTAATCCTTTCGCTGCTATATACAACTATAATCACACGCTATAAAATTTAATTTATACAATATTTAAACCAGGGACTTTTAACTTAAGTTTATAGAAAAATTTAAATGAATCTATTTTTTTATCTGTTGCAAAGAAATACATCTTGCTGATGATGTTCATGAAAATTTAAAATATTAATCCTCAATTTAGTCTGAAAACTTTCTTTTTTATACGAAAAATATTAACAAATATATTTTTTTAATTCAAATACATAAAGTAAACTTGATACGCCAAATAAAAAGTTTTGGCACATTTTTTAACATTGATTTCAAACTGTATAACGAAATATGATTTCAAAACATATTTTATAATGGATGTCGTTTTACAATTGGACTTCATTTTGCTTCAGAATTCTTCAAATTATTCTACAGGATGTATAATTAATACCAAGCACGTCAATTATACAAAATCCCATATCGGATATAATAAAAAAAATTGCATAGTTGTAAAATGTAGAGCGCAAATATATTGTAGTTTGTAAAAATGAATATTGTGAAAAATAAATAGTTATTTGTTTACCAATTCAAATATTTGACTATTCACGAGTTTTCGAAGTCTTATCTAATTTATTATTACGACTTCCTATAATGAATCAGGTAATCCAATTTCAAATTATCTAAAATTGCATTTTTTTAAACTAATAATTATAGTCATAGCGAAAGGATTAAATATATTATTGTAAATTAGTTTGAAAACTATTTGTATAATAATTAAATAATATAATTTTTGTAACACTTCTATATTGCAAAATATTTTTCCGCATACTTATCACAACTTATTTTAAATTATTGCAGAATTATGCAACCGTTTTTAACAATGATTCTTAATTAATTTTTTTCAAATTTATATACAATTTATTAAATAGTTGCATTCATAAAACAAATACAAATGGAACGAAATTGATTTTATTAATCTTTTTTATAGTAAAAAAATTGATAATTTTATGTGCCATTATTTGTAAATTTATTGTAGACTCTTAAATTTGAGATTCTCAATAAATATCTTATATGATATTTTTATTGTTATTCAAAATATTAAAATATAAAAATCGAAATACGAGTTGACACATGAAATGGAAATCGTATTTTATTTAAATTCGTATGAACTAACTATTCATTATTATAACTCAATTATTTAGAAAAAATACAAAAGTTTTTATATCCCCGAGATTTCATTTTATATATAAAACATTTTATTGTATAATTTACCAGAAAAATCTAATAATAATAATAGAAATTCATTAAACAATTAATCAATTTCGCACATTTTCAAATATTAAAATTGTAAAAAGTAATTTCAATATTCGATGCCACTAAATTGGTTATAAAATCTATTGTATTATAATAAATTTATTTATTATTCACATTTGCTATTTGTCTATGACTATGTTAATTACAACAAAATAGTGGACTATTGCGTAACTAACAAGACAAAACAAAAAAAATTCAATATGTATTGTCATATATACAAACATACACACTTGTACATACATACTATATTCACACACATACATAAAATGCCAGAATATCTGTTAAAAACATGCTCTTGTTACTTGCTTTTCTTATTAAATTTCTATTAGAAATATTTTTTTCTACAATTGCATAATTAATTATATAATGTTCGCTTTGTAAAATGTTCAGAATTTCTGGCAAATTTAATATAATTTTTAAAACTTCATACAAAATCTCACATATTAATCACAGTTATCTTTCAAATTGTCATCGGTGAACGGTCTCAGTGTTTGAAACTCCAGTTGACCGCTCAAATAGTTATCAAGAAAATTTTGAACCGAATCTGTAGTTATTTCGGCGCCATATTGCATAATCGATAATCGATTTTTTGGAAAATCTATAGCAGTCAATAAAGGTACTGCATCGTCGAGTCCGATATGATCTCTTAACATATCAGCAGCATCGGTATCTATTGCTATTAGAAAATGTAGATATTTATTTTTTCGTTTGTTTGATGGACCACTTTTATCACTTGACGACATGAAAGAATATTCAAAGTCAATGGTTTCCTCGTCCGGTGAAATCTGATACGGATAAAATCCTGGATGTAATATGCTATATTCTTCATAATATGATTCAGCAGCTGGTAACAATACTGATTCGGCAAATTGTACCTCGCTATCTTCACTATCTGAAATCGAAATAAATAATAAAATTAATTATGAATACGTGATTGAAGATTATATATAATCGAATATAACCAGACTTTGATTGAAAAAAAATACTATTAGTTAACAATTAAAATGGTAAACAACGAATACAAAGTTGTATTCATAAATTTAAATTGTATAAAATCCATTATCATACATGATAAAGAAAATTATATAGTTGTAAAATTTAGAGCACAAATATATCATAGAATTTGAAATAGATATTTTAATAACAAAAAAAAAAGAAAAATTTGTAATAACAATACATGAGTATTTACAAGTTTTCGAAGTCTTATCTAATTTATTATTATGACTTCTTAATATGTTTCGGGTTATCCAATTTTAAATTATCTAAAATTACGTTATAATTAATAAGCATACTGAATATATATATAATAGAATTTTTCTTATAAATAGCTAGTTTAAATATTTCCTAGAATCATTTCAGTTTCATTGTTAGAATATTCAATACATTTTATAAAATGAGACTTGCATTTGATACAATCGTGTGTTTTTTCAATCTATCATTAACATCCTCAATATGTAGAAAAAACGGAACAAATAATGAACTCGAAGGACCATTAATCCTCACACCAATGATTAATATGGGAGAATGGCAAGAGGCTCAAAGAATGTCACGTGTTTATCATCCGGCATTTAGAAATGTGACAAGTTATTCTGCATATTTTACAGTGAACGAAGAAAAGAATTCAAATATGTATTTTTGGTACTCCAAGGCCGATGCAGAAGAAACGGACGCACCGGTTGTACTTTGGTTAGAAGGAGGACCAGGACAATCAGCAATGTTAAATATATTCAGAGGAAACGGACCATTTTTTGCCGAGGGTGATTACATTAATTTTAATCATTATTCATGACATAAAAGACATCATGTCATATATTTAGACAATCCAACCATGACCGGTTACAGTTTTAGCGATTATAATAATTCAATTAGTGATTATACAGTTGAAGAAGACTTGTACAACGCCGTATCTCAATTCTTCAGCCTTTTTCCAAATCTGCGAAATAATTCATTCTATATAGCAGGACAATCGTATGCTGCAAAATTTATTCATCCACTGTGTAATTTAATACATAATAGAAACGAAAATATAAAGGAACAGATAAATTTACAAGGAATATTAATGGGTAACGCGTTTATTGATTTCATTCATATGATGGCGTATTCTAAATATTTATATCAAATAGGACTCGTTGATAGACGAGATCGTGATTTAATATCGACATATGAAAACAAAATCATCGAAGAAATACAGCAGGAAAAATGGATGGAAGCCTTTTACACGTATGATAAAATGTTTAACGCAAGATATTATCCTCATCGGTCACTTATACGTAATTTGACAGGATACAATCAGTTTTACAATTATCTATCACCGGATTTTCCTGATTCTCGCTATGATTATATAAGAATTGTAAATAGAATTGATATAAGAAGAGCGCCTCATGTGGGAAATGTTCCATTTAAGAATAGTACTATTAGTGTTCATCAATTAAGAAGCAGCTCCACTTCTGGCAAAGCTTTTATCATATTATATAGTATTATTGTACACCGGACAATTGGATATAGTCTCAGCGTATCCACTTATTAGACATACTATTGGAAATTTGACTTTTAGTTCATCAAGTGAATTCAGATCGGCTAGAAGGCATAAATGGAGTGTAGACGATGAATTGGCAGGATATGTGAAAACTGCAGGAAATTTAACGGACCTTTTCGTTAGAAGAGCTTCTCACGAAATTCTTATCAGTAATTGTATATGGGCTTTGGATATAATCACTAGATTTACAAATAATGAACCATTTTATTAGATAAGCTGTTATAAGAATTCGCATTTTTAATTTGGATTTTTTTACTAATATTATAATATTGATAATCATATAGTTTAATTTTTTTTTATTTGTATTTCATTTTCCATTTATATTGATCTTATATTTTTTTATAATTACAAAATGTGATCATACTACATACATCTGTTAATAAATATGTTAATATTTTTTGATAATAAATATTTCAATTATATTTTATAATAAAATTGTATACAATATAGTAAATAAATTCTAAGTTTTTATTCAATATTTTTATCTTTAAGACACATAATGATATAAATATATATTAATATTTAAAGATTGAGAATATACAATATATAAAAATAAACAATGATTGTTCATCACTATCGCTATATAAGTACTTAATTAAATTCGATAACCAGTTTATTCAAGGCGTCGTTCATCTCAACAACGTCTGATCAGGTCGTTTACTTCAAAATGAGACCTCAAATCTTAATTATTTTCTGTGTCATTTTTGTCACATCGGTAACATCGCGGTCTTCATTTCAATTATATAAACCAATAGAACCAATACCCTGTGAAGAATGTGGTCAACCGCTTATTTTAACACCGCTACTTGAGACTGGACAATGGAAACAAGCTCAAAAACTGTCTCAAGTTTATCATCCGGCATTTCGCAGTGTAAATAGTTATTCTGGATATTTTACTGTGAATAAAACTAGCGATTCCAACATGTTCTTCTGGTATTTCGAAGCTGCTAGCAATCAGAAAAATGCTCCCGTTGTTCTCTGGCTACAAGGCGGTCCAGGAGGTTCATCACTATTTGGTCTTTTCGCAGAAAATGGACCGTTTTTCTTTAAAAAAGGACATATTAAACCACGTCATTATTCATGGCATAAAAATAATCATCTGATCTATATCGATAATCCAGTTGGCACCGGTTTTAGTTTTACAAAAGATGGCTACGTCAAAAACGAAACAGAAGTTGGTAATAATTTGTACAGTGCCATGTTGCAATTTTTCCAACTGTTTCCAAATTTACAACAGAATCAGTTCTATGTAACGGGAGAATCATATGCTGGTAAATATGTACCAGCACTTTGTTACACAATACATAATAAAAACAAGAATGCAACACAAAAAATAAATCTACAAGGATTTGCTACTGGAAATGGTTTCACCGATCCGGTTAATCAATTAGGATACGCTCAATATCTCTATCAATTAGGATTAGTTGATGCTAACGGTCAAGATCAAATAGCTACTTATGAAACAAAAGGCAAACAATATATAATGCAGGAAAATTGGATAGAAGCTAATAAAGTTTTCGACGAATTAATAAATTCCGATTCATACAAATATGGATCTCTTGTGTACAATTTAACCGGTTTCGTTTCTTACTATAACTATCTTCATACTAAAGAAAATGAATCTGGGGATTATTTTCAAAAATTTCTTCAATCGCGTGAAGTAAGAAGAGCTATACACGTAGGAAACGCCACGTTTGATAACGGAACCATGGTTCGTGAAAATCTGCAAGAAGATATGATGAAATCGGTAGCTCCATGGGTAGGAGAATTGTTGTCATATTATAGAGGAGTTGTATACAGCGGTCAGTTGGATATTATTGTAGCATATCCGTTAACAGAAAATTATTTGAAGAATTTGAAATTCAGTTCAGCCGATGAGTTTAAAAATGCCACCAGACATCAATGGAAAGTCGATGGTGTAGTCGCTGGATATGCAAAAGTAGCTGGTAATTTGACAGAAGTGTTGGTGAGAGATGCTGGCCACATGGCACCAACTGATCAGCCAAAATGGGTAATGGATCTTATCTCTAGATTCACCAGTAATAAACCATTTTATTAAATATAAATTAATATAAGTTAACTTTTATATTTTCAATATTATTGAACTATATATCATAATATATGTGATTAATATTTCTCTATTGGTATATTTCGCTTTTATATATAACCCTTAAATTTATCTGAACCATTTATTATTATTATTATCGCCATTAACTTATATGTAATTAATTCTTTGGGGTTCGCTAAATTCTCACAATGAGTTTGGGAAAAAAATAATCTGGCTGAACAATAAATCTTTCCATGGAGAAACTCGTGTTACTCGAGGTACTCCAACAACTTTGAGCAGCGAAGTAGTTGTTTCAGCTCTGGAACCATTAAAAGTTTTAAACCGGATCCTTTCAAGCCTCGTTCTAGAGTTCGACAATCGTCGTAAAAAGCCGCGAGGACTACGAAAGTTATTGGAAAACTCTTTTTTTTTCATTTAGTTTTGTTACTTCATTTTCGATGCAAAATTTCGTATAAAAATCGATTCGAATCGACCTATTCGACCTTACGATATGTTGATGGAATTCTTGGAATTAATTTGTAAATTAATGAACCTCTATATTTATTCTATATATATGTGATAATAATAATTTAGCGATAATAAGCCATTTATAGACATTCTAAAATATTGACTTAAATAATTATATTTTCGATTCAACTAACAAATTTAGATAAAAATAAGCTATCAATATTAAAATGAAAATGAACAATTTAAAACAGTTAATAAAAAACTCAATGACATCTATCGTTAAAATAAAAATATTATAAAAAATTTAATTCATATTTAATTTTAAATATATTTGCTCATATTTTATTATATTAAACAATGTTGAAGTGGTTTAATATTTATAAAAAAGAAATATATTAACTAAAAATATCAATGTTATTCAAATCATTATTATTAATATTTTTTATTATAGTTTAAAAAATATTTTATTTATTAAACATCAATAAACATAAATAATAGTTTATTTGGATTTATGTAAATTAAATATTATTATTATCATAAATAAAATTAAACATACCAACAAATAATACAATGGCCGGATGTTCTTGAAGTTTGGTCAGGTAGCGTTCAGTCAATATATTGACGGGTCCAGGTTTCCATGGAAAATTCTTAAAGTATATAAATTAGCGTATTAATAAAACTTAATAGTATAGTCAAATTAGATATTTATGGAAGAATGTCGAGAAGGCAGAGTTTTTTTACGGAAATGTATACTAGACAACAAGCTTAAAAGACTAAAAAGACGGTCGAATTTTGAGAGGTTTTTTTCGTGAATTTCGGCGGGAAGCTTCCTCTTTACAGAGTGAAACTTTTCAACATTTGTTAAGCTCGTTGTCTAGTATACATTTCCGTAAAAAAAAAAAAAAAAAAAACTCTGCCTTCTCGACATTGTTCCGAAAATATCTAATATGACCATACTGTAAACGTTCAAACGGTAGTTAATTTAAAACTCACGAGTCCATCGGGATCACCGGCGATGTGGTGTCTGGCTTCGGCGGGCACAGCTCCTCTACTTGTCAGCAACCGCAAAGCTGGTATTCCTTGTACTGCGAGAGCGCCTGCTAACTCTTGACGAGCTGAACCGTAATTCCAGCCGACACTCAACCATGGCATGTTGCCGGCTGCTCGAGAATAAGACTCTTGACTTCTGAAAACGTTTTAAATACCAAACACGTTTCACCAATTTTTTTTTTTTTTTAATATATGCGTTAAAATAATACAAAACGTAATTTTACAGATACAAGATGCAATTAGTTTTCGCAATAAAGCCTGTTGAAAATGAATATACTGACTCATCAATTTTTTAAATTGCCTAAATTTGAATATTTTCAAACACGTCAATCTGGTCACGCAAATGTTCTCCTATCACAATTAAAATTGTTATAAATTGCAGCACTCTCAAAACAATCGTAAAATTCCCAAATTACACGAGTATGATTCAGAAATAACATTTCGTTTCATGCGTGTACACGATATATACAAATATATAGTATATACAGAGTATTTCAAATAAAAATATATATATACAAATATTTATATAAATAAATAATATTTAAATGTGAAATTGTTAATGAAATATCTGAATTTTTCATATATTTATATCAAATTAAACTTTGGTAATAATAAAAATTAATGGATATATAAAAAAATTACAAAAATTTATAAATCATAACGGTCAAAAGTAAGTAGTCAGTTCTCAATTTACGACGGGATTCGGATCAGATCAGATGTAAAACGAATTTCATATCAAAATAAATAATACAATATAATAGACATATATATATATATATATATATATATATATATATATATATATATATATATATATATATATATATAAGCATTATTCTGATCATCATCTGAGCAATCGATTGCAGAAGCTCAAAATCAATCATCCAATGTGTAAGATTATATTAGTTCTATACATGTGACGAAAATTATAAAAAATTGATACATTAAAAAAATATTTATTTTAGTCATAAGTACGAATAACCATAAGCCAAGATAGTTGTAACTAGAGAACTGACCGTAGTGTCAAATTAATTGATACATTTTATCCTTTATATGCGGTATAACGGATTATCGCAAGCTTAAATAAATGTAAGAGAAACCCAAAAACATATACACACTTTTCGGAACACACTGTATATATATATAATTCTGGATAACAGTGGTCGGTCACGGATAATAAACGACAAAACCCGGATCGGCGATAACAGAAAAAAGCATTAAACAGAACTCACCCTTTAGACGCGTTACACCCTTTGGCCGTGCCGTTATAAAAGCAATAAAAACCGCAACATATTAATAGAGGAAAACAGAGATGATGGTGGTGTTTTTACGTCGGAAAATTTACGATTCCGCTTTTATTGCGGGTCGTTTTTCATGCTGAAATGCAAGCGAACCAAAAAAAAAAAATAATAAAATAAAATTGAAGAGAGAAATAAAGAACGGGATCAATCAAAAGCGTAAATAAAACGAGAAACGGCGGAAGCACGGACAAATATAAGGGAACATTATTATTTAAATGACGACGATTTGGCAGGACATTTTTCTAATGGTTCGGCGGGTCGACCCACATAAAAACTTTCCTCTAAAGAATATTATAATGCTCGAACCACTTTCGGGAAAAACAAGGCGAAAAGTTTTCCCGACAACCGCAGACTCGGTGCTAATGCGTCTATTCACTGGCCGCATTGTTTTAAATATACTTTTGGACAGTTTTTATTTATCACCGGTACAGAAAACAAGTTGATTGTGATTGATTTTTTTCTAATATTAAACTCATCCATCAAGTGTATGAAGAAAATTATATTCGAAAACCATTAAAAGTATTCTCAATAATATTATAAATATATACATAAAAATATATTATCAATTTTTCATAAAATTAAAAACTTGTAAAAATATAAATCATACTTTTTATTCATGACATTTTCTTCATTAAGTTTACCACAGGTTGGAGCTAAAAAATATACGTATGGTCGGTGAGGTATGCTTCGACCCCCGAAATTGAATGGAATAATGAAATCTAAATTTCTTTTTATCATAATATACCGTATATGTCAAGTGTTATGACCAAGAAATTCAACAGCCAATCAGATGAATAACATGCGATTACTAAACGGTGGGGCGTACAAAAAGTAATATGTTTTACTTTTGAATGCACTTGTTGGCTTTTAAATAATAAATATAAAAGGAAATATTATGATTTAAAATATAATTATCGCTTTCTTTCATTCCTAAATATATAAGCAAGAATTATATAAAGCATAAAATTCAAATATTGATTGATAACAAAGTTATTAATAAAGAAAGGCTTTGGAGTCCAGAATGAAAAATTGGTAAATTCAAAGATTGAAAATAAAATTTGGTTATAGATTTACAACTCATTAATCCATTTTTCTTCCATACGAAAGAAATTGACGGTGTATGATCTGTCTTATGACGGTGGTTTTTCCATTTTCGGAAAAATTCTCACCCACATCTTATCGCCGTATTGCGAAAATCTCGGATTACATTCGAATGAAATGCCGAGAAGAAACAAGAAAAGTAAAGCAGAAAAAAAAGAAAGAGATACGCGCGAAAGGAAGAAAGAAAGGCGTAAGGATAAAATTGGGTTTTAGCACCGTGACTGGAAACTCAAGATACAAGAGAAAAGAAAAAAAAATGGAAGAAACTTTAATTCTAACCGAGATTGATGTGTGCTCCGTTGTCGCAGATCAAAGGCAAGTAATCACAGTCATTTTTGAGACGAGGATTCATTGGAGTCGACGTGTAATTACTGATGTGGAGTGAAAAAAAAAGAAAAACCACCCCTGAGGTGTTTCGTTAAGGGTAACGCTAAAAGGTTCCGCCACGTAATCCGCAAAGGGGTGGTAAACTGGCGGCCGTTATTAAATTTTCAACGTCGCGTATTCGTTGAACCGACAAAATTTCGACATCTATAAAAAAAACGTCTAAAAAGAAAAGAAAAAAAAATAAAATAACCGAGCTCAGAAAAGTCAAAATGTAATATATGATGTGATATAAAAAATAATAATAATACTGTGACTAAAATCTTATCGTAATTTATATATAATATTTTAATATATATTTACATAGACGAATCGTCATTTCTATTAACAAAATATATAGTAATATATTATATAAGGCGTACAAATAAAACTTCATTAATTTGGTCTAATGGAAGGAAATTGTCTGGATCGACTTTTATACCCAGATTATTGAAAATCGGCAGAATAAATAGAATTTACGGTGTACTTAAATAAATTAAACACACGAACAAAAAAAAAGAAGTAACAAACTAGATAGAACTTTTGCTGAAGTGGTAACACAGTAAGAGGATTTGGAGAAAGGGAAAGCAATTTTCATCCGAACAAATACAATATTCATTTTCAATATTGCTGCCGAATTACAAATATCTTTTGTGCACCATTGAATACAAACAAAATTAATATTATTAATATATTTTTATATTATTGAGCTCGTAATGTTAAGAAGATGAGTGCTAGTTTTTTTTTTAATTGCGATTCCGTCTAATTTGAAAGACTGCTAATAAGAATATTTTTAATGAAGCACTAATGAAAAGTGGAAAAATTTTCATATAAATATGGCAAGAAAAAAAATGATGTAGAACATCTGCACGTAGAAAACATAAGAGCTTATGGAGAGATGAAAAGGGTTCGTCGGGAACGCTAACTGCGAATGTAATGAGAGGTGTCATAAAAAATATGTGCGTGATATATATATATATATATATATATATATATATATATATATATATATATATATATATATATATATATATATATATATATATATATATATATATATATATATATATAAATAAATGTTTTTGTAAATAAATATTATTTTTTAACTCGTATCATCATATATCATGACAGAAAAAAAAATAGGCACATATATTTTTCTTTTCAGCTGCGTCTGCGAATGATTTACGTATCTGCGGTTTACGATGCAAAAGTGTATTCATATGGAAATTATTTGTTATGAACGATAGAGAAAAAAATGATTAAATGGAGAAAAATAGTAGGAAAAAAAAAGGAAACCGGGTTTTGATATGTAGCAATGAATGGTTGTCGCCGATGAAGGAGCCGAACGAGCGAACGAATGTATGAAAAAAATGAATTAAAATTTTTCATAAAAGACGTAAAACGGAACGATTTTTCATTCGTTCGTTATAATTATAAAGGAACATCCGTAAGGGTTGTCGATAAAATTGTTGTAAAAATTAAAAGGGAAAAAGTTTTTAATAAAAAAATAAATAAAAGGTTTTCATCAAAAAAAAAAAAAAACGGAAACTACTAATTAAAAATCTATTATTCAATGAATTTAAAAGCATATTGTAAATAAAAAAGTAATTCAGTTTAAAAATGTTGAAAGTATTGAATCGATATACAGTAACGTTATATATCAATTATTTTTTGAAGAAATTCTTACAATTCTGTACTGTTAAATTTTTTATATTATGTTAATTTCAAAATTTAAATATATTATTTTTTTGATATTTTAATGTATAATTTTAACCCAATAAAAAATCCAACCCTAATGAGAATAACGGAGAAAAATTATGTATATATAATTTTCTTCGAAATATTTAAAAAATGTTCAATTTTTTAATAGCTAATTTTATGATTAATCAATCAATTTTAATAACTTAAAGTGAATATTTTTAACTATAATTATAAAAAAAAAAATCACAATAAAATACTGGGATGTCACCGAACGCCTTCTACAAAATTTTAATATCTTTTCATCGTAAAAATTCGCGATAAAATAAGGCAAAATGGATTTTTTTCATCCATTAAGCGGTAATTACGAAGGGCTGTTAGCGAAGAAAGAAAATGAAATACTGCTGAAAAAAAAAGAAAGAAAAAGGCAAGAAACCGATCGTGTAAACTGAAAAACTCGGTACAAAAAGGACCGTGGGGACAAAAGGCGAGACCCAATAAATGATATCTCTCCCTGAAAAAAAAAAATAAAAAAAACGCTACAAACATTAAATGTAAATAATGGCTTATTTTTCCTTAAATATTTCGCGTTCATTTTTCATCGAACGATAACGTCAAACGCTTCTTTTTTCCACAGCTTTATGTGCTTTTGACGTGTGCTTTCAGCTGCATTCATCGTGAATACATACTGAAAAATCTGAAATATTCATCAATAAATCTATACTATAATATTTTTAAATAATACATAATTCATCAACTCCAATGTGAATTTTTAAAATATGAAAATAAAAATAATAAAAGCTTTTGCTTTATTTTTATATAAATTTAAAATATTAAAATGAAATCTAATACTTTGTAATTCGTATTTGATGAATAAATCGATGATCATCTTCATTAAATAGACAGCAGAAATGAGAATGAAAGAAATTGGTAAACGAAAAATCGACTATGTAATCGGATTAACCGACAAGACAAATGACGCAATGTGCCGAAGACAAGATTGACAAGGATAAAGCGTCGAAAGGAACACAGACACCCCGCAATCTGATGGATGATGAAAACACCCTCCGTGAAATTATCGAGGAAAAGCGGCAAAATTTCCCTGAAAATATATATATTGTATTGAGAACAATTGCATCTTTCCTTACTGTGGCAGTATAAACATAACGCAAGTGGCAACCATTAAATTCGAAAACTTTCAGGAAAATCATTCATCAGCTCAAGATGGTATTCGTGGAAACAGCTTGACTTGCAATATTGAATACAATGAGGTCTAGAATAAAGTTCTGGAATTATTTTTCAAATTGAATATGTTTTATAATGACTAGATTTTTCAATTGTTGGTCCTATAATATATTTAACATAAATGATGCTGATCAAATTCAATTAATAAAAATATAATATAAAGGAGAATAATATAGATTTTAATTTTCTAGTATAAATTGAACTTCATGGTTACAATATTATATGATTAAAGTAAGTAGAATTTATTAAATAATTGTCAAGTATGTACTGAGTATTTAATGAAGTTTGAATTTTACAACTAGTGCACATCATGTCCAACGAGTGGAAACGCAAACCGAATTATCCCAAGTGTTAATTAGCAGTTAAATTTCCTGACACATTAGATTACGAAGAAAGGGACAAATCGTGTAACCGTAACAACCTGAAAAGAGAAGCAGACATGGAAAAGGAAAAAGGGAGAGTTTCGATGGTAAAACGGATATTAAATATGCAGGGGAGTCTCATATCAATGCGAAGCCCTTTTTAAGTGTAACTGTCGAGCGTTTATATGGTTAAATTTACCGTCGAATTTCAAGACACATACACACACAAAAAAAAAATGCATAAAAGTCTTTTTGTACCTTCTAAAGCGAAAAGGAAGTGAAGTTCACGCGCAGACGCACCGACGATACGTACAAAAGTTACAATGTCGAATGAAAATCTAAACCTCAAAGGGTTTAAAACACACTGAAGAGGCTCGTGAATCGAGTCCGACAATTATTTCGAAAAAAAATACAAGGAGGGAACAACGAGATCAGCCAAGCGATCAAAATGTACAAGGAAAAATCATCGGACAGGAACGACGCCAACTCTGCTGGTCTATTGTGAAAATTTCAGATGAAAGATTCCCACAAAGTACGTCGACCTCAATAGTTTATTATTATTATTATGGTCATTATGTTGTTTGTTTCGGTAATATCTGTAACGAACCAAAACAACATTGTAGTTGTGTATAATATTTATATATTATGAGAAGTTTCTACATTCAGTTATGGTCTTTCGACGATTATACACAAAATTTAATAGGACTATAGTTAAATGTATATC
The DNA here is from genome assembly GCA_024500535.1 of Leptonema lineaticorne. Classification (NCBI taxonomy): domain Eukaryota; kingdom Metazoa; phylum Arthropoda; class Insecta; order Trichoptera; family Hydropsychidae; genus Leptonema; species Leptonema lineaticorne. The sequence goes on along the minus strand of JANIJI010000014.1, from coordinate 7,883,073 downwards.
AGTAATTAAAATGTGTAATTACAATTTATTAATTATCATTTCATAAATCTACGATTCCATATTAGATGACTAATATATATGGTAATCGTTAGGGTTAATTATAAGATATATTGCGAATCACGCGCGAATAAAAATATAAATATTACGACATTTAAGTTAATTTTAGTTTTGATTAAAATATTAAAAAAAATAATAAAACATTAACTCAGAATTTCGTATATTGAAAAGATAATGATAATAATTTAAATATAATATAATAATAAAATTATATTGTTTACTTTTAATTAATTAAAAAAAAATAAGCCGTAAAAATGGATTTCCAAAGGTCAAAGATTATTTTTGTAATAAAAATAATAACTAAGTCACACAAAAATTATCGCTATTTTTGAAACATTTAGAATATTTTATACAATTCAATTGAACATGATAATAATGAAATGTTTCTAAAATATATTTTGTTACTCGTTAGCCCACGATCAAATTTTGTATCGTTCCTAACGATATTCCCAAAACCATTAAGTTTAGTTGTTGGGGATTATTCAAATTAACCTAAAGTCCCAAAAGATTTTTACAACGTAACTAAGCTAAATATGCTGACCTATCGCTACTGACGAAGATAATTTGAAAATTATGACCACGCCGCCTGATGAGGGAGTAGGTTTCGGCCAATTGTGGAGTAAAAGCTTTACATGGGGGACACTGAAAAAAAAATACAAAGATGTTAAATATAAATTTAATACGCACAATGCATTCGATGAATATTTTAAAATATTTACCCAATGGGCGGCAAAATAAAATGCCCTCACACAATCGTCGGGAAGATCTGCATACGTAAAGGAAGTATCCTGTTTTCCAACCCCAGATTCTCCTATTATGTCTTCTACTTCGTCCCAACGACCGCATCTTTCCAGAGGGACTCCGGCTAAAATCTGAAGTACAAAAGAAAAATTCAATAGTGAAACATAAATTTAGGTTGGTAATATAAAAAAAAACGGTCACAATGAACACAATAGGGGTCGATTTAAGGATTTTAACGTACGATCGTATCGTTTATAAGTGACCCGGCAAAATATTCGGGTGCAAATTAACACATTAAAAGCTCAAATTTAACCGATCACGTAAAAGACTAATTAAGTCGAGTCAGTCCTTGAAATTGAACGCGTGAAAACGTTTTCCCCGTCCGAACGACGAAAATGGAGTTTTTCCATTAACGAAGAAAAATTATACTTTTAACATGCAAAATTTCACTATTCGTCTTTTTTTTTCAAATTCGTAATATAATTTAATAAGATAAATGGTGACGTTTAAACTTTTTAAGTCGCGGTCGGCCGCTTCGATATCAAAAAAAATGTTACCGAAAAATAAATTTAATCTAATAATTTGGAGACATAATTTCAACCGAAAAAAAAAAAAAAAAAATATATATATATATATATATATATATATATATATATATATATATATATAAATCTCTCTTGGGAAATTTGTCTTACGTCGACGAAATGCAAAACTTATATAATGAATGTATAGAAAATGTCGATTAAATTTAAGTTAGTAGCAGAAGTTATCAGTTTTTTAAACGATGTAGGACTACATAAAAAGCTATGATTGATGATGAATTACATCCATAAAAGAGTCATAATATATCAATTATAAAAAAATAATATATATAATGTCATCTGATATTATTAAAAATAAATTATAAAATAAAAAAGAAAATTATATGAAAAAGTTCCACAAAATGTATGTAAAAAAAAGCTCATTACCTATTATATAAAATAAATAGTAAAACGAAAATATTAACAATCAGAACAGGTAAAATACTGATGGGCTGAATAAAAAATTCAAAAATATTACGAAAAAATAGCAATGTAACATAAAAAAATATCAAAAAAGTGTGTTTTTTTTTTTAAAAAAAAAAGACGATTTCAGGAAGTTTGCGTGATGTGAATATACAAATCCAGGGGATCTCTTGTATCGTGTTACATGAAAAATTCAAGGAACGTTGTCCTTTAAAATGATGGAAGGATAGCTGAATATAAAGAAAAAAATATATATAATAAACTGTTCGTTTATTAAATAGACTACAAAAATTTGAAATAAAATAAAGAGATGTAACGCTATTTCTATAAATATAAAATAATATATAATTCTAAGATATTCGCAAAATTAAAATGAAGATAAAAAATATAAATTTTCTAGTATAAATAATTAAATATACCATATATATTATAAAATAAATTTTTATGTAAATATATATATATATATATATATATATATATATATATATATATATATATATATATATATAGATAGTACCTGTTCTATCGGTCGGGGCGTCCATGGAAAACCTGCAGAGTCATCGAGTGAATCTCTAGAAGGACGACTAATTTCAGTTCCTCCACTCTTCACAAGCACTAGAGCTGGTGCTCCAACTTTTATACGATACTTATAAGCTAATCGTCTCTGTAAACAAAATAAATTGAAATTAAAACATTTTATATATAATAATATATTATATGCAATGTGATAAATTTTGCGTATCTAATAAACGTTTTCTGCGGAAAAATGCGGAAACAAATGTGACGGTGGCTTTTCCTGCATTTTGTTATTGAACTCCTTCGGCGAGGGGAAGCGAGGGGAAAAGGAAAAGCGTTATCTTTTTTTCCCGCTTTTTTTTCATCCACTTTAGATCGGACTATATTTTCATAGATAAAAGGATTACATCGTTTTTTTTCTCGTGACTTCTAATCTTATTCGTCCATCGGAAATTTATTTTGTTGGCGAAATATTTTCGCTTCTTCCGTATAAAAAAAAAACTTTTTTTCCTTTTCACGTTTTCGGTTCAGTGATCGACTAACACTTTGAATATTGCGATATAATATAAATCTAACATTTTACAGGAATTACATTGTAGACATTAATACCAAAAATAACATATATAAATATAAATAAGAACTAAATTATCATATAGTAGACAAAAATAATAATTCCACTTGTAAATGGAATTATTAGAAACACCGAAGAAATAATGCTTTTTATTAATTATATTATTTATATTAAATAAAACAATACGTCACTCGTTGAAAAGGCCGCAATCATACAAAAGGTCAAGTGTTAAGCTTGGTAACTGGAGAATTGTTTACCTTTTCACATATGAAAATATAAATACGAACTGTTCAAATAGCAGTCCCAGTCGAAAATGCAAAAATTAATTGCATAGCCTTTTTTTTAAAAAAAAAACGGCGAATTTAAACATATCAAAGTACCGAAAGCGTATGAGCAATAAATTAAATATTCAAAAAGAGAGGCCAGGTGTGTGATTGTAAAAGTGAGCCAGGCTCGGAAGGGGGAAGCAAATTACGTCGGAAGCTTTAAAAGCGCTTTTATAAATCATAATATTAAAGTCGTTTGTGCAAATTTATTTGACTAGTTACAACCTAAATGAACGTACTAAATGTTTATAAGGCAATTTATATAAACACGTCTAGTTATATTTATATATAATATTTAAATAGAAAAAGTAAAATTTTGAAACGACAGCGGCGCGAGACAGCGAGAAAATTGATTCTGGAAAATTCGTATTTTTGCTATGAGAAAAAACGGTTTTTCATCATATCGCATCAATGACGTGGTAAACTGCAAAGCCGCGCCGTACTTTATCGCGTTTTACAAGATGAAAATTCAGTTTGTGCGCGTGTATATATATATATATATATATATATATATATATATATATATATATATGTATATATATGTGTGTGTGTGTGTGTGTGCGTAACGATCATGGTTAGTTTGCATATTTATGCTCGATGGGGAAGGCATGTTGGTTGATGATGGTTTCGTCTTCTCCCATAAAAACCGCGATGAAAAAACGGGGAAAAAATAAACACACACACGTATATATATATATATATATATATATATATATTATATCCAACGGCGTAAGGAAAGTGGTGGAAAAAACCTTCGAGGACGCGATTATGACTGAAAAGAAAACGCACAGTAATGAAAAGGCGCACGTAATGACCGAAAAGAGAGTTCAAAAAAAATATTTATTAAAAATGGGGAAAAGAGAGAACGGGTGAAAAAAAGAAGAAAAAGCGTATAAAAAGCTCCGGGAAAAACGAATGTAACCGAATCACGTTTTCCACTCTCACAATGGACAAAAAATATCCCAAAGTGATATAAAAAAAAAGAAAAGCGGAAAAGGTTATGTGGAAGAAAAGCGAGACGAGCCTGATAGATAGCGCTTAGTGGCCAACGTTTCACCGCTTCGATAAATTAAGGTGACCGTTAACCTCCCTTTGTATATTGTATTCGTCCTATATATATATATATATATATAAAGGGTGTTATTATTATTATTACGTATATAATTCATAAGTTATCAATATAATGGAAAAATAAAATGTCGAATGGATGCGTATAAATCGAAACGGGAGCGGGGAAAGAAAATGGGGGAAATTCTTAGAACTTACCGGAAAAATAAGTGACTTTATTTTATTTTATTTTTTTGAGATGGTATGCGAGAGTGTAATAATGGAAATGTATTTCGCACTAAGTAATGGCATGGGAATTGAATAATAAAGGAGAAAAGGGATGTTCGAGTGTAAGTTGATGTCGAAGGATGTGAAGATGTTGAAATTGGGACAGACCAATTTCAACTAAGAGGGCATAAAATAAATAAATAAATAAATAAAAAAAAAGTTAGTTAGTATACAGTCGAAAACTATTGTTATAAATTATTTAATTCGTTACATTAATGTTAAATTTGATATTAATATTCTATATATTGAACAATAAATTAATCGTAGAATTAGAGTTTATTTAGGCGATGTGGTAAGAGACTGTAAAAATACAAATGAAATTTAACATCTTTACGAAATATAGAAAAAATATCATTTAGATTGATATTAAATGTATTTTTGTAATTAATTAAAATATTATTATTAAAAATAATATTATTTGAAGAAAAATTAAACGGTTGTAAAAGCGATATATTGACAGTACAATTTATCTCTTATTCGAAAATAAATACTTTTCACAAAGTAATATTATACATTCATAACATACCCTTGAAGGAAAGCCCTTCACGTCAGTGCCATCTGTTTAGAAACATTGTTTCTAAACTGAAAACACAAAGCGGTTGGGGAAAACTTCGTCATGTGAACCATGCTTAATCGCAAGAGTGTTTAATAACAGTAACAATGATAGGATGAAAATATATATATATATATTTATATTTCGCGATTTCGGTCTACGAAAGACATAAAAAGCAATGACCAAGGTGTTAGAATTAAGGTCGTGAATTATCGTTCGAATCAATGGTGCGTAAAGCGAGGTCCTTCGGGGCATTTTGTGACCCCGGAGACCGTTTAAGTCAAACCGCTCAAGTGTCAAAATGGAAAAAGAGAAGGGAATGGAATGGTGCATTTCAGAGGCTTTTATAACGATCATTTTCATAGGAAAATTAATGAAGCAAGCGAATCCAAACGAAGCATTCTAATATATTTCAATAGAATGATAAGAACGATCGTTTTTAATCAATAAAATATATAGATATTCATATCATACTAATATATTCAATATATGAAATTATTAAATATTAAAAATATATAAATTCAATATTTTTAAGGTACATGTTATTTTATAATATAGATCACACCTTTTTTCTTTAACAACACATTGGGTAAACATTTACAAATTATTACACAATAAAAAAGGGGGGGGGTTAAAAAAAAAGACGGCACATAATCGATAAACATCGGCATTATCTGTAAAACATTAATTTAACCGGTTCGTGCCGCTTTTACCGACGAACCGATCCCGAAAATTCGTTTAACGACGCAATTTATTACTGAGACAATCAAACATTAAACGACGACGCAAAACTGACTTTACGACTCGACCGTGCGCATTTCCAAAATGCGGCTCGCGTTTTCGACAAAAATTATATAAACTGCCGTAAATGACCCGTCGTAATCGTATATAATGTTAAAACGGTAGTCGAACAAGCGAAACTAACAGGTGTTTCAGACATTATTAAGTGCCCTATTTCAAACAATATATAATTTGATCTACATAAACTATCGCGTTAAACTTCATTTAATGCGAAGTTATTATATTGCACGTTAAAAAAATCGGTTTCACAAAACGTTTATTTTTTAAATTACTACAAATATTCATTAAAAATAGATCTGATTTATATATCAAATCAGTGGATGAATTGTATAATCCAATCATAAAAAAAAAATCCAAAAATTAATGTAAAATATATAAATTAAAAAAAATGAAATCTACAAAAAAAACTAAAAAATACGATTAAAATGTCAGTAATTTTATAAAATATCAAGCCAATTTTATTTTATAATCTACAGATAATCAGATTTTGTGTGGAAGAAAAGGGGATTAAATGTTCAGACTTATATAAAGGTTTTCTCAAATTTTTATCATCTCAAGAAAATTAGACATAAAAAGTAAATGATCTAATAAAAAAACAATAAAGTGTGCAATAATCGTTAAAAATTTACTATATATAATTACACTAATAGATATAAAAAAAAATTATCGTAATTTATGAAATAAATTATGTTTTAAAGAACAATGATTAAGAAAATTAAAAATTATAATTCTCTCTAAAATTTTAAATATACCGCGAATAATGATAAAAAATATAATATTTATACATTTATATAATAGTATAGTTTTTTGTAAATTATCATCAGAAAATAAAAAGTTAAATTACACGCGAGTTTCTAAAACTCAAACATTCCATTCGATTTGTATATACGAAAATATTTTCCAACAATGTGGAAAAAAAATTGGAAAACAAGCACAATGAAAACATTTTCCATAAAACCTCACATCAAAGCATACATATGGTTATATTTGGAAAACCGATGAGGCATCAGGTGGTTCAAACATTTTGAATGAGCAACAAACAACCCTAGCCGTATATATTTTTTTTATTCAAAAAGTACCTCTAGTTTCGCCCCATTATACAGGAAAATCCATTTATATAATTGAACGACACTCCCTCAAAATTTAACCGAAACGCTTCTCCCGATACAAAAACGTGTATAAACATGATAAAATTAAGCGATCGTTTCGATGGCACGAACTGGATAACGAGTGATTTCAACATTAAATTTACATAGAGACTCGCATATATGTAAGCAAGATTAAGCAGATTGCCCCGGATTTTCGATTCAATGGAATCAAATACAAACAGTTCACAAACATATTGAAACACTTCAAAGGTGACTGGTGAATACGGTTTAATGATACTTCGGATTGGCATTGAGAACACACTCAAAAACCCTCACTAAGATCACTGAAAAAACATAGCAAATATTCGAATACGTTTTTCATCTTTTCTAATGTATTAATTGAAACTATCGAAATTAAAAATTTTACAATATTTATATAGATATAATCATATTTTATGATTACATTTAAAAATTGGTATACGTGTATACCATGTATATATAATGTGACTAAGAGTTCTCCTTTTTTAAATTTTTGAATTAACTTCAAGACTAATGGTTTTTTGAGATTTGACTTCAAAATAGATGATCTGTTTTTTGGAGTCTTCGGAATTTCGTCTTTCTTTCAAATTTAGAAAATTTGTTCAATCAATTTCAATTGTAAAAATAATGGTCACCTTCAGTATATATAACTTTTTATTAATAATTATACTCTTCAATTTGGACAAACAAATGATGACAATGGAACAATTGTTATGTGTCATTGATTTCGAATTGGATAGAATTCCCCAATGAAATATTTAATTCACGAGAGGTTGCATCAGAATGCTGATTATTTATTCTGGTTACAGAGTATTCTCAGATTGAACAATTTCGGAAATTTTCAGGATTCGAGATTCGATTGTTCGCGACCTCTGGATGCCGAAAGCCATATCGTCATAATGACACGTCTTTATCACGTAGACAAAGGAAGGCGCAGGGTTCCTAGTCTCATCCTCAACCGATGCGTAAAGCACGAACGATATTCTTGCAGGAGTATAATGGACGAAAACTTTATCAAAAACGACTGTTTCGTACGGCGATATTCCAATTAACAGACATATCTAACTGCGGCAAGACAATGGAAAACGGAGAAAATAATAAAACGATATAAAATAAAACTTTCCCCGATTACGACCAAAGCAAAAATCGTAAAATACGTCAGCGGCGAATAAAAAGAAAGAAAACGATGTAATTCAGGACAATAACTAGGACTAGTTTATGACGGGACTTCCCTAATTATGGTCAGCAACCTTTTCTGGTAGGAATCGTTTAATAGTATCATAAATTCAACCCGAAAACCTTTGCGTAACATAAATATATAGCAATATTTGCAATTTAGATTCATATTCTAATATAGATTACAACGTTTTTCAAAATGTACAGTGCTTTTAATAAAGTCTCTAAATAATATGACATATATTTTAAATCTTAAATAGATTGGAAAATTCTGTATAGAATTATACTCGTGTAGCTAAAACCCTTAATATAACTTCTAATCGATAATATTCAAAATTAATATATAGAAATATGGAACCAAATCTTCAAATAATTGGAAAAGTTTTATTAATATCGAATACTTAAGAGAACACAGAAATATATAACTTGTGTATGGAAAGTTTGAAATCATAAAATGGTTTTCCAACTCCCGAAAGTATAAAATGTTCTAAAATGATATTACATTCAATAAATTCTCAAATATTTAAACTATATATATTTAATACAATTTTTATATTTACATATAATTACATATATTTAAAATGATAATTAACTATACATTAAATAATTATATTAAATAAATTATGACTACAATATAAACAAAACTTTGTAAATGAATATTAAAAATGGTTTGTGGAGATGTTTGCTCAATTACAGTATGCAGTTCTTTTCCCTAAGGTTTTTCCTAACCATTTCGCAAATCCCCTCATAAAAATTTGATTTATAAACATACGCATGGGTGTCTTATGTCATAGCTTCTCAACATAGATCCTAAGTACTTGAAGATAGTTTAAAATTGTCAATTAAAAATATAGTCATGAGAAAAAATATTATAAATTATATTTTTTAATTACTAGATAATAAATTTTAATTATTAATATATTGTCATAATAAATTTGAGGATGAAAAATAGATTGAATAATATTTATACGTATCTTTTATGGCCAATAGTAATAAACTGCTATAAAATCAATAATGTTTTCGTTAGAAACGATCACACACAAAATAAACAATAAATTAAGTTATTTACGACCTCAAATTTTATACAAACAAAAACATCACTCTCAAAATTTAGTTAAAAAAACACACAATAAATTGAAAATAATAATAATGCCGAATAATGTTTACGGAGTAAATAGCGTGCTTTTGTGCCCCGCAACGTAAAAGTTATTGAACTTTTTTAGCTCCGGAATGCCATAAAAATAAATCACACGTATGAAAATCCCCATCGAAAAAATAACATATATATATATATATATATATATATATATATATATATATATATATATATATATATATATATGCAGCCCCTAATATTGGATGAACTCTCCTGGGGAAGGTCAGAAGAAGTGCCGCAAACATTTCGAAAAGGGGAAATTGCGGAAAAATTTTGTCATAAATAAATAAACCTCGAATACGGTTCGAATATATTAACTGACAACGGCGCAATAAGCTCGGGAACCTTATATGAAAAAAAAGTTTCTGTGTTTCATTATTTTAAAACGCTTTTCATTGAAGTCATTCGCTATTATTATTGAATAAACGTCTTTTTATAAATAATTTATATTCATTTTATAATATAGCATTATTCATTCAATATCACATAATTAACTGAGTGTATTTAACGAATATCACCGGTAGATGGCGTCGCGATGTCGCTGTCATTATTTAAACATTGTACTAACTATACATGATATTGCTTTTTATTAGACGATAATCAATCTAAAGTGTCAACCTCATTCATTTATATGTACATAATATATGGCTGTATAATTAACCCTGAATATCATCAATCTGTATACTACATATATAATATAATCTAAATATGATATATTGTGTTAACATGATTTATATAAATATGAATTATAATTTAAAAATTATCAAATTTTTAAGTAAAATGAAGCACAGAAATAAATTAATCTTATAACTTTTCATATTCACTATTTAGATATATATTTTGCTGACCATCTGTATATTAATAACAATATTTTATTGTATAACGTTAAATCTATATTGTTTTTTTTTTCGGCACATTCAAGAGTATAAAATAATGTAATAATCCAATTAAAAAAAAATGATTACTGGACCCAATATTATTTTCACTTTTTTTTGATACGAAAAAAAACCCTAAAATATTGTTTACATTCGGCCCGAAACGGGAAAAACGAAAATGAAACTGTGAAAAAACATGGTGAGTTAATAAGATTTCACGAAGAGCATTTTCCTACTGTCGAGTTCCGCTTTTTAATAATGAAACAAGGGGAGCACATTATAGGAATTTGACTCGTCTGAACGAAATTTTATTTGAAACAAAAGCGATTTGAAAAAGGAAAAGAGCAAAAAAATCAATATATATATATATATATATATATATATATATATATATATATATATATATATATATATTTAGATTAAATTTAAAACGAATGACAGCAATCTTGCGGATGTCAATTTTATTTAAATAAAAAATGAAGTAATATATTTTAGACTATATGTATTTACATGTATATAAAAGAGTTCAATACGTTTAAATTATTCAATGGACAAATGCCGGATTATTGCCAGTCTTGATTAAATTGAAAAGTGGAAAAAGGGGTGGAAAGTCCTGATCCCTATCCCTCTGTAAACGGATGGATGGATGAAGACCGCGACGGTAAATCTCGTCGTGGGTAATGAACTGGATATGTTCAATATTAAAGAGTTCATGGTAGGAATTTGTTCCGAAACTTTTTCTTTAAAAAAAAAAAGAAATCTTCGATAATTTTTAGAATTTCTAAAAGTGTGATGGAAATAATTATGGAACGGATTTCCGCTTGTTCTTCCTGAGAAATAAACTTTCTCGTTTAAAATTTGTTTATATCTGAATGGTGTCATTTAAATTACGCCTTAATCTCGGATCATATCTTAATTGGATTAAAATTTATTCAAGACAAATTTTAATTGAATTATATAAAATAAATATAATTTACAAATATCAACTCTTATCTTAATCAAGTTTTTCACAGAATAACCAATGGTCAAAATAATTAAAAAAATATTCACCATATGTCATTTTTTTAATTTTATAAATTCTTTCCTATTTAATTCCCGATTGTTATGTAAAGAAGATAATATAAAATCGCCGTTTTCAATCATGAATAGGATTAAAAACAACCCCATTGTATAAACATAATTAATAAAAGGTTTTTTGAATAGAATATACATTTTAAATAATCCCGGTAAACACTCGTTTCCACACAGATAAAGATAACGGGAGGCTTTTCGGAGAAAATTAAAAGAAAATTTCGTTCAACCATTTTTAAAAACATATTTTTCTTACCTGAGAGCGGCGGTTTGGTCGTTTTAATTAAAACCTCTTTGTTTACAATGGTAACATTTTCAAAAGAAATAAACAAACAACGACGATATCTACCAATTATTTTGTTCATGCACATAATAAAGTTAAACCGATAAAAAAAATCCGAGCTTTTCACTCGGATAAATTACAAAGAAAAATACGCGCATCAATTTTGAAAGGGAAAAATGTTTTTTTTTCAATCCATAGAAAAGGAGAAAAATCCGACGTGCCAATTTCCATCGGATACTTTAAAGCTTTCAGGACATCGCCAATTATTATATAGGTTGGGTTTCGCTTAAAAGCCCTCAAAATTGACGAGAGTTCACGTACAAGGGTAAATATAACGTAAATAAAAAAGGGAGACGAGGTTTCGTATATTTGATATACAATATTTTTTCACATAAAAGATCGTATAAATGTATATATATATATATATATATATATATATATATATATATATATATATATATATATATATATATATATATATATATATATATATATATATATATATATATATATATATATATATATATATATATATATATATATATATATATATATATATATATATATATATATATATATATATATATATATATATATATATATATATATATATATATATATATATATATATATATATATATATATATATATATATATTTGGCTTTAACTCATATTTATATTGAGGCTCGTATAAAAAACAATAAATATAAAAAATTATCAGTTTACATAACCTCTATTTGTAACATAAAAATGTATTACTGTAATTTATAGTATCGTAAAAAAAAATATATTTATTTTTACGTAGACATATTATAATAAAATCTTATATTGAATAAAGCAATAAAGCGGTTTTCATGTGAATACACGCATTCGCAATAAATTTATTCAAAAGAAAAAAAATCTGATACAAGAATTTTGTTTTATATAATCGATTCTGAATAAATTAAGCTGTAAAATAAGACGCGAGGAAAGTTCGCTGAAACCGGGATTATTAACGCAATCACTTAAAATATATCGCGGTAGGGTGCTGAAAATGGGATCGATAATTGTTAAAATTTATCAAATGCAAAACGAATTAGTTTTAGAGCGATAAATAAAACTAAAATTAAATATAATATATAAAATATAATAACTTGATTATTAAAATATTTTTACAACGTATAAAATATTTAAAAATATTAACACAGCATTTTTTCTATCCTAAGTGATCATTTCTATTCTTTATCAATAATTGTATTTACATAAAATAAATATAAATGAGAAAAACAATAAATGCAATTTGTTAATCATAAAAAAGAATAATTAAACGGTAATCTACAACAAATAAAAATCTATCGAATATAAAAGTTGTTCAACTGGAAAGTCATATGGGATAAAATGAACGAAATGGCGAAAAACTTTTTGGAATTATATTTTTATTAAAAAAATATAACGCATTTTTAATAATATATTAATAATGTTTATTTTTAATATTTTTCGATTATCAAAAAATACTTTTAAATGTGAATATAAACTTAAACGTGAATATAAAAATAAATATGTCATATAAGAGAATTTATTTTATAATATATTAAATGTGACAATATAATAATAAAACAGCCCAAAGAAAATAAGAAAATTGGGAAATTCTGATTGCGATGAGTGAACGTGATGAAGAAAACTATTAGATGCCTAAGGGCACAAAACTGATAAATTATAATACTATCAGAATATAGAGAAATGGCACCCCTTATTGAGAGGCGAATAACGCTTATCCCTGATTAAATTACATTAAAAATAAATATCAATTTGGGGTTTGAATTTTTATTAGTAATAAAAAAAACCATATGATATTTTAAAAGATATATTAAAATAATGATAAAAATAAAACGAATAGAATATTGAATCAACCCTTATATATAAATATAATAAAAGGAGAGATAAACTCGATAGTATAGGTATGGATAAGTTTCCATTTAATATATTATATCGTCTATATGGAAAAAGTTTCAGACATTTGAAAATTAAATGTATACTTTTGGAGCGGGACGGTGACACTGGAAGCGGAAAATAGAAAATAAAATTTCCATGAAAAACCCAGTAACTCGGCTAAAACGATTCGAGCGAGGGGAGGCGACGAAGAAAAGGACCGGCTATGACGAAAACCCATGACAGGGCAGGGCAGGGCACTGGCTGTGTGATTTTTCACTCGGTGAATTACGCAAATGCAATTTTGCCTTATTGAATTTCTGGAATTGTCTTGTTTTCCTTTTCGTCGAAGAAATACCCGCGGGAAAATGGAAAAGAGCGTCGTCTTGAGAGAAGAATATATATATATATATATATATATATACATATATATATATATATATATATATATATATATATATATATATATAAAGAATGAAGCAAGAAGAAGAGAAAAAAAAAAGAGAAACTCTTTCGATCTAAAATATATCGTGTATATTTTCTCCCGGAAAATCGAGAAAAACTTTTGTGGCGCACACAAATGGGAAGCGATCGTCGACGACGCATGAAATATTCAAACTAAGCGAAAAATAAAAACGAATCCAAATTTCGCGACATATATACAAGTATATATATATATATATATATATATATATATATATATATATATATACGTACGTACTTTTCCATATTGCAGCTCATATGAAAAAAGGATTCGGGGTCATGTCCTTTTCCATATTACTTTCTCGTTTCTGTCAAAGTTATCCTGCCGTGAATGGTAATATAGACGTTTCCTATTGCTTCCTATCACGGATGAAAAATCGACGAAAAAATAGATATCACTTTCATCGAGATTTATCCATAATTCTTCACACTTACACGCATTCAGTAAATATTTAACAAAATCACAATAATGTAAAAATTTCGACAGGCAATATTATACAAATTAAAAATGATTTAAAAATACTGATAATTGATTGATTAATCCTTTTTTTATGTGATCAACAGATCGCAAGTGTTGAATCCATGATATTATACACAATTTACAATAAATTATAATGTTAATTAATATAATATATACATCGTTGAACTTTGACTAAAACCATATTTAGAAACATTATAGCATAACACTATGAATTTCATATTTCCAACGAATCACTATCACAGATGGAATAAAGACTTAAGTACAAAGTAGAGAGTGCTTGTGACGCCCATTAAAATGATAAAATTGGAATATTTCGACCGTATCATGAGAAACCTCTTCAAATATATTTTCTTTAAATCGGTCACAGAGAATAAAAAATAGAATCGACGTTGATGTGATAGAAAAAAAATTTCGTTGCTCCGAAATGTGAACAAATAGTTCAGAAATAATTTGTAATTTCTCTTTAAAACCGCAACATTGAAAATAATTTAAATGATTATCGCCGACTTTTGAATGCGGAAAATCTCTTGAAATGTGAAAATTTAATCAATAAAAATATAAGACGTCAAACATATTTCAATTAAATAAAAGTTCATATTGATCGATCAATTTAGGATTCGATTGAAAAAAAAGACGAATTAACTATATTCAATATTTAATTGAAGCTTCCGCATATTTGATTTCCGTTTGCGTTACCATTGTGTCATTCGATCAGAAAGCATGATCGAATTCGGTTTAGCGATATCCGCTTCAAAGTCGTATATTGATAGGTACAAGCGAAGTTACGAAAGGACACAGAACGTAAGCCGACATACTAAGTGATTCCGGAGGCCAGATTTGAATTTCAAATTGCGATTCCGGACGAACACACTCCTGGTGAGAGACTGCTGGTAATGGAAACCAGAAAAGCAGCATGGAGCAACGGCAACGGCAACGGTGAAAACCGAACGTGCTTCGACTGCGGACCGATTAGGGTTAAACCGACCGCGAAAAGGTTCAGCCATTAATTATCCGCTGCCTTGCCCAAAGTCCACTATATTTATACGAATCCTTATACGTCCTGATATGATATATGCGTTAATTTCTCAGTTTCGCACGCACCGCTGAAACAAGCCGTTTTCGATAACAATTCCATGAGTGAAGCGAAAAAAAAATAACTCAAACGAAATTAGAACCGATATAACATAAGGTGAACAATTTATTTACAAATTAAAAGGAAAACACGATGAAACATCGTTGAAAAAACGTTTTATTCTTTTAGCGTATTACTATACGTTATAATATAAAGTGAACAGATTTTGACTGTCGAAGCGGGACATTGAAAAAAACGACTGAATGAAAAATTAAAATGAATACAAATACCAAAAACAAAAATATAATTTTCAAAAACTTGAAATTTAAGAATATATAAAAAGATTTTAACCGATACAATATTTTAGGACCACTGATAACCTTATTAAATTATCTTTTTTATTAAGAAGACAATATAAATATATTTTTTAATATATCAAATGATATTAAAAATGAAGCTCACAATAAGAAAAGAAACAATATACCTTAATGAAGATAAATTTTCAAAGAAAAAAAAATATATAGCTATAGCATATTTATATATTTTTTTCAGAAGACATACATATGTAACAAAACGCAACACATACAAATGACACGAAAACACGTATTTTTTTTCTCCCAGAGATTTGTCATAAAAGAGTTTGCCTAATGCCGTGTATCGTTTATCGTTCTGTTTGTAAAAGGAAACGCTTCCTTTTAAAATACACGCGACAATTTCAACGGTCGCTTTGTAATCGTTTTCAGAAGGCTTTTAAATACAAATATATTATATATTCGTATTTTGTTTATATAATATATATTATATATTTCGACATTTGTTCGACGTCGGTTAAATTTCATGTCAAACATTAACCAACAAGTGTGTTTTGTGTAACATGAATTCTTGTTCAAATTTAAAGCATAATTTATTTAATTATATATATATATATATATATATATATATGTGTGTGTGTGTGTGTGTGTGTGTGTATGTGTGTGTTTGTGGGGGGGGGGGTGTTCGAGTAATTGTTTGCGATTTTAGAACGTCATATAATAATTATGATCATAAGAAATACGTAGAATTTCGAATTATCTGAGATATTATAAGACGCGTTTTCATATCAAACATTGTAAATATAGCATTATTAAAAACAAATTAAACAAGGCTTTTTGATATATATTTTTAATTAAAAGGTATTTACAATTGATTTAGTTTAGTATTAGCATGTGGATAATTAATTATATTGCAAATACAATCTCATATTTAAAACACTATACGACGCCACAAAAGCGTTAACCGAAAAATCAATTATTCGAAATTACCCGTTTTCATTTAACCCTTGCAATCGATAAGTTCACAGCATTCACAGACCGTTTCGACTATACAAAAGCTAAATAACGATGATTAATAACACTCGTAATGCCGCGAATATTGA
Source organism: Leptonema lineaticorne (assembly GCA_024500535.1). Taxonomy (NCBI): domain Eukaryota; kingdom Metazoa; phylum Arthropoda; class Insecta; order Trichoptera; family Hydropsychidae; genus Leptonema; species Leptonema lineaticorne. The sequence continues at coordinate 7,866,123 of JANIJI010000014.1, read as the reverse complement.
GCAATAAAAACAACGAGGCGCATCGCAATATTTTGCGTAAAATTTGTAATTTCGCCGCTGAAAAAGAAAATAATAAATAATAATAAAACGGTTATTTCATTACGTGGATGAGATGAGGACAAAAAAAAATGCATATTCGCCGCTTACACTTCGTTATGAATCCGTATTACGCGAAACCGTTTTAATTCATCGCATGGAAGAATTTGTTCGAATTTTTATTTTTTTTTTTGATCTCGTGACTTTTCATGCGGGTGAATTAATGCGAGAAAAAAATGGAAAATGTGAAAATCGTAGGTGGCTATAGGGGCGGTTCACCTCCAAAATCCCAAGAGTCAACGTTTTGTGTTGTCGGGATTCTGGCTCGAACCCTTCATACAATCGGATGAAATCCGCACGTTTGGGTAATGAAATTAATTCTTCTGGATATGACCGGTCACGAAACAAAAATTGAAGTTAAAGGGGTGAATTGTGTTTGGACATAAATTTGTTTTTTGGGGTCAAATCATATATTATGAATGCAATTTGAAAAAAATAAAAATAATTTTAAAAATAATCAAAAAATAAAATAGAACAAATATTTCAAAATTCAAAAATTTGTGCTGTTTTTTCTTCATCAAAAATGATTTATATATCTATAGAATAATTTTCATATACCGTTCTCTCGTTAAGAATATGATGATAAAATAATTTTATGTTTTAATAACAACGTTTTCACTAATATATATAATGTCAATTAAATGAAGGAAAATATTGTATCACAATTACACAAATTTAAACCAAAATTTACATATAACGTTGTATGTTTATTCATGCGTAATTTTTCAAAGTAAAATGTTAATGAAACGAACGCATTCATTCATGAAAACATGAATTTATAAGTGCATCGTTATTTTTTGTAACAAAAATGAATATCTGCCGGAAAATTCGCAATATATAATATCGTATAAAAAAATCATAACAACGATATATATGATAATCAAACGTATTGATAATTATTAAAATAATTTAAAAAATCATGAGTTTCTTCTATATAATTATTAATAATAATACATCAAATTTATTGATCAAACATCCATGAGTTATTTTTAAAAGTATCACACAAAACGATTTAAATTAACCTTTTGATATTTTGATTCAAATTTAAGATGTATAGATTTAAAGATATATTAAATATTTTTAGCTTTAAATTTAAAACCAAAACCACAAAATCGACGAATACATCTAAAAATTGTATAATAATTTTACATACAATGAAACATCGAAGTTTCGATAGAAAAAAATAAATGAACTGTCGACTTTCATTTTTAAATAAGTAAGAAGAAAACTGTCTTAATATTTAATAATAAACAGAAAAAAACAATGTCGCTTTTGGGGATAAATATTGGTATCACTTTTGAATTCTTAATTAATACTTTATTATTCATTAAAAATGTTTCAAAGTTTATTTTTTAAAATTTATAAAATGTATAATATTTTTTTTATAATATTACGAAAACAGCCGCTTTAAACTTTCATAGTTATAAGAATCTTTAAGGAACGAACGACCTACATTAAGAGTAATTTAACCACTAGCCGAACAAATCGTCGCGTAAAAAAGAAATGGCCGTGATTAATCCACATCCATACAATTAAATGCGGGACTAAAACCTGAAATGAAAACTCAGCGTGTACCATTTAAAGTTCCAAGTTCACATCCGAGGAGTGGTAATAATGAAAGGCCTGCGCCACATCATCCCTTGATACTGGTTAGAAGCGCTTCCCCTATTCCCATATATAAATATATATATAAACTTATATACCCGGGGCAAATGAATGGTTCAAATCCCCACATTTCTTGCGTCGCCACGGATCCAGAAACTTTCAACAAAATCGAATTAATTAAATATTAATGTCGCGAACGCGTTTCCAGAATTTTCAGCTAAAAGCAACGAACCGGAAAAGACTCGGTTTATTTATTGTATTCTGAAACGCTGTCTCACATTCTATGTCCTTGTTTTTCACTATATTTGAGTTAATCAAATATATCTATAAAAATAATACGCATTGCATTTCAGCTTAAATAACATATTAATTAAAAATACTAAGTTAATATTTTAACAATAAATTTAATATCGATAATTTGATTTAATCAAAGCAAAAACTTTTTTTCATAATCAATAAAAAAATCAAATTAAGTCGTTGTAAAGCATCTTCTTGTCAACCAGTACAACAGAATAACTTTTGTTAAAGGAAATTTTCGTCTCCCGCCAGCGACTAGTGACGGACAGAAAACGGAGATTCTCGTTTCCCGCTTTAGATGTGTTAATTATAAACTTCTTTCAATAAAGATAACTAATTTATATAATAGTTCATATTGTAAGAAATTTGTTCTATTAAAGCTAAAAACGTTTATAAAAATTATACAAAATTCACGATTAAATTAAAAATATATATATATTTAGAAGATGCATATGCCCCAAGGTTTGTATCCAATGATTTCGGTGCATGTACTGGTTATTGCTCTAAGGGTGGTATGAGCCAATGAATAAGACAGTAGAAGGGTCACGCTACACACCCACCAAATGAGAAAATATATCCTTTTACTGATTACAGTGGCAGAAGGAAAAGTAGCTGCTTTTAAAACAGAACGGATTCGAATTTCATTCGGGAGATAAGAAAACAAAACGAGCCTTGAGGGTTTCTCGAGTCGCTCGTAAATAAGACATTCAACTAGTTATAGTACAGTAAAATTAGACATTTTGGGACGGATGTCGAGAGTGCAGAACTTTTTTCCGGAAATGTATTCTACATAATGAGGTTAATAAGAGGTCATAAAGTTCCACTCGCCAGAGAGGGAGCTTCCCTCCGAAAATCACGAAAAACCTCAAAAAAATCGATCACTTTTTAGTTTTCCGGATTTATCTCCAAAACTATAGCTCGGATGGAAAAAGTGTCAATGAATAAATTAATCCTCATTAAATTATGCATATAAAATGTATCGTTCATAATTTGCGTAACTGTTTCCAATTTTCTGTAAAAAGCGTTCAAAAATAGGCCTAAAATGGCCCTCTCGGCAAAAATTTTTCGTTCCGCGATTTTGCCGACGATTATCTCAAAACTTATCGATTTTAGGTGGGTATCGAAGAGGAAAAAAGTTGTAGACCAAATCCTGTTCTATTGTAATCAGTTATTGTATTTTCAATTAATTGTTTCAGTTTTCTAAAAATTACAATTTTCCCGAACTCGATCTGACGATTTTTCGCGTCACTCCGGCAGTTAAATGCTTTTTTAAGGAACAAAAATAGCAAGAGTGTAAAATTTTTTTTTAGAAACACATAAAGAATTTTAAAATGAATTAGAATCCAAAAAGCAGTATCCTCTCTGGAGGGAGCTTCCTCTTGTATTTGCCGAAAACCTCACAAAATTTGACTTTTTCTCAGTTTCTCGCTCATATTTCAAAAACTATCACTCGGATTGAAAAGTTGTTCATAAACAAAAATATTCTTCTTAAAATTCTACATCAAAATTGTTCTATTCATAATTTGCGTAATCATGTTCAATTTCTCTATAAAAGCCCTCAAAGTAGGAGATGTCGCGTCAGCAAAAAAAGTGCTTTTGGAGTTCCCGATAAATGTTTCGAAGTCTATCAATAATCGGCGATTTTTATTTCATACACCGTAAAGAACAGGATTTTCTCTATACGATCCAGAAGTGGCCCCCGTTTGACCCCCCTGTAACGGTTTTTATCAGTGCTCAAAGTTGAACAATTTTTGCGCGAATGCTCGTAATCAACCCAAAAATCCATTGAATTTTGGGCATAGTACACACTATCCGCCTATTGTTATAGTTGTCTATTCAAAGTTAAAAGCGTTTTCAAAAGATATTTTTACAACCATTCGACAATACACATTTATTATGGGTCATAAAGTAATTGTTGAACCAACTTCATTGGTTTCTTTGTAAATTACGAAAATGTATTTTTTTTATTCAAACTAAAATTATTTCTCTCTAGATTGATTTATATATTCATAAAGAAATATTAAATATATTTCAAATAATTATTTTTATCTTTTACTCAATTTTAATTATATTTTTGAATAAAATATACACTTTATCGACATTTTTATTTATATATTCTTCATGAGGAATTAAGCCAATAAATCTGACAATTTTATTTCTTGCTAATTTTACCAAATGAAAAAATTGATTATTAAAATTATTTTCTGTACAAAATTTTATTGTTAACAAGTATAATTGATTTTAAATATTATGAATAATTTTGAACTTTCATAATAATATTTATATGTACGTATCGTGATCATAATTATTTGTTCACTTAATATTCTATATATGTTTAATATTAAAATAATATTAGAAATTAATTTATTTTAATTTTTCGTGACGGAATCTTTTCATATTTTGTCATCTTTGATAAGTAGTACACATTTTGCATCTGTAAAACAGATGATCGCCTTTGTGAGTTTTTACAGTTATTTAAAAATTGTACCTATCTTAGTGGATAAAGGGACCCGCAATCTCGAAAGCCGTGAAAGAAAAATGGCAGACAATGACAAAATCCTATTTTGTTTACATTAAGATAAATCAATTTTGTATATTTTTCTATTAATAAAAGAAATACAAACATTCCAGAAATATGATATTTACGACACGAGTACATTTCGGTATATTTATTATAATATTTCTCAAAGAGACCGTTTTTAAAATACACTTTTTTCCGTTAAAAATTACCCTTGCTTAAAATTTGTATAACAATATGTAAATAAGTAACTACAAAAATAAAAACAATAATATATATATATATATTAAAATTGATTAAATTCTCGTATGATTAAAATAAAAAAAAATTAAATATTAAAAAAATGAATACAATTATCACAATGTTCAATAATAACCATAATTATCGTTATTGTTGAGTATTGTAATAAATAATACATTATTTGGCCAAATAATATATTGTTTATAACACTATGAAAGAAAGAAACCCGCAGAAGATAATTTATATTTTTAACAAATTATTTTATTGTCTATGTATTGTTGAAAACGTTGTAAAAATCTTTTTGAAATATTGAAGACTACTGTAAAAAAAAGTTAAAAAAAATATTAGTGCAGGAGTCTTTAACCTAAGTAAATGTGTGCTCGCTGTTTTTTGATTTCAATGCAAAACTTCTTATTTTTTCAAAAAAGTGTATGAATTTATATATATTTTTTAAATATTTCATAAATAATTAAAGAAATTAATTCGTATTACTATAGAAATAAAGATTTATGATAATTTTATTATATATTTTTTATTTTAACTAATTATATTTTTTTTAATATATATATATATATATATATATATATATAAGTAAACCAAATAAATATGTTCATTGAAACCATAAAATATATATTGAAAAAGTAAACATTATACATTTCTCTAAAGTATTCATGAATGTATCCTTATTTACAAAAAGGTTACTAATCCTTGAGCAGGTAGTATGCCCAAATTTCAAAAGATTTTTGCTCGTCCAATGTAAAATCGCGCAAAAATTGTTCAACTTTGAGCATTGATAAAAACCGTTACAGGGGGGTCAAACGGGAGCCACTTCTGGATCGTATAGAGAAAATCCTGTTCTTTACGATGTATGAAATAAAAATCGCCGATTATTGATAGACTTCGAAATATTTATTGGGGACTCCAAAAGCACTTTTTTTGCTAACGCGACATCTCCTACTTTGAGGGCTTTTATAGAGAAATTGAACATGATTACGCAAATTATGAATAGAACAATTTTGATGTAGAATTTTAAGAAGAATATTTTGTCTATGAACAACTTTTCAATCCGAGTGATAGTTTTTGAAATATGAGCGAGAAACTGAGAAAAAGTCAAATTTTGTGAGGTTTTCGGCAAATACAGGAGGAAGCTCCCTCCAGAGAGGATACTGCTTTTTGGATTCTAATTCATTTTAAAATTCTTTATGTGTTTCTAAAAAAAAATTTTACACTCTTGCTATTTTTGTTCCTTAAAAATGCATTTAACTGCCGGAGTGACGCGAAAAATCGTCAGATCGAGTTCGGGAAAATTGTAATTTTTAGAAAACTGAAACAATTAATTGAAAATACAATAACTGATTATAATAGAACAGGATTTGGTCTACAACTTTTTTCCTCTTCGATACCCACCTAAAATCGATAAGTTTTGAGATAATCGTCGGCAAAACTGCGGAACGAAAAATTTTTGCCGAGAGGGCCATTTTAGGCCTATTTTTGAACGCTTTTTACAGAAAATTGGAAACAGTTACGCAAATTATGAACGATACATTTTATATGCATAATTTAATGAGGATTAATTTATTCATTGACACTTTTTCCATCCGAGCTATAGTTTTGGAGATAAATCCGGAAAACTAAAAAGTGATCGATTTTTTTGAGGTTTTTCGTGATTTTCGGAGGGAAGCTCCCTCTCTGGCGAGTGGAACTTTATGACCTCTTATTAACCTCATTATGTAGAATACATTTCCGGAAAAAAGTTCTGCACTCTTGACATCCGTCCCAAAATGTCTAATTTTACTGTACTATTATAGCAGTGCTAACACAAGGAAATTTTCCTAATACGAAAACTAACACCCTTTTTTATTACTGAATACGTATGCATCGATAAAAATATAAAGCCTCCCTCAAAAAAAAATTCCTTTAAGATATATCAGTGTAATATTATTTATACATTAGGCTTATTCTGTAGCTATTTATAAATGGCAAAATATTTTGAACATAAGAACCATTGACATATATTAAAATATTTGAGTACAATGTCGAGCTGCAAATTAAACTTAAACAATGATTAAATTTGACGACATGTTAACCGATATAAAGTATATTTTTTTAAATTAAAAAATATTGTAAAATAAAATATAAAATGAGAAAATATATTTATATAAATTTATAAAATTCAAAATAATGTTAGAAAATTTAACCTACGAAATATTTTTATACTAAAATTATATTTATACTTTATAATAAATATTATTTGAAACAAAAATAAGAAATGATAACATAAAATAATATATGTAATATAATCATAAATATTACAAAATATTTAAATGATTTGAAATTATTCATTGTTACATCGTTATATATTCAATATTTCCCAAACAATCGTAGGTTTTACAGAAATTTCTCAGATACATTTTGTGAATTAAAGATATTAGGAAAATTTATAGCTCATAGAAAATAACATGGAAAAAGGAATTATGACGACAAAAGGATGTCTTTGCATAGTAATCATAACAGAATGAAATTAATCTATTTACAAACACGTAAAATTTTCAATAAAAAAAAAAAAATACAGAAATATTGTCATAAAAATTGTATATATGTATGTCTTATTATATTAAAAAAATCTATTTACATATTCTAAGCGCACGCACCTAACGCACGAAAAATTGGTTCAATTCGCTCTATTGGAGTTATAGTAAAAATTTTCAGGAAAAAATTTTCAACGACACTTTAGCGTGCCACGAAATTCAAATAACTGAAAATTTCGCCTCGTACAAATCAGATATTATCATCGTTCGCCACTCGTATATAATTAAATCTTGACAGTTTACATATTAGAAATAGAAACCGGTGTATAAATAAGTAAGAGTATAATTTACATAATCAATAACTGGTGTAAACCCTGGGATGTTATGTTTACATTAGATATATTGTATTATATAATATATGCGTGAGTTTCGGCGCTGTTTTATTACAATATATACATATATTAGTATTATCACGAATTCGTAGAAACAAAATCTAAAGCGGTGGAATAATCGTTTATTTATCAAACTTCCGCGAGCTTTATCGAAAAAGACGTTAAAAACTTAATAAAAGTTTATGGTGCTTTCGAACGGCTCAAACACAGACTTTTTACGAAGAAAAGTATTCAAAAAAGCTTGCGAAAAAAAAGTTAGAAAAGTAGTTGAATTCATTGAGCACACGAGTATATATATATAGTATAAATGGATTTAAATAAAAATTTTAATAAAAAAAAAATACACAAATATTAATAATTAAAAAGCATATATAAATTAATACAGATATTTAATTTTAAAACGATAAACATACAATAAAATTAAAAATAAAAATTCGAACTCGTAGAAGCCATAGAAATATTAATCTATTTTTTCAGATTAAATTATAATTAAAATAATATAAATCAACGTTCATGCTTCACTTAACAAAATAACAAAGTCACCGTTATGAATTTATCGTCAATTAGGAATAAAATTCCAATGATCGAATATCGCATCAAATATAATATAACGTTGAGGAAACACAATATTATAAATTTACTTAAATCTTCCTGATCCCTTCCCGGCCAACGATTGCGAGATTGGGTTACATTAATTTATAAAATAAATGGTATGTCAAGCCCTTCCACCCTTATATTATAAAATATTATTATATTAATAAACGTACAATTGGAGCGCGATACGAAAAATAAACCTATGTATGATTTCGTTAAGACAAAAAAATATTATATGTTGTATAGCTAAAAATCTATTTATCATTAATAATAAAATAAACTATAATAAATATAGATAATAAAAGATTTTGGTTGATATTACACAAACAATTATGGAAGCGATTTTCGCAAGTTTTTCCCATAAAATTCTTATCTTGAAAAATCAGAATAGAAAACTTATCGTAGCCTAGAGAAAATTTTCGAACAGTTTTAAAGTAGATCGAAATATATATTTTCGTTCGATTAAGAGGATTAAAACAGTAAAGCGGATTAATGGAAAAACAAAAATGAAAATCGGATTCGGAAAAGTTTAAATTGTCGCTTATTTTAAATTAAAAAAAAAATACATATAAATATAAATGTCTAAGACTTTAAATTGCGATAGCGTAATTTAAGGTCTTAAATTTCCAAAAGCGAATAACTAATTATCGCAAATAAATATTTCGCGAAGTCGTATCACCGTCGTAATTACGTTAGTTTATATACTTAATGTTGCGCAAAACCGCCACCCAAGACGAGAGGGGTTGATATAAATTTACATAATAATTCAAAGTCGAGAACATTAAGTAGTTTCGGTAAACACGGTTCGATAAATATATGCACGTATATCATAGTAAAATACATTATCGCAAAAATATTCATGTATACATTGACACAGTGGGTATAGACCGCAGAATACTAGTCGAGGTTTTACGTCGAAATATTTACCTGAAATTACCGAAACGACAATATTCTCAGATGAGGCGAGATGATAATCGAAATAATTGATCGTTATTGATGTCATAAACATTTTCCGTTAATATTCCATAGTAAAACAAAAGGTCGCGCTATCAATCATTGGCAATATCGGTTAACCCGCATGTTCAATGAAATCAACGATAATCCCATTTTGAACAACGGTTTCAGATAGTGGATACGAACATCGTATACGTATAAATATATATTATATAATAAGGGATCACCGTCCCGGATATCCCGAATGCGACGTTCGATTTCCGACTTAATTCTATAATCGCGGTAATCGTTAAATTTCATTCGTGAATATCGGTAAAACCTCCGCTAAAACCGTAATCGGTAGAGCGTGCGAAACGTGAATTATAAAATATGAAAGACTCTTAAAAAAATTAATCATAAAATTTCAATATAATCAAATTTTTTTTTATATTTTCAAAAAATAAAGAATTCAAGAAATAAATCGCATAAAATACAATATTGAAGCTCTTAAAATAGAAAACTAAAAGTCCGAATCGAAAGTTATATACAAATAGCGAGTGTTTGTCAACCGCCAAAAGCTTAATCCAGGTCAAAGCTCACAAAAGGTTATATCTTAATAGAAAAAACAAAAAACGGATATTCTCTCTTGTAAAAATAGTAAATCAACATAAACTGCTGAAAGCTTCAATATTTTTTACGCTTAATACGCGTTCACTAATGGTCATTTTTATCAAGCTAAAGTACAATATTATAAAGGAACAAAAAATACAAGTAAGAAATTGCATTCTTGGTCTAAAAAATATATATATTAACGTAAATCGATATCATTTTGGAAACGTGAAATTTGGAATTGAAAAAAAAATGTAATTGATGTAATTTCGAATTACATCAATAAATATTTATGTGGATATTATATTATAATCATAAACTTACCTTTTTAATCACAATTGTATCGCAAAAACATTAATGTGAAAATTTACATTATTGATCCGACAAGAATTAAAATAAAAAAAATCTACCCGTTATGAAGATATTCGGAATATACATATTTTTAAATGAAGTTGTTTAATATAAGTTCAGATACAAAGTAAATTCGTATGCAAAGTTTTACGCTTTAAAACTTTTGATTTCAAAGTTGCAGTCGCAACACATTTCAAATGGAAAACGCCAATAATTCAAAAGCAGAATTTAATGGAATAATAGTTGTTTGCTTTAAGAAACTTACACTACATATCCGCATCGATACGTTTAATAAAAGATAAAAAAATTCACATATCAAAAGGTCCACTGTACTTTATAGTTATGTATATCAAAATTCATAAAATACGTTCAAACAGTGTACATTGTATGTTTGCATGTCTTGCTTGACTCGTATTTATAAATATATACACCCAGATGGTATCAAACTTCATGCCTCGAGGGCAGGATTATACATTATGGACACTCGTAAAGCGAGGAGTGTTTCAACCGCCCTTCACTTTACCCTTCGTCAAGTCACCAGAAAGGAGTGTGAGAGGTAAATGGGGCAGAATCGATGTGCCTCATCCCATTGGTTGCATGCGCTGGTCCCGTGAAAACCACCTTGCTTCATGGTAAAATGGGGTGCCACGAGGTGGATTCAGGGTGTCCAAGGGTTTCAAACTACCAAAATCGGACGTAAACAAAGCGAATCAGCGTTAATTCTGCCAAAGAGCGATAAGTTGGACAACAACCAACGGCAAAAATGAAAACATTGATTTTTCTCTTCACGATTGGATGAACATTATGAAACGATACTAAAAATCACAATACTATTGAGCTTTCAACTTTATAAATCTATTAAAATATATCTAACAATAATATAAAGAACAGAATCGCTGCTATCTTATATATAAATAAGATTTTATTTCAGGATACAGAAGCTTCATTCGGGTACTTCAATACAGCTTTATCTACAATTTACACACGATGACAAGAAGTTTCTAGTGAATCCACAATCTATAAATCAACAACAATACTACCAAAATAAATAGTAAAGAACAAAATTTCTTTATAGAATATGACAAAAATCGAAGACAGTTCATGTACTAGCATATATAATAGTTCAGATCTATAGCACTTTTAGTTATCGAGTACCGAGTAAGTAGTTCTAGTACTACAAGTATAGTATGATCATTAAGGTAAAAGTACTGTAAGCCATTGTCTGCAGAAGAAAGATCCATATACCGACAGTCAGTATAGTATAATAGTAGTGGTATCTACCACTCATCCCAATGTGAACTTATCCTCTTTACAGCTTTTCAAGAAAGGACATACAGCTAAGCTACCCGAAAGTAATGCATTCACTTCACCTCCATATATTATATAAAATTTCCATAACACGAAAACGCGTACACACAATAGATGAAAGGATTTTCAGCGATGAAATGGGGTGGTCGGTGATGCGTCGTACGCATAATCAAAATATTTCAATACAATAAGACAAAAGTCAACTGCGTCCAAAGTACGTAATAAAAACAAATAGTTTTTTATATTGTATTTATTGAAAATCAAATCGATAACTCTTAATTATTTAATTAAAAATATTATATTAAAAAAGTCTAAATATCTCCAATTTAATTTCTCGTCTTCATTGAAATGTCGTAAAACGTGACTGTCGCAAATATGACATCAACGTATAAAATTCTAACGGGAAATTCTAAAAATATTAAAAAATATATACCATATATAACAACACTAAAAAAACATTTTATATAATTTTCAGCTGAAATAAAAGCAAAGCCATGAATGCGATCCACTACGTGAAATGGAATGCGCATATTTCCGTTTTAAATTAAATACATTCTTACAGTCGATTCCACGAATTTTCCATCTTGGAAAATATATGTATCAGTGGTTCACAATGTTTCTGTAATAATGAAATCAAATACAATTTTATAAAAATATTACTTCATCACATTTTAAATAAATTTGATTATGTATAAATATAATATAATATAATATTAGATGTTAATAACAGTCATCCATAAAATGTAAATGTCATATATAAACGTGAAGTAGCTTATCTCGAGTTCTAATCTCGAAATGTCACCGAAATTTTTAACAATAAAATAAACGAGCTTTCGTCGCAATTTTTTTTTAAACTGAACGACAATTTATAATACAAATAAAAATTTAAAATAACATTATTAATTTCATAAATGTATGAAAATCATTTTTTTTATATTAAAAGTAAACTGTACACATTACAGTATAAAAAAATGATATGATTTATTATAAATTTAAATATGTAAATTACTATTTGTGATGATATTATTTTTTCCTTCAAAAAATAATTTCTAGATAATTGTTTTTTCTATTTCTAAGAATTATAATCATAATAAATTTGCAACTTTTATAAAAGGTAAATTTCTTTTTTTTACTGCAGAAAAAAAAAACACATATTTTTTAAATAAACTGTTCAATGATTATATCACGATAAAAAATATATATCACAATAACTTTCAATTTTCATATAATTCAACTAAAAACAATATAAAATATAGAAAAATATTTTTTCACAAAATCTATTCATAAACATTGAAAAAGAGACATAACACGGACGACATGCCTTAAAAATGTATATACGAGGAGCACGAATGCAATAGTAACAGCGAAACGTTACATTCAAACATACAGACAAGCGGACGCCTCAATGGATGGACCTCTGTTTACCCCAATGGACTGTTTGCTAGGCTAATGGATCCGTCATATGAAGGAGAATATGTATTTTTTTCTTCCATGCATCCATCCACAAGTATATGAATGAATGATGACTCGTTGTCTATAGAAATCATCATTTTTCACTCGTTCCATATGTAAAAAATGTCACATTATTCTATAAAATATAATATAGAATAATGTGCCGGTTAATATAGATTCGAATCGAATAATCACAATAAAGTGGTCTTAAAAAAGTTAAAGTGACATTCCAAACGGGACTAGTATAATTTACAAATATGGTATATGTAGACACAGAAGTAAATAACTATTTTTTTCTAAGGGACTTGTTTAATATGTATCGATAATCAAAGGGAATGTTTTAACATTTCAACTATTTAATCGTAAATATAATATTTTTTATACACACAATATTATTTCGATATTTCTATACGTGGTAAAATAGAAAATGCTATAAATAAGTTAATAAAAGAATTTAAAATTATATAAAATTGTTTTTGTATTAATTTTATTCCATAATCATAGAAAAAATAATTTAGATTGTCTCCGTAAAAATAATGTAATATCCCTGATAAATACTGGTTTTTAAATATCAATAGATACCAACGTGTCAAATTACTCATTGTAAATATTTATCATTATAAAAAAGAAATACAGTTAAATGTCAAACTAGAACAATGAGTGGGCGTAAAAACGGGTGGATATGAACTCATATAAAAATAGATAAATCAACAAATCAATCGTAATACGTCGATACATAGATAATTAAAAACATTTTAAAATGTAAAATTCAATCATATTAATTCGAGGTCTGAGGTATGAAAATGTGAACGGCATCAGTGCAGACGATACCTGATGTGTTCAAGTATATCGCCATACAGCAAGCTGAGTAAACTCTTTGTTTACACATTGCTTAAATAAGTTATGAAAAGCGGATGCCAGGTTCCGATTAGATAAACTCAGCATGCCTTATACGCTGGTAGCAGATGTAGACGTTAATTCTTTTTTTTCCAAATTTAGTATATAGAATATCATGGAAGAGACCGGCCGATACTGAAGTGAACAGGTGCTTTTTACTCGTGAAAATGTTTATATACTCTTTGGCAATTTGTCGTTATGTTTATGCGCTTTGTAATTTATACATGGACCGAAGACTTTGCGAAGCTTAATTAAATGTTGGAAAGCACGTGAAATGAGATCACACCTCACTGTCGCCAAACTACCTCCACCACGGAACACTTACAGGTCTGAAATTGCAGTTTAACTGAAAGGATGATGGTCGTAACTCAAGTGCTGAAGGGGACAGGTGGTAAAGGTCCCTTTTCTAGCTGTACGCGGCTTGTGATGATAGCCAGAAGGGTGGGTGGTGCTTTATGATTATTATCCCGGGTAAGTAAGGATAACTCCGTTTTGTCAAATGTCCTCCCTTTTATATATATGTATATATATATATATATATATATATTTTTGTTTCGCCAAAGGAAAAAGCATTCTCAAGAGTGACGGTTAATTAGATGAAAGTAATTCGACGAAGAAGTTTCCCGCTCCGTTGCGAATTTCTCAAATTGAAAGCTAAACAAATGTAGTCTTGGCACGAAAATAAATTATTGATCAAATTCGAACGCGTCACGCGTTTAATATAAACTCGAGACAGAATCAAAGAATATTCAACGAGAACAAAAAGAGTCTGCTTAAAAATGCTTTTCCAAAGAATACATAAAGAAAGCATAGAAGGATAAGATTTTTGAATAAATTTATAATAATACACTTCAAAAAAAAGTCGTTTCATTTTCTTTGTGTAAATCTGCATACACTACTGTATATATAAATTCAAATCAATGCAAATTAAATATAGCGAAGCCTCAAAATTACATTTTTATTAAATATTTAAAAATAAAGTTTTATAAATTTAATATAAAATCTAGTGATGTCGCTATTTATTTCTTCAAAATCGGAAAATATAAAAAATATACCTTAAAGAAGAAATAAAACATTGAAAATAAAGTAAAAAAAAACTAGATACATATTCGTTATAATTTAATACAAGGGTTTAAAAATTTATAATACAATATATATATATATATATATATATATATATATATATATATATATACTATAAACTTTTGATAAAATATATGGTATGTATATATATTGATGTATTACAGATGGTTGGAATAATATATAAAAATTAGTTTTTTTTATATAATAAAACACACACATACATTCTACGTAATCCAAACAATGCATTCACTTTAAACGGTAAAATTATAAAAAAAACCGTGGGAAATTTAGAAATATATAAAATATTAAAAATGAATTCTACGTCTGCATAATAATTATGAACATAATATAAACTTTATATTTTTTACGTATCTTGTATTAAACGAGAAACACGTGAAAATCGCTAAATTCAATACCATATCTGAAAAAAAGAGCGTAAAAATTCCACATCGCCATAAAAACGACATATGTGCATTTTCAAAAAACGAAAAAAAAATTAACAAATTTGCCAACGAGCCAAAATATATATCGCTATAAATGAACGATAATAAACCGATGAAAAAAAAACGGTATAAAACGACACGACAAAAGGTCGCTTTAAAAAATGGATACTTTTGCACATCAAAAACGAAACTTTTCACCCGTTTGGCCGCTAATTAAAAACATACAAAATCACGGGAAACAATTAAAAATTCTGGAACCTTAAAAAGTTCTGCGCATATTAAATCCATTTTGAGCTTCGAGCGTTTTTTTTTTCGATAAAAATGAAATTGTGTCTTAATTTTTAAAGTGTGTGTTTTAGTAACTTTTTCGTTTCGTAAGAAATATTTAATATTGTATAAGTAAGCATGTTAATTTTTACTATCAGCAAGAATATGTATAACTAAGTTCATATATATTAAATCGATTAGAAAATAGGTTTACCAATGTAAAATCGAATTAAAATATAATTATTAGTTTATACGAAAAGTTATTTGAAGATTGAGGACGGACTCGATTACAAATAATATAAATAATAATAATAATAATAATAAATTAATATTATGATAAAACGATTATTAATGTAAATTAAATATATTAATTTCATATAAAAGTTTGACACCACTGATAAAAATAGCAAAAGTATATTATTTTTAGTCTGTAAATTAAATAAAAATATATGACTATTATATATTATATATTTTAAGAATCTTGAGCTTATCAATAGAAAAGAAATAAAAAAAACTAGAACAGCAATTTAAAGAAAGTAAATTTACTTTAAAATGTATATTTAGATACAAAAGTGTGGCTTGAAAATTTTGAAATTCATTTATCTTTAACATTTTCAAATAGTAAAAATAGGTTAATCTCTATTCAGATAAATATATGTATAAATATACTATATAACACATTTCCTATTATAATTGTATTAAATTTTTCATATGGTTATTCATAAAAAAATAACCTTATCATCCTTAACATAAAATTTTTATGGAATATAAAAAATTTATGACAAAAATCCCTAACGATAAAAATATGACTTTAAATAATAAAAAAAAAAACATTCTTGAAAAATCAATATCACAACACCAGGTGTATTTCATTAGAAATATTGCGCAAACGACAACATAAACACATCGATTTATTGAATTATCGTCTGTCGAAAATATTCTTTTCTCAGTTGAAAGTCTGCACGGGCTATGAAAGAAAACCAATTTTATGTTTAAGCACAGAAGGCGAACTTCGAAAAAGATATCTCTGGAAGTTTGCTCATAAGATAGATATTTTCATAGGATGTTTGCGCTAAAGATTAATTCTCAATTTTATGTTTCCATTCAAGAAAATGCGCGATAAATGTATAGACGATAGAATTTACTACGTTTCAATTAATATATATTAATAATTCATAAAACTTTTCTGCTCACTATTAAATAATAAAATTATATTAATTTGCGTGAATTACACAACAAACTATATAGATATAAAAATTGACTATAAATTTTAAATATATATATTAAAATGAAATTATTGAGAATCAGTGTTATGGTTTATCACTAAATGATTCTCAAGTGCCAACTATTTGAAAACCATCGTACCACAAAATGTACGATAAACAAATTTGTTTCAATATTGAAGAAGCGAAACGTGATGCAAAAAAAAGAAAGATACGAAACATCAAAGCGCACACATTTTACGGCAACATTTTGTAAAAATATCTTAATTTCATAAAGTATTAAAATATTTGTGCACAAATATTATTTTACGAATATACGTATAATTCATATCAAATATGTGTTTTGGAATAATATTTCACGAAAGTCAAATATTTAAATTGTATTATTAAACTTATAAATATACAATATATACTTATATCAATAATATTGCACATTTAAACGAATTTTTCTATTTCAATGAAAGATTTTTAATAGTAAAAAATCTAATTTACTTCTACAATAAAAAAATTATTTCATAAAAAAATTCGCTAATTATCAATTACTTTGAACGTAAATAAACTAACATTGTTCTAAAAAAAGTGATGGTAACGGACGATTCAAATATATACATAGAGCTAAATGATAAAACATTAATTATCTTGTTATAAATATTGTGGTAACTAATTATCATACTTATTTTGTATTTAAAATAAATATTAGTTTTATTTTTAAAATGGTATTAGTATAAGTTTTTTACCTTGGTTTCCACATCGGAGAACGGTATCGCAAACCAGGGCAGGTCGAGGATGTTTCTTCTGAATGTGGCCTCATAGTCGACGATGACGTCGGTGTGCGTCCAAAGAACAACTTGAATCACTTCGAATTTGACCTTTTTGGCTCCTTTCGACAGTTCCTCGTTGAATTTCTTGTAGAATTCGGCCAACGACTTGGTGAAATCGTCGCATTCGACGTTTATATTAGCGAATGAAAAGTACACGCCGTAAATTTCTTCGTCCTCGTTCTGCTGCTCCTGCTGTCTTTCCTGATCGTCGTTTATATTCAGGGCATCCTCGGTGGATATCAATTCAAACTCTGAATCTTCGACAACGGAAGAACATTTCACGAGGTTCTTGCCAAAAAGGCGAATCCTCCAATCCTCGGAGCCGGATATGCTCGATTTCATCATTTTGTATCACTCTCAGGTTCGAATAAGAAACACTGGAAAAATAATTAAAGTATTATATAACAACTAAATATATAAAATGTGCTCAATAACAAATACAAATTAGAATTGAATTAATATATTTCATGAACCAAATTTAAATGCGCTATAAAGTGATAATTATTCAGTTATTGGGTCCATAAAAAGGAATTAAAATGGGGGAACTTTTTCATAATGGATTCCACTATATAAAACATAATTTCTATTTCGTTCTCGAATAGAAAGAAATATAAAAAGTGCAAAATATTCGAAACTGTTCTCATAAAAATCTATACGATGGTAAAATTGTTGATATTATCGGATACAGAATAAAATAATAAATTTCATAAGATTTCGTTTTTAGTTTATAACTTGTTTATTTAACATATATTGGATACAAGTATTTATTTCACCGCAAATAAGACAAAATAACGATCGACATGGAAACAGATAAGCAAATCCACAAAATCCGATAAAATCGGTTATAAAAATATTTAGTATCTTTAGTGTTAAAAATATAATGTATTTATAAAAACATAGATTTTTCATCCTATTTATAATGAAAATATTTGAACTCCACTAAAACTTTTGAGAATTTCAGCTCCAAATTTTCATAAATAACAACCAAAAATTACATTATATCAGTAAAAAAAAAACAAAAAAAAAAGATGTATTCAATTAAATTTTCACGTGTATTTTAAAAATTTATAATTTTTTATATTTTCAGAATTTTTATACAAATTAAAAAAATATATTATCCTGTGCACGTTTCGTATGTAAATAGAAAAGAGGAACGAGTTCACATTAATTACAAATTTTATACGGACACGAATATGTATTTTAACCCCCCTATTTAAAATGAACAATAGAAACACCCTAAAAAATATATAATAATAATAACATAAAATGTATCTTCAGCAATGCAAAAAAAAAAAGATAAATTCGAAACGGTTCACTTTATTATGAATCGAATTTATATTATAATATATATATATATATATATATATATATATATATATATATATATATATATATATATATATATATATATATATATATATATATATATATATATATTTAGTCGAAAACGTGATGGGGATTTCAAAAGTGAGAAATAAATATATTTTTATTCATTTTTCACAACGCACTGCATATAATAAGACTACTAAACTCGTATTTCGAAGGTGTGTACATAAATAGCGTAAAAAAAACGAAACGAAACAAAACAAAAAAGTTAAAGTTCGAACGGAACAATGACGCATCGAAGCGTTCGAACGTGACCGGTCTGTCAGTCGAATACGTCTCTTGTCTTTCATATAATTTAAATAAAATTTTAATAAAAATATTTTTAAAATAAATATATATATATATATTAATAAAAATATATATAATTAAAAATTTTATATTGAATGGGAAAAGACGATACAATTATTATGCGTGTGTGGCGAAAAGGTAATGATAGTAAAAAAAAAAAAAAAACAAATAGATCATGGTCGATTCTTATCAGTTTTTAAAATATATCGAAAACTTAATTGTAAAAAATTCGAACGCGAACCGGTAAAAACTATATGGCAATAACATAACCTCACTTTTGTCATGAAAGAATTGGCCGATGATAAGTATGAAGGGTGAAACGTGAAAGTATCCCCCGTAATCAATTGGCGAGGTGCTGCGACCCACCACCACCACCGATACGAAAAAAAAAACCGTCTAGACGACGACGACGACGGAACGCACGCAACTGCGACGAAAAGAACGAAACGCGCGAC
This sequence comes from Leptonema lineaticorne, assembly GCA_024500535.1. Lineage (NCBI taxonomy): Eukaryota > Metazoa > Arthropoda > Insecta > Trichoptera > Hydropsychidae > Leptonema > Leptonema lineaticorne. Next base: position 7,846,337 of record JANIJI010000014.1, on the reverse strand, counting down.
TGCACCCTCCCGCCACTCGATTCGTACTGAATTCACACACGTGTGTGAATACGAACCCCTTTTACCATAAACTCCCTCTCTCCCCCCCCCTGTTTGAAATCGCACGATTCCCTTCCTCACACCCCCTCTGTCTGTCTCCTGGCACTTTTAGCTTTTTTCTATATAATTTCTTTTTTTTCTAGCTGCGACCACCTTTCGATTAACGTTCAAACTCCAAATATACTCAATTTCCCATTCTCGTTCTTTTTGACGAGTTTTTCTTTTCTTTTTGATGAATTGTTTTTTTTTTTTTATTTAATTGTCTGTTTAACATTATCATCTCATTTTTCAATATAAATAAAAAAGTTGTTGCGGCTCTTCACTGAATCATGTGAGGCTCTCGTTAAAGTTTTAGAGTTGAAAAATCAACGTCTTATAAAATTTCTGCAGTTTTATCTAATTTTACAACAAATTTTAAAAATTTGACTAAAGATTGTCCTTAAATTTTATTTTGTAAATATATTTGATTTCTGATATATTTGATTTTATTATATTAGAATTTTATTACTAAAATTTCAAAATATTTTTTATTTAATATTATATATTTTATTGATATTGTAGAAAAAATACAATAAAATAAACAAATATTAAAATAAAATAACATAAAATTAAAAGAATGTTTGTTTGGTTTATGTTTTACTGCGCGTTGATCTTTCACTAGATATATTTTATGTTATTTCTTTCCACCAGCTATTTGACTAACCATCTTTTTTTTTTAAAAAATACCTTCCTTTTTCACGTTTGATAAATTTTTAAAATTTTCGAATCAATAAAAGGCCTTCTTGTAAGTCAATTTCAAAATTGAAAAAATCAACTTTTACATTTTCAGATTTGACTTCAAGACCGAGGTCCTTTTTTGAAGCGTTAGAATTTTGACAGCCTTTTCATTAGAATTTGAAAATTTATTCAACTAATTTCAACTTGTCCTGTTCAACAAACGATCTTCCACTGTGTTCTCCTTTTCATTATAAAAAAAAATTAGTCGCCTTATCCTTTTATCAAATCACCATGAGAAAATCTCTTTTATATATTAAAGATTCAGATTTCACAATTCAAGTTTATACAAAAACGTTTCATTACAAAAGAATTTATAAAATGCTGAGTTAGATCACATTTTTTTAAAGAAAACAAAATTAAATTAGATATATTCTACATTGAGTATGAAATAATAAACTCGAATAAAAGTTTAATTGTATTTATAATTATAGGTTATTGAATCATAATAATAATAATCTTTTAAATTTGCATGTTTAACTTTTTTACATATTATTTTTAGTAGTGTACAAAACACTAAAATATAATATGTATTTAAACTTAATTTAAAAATAAAAAAAAATATTTCTAATGCAAATTTTTATTTCTATTAATAATTTATAACAATATATCAATTTTTATAAATCAGCTCAAAATTATTTATCATAAGCACATTCTATATATTATCATCACTTATATTTTTCAAAGGCTCCATATATCTGAAATATTAATTAATCAATTTGTATAAACAGATAGATTTATAAATTTACCTACTGTGTATAATACAAAATTAAGTAATTGTCTCAAAACTTAACCAAATCTTTATATTTGATAAATTTACACATAATAATAATAATAAATTTTGTACTATTTTTAAATATTTTAATTTTTATAAATAGTAAACTACAAAATATAAAAAAGTAGCATTATGACAGTATTTTTTTTTCACAATTATATTGATATATATTTGTTCAAAATTTCAATTTATAAAATCTATTAATAAAAATTAACATATCTCAAAAAACTAAACTAGTTAAAAATAGTAGTATTAAAAAAAATTAACAAAAATTTTAAAAATGAATATTATATTAAGGCGTTGAATTCCGATTCAACTTAGTATAATTAAACTGTAATGTCGCTTGTTACTTTCTTAAAAAAAAATGGAAATTACTAATGATCCATCATAAAGTTAAAATCAACTTGGTACTGAACACCCAAAGTTTCAAAGTTGTTCTTCGTATTAAGTATTAGAGAACTGTTTCTTTTTATTCTAAATAATAATAAAAACACATAAATTACTTTTCTCAAATACATAAAAAAAATACAAGACTAAACTTTTTATCAAAAATATTAAATCTAAATAACTGACACTATAAATGTCATTTTTACTGAACACAAAAGGTGAAAAAACTTTAAAAATACATACACGCACAAGCGCATATATATATATATATATATATATATATATATATATATATATATATATATATATATTAAAATGAAATTTTATTTATTTAAAACATATCATTAACAAAGAAATTATGGAAAACGTTGGATCAACCTAACAATTGGTCTCCATCTATTGATGTAAAATAAATATAAATTTTTTTTGCAAATTCAATTCCTATGCGTCGTGTGGTTGTTGAAATGCCTGCAGCTCTTCTTACAGGTAGATCAGAAATTAGTTTGATGGCTTCTTCGGCAGACTTCTCTTGAATAACCTTATATAGAAATTAATATAATTACTATAAATATAGTTAAAAATAATTTTAAAATAATTACTACCTTCATAAGACTATAGGGTGATGAAAATCTCTGACATATTGCCTGAGCAGTTTCTAAACTAGCTAAAGGAAATTTAGTAATACATTGACACCAGAGTTGTAACAAACCATTTCCTAAAAATACGATGAAAAAAATGATAAAATTCCTAATAAATAATAAAATAATGATATGAATTACTAAAAAAAACCATACCATCTTTATCCACTTTAATGCATTCTCTATTATCACCCCTCATAAAAAAATTGGCTTTCTCATCAATGGATTGTTTCTGCTGTCTAAAATTATTATAAATATCATCATATGTTATATATATATATATATATATATATATATATATATATATATATATATATATATATATATATATATATATATATAAGTGTGTGTGTGTGTGTGTGTGTGTGTGTATGTGTGTAGTTTATAAATAATGCATACTTAAATGGTATTTCAGCTATAGCTTTTGAAAATTGATAAACTGTTTGAGCAAATTCTTCTGGAGAATCGGCTTTAACGCAGCTTGTGGATTCTTCAAATAATAACTCTAAAATAAAACATCAATATTAAAATTAATAATAAATATTTTTGCCGTAAATTTAGAAAAAAAGAGTTAAACGAGTACATATTAAATGCACCTGTATAATTTAAGAAATACAAAGTTTATTAGCAAATGCTATTACTAAAAAGTTCATAGTTATATGAAATTTATAATTCTTAAAAGAAGTTTTTATTTTAAAAATCGATTTAAATTTTTAAACTTTCTAAATATAAAAAATGACAAAAAAATATAAATATAAGTTATTTACTTGTTAAATAATAATCCAAATCATTTTCTTTTATCTTGCATAAGTCTTCTACTTTTTTTCGTCTCTTATTTAATTGTTTTCTATAAAAATAAAAAGAAAAGTATTACCTATTTAAAAAACAAGTAAATGCAAAAAAATATATGTATATTACCCAAAATATTCTTTAGTACCATAGAGTAACAAAGTCACTTGACATTTTGAAACATCTTTTAAAAAATTTATTTGACTGTTAAGAGTCCTAGTTTTGAGCAACTCTTCCATTTCTTTCATATCAAATATTACTAATAAAAATGGTTCACGTTCTAGACTTGACGTACTCAACATCTATAATGCAAAAATTAAGGATAACTGCTGAAAAATATTGGTATTATACTTTATAACATTTACTTTTCCATTATCATCGAAAGAATGATTTAAGCTTTTTCTTAACCATCCTATCGAATTATCTGATCCAATTGGTGCTGCTTCTATTTTATATTGAATACTATAACTCTGAAGGGTTTCTAATATTTTATTCGAAAATGGTTTATTAAGAATTTTTGGGCCAATTTCTGGAATAATATACTAAAAATAACAAAATTATAGGATTTAAGATATTTCAAAATAATTTTCATTAAAGATATATATATATATATATATATATATATATATATATATATATATAATTTATTTATTTATGAACATTTTTATTTATCTGAATATATTTACTTTTAAACATTCACCCGGCTTTAAACTTTTCTCTTTTTCTCTAGCAACCTTTTTTAATACTTTCTCTTTATTTTTCTCAACTTCTACATTCAATGGTCTCTTTCGGCTTTTAATACTTTTATTTTTTTTCTTTTTATTGTCTGCTTTAACATAATCATAATCTTTTTCTGTATCACTAATACTGAATACACCAGATGTTGAAGCTTGTGACGAAACAACTGTTGAAAGTGTACTACTTTTAGTTAAAGGATAAATAACACCATCATTTTCAGAATAATTATTGGATGACAATAAGTAATTTTCTTCATTTGATAAATCCTTGTCAACTTCCCTTTCTGATGAGTCATTTTGTTGATAATTCTCTGCATCTATAAATAATATTTATTACAATAAACTACATATTTAATTAAAACAAATCATTTTAAATAATAACATATTAATAGATATATGAAATTGAATTAATTCATCATAGAAAACCATATTTTTTAAATATAACTTATATTAGTTATATTCTGTATTACTTATAATTCATCTTTAAAACTTAATTAAACATGTGGTATAATTATATGATATGACGATTACTTTTTGTTACTAAAACAAACATATTAATTAATATGTAAACAAAGTCTTAAAAATTAAAAGGTAAATTCAAACCAATATGAAATTTGAACATAGTTTTCTTTTATATTTGTCGTAATTTACATAACTAAAGAAATATTAATAGTTCAAAGTAAAAACGCGCTCAACTTAAAATAAATAAGTACTATTTTATATTTTTACCTAATCTTAAATTAACATTAGGTAAAGATTGTTCCGAAGATGGTCTGCTTTCATCACTGCTGTCACATAAAGAAATGATATCCATAGCCTAACGCTTCAAGTTCGGCACAGAAACAACTGTCAAAAAAATAGATATAACAACCAATATTTCGTCCATATACTTACCATATATGGACAAAATATTTATAAAATAAGAAATACTATTTAATGAATTTATTTCAATAAATATTTGAGATAATGAACGAATTGAATAATACAATTATTTATACAACAATAGTTGATTTATATATTTTTTATGAGTTATTATTATAATATATAATTGAACATAAATAAATTGACATAATTATTCATAATTAAAAAGAGAATACAATAAAACATCACTAAAAATTATTAAATAATATTTATTTGAATAGTGATAAGTTATTATTAAAAAAAATAATAAAGAAAGACTGTCCAAACTCTGACGACTACAAAAAACAAAATGACAAATACCAAAAGAATAATATTTACAAGAATACGTCTCAAGGGATATAAATTACAAAAGGAAAATTATTCTCCAAAAAGAAGACGGTTGGACACGTTGGTTATAATATAATATCAATAATATAGTAGCACAAAATTAAAATGTTAATTATATTAAACCGATAGCTAATTAATTTAAATTAGGAATTATTGAATAATAAGTGAATTTTTTTACAAAATACAACGCTTTGATCAAAATCGAAATATAATAAAAATGAACCTAAAGTGCTGAAATATTTCACAAGAAAACGTATCATAATAAAATTCATTGCCATACAAGAGCAAAGTCATACAAGAGCATGCATCCATATTTTATTAATAAGAAATATTTTTTATAAAAGAAAACTAAAAAATTACTTTGACAAGGTTTGAAATTATAGTGTGAATAGATTATAGGGAAAACTCGTAGGGGGGGGGGGGTGTTTAAAATAAAAAAAAATATTTTGTTCTTTGATTTCGATTTATTGTATCATATTTACAGTAAAATTAGTTAAAAGTATAAAATAGTTAAATTGATAATTACTTACAATTAATATTCCATAAGATGCATGCGTAAAAATTGAATTGAATATATAAAATAATGGATTAAAATAAATAACGAACAAATCCGGTTAACCTGATACTATGGATATTGAGATTTTTACTTACAGAAAATTATCATTAAAAAGATACATATTACTAATAATTATTTTTTAATTGATTAATTAAAAAATATTACTTACTACTTACTAAGTTAAAATTAAAATATCACATTTATCGATTGCATTCAAAAACATTATTTACAGTTAAAGAAATAATAGTAAAAAAAATTGATAAAATATGTTAAATAAAAATAACAAATATTTATACATTCCAATAAATATTATACAAATAATAATAATAATAACTAAGAGCAGATTTTCAATTAAAAAAAAACTATGCATTTACATAGTAGATGCATTGATTAATATAATAAAATTAATTATAAGAACGATGAGACTCTTCGAATTAATATTCGTTCGCAATCAACAATTAATATAATATTGTTTTCTTCAATTGAACAGTTTTCGTTAATAAAACTCAACGAAAATGATCATATTCGGGTGCGTAAATTGTCTTAGGCACAAAATACAGAATTCGAAGCCGAAGATAGGTGTTTTAGTACATTTCGTCCTCGATAATCTTGCTTCGACGATTAAGAGTTGCGACTCGCGGAATACTCGTTGCATAACACGGATATTCCAAGGTAGGAGTTTCCGACGTGTTCCGGAATCTATTTTCGTTATTCTCTTCTTCACTGATCAACCTGAAACCACGAATCGATTAGGAAACGCGTCTCAAATATTAATCAATTTAACGAATGCGAGTTGTGCGCGATATTACTTACCTTCTAAGATGATTGGCTAACGGCTTCACATCTTCGTACTTGTATGTGGTCAGAAGTTGAATATTGTAGGGCCACGGATTGATTCCGAGAGATTCTCTGGCGCCCAAAAGACATGCTGCTGCCACTAAAGACGGGGCAGTTTGAGTCAAATTTATGTCTGAAACGATTCAAAACGACACAAAATATAATTATTTGAATTGCAGAAAGCGATATAAAATGTTATTTTATATGCGGACGCGGGTTTTACCTCTCAGTGAACATCTTAGAAATTCGTTTAGTTCGCTGTTCAGACACTTGAGTAACGCTTTCTTCGGCGTTTGTATCAGAGTCCCCTTGGTTTTGAGTTCCTCCAATAGTTGTTTGTGTATTCGAATCTTCCAAAACTTTACATCCTTTATAGACGTGCAATGGGCTGCGAAGAAACAGCAGAACATCGCTATGTTCGGCAATCGCAGATCCCATCCTATGTCACGCATAATATCGAACTCCAGTTGTCGCAAGTCACAGTTGCTGATCTCGAAGACGTTGGCTATTTTACAAAACTTTTGGTACGAAGGTAGCTCTTTCTCCTCCAAGTTGAATTTAGCTGTCGACGAAAAAAAATCATTCGTTATTCGCACGGGAAAAATCGTTGAATATATTGGTGAATCGAACTTTCGAGCGATTATTACCGGCAAGAAATAAACACCCCAATGCCACGTGAGTCATCCACACTTCTGGAATATGCGTATTCTCGTCCATATACATGTCGAGGTACAACACCGCCGAGTGCATAATATTGCAATCGAAATCCATTTCCTCACTGACACGATTCATTTTAGAAATCAAAAGTCTTCTGAATTTTAGCTGAAATTTTAGCAAAATCAAAAATTATTTTTCGCTCTTTCTCTTTGATAGAATTATAGTAACATAAAAGTATTATAGTAACTGTAATACTTTGATAGAGGAATAGTTTTTGGTTTATACCTGTGTTGAGGCAAGATCCAACGCGAATAGCTGCGATTCTCTTTCTTTCAAATATTTCAAGTACTCGTTATTATATACAATCTTTATGTTGGCATTTTCCGCCGAAAATTTCAATTTTGACTGCAATAAAAGAACAAAGTGTTTTATTATAATACGTCTTAATTTAGATTTTTATTGTTATAAGAATTTTAATTGTTTAAAAATAATTAAAAGACCGTTCTTCAACGTAAATATTATTTCCTTTTTATCAACATTAAAATTTAATGTCGATGTTACTTAAAAAAGCTTTCAAAAGTTATTATATTCGACCAGAAAAGTTGAATTTTACATTCATAAAAAATGGTCTAAGAATCGGGAATATAAATAAGGAAATATGTAATTATTAAATATGGTATGAAAGAAACTTTAAATGGATAGAAAATAACTAACCTGACGAGAGTAGATTTCTTCCAGACGGCGTTGGTGGGAATACGTTTCTTTAAAGTTGGAGATGTTACTCATTTTCAATGTATTTAAAAAAAATATATATTTTTAATTGAAAGAAATATGACGAAAATAAAATTTTTATTTAGCTTGAAGTATATGCGAAAAAAATATAGAATAATAGCGAAAGTCCTTTGGTGAAACGATAATCTTATCGCAAAACACACGTGACGCTGAACGTTAGCGGAGCTCTCGATGCACGACCGTACCGCTCGGCGATCCAAAACGAAATGACACGCAGCGCCACAGAATTTCCACTTATATAGTGAGGCACTACTGTGCGCAGTAGCGTTATTTTGAACTACTGCGCATACTAGTGTCATTTTGAATGACTGCGTACACTAGCTACAAAAAAAAATGTAGAGAATTGTACTTTTTAAATTAATTATAATTATTATTATACATAAAAAATAATGCAAAAAATAGTTATTTACTTTAAAATATTAATTTTCAGATAATAACATCAAATTAATGTATATATATGAAATGTACAACATATATAAGAAAAAAAACATTAGCTTAGCCATAAAAATTATATTACATTATATAATATAAAAGGATTTTAACGTTTTATTATTGTGTCATACTGAAAATATTAAGCAAATAAATAATATTATTCTATCATCTCTAAAAATAATTAAAAAAATATTAAATATACTAGAAGATTCGATTAACCAAAAGATTAAATATAAACTGAACGTAAATTTTTTACATGCAGTCTTTAAAGATTTTGGCTTTTATTTATTTATTTTCTTGTACATTTTTTGGACTGTTAATAATTATTTTTATATATCTAGTTATATTGATTGTTCATCTCTATAATAATCTTTTACTCACATTTTAATATCTATATGTATATATATATATATATATATATATATATATATATATATATATATATATATATATATATATATATATATATATCTTACATATTTAACTCAATTCAATTTAATAAAGAATGGAAAGGTAGCCCAATAAATGCACACTTGGAAATTTTTTATTATAATTTTCGATAGTATCATACGATGAAAGCTTCTACCGTCCTCGAAGTCTCTCCAAGACTGATATATAAAATGTTATTCATATATGTAATATAAAATATTGGATTTGCTCCCTGTTTATTGAATTGACTAGAAATGAATAATATTATAAACACTAATATTTTGACGAATGGTTTCATAAAAAATATGATTATTGCTAAATATAAATATTATTTACATACCATTTTGTTAAGTTTCTTAAAAAAAACAACAAATTTAAATCATAAAAAACAGAAAACGTATTTACGTTTAATATTAAAATTATAGTATAGTATAAGTGAATTAGTGATAAATTTTAAAAATAAGTTTTGAAATCTTTCTGTTGTAAACAAAAGGTGTAATTATAATTTCACAAGATATATAGTATTTCGTTTAAATTTTAAAACTTTCATATTTTATGAAAACTTTTCTTGGAATCGATCCATTTTCAATTGTATCGTTATCATAAAAATCTAAATTTGTTTTCGCTAGAAATATTTATCCATATTTAAAGTTTTCCTTTATTGATAAAAACAAAATTAATTATCATTCACTAATAATTTCACAAGATAAATTGTATTTCATAATTTTGTGAAAACTTTTCTTGGAAATGATCCATTTTCAATTATATCGTTATCATCATAGTCTATTTTTTTTGTAATTTTTTTCCCATAAAAGGGAATGGTTTTATCTTGCCGAAACATATAAAAATAGTTTTTGAATCATTATGTTGTTGTTTAGCCCAAAATCAATTTACAAATTTAATCCTTTTAATTATTAACACAAATGAATTTACAAAACTTTCATATTTTGTGAAAACATTTCCTGGAATCTTTCTATTTTCAATTGTATCGTTATTATCTAAAATCTAAATTTGTTTTCGCACGAAATATTCATTTAATTAATAATTAAATATAATTCATAATAATAATTAAAAGGATTAAATTTGTAAATTGATTTTGGGCTAAACAACAACATAATGATTCAAAAACTATTTTTATATGTTTCGGCAAGATAAAACCATTCCCTTTTATGGGAAAAAAATTACAAAAAAAATAGACTATGATGATAACGATATAATTGAAAATGGATCATTTCCAAGAAAAGTTTTCACAAAATTATGAAATACAATTTATCTTGTGAAATTATTAGTGAATGATAATTAATTTTGTTTTTATCAATAAAGGAAAACTTTAAATATGGATAAATATTTCTAGCGAAAACAAATTTAGATTTTTATGATAACGATACAATTGAAAATGGATCGATTCCAAGAAAAGTTTTCATAAAATATGAAAGTTTTAAAATTTAAACGAAATACTATATATCTTGTGAAATTATAATTACACCTTTTGTTTACAACAGAAAGATTTCAAAACTTATTTTTAAAATTTATCACTAATTCACTTATACTATACTATAATTTTAATATTAAACGTAAATACGTTTTCTGTTTTTTATGATTTAAATTTGTTGTTTTTTTTAAGAAACTTAACAAAATGGTATGTAAATAATATTTATATTTAGCAATAATCATATTTTTTATGAAACCATTCGTCAAAATATTAGTGTTTATAATATTATTCATTTCTAGTCAATTCAATAAACAGGGAGCAAATCCAATATTTTATATTACATATATGAATAACATTTTATATATCAGTCTTGGAGAGACTTCGAGGACGGTAGAAGCTTTCATCGTATGATACTATCGAAAATTATAATAAAAAATTTCCAAGTGTGCATTTATTGGGCTACCTTTCCATTCTTTATTAAATTGAATTGAGTTAAATATGTAAGATATATATATATATATATATATATATATATATATATATATATATATATATATATATATATATATATATATATATATATATACATATAGATATTAAAATGTGAGTAAAAGATTATTATAGAGATGAACAATCAATATAACTAGATATATAAAAATAATTATTAACAGTCCAAAAAATGTACAAGAAAATAAATAAATAAAAGCCAAAATCTTTAAAGACTGCATGTAAAAAATTTACGTTCAGTTTATATTTAATCTTTTGGTTAATCGAATCTTCTAGTATATTTAATATTTTTTTAATTATTTTTAGAGATGATAGAATAATATTATTTATTTGCTTAATATTTTCAGTATGACACAATAATAAAACGTTAAAATCCTTTTATATTATATAATGTAATATAATTTTTATGGCTAAGCTAATGTTTTTTTTCTTATATATGTTGTACATTTCATATATATACATTAATTTGATGTTATTATCTGAAAATTAATATTTTAAAGTAAATAACTATTTTTTGCATTATTTTTTATGTATAATAATAATTATAATTAATTTAAAAAGTACAATTCTCTACATTTTTTTTTGTAGCTAGTGTACGCAGTCATTCAAAATGACACTAGTATGCGCAGTAGTTCAAAATAACGCTACTGCGCACAGTAGTGCCTCACTATATAAGTGGAAATTCTGTGGCGCTGCGTGTCATTTCGTTTTGGATCGCCGAGCGGTACGGTCGTGCATCGAGAGCTCCGCTAACGTTCAGCGTCACGTGTGTTTTGCGATAAGATTATCGTTTCACCAAAGGACTTTCGCTATTATTCTATATTTTTTTCGCATATACTTCAAGCTAAATAAAAATTTTATTTTCGTCATATTTCTTTCAATTAAAAATATATATTTTTTTTAAATACATTGAAAATGAGTAACATCTCCAACTTTAAAGAAACGTATTCCCACCAACGCCGTCTGGAAGAAATCTACTCTCGTCAGGTTAGTTATTTTCTATCCATTTAAAGTTTCTTTCATACCATATTTAATAATTACATATTTCCTTATTTATATTCCCGATTCTTAGACCATTTTTTATGAATGTAAAATTCAACTTTTCTGGTCGAATATAATAACTTTTGAAAGCTTTTTTAAGTAACATCGACATTAAATTTTAATGTTGATAAAAAGGAAATAATATTTACGTTGAAGAACGGTCTTTTAATTATTTTTAAACAATTAAAATTCTTATAACAATAAAAATCTAAATTAAGACGTATTATAATAAAACACTTTGTTCTTTTATTGCAGTCAAAATTGAAATTTTCGGCGGAAAATGCCAACATAAAGATTGTATATAATAACGAGTACTTGAAATATTTGAAAGAAAGAGAATCGCAGCTATTCGCGTTGGATCTTGCCTCAACACAGGTATAAACCAAAAACTATTCCTCTATCAAAGTATTACAGTTACTATAATACTTTTATGTTACTATAATTCTATCAAAGAGAAAGAGCGAAAAATAATTTTTGATTTTGCTAAAATTTCAGCTAAAATTCAGAAGACTTTTGATTTCTAAAATGAATCGTGTCAGTGAGGAAATGGATTTCGATTGCAATATTATGCACTCGGCGGTGTTGTACCTCGACATGTATATGGACGAGAATACGCATATTCCAGAAGTGTGGATGACTCACGTGGCATTGGGGTGTTTATTTCTTGCCGGTAATAATCGCTCGAAAGTTCGATTCACCAATATATTCAACGATTTTTCCCGTGCGAATAACGAATGATTTTTTTTCGTCGACAGCTAAATTCAACTTGGAGGAGAAAGAGCTACCTTCGTACCAAAAGTTTTGTAAAATAGCCAACGTCTTCGAGATCAGCAACTGTGACTTGCGACAACTGGAGTTCGATATTATGCGTGACATAGGATGGGATCTGCGATTGCCGAACATAGCGATGTTCTGCTGTTTCTTCGCAGCCCATTGCACGTCTATAAAGGATGTAAAGTTTTGGAAGATTCGAATACACAAACAACTATTGGAGGAACTCAAAACCAAGGGGACTCTGATACAAACGCCGAAGAAAGCGTTACTCAAGTGTCTGAACAGCGAACTAAACGAATTTCTAAGATGTTCACTGAGAGGTAAAACCCGCGTCCGCATATAAAATAACATTTTATATCGCTTTCTGCAATTCAAATAATTATATTTTGTGTCGTTTTGAATCGTTTCAGACATAAATTTGACTCAAACTGCCCCGTCTTTAGTGGCAGCAGCATGTCTTTTGGGCGCCAGAGAATCTCTCGGAATCAATCCGTGGCCCTACAATATTCAACTTCTGACCACATACAAGTACGAAGATGTGAAGCCGTTAGCCAATCATCTTAGAAGGTAAGTAATATCGCGCACAACTCGCATTCGTTAAATTGATTAATATTTGAGACGCGTTTCCTAATCGATTCGTTGTTTCAGGTTGATCAGTGAAGAAGAGAATAACGAAAATAGATTCCGGAACACGTCGGAAACTCCTACCTTGGAATATCCGTGTTATGCAACGAGTATTCCGCGAGTCGCAACTCTTAATCGTCGAAGCAAGATTATCGAGGACGAAATGTACTAAAACACCTTTCTTCGGCTTCGAATTCTGTATTTTGTGCCTAAGACAATTTACGCACCCGAATATGGTCATTTTCGTTGAGTTTTATTAACGAAAACTGTTTAATTGAAGAAAACAATAGCGTTCAACAATATTATATTAATTCTCATCGTTCTTATAATTAATTTTATTATATTAATCAATGCATCTACTATGTAAATGCATAGTTTTTTTATAATTGAAAATCTGCTCTTAGTTATTATTATTATTATTATTTGTATAATATTTATTTGAATGTATAAATATTTGTTATTTTTATTTAACATATTTTATCAATTTTTTTACTATTATTTCTTTAACTGTAAATAATGTTTTTAAGAATGCAATCGATAAATGTGATATTTTAATTTTAACTTAGTAAGTAGTGAGTAATATTTTTTTAATTAATCAATTAAAAAATAATTATTAGTAATATGTATCTTTTTACTGATAATTTATTTGTCAATACATTTTCTGTAAGTAAAAATCTCAATATCCATAGTATCAGGTTAACCGGATTTGTTCGTTATTTATTTTAATCCATTATTTTATATATTCAATTCAATTTTTATGCATGCATTTTATGGAATATTAAATGTAAGTAATTATCAATTTAACTATTTTATACTTTTAACTAATTTTACTGTAAATATGATACAATAAATCGAAATCAAAGTACAAAATATTTTTTTTTATTTTAAACACACCCCCCCCCCCTCTACGAGTTTTCCCTATAATCTATTCACACTATAATTTCAAACCTTGTCAAATTAATTTTTTAGTTTTCTTTTATAAAAAATATTTCTTATTAATAAAATAAGGAAGCATGCTCTTGTATGGCAATGAATTTTATTATGATACGTTTTCTTGTGAAATATTTCAGCACTTTAGGTTCATTTTTATTATATTTCGATTTTGATCAAAGCGTTGTATTTTGTAAAAAAATTCACTTATTATTCAATAATTCCTAATTTAAATTAATTAGCTATCGGTTTAATATAATTAACATTTTAATTTTTGTGCTACTATATTATAGATATTATATTATAACCAACGTGTCCAACCGTCGTCTTTTTGGAGAATAATTTTCCTTTTGTAATTTATATCCCTTGAGACGTATTCTTGTAAATATTATTCTTTTGGTATTTGTCATTTTGTTTTTTGTAGTCATCAGTATTTTTTCAAGAATGTATTAATGTTCCTTCTTAAATGCTGAAATATTTTCTTAAAACATAAAATATAAACAGTATTTACCATTCACTGAAATAGATCTGTAATAGAAAATAGTAGTTAAAACATATTTTAAGTATGTACAGAAATATTAAGTACGTTATATTGTAGAAAAACAACGTCTATATTTTTTTTTATTTTATTTAATATATATTTAAATACATTTTTCGTTATGTATACAAGAAGTTCTAACTTCGAGTTACTGGTCAGTGACCATTTTTTCGATTACAAATGTTATATTATATTTATCTTGTTACTTTACAATTATTAGATATTTATAAAAAAAAATCACTAAAAAGGAAAAAAAACCTATTTATAAAATGTTCGTTTTTTTACATGGGAAGGAGAGGATTAGGGCGGGAGTGGGTATGAGGGGAGTTCTTTTGTTGTTGGATGTATAGGATGGGTTATTTGTGTCGATTGTTCACGATGATCTTAGATCAGCATCTATTGGTTATTAGATTATATTTTGGAAGTTTATGTTTACAATTATAATTAACTATGGTATAGTTGCCAAGGCATTTTATTAGTTTGTTAGTATGATATTTATTTTTGTCATTAAAAAATTTAGTTAGTTTGTTAGCTATTTGAAGAATCGTTAGTATGTTATCACGTGTATGGAGTTTTTTAATATTAGTCAGGAGTGGAGTGTTATAAATGATTTTAATAGCTTTGTTTTCAACTATTTGTAATTTTTGAATTTTAGTATTTGAGACGTTAGACCAAACTGGTGCTCCGTATGTTAGAATAAGTAATATTAGCGATTTATATATTAACATTTTATTTTTAAAATTTAGGCTGCTGTTACGATTGAAGATTGGGTAAAGTGCAGCCATAGCTCGGGTTATCTTTTCTACATTGTAGGCTGTTTGCTAGCTCCATCTTAGTCTTTTATCTAATATTACACCAAGATATTTAACTTGATTTTTCCAGATTAGTGGTTCGCCTGAAAGGCTTAAAATTTTTGAGCTGGGTGACCTTCCGTGACCGTCCGCGACCTTTCCCCACAATTTATTTCTTACCAACTTGTAGGGGAGGTCCCACGGGTCCTCGTTGACCTTCTCGCGCAGCTCCTCCCAGCACTTTCTTTTGCTATCGCGGATCGCCGAGCGGAGCTCCCTTTCGAGTGCCCTAAAGGACTCTACGTCTTCCGGCGTAGCTCTGGTTCTTCTGCGTTGGAGCCACCTTTTCATCCGAAAGCATCTTCGGCGAAGCTCGTCAATTTCATTATTCCACCAGTGCACGATTCTCCGCCGGATGCCAGATCTTCTTGGCATGAAGGCTTCGCAGGCCGAATGCAAAATGTCGTGTACAACCCTTGTCGCCTTCTCTGCATCCATGTCCGCCAGGTTGTTTTCACAGCTCTCAAGGTTGTCTTCGACGACCCGAAGAAGTGCCGACGTATCCAACTTCTTCAGGCTCCATCCATCGACGATGCGCGGTGTTGATGCGCATCGCCTGGAACTCTCAAGCCTGAAGCTGATGTAATTGTGATTGCTGTACAAGAAGTCTTCGAGCACTGCCCAATTCCTCACTCTTCCCGCCAGGACCTCACTCGTGAAGGTGACGTCAATGACCGATCCTGAGTTTCCTCACTGGAAAGTGTTCCGTCCACCTACGTTGGCACAGTGCAGGTGGAGGTGCGAGGCCACCTCCGACAGTAGTCTTCCTCGTGGAGTCATTGTTGTGGAGCCCCACTCGGGCGCCTTCACATTGAAGTCTCCTGCCAGGACAATCGGCTGCGTGGTCATCTTTACGGTTTCATCGATGCTTGCCAGGGGTTCGGCATATTTATCGATGCTGGTGTTGGGGGACAGGTAGACACTGAAGAAACTCATTCCCCCAATTTCGATCTAGACCCATCCGTCTTCTGATCCTGTACCCTCGACTGGGCAGTTCATCGAGGGCACATATATAGCGGCTCTCCAAGTGTTGTCTACGTACCAGCGGTTCTTCAAATTCTGGCATTGCTCAGACACCACTACAAGGTCGGCTTGCAGTTCGGCTACCTTCTTCGTCATTAGATCCCGAGTGGCCTTGCAGCCGTTCAGATTGATTTGGAGGATGCGGATTGATGACATCATTTCTTGTGCATCCTTCTTGTCGGTCTCCTATAAGCCGAGCACCGCAGGTCACCGCAGGCATGGACCGACTTTTTCTCTCCAAGTTCAATACAGAAGGCGCATCGGTAGGGATTTATGCGCTCCTCTGCCTTGTGACCGTCTTGGCCGCACTTTCGACACAGAGATGCACGATCTACCCCTGTACATTTGGCCGCTACGTGACCGTACTCCCAGCATCTGTAACAGGCAAGTCGTTCCTCTCTCAGCCGGAGAAGACAGCACACCATTCCTATTTTTAACTTGTCCTCTTGTACGAGGGTATCTCCCTTCAGCGATCTCGGTATCTTGGCGATCGTGGTGTATGTTCCGGCGTATGCCGGTCTTATTGCCAACACCAAGATATGCCCGCAATTCTCGGGCTCAATCGCGAGCTACAATGTTAATATCTAACTTACCAAGAGCTGATTCATGTTCACCAATTTTGTTCCAGATACCGCGAGCGTTCCAGGCCAAGACTTGAATTGTACGTTGATTATTCAAACTCATCTAAATATTCAACCAATAGCATGGCCAGATGAAGTTTATCTAAGCAACCGCTGGCTTTTGCATGAATTTCCATAAAGATCTTCAGAAGCTTCTGTAGGGTGGCCACAGATACCATGTTTGGTTGAACTGCTTCCATAATTGGGGGCTTCGGCATGGGGGTAGGGGGGGTTAAATTTGGGGTGGTTTTGTAGACAAGGGCTGGGAAGTTAATATTATTTAATAAAGGCACCTTGTTAGTTAATGATGTCGCGGATTTAATTAGGGTATTGGATATTTCATTGTCTGCAGATTTATTAATATTCCATGCTGTCTTGTTGATATTTCTATTTTTTTGTTGCTGGATTCTCAGAATATATTCATGTCTTCTTGGATAATTTTTATAATTTGCAAGATGTGATCCTTTACAATCAACACAGGTAGGTTGGGTGTAATCCTGTACTTTTGACGCACTTTGCTTCACGAAAACAATTGGCTGTAGCATGTCCGTATTCTTGGCATCTGTAGCATAGGGTAATGTTTGAATTTTTCGTGTACTTTTTAATTGTGATACGAGTCCAGCATATGTACTGGATTTCCTTGATTGCATTTTTAACAACCATAGAATCAAAGTATACTAAGTAGAGGACGGTGTCGACTTCCTTTTTGATCTTCATTTGAATGACCTTTTGTACTGGAAATCCTTGGGAAACAAGGTCTTCTTTATTTTTTTCCTCCTGGATTTTAGGAAGTCTTTGTATGACACTTTTTACCGCTATATTCTGTTTGGTGGTGAATGTGTGAAATGGCATTTTTTCATCTTTTTTTAGGCCGTCTCTTAGTGAAATGAAATCAACGTAATTATGGCATTGCACCAATACATTGCCGGTTCCAATATATTTTAAAGAGAACTCCTTGGCATATTTTTTGATAATTTCCACTGTCGCGTTATGCGTAGTGGCTGTCATTACAATGGGTGGAAGCTTTTTTGATTTATCATTGTTAACAGGTAGCGTTTCATACCTGTTAAAAGTTGGTGTTTTAAGACTTGATGCATCTTGGACTCGGCCTACTTTTTTGGAGAATTATAAGTCCCCGGATGATATGGTTGTTATTGTTGATGTAAACGGGATATTCGCCGTGTTCGTTATTGACTGGATGTTTGCCGTAGTTAGCTTACTGATTTTATTTTTCTTTTTTGCCTCCTGGCATTGTTGAAGCACGGAGGCAATTCTCTTAGCACCCATATTTTTAAAGTCATTCCGCGTTCCGTTGATAATGATTTTCTTTTTCATTTGTCGCGTGGTGGGGGTTAGGTAGAGTAACCGAGCCCAGACGATGTCCATAGACGACCGCTCAGCTCAGTAGCTAAAACAGAAGTGAACGTTTATAATAAAACCTTTTTTCTAAATTAAAATCAGAATATTTTTTAATATTCTTTTTCTCAAAGTTTCGAAAATTTGTTAGAAGATATTTACAATTATTGCATATCCAGTGAAAGCTGTTATGTGATTGCTATATCTGTAAAGTTCAAAGAATAATAACATAAAACAAAACAAAAAAAAAACGAATAAAATTGGAATAATGTGATTTTTGAGAGAAATCTTATATTAAATTGTTTTAATAAAATATCTGAGCTTAAATAAGTGAAACAAATTTTAAGATTTTCAACTACTTTCTGATATATCAAAATCCCTCTTAAAGTAGTATAAATATTGAATACGTAATAATATTGGTAAATCTGGATTTTATAATGTATTATAATATCATCGCTGGAATTATAATTGTTAAACAAAAGCACAACCTGACAACTAATAAATGTCAAATTTTCAATGTTGCCAGATATAATATTACAAGAAAGTTTTTAAAATATAAAAAAATGAAGATAAAAATAAGCAATAATTAATAGCTAACAAATTAAAATATAGATTAAATGAAATTAAAAAATATTCCTAAGAAAATCAAAATACATGTAACATTATATTGATATTAGCTTTAGTTTTTACACATATATAATTTAAAATTTTTGGTAAATTTATTTAACTATAAAACAATTATCTAATTATTTTTTTTAATCATAATTTGATAATTGTTTACATTATTACAATGTATTTTAAAAATAAAAATTTGAAAAATAGGAAGCTATCAGAAAAAGTTTTGATTCATTCAAAATATTCAACTAAAGATTTTAATGGTAGTCAAATGTTATTTCTGATCTGATAACATAATTTTTATATAAAGTTAAAACTCAGCATATGGTCATATTTTAATATGTTTGGTTTACTATATTTTGACGTTTCAAAATAACCTTAAAAGTTAGAGTTGTTTCTGTTAGAATTATTAAACAGCAATGTTAAATTAAAATTTGTTAGTGATGGATAAATTACTGGGCCTAAATATTAAAAATCTACATAAAAACATTCGAGATGGTTTATTAACACCTTCACAATTAATAAAGTTGTCTTTAAAAAGAGCCGAAGATTTAAAGTTCCTCAACGCTTTCATTTCAATTTTACCAAAGACATCTCAAGAATTTGCAAATGAAATTTCAAATTCACCACCTCAGTACTTGAAACCTTTACACAGTGTTCCGGTTGCAATTAAAGATAATTTTTGTACAAAAGATATAAAAACGACTTGCGCTTCAAAGATGTTACAAAATTTCACACCAATGTATGACGCCACTGTAGTTTCAAAATTAAAAAAGGCCGGAGCTATAGTAATAGGAAAAACGAATTTAGACGAATTCGCTATGGGATCTGGTACTATTGATTCCATTTTTGGTCCCACTAAGAATGTGTACGGTTCTAAATTTCATGCCAATTACACAGTTAAAGATGTCGACGATTGGAGAATAGCCGGTGGTAGCTCGGGCGGGTCCGCGGTTGCAGTCGCTTCGGGTATTTGTTTAGCGGCAATCGGTTCAGATACCGGCGGTTCAACAAGAAATCCGGCCGCTTTATGCGGATTGGTCGGCTTAAAACCAACTTACGGAATCGTATCTAGACATGGACTAATTCCATTAGTTAATTCAATGGACGTTCCCGGAATACTTACAAGAAACGTTAACGACTGTATTAACGTATTTAATTGTATAGCTGGCCCCGACGATTTGGACTCGACCACTATGAAGAGAAAATTTCAGCCGGTTCACGTTAGCGACGACTTAGATTTAAAATCATTAAGAATAGGTATTCCGCAAGAATACTACTGCGAAGGAATGAGTCCCGATATTATCGATACTTGGACGGAAATTGCCGATTTGTTGGAAAACGAAGGCGCATATGTTAAAAGAGTTTCTATGCCGTATACTTCGGCTTCCATAGCGGTATATTCGATTTTGAATCAGTGCGAAGTAGCGAGTAACATGGCACGCTACGACGGCGTAGAATACGGATTGAGAGCCGAAAATTGTAAATCGACGAACGAATTGTACGCTACGTCTCGCGCTCGAGGATTCGGTGCGGTCGTTCGAAATAGAATATTAGCCGGAAACTACTTCCTATTGTCGGAGAACTACGAAAAGTATTTCGTTCGAGCTATGAAAATAAGACGGCTAATATGCGACGATTTCAATAGAATTTTTAACGGCGACGATAAAGAGAGCGTCGACATATTATTAACTCCGACAGTTTTAGGAGAAGCGCCATATTATAGCGAATTTTGTAAATTGGATAATAGAGATCAATGCGCTCTTCACGATTATTGCACTCAACCGGCTAACGTGGCCGGGATACCGGCGCTTTCGATACCGATAAAACTTTCGGCGAACAATTTACCCCTTTCTTTGCAGTTGATGGGCCCCGGTCGTTCGGAATCGACGCTCTTCGCCGTGGCTAAAAAAATAGAAAAATTAGTTAGATTTCCAACGTTGAAATTGAATATGTAACCGTATTTATTGTTCTATTGACGTGTGTATATATATATATATGTTGTATATATGAAAATATAATGATTTTCGATTATAAATTGTTATTATTGAATATTGTGAGAGTCGAGAGCGACGGTGGCGAAGAGCGAGGCGCAAGTTGCAGAGCGAGGCGCACAGGCGACGCGACGCGGGCGTTCGGTGTCGAACAGTATCCGTTCGGCGGCGGTGCTGTGCGGCGGTGCGGCGGTGGTGCGCGCGGCGGCGGCGACGTCGGCATCGGTATCTCGTATCGGCATCGGCGTCGCAGTCGCGGTGACCGTACGCGGTAACCGTAACCGTAGCCGCAGTCGGAGTCGCGTCGGTGGCGGAGGCGTATGTGCAGGTGTGCAGGTGCGCGTGTGCGCGTGTGTGAGGGCGCGTGTGCGCGCGCCCCGTCGCTGTGTGTGTGCGCCGCGCGTAAAAGACCAGTATCGATCTTTGGCGCGTCGTCGAGTCGACGTCCGCGCTAGAGTAGCGCATCGCTTTAGCTTTTTTTTACGGCGGCCGGCTCATCGTCGCACCTTCGCTCGCATGCCGCGCTGAGGAAACCTCCGCCACCTTCGCGGCCATGGGCAACAACGCGGCGGCAGCCAACAAGAAGGTGGACGCCGCCGAGAGCGTCAAGGAGTTCCTCGATCAGGCCAAAGAGGAGTTCGAGGACAAATGGAAGAAGAACCCCACGAATACGGCCGCGCTCGCCGATTTCGAGCGGATCAAGACGCTCGGCACCGGCTCGTTTGGCCGAGTCATGATCGTGCAGCACAAGCCGACCAAGGAGTACTACGCGATGAAGATCCTCGACAAGCAGAAGGTCGTCAAGCTTAAGCAGGTCGAGCACACGCTCAACGAAAAGCGCATCCTGCAGGCGATCAGCTTTCCGTTTTTGGTCAGTTTGCGTTTTCATTTCAAAGACAACTCGAACCTGTACATGGTGCTCGAGTACGTGCCCGGCGGCGAGATGTTCTCTCATCTGAGGAAGGTCGGACGCTTCACGGAGCCCCATTCTCGCTTCTACGCGGCCCAGATCGTGCTCGCTTTCGAATACCTGCACTATTTGGATCTCATCTACAGAGATCTCAAGCCCGAGAATCTCCTCATCGACTCTCAGGGTTACCTTAAAGTGACCGATTTCGGTTTCGCCAAACGGGTCAAGGGTCGCACGTGGACGCTGTGCGGAACGCCCGAATATCTGGCGCCCGAAATCATTCTCTCCAAGGGTTACAATAAGGCGGTCGATTGGTGGGCGCTCGGGGTGCTCGTTTACGAGATGGCGGCCGGATACCCTCCGTTCTTCGCCGATCAACCGATTCAGATATACGAAAAAATCGTGTCGGGCAAGGTGCGGTTTCCGTCGCACTTCGGCTCCGACCTCAAAGACCTGCTGAAGAATCTGCTGCAGGTCGATCTGACCAAGAGGTATGGCAATCTGAAAGCGGGCGTCAACGATATCAAAGGGCACAAATGGTTCGCTTCCACGGACTGGATAGCGGTCTTCCAGAAGAAGATCGAAGCTCCGTTTATACCGCGGTGCAAAGGTCCCGGCGACACGAGCAATTTCGACGACTATGAAGAGGAAGCGCTCCGCATATCTTCGACGGAGAAGTGCGCCAAAGAATTCGCCGAGTTCTGAACCGTCTGCGACGACTTCGCGCCGGTCTCCATCCGTGAATCTCCGCTTTCCGTTCTCCCGAACGGGACGATCGACGTCGTCTTCGGCGTCCCTCTTCGGTTGTTCGCGACATACAGTGACGGCACCGTGACGACGGTCGGGTGCTTTTTAATATTCGCTTTAGTGCCCTTTCAGAACAGATATATAACGATTGTTTCTATAAAAATATAGGTAGCTACTTTTAGACGAGTGTTAAATTATTTGGTTTTTATTATAGGATCGACTCGCCGTGTCCAAAGTCAATCTTTGTTTTATATTTTCTAAATAGTGTCTCGCGATTGATCGCTATATATTCGATAATTTCATATTCATTGCGAGCCATTAAATTACACATGTACGAAGATTTGCCAATTTCAAAACGATTATTTTGTCTTATCGACGTTTATTAATCGTTATATAAAGTTATGCAATGGAGGCATATTAAAGCTTTGAAATAAGGATTAATCGGTCGTTGGAAAGATCGCCGTCGTTATTTATTTATTTATTTTGAAATATCAAATCTTTCCAGTGTTGACCGTGAGGAGTCCGAGAACGGAGATTATTTCATTTTTAAGATATGTAACTTTTGAGGTAAAGGATTATAATTAAGTTGGGATATTAAAAAAAATATATAATTTTATAATGAAAATATGTTTAACCGGTAGTATCTAAAGAGAAAGAATTGCATTTCATATATTGGATTGGATGATGAAACGTTTTCTGAAATGTAAATATTATTTTGGTAAACTTAAAACATTTCTTGTAAAATCTACTGTACTTAAAGAAAAATCTGATCTATTGGATTTAGTACACTAAAAAAAATGTTCAGTTACCGATAATTGTTTTATATATTATGGGTTTGTGGTTTTACATGTGTGATTTAATGTTTAATATATGTTATTATTAAATATATATTGAGATACTCATATATATTTATTTATGTATATTGTAATAATTTGTTATATTATTGTGTATTATTTTTCACTTCAGTTTTTTTTATTACGTGAGAAAAGAGAGTTGTACAGAATTTTTTCATATCTGAGAAAATAGGAAAGTGTTTTGAGTTTGTGAAGATTTCCATTCTCAGTTCAGTTACCGAGTGGACGTTTTCCAAAATATTTTCCTTCCCCCTATCCCCTGCTGTATAATGCATGATGTATATGTCGCCTTAATTTCCCTAAAAATAAATAAAATAAAAATAATGACTAAATAGTTATTCACACTTAAATACATATATTTATATATGAATGTACTATATTGCCGATTTCCACAGTTTGATCTATTATCAGTGCCATTCAGTAAAAATGCGGTGTTAAAATATAAATATTTATTATTAATATTTAATTATTAGAAGAATATTTTCCGTTTTTTCAATGTTTTTAGCAAATGTGAATAAAATTGATAATTTAGTGAATATATATATATATATATATATATATATATATATATATATATATATATATATATATAATTTGATATTTTATATTTCAATATCAGTGTTTTTAGCGATGTGAAAATTTAAAGCAGATCATTGAATATCTAATATGTGTTACTGGCATAGCCTAAATTTTGGTGCGTTTTAAGATCACATGTTAAAGTCTATGATTCAAAGTAATCATTTTAGTAAAAAAAATCTGTGAAAGTGCTTAAAAATGTTACTTCTCATATTAGTTGAGGACAAATAATGCTGATAAGCATATAATAGTAATAATAATACTAGCATATATAATATTTCATCTTACTGAGGTGATAATGATTGAAAACTACACCTATTCAGATATTCTATGATCTTAAAGTCGACAGATTTTATATTGCGATCTTAAGATCTTCCAAAATATAATTTTTCACAGTAACGGATATCCACAATATATATATATATATATATATATATATATATATATATATATATATATATATATATATATATATATATATATATATATATTTGTATATATTATTTATAATAAGTAAATCATATGATAATCCTTACCATATATCTACGCACTCTTATCTTCTTCCTATGTTTTTGCTTTAAATCATATAAAATTTAATTAGATGTTTTTTATTAATTGAATTGTTGGTACAGGAGTAAGGAAAACTTCTTGGACAATCTCAATAGAATTTTCAGGGATTCGTGTAATCATTATTGGAAAGAATGGAGCTTATGAATATATATACATTAAACTAATGTATGTTATGTTGTACCAAGGATGGCACGAGTGGATGGAGTGTGTGGAATCGTGCAATATTAGATGGTTTGTTGGAGTTGTGGTATATACCATTGAATGTGATCTGAATTTATTATATGATTATATGATGATGGAGAAATCCTCGTTTAGATTAAGGTGATTGAAGCTCGAGATTTCCTCAGTTTTTTCTGTACTTCAATGTCAAACCACGACATGTATTATTTGCAATCATATGAGGAAATGTGTTGCTTTTTGCACTGATTTCAGTCATCTGAATTTAGGGATGTCTCCAATATTTTGAGTGCAATGATATAAAAGATAAAACAAATATTTACACATAAAACCGTTATATATATATATATATATATATATATATATATATATATATATATATATATATATATATATATAATTTTATCTTTATCGAACTGAATAGGTACCTATCTCTGTGAGAATGATTGTTAAGAGATATTTTAAGATTATATTTAGTTAAAAACTTATTTGTCAGCAATTGCGATGCATCCTGGGCACTTTCCATCTCATAATTTTTACACAGAATATTTATTTACCATTTCTTATCATATATCAATTCAATCTATAGTACATATGTTATCATTAAAGTCGTAGTCTTTGAAAAAGAAATATGTTTGCTTTAGGTTCTATACTAATGTTAGTGTTTTTGTATTATGTTTCTCAACAACAAAACGTTGCGTCTAGATGAATCTTTTCGGTGTATATTGCCAAAACGTTTGTTGAAAAACTGGTCTTTTACGGTAACATGTATACTCAAATGTACATACAGCAGAATTCCGTTTGATTAGAGAAATGTAATATTTACATATTTACATCTGGTTTTTGCCAGCTTTGTTGAGAATAGCAAATATTTTGAATGTTTTTTTTTCTATTTATTCCTTATTTATATATTATATATTAATATTATTTTATTAGTAGTACTTTGTATGTGATATTGTTAAAAATACCAGTTATACAATTTGTACAGAATAATTCTAGGTTTAATCGTTTAGAATCTCACAATTTTAATTAAGTTACATTTTAAGACCTAATGTTTCTTGTAATAATTTTATTGTTTTTAGCGATTCGTAAAAATCAGATTTATGTG